>CANSGD010000878.1:737878-1475757 GCA_947645195.1 Patellifolia procumbens | reverse complement strand
TACAAAAGTGGGAGCAATACTTAATGAGTACTCACTTTGTGATAAGACTGATAAAAAAAGTTTGAAATGGCTCCTTCAGCAGAAAGTCAGCACTCCGTTTCAGCAGTTTTGGTTGTCTAAGTTGATGGGCTTTAACTATGAGATTCAGTACAAAAGTGGTCAAGAGAATATTGCTGCCGATGCTCTTTCTAGAGTCGATGGTAGTGAAATTTTATGCTTGGCTATTTCTACTATTTCTTCAGATTTGGCTACCTTGATCAAAGCCAGTTATATGTTGGATGATAACATAGTTTAGTTATTATCTCAGTTGCAGCATGTTTCTTCTATAGGATTCTATACTTACAGTGATGGTTTACTTAGGAGAAAAGGAAGGTTGGTGATTGGCTCTGATGATCATTTGAAGCTTAAAATCATAAATTGGCTCCATTCTTCTCCTGAGAGTGGACATTCAGGGAGGGATATCACTATCAAAAGAATAAAAAAGCCTTTTTTATTGGAAAGGTTTGACTAAAGATGTTAGAGAGTTTGTTAGAAAATGCCAAGTTTGTCAAACTTCCAAATATGATACTGCTACTCATCCTGGCCTCTTACAACCTCTACCTATCTCTGATTTAGTTTGGCTTGATATTTCTATGGATTTCATCATTGGCCTACCCAATTCAGCTGGCAAAGATGTGATTTTTGTGGTGGTGGATAGGTTAAGTAAATACAATCATTTTATGTCTCTTTCACATCCTTTTTCTGCAATTGAAGTTGCTCAAGCCTACTTAGATCATGTTTTTAAATTGCATGGTTGGCCTAGAAGTATTGTAAGTGATGGGGATGTGATAGGTTTTAGTCGTATCGCCTAATCAAAAATAAACCTACGGACCTCTAACTAGGTAGTCAGTGGAAGCAGGGTCGAATCCACAGGGAGACAGAGTTTCTAAATCAATATTCAATCAATTCAGCTACTCCAGATGAAATCAGGAAGGAATTAATTAAACTAAAGAATAGACTACAGAAGACGGAATAAATCGAGGATTAAACTATGGAATAAAAGTCTAGGGTATTAGGTCGGTCCACCATGCTTATACCAATCAAATAGGGTCAACTACTATCAAAACCTAGGTCAAGAGTCGGGGATTAGAGCCTATGTTGAGCTATGGTTAAGACTCAACGCTCATAGTTCAACATACGCCGCATGTTCACTAACGTAATCAGAACTACTGACGTGTCCTAGGCCTCTAGTCGTAAGACGGATCTGTGCAAACAACTATTAACCACAAGCAACCAACGAAACTGCACAATAACGTTAATTACTCAATAAAGAACAAACCACATCACAATCACCCTAATCAAGCCCTAGAAATCAATAAGAGTCTAAATCACAATCATGGTATAAACATGGCTTTCCTATCTAACACCCTAGAAAGAGACTACTCAGACATGATCGAATTAACAACGACAAAACTAATATGAAACCCTAACAATTGCATCATGAACGATTAAATAAATAAACTAAGCAATCAAGAATAACAAAAGAGATTAGGGTAAGGAAGAGTACCAATTGACGGAAAGCAGGAACTTTTATTGAAATCGAAATAGGTTTGATCACCTCTAAATTAATCTAAAGTGTTTGAATTGAACTAAGAACAATGAAGAATAAAACTTGTCTAAAGCTAATGAAAGATGAATAAAAATATGTATATAATAATGAGGAAAACGGTATTTATAATACCCCTCAAGTCTAATTAAAAATAGGAAGCAAAAGACGAAATTCGCGACAAATGCACCAGACCCGATCGGGCCCGAGCACAGTACCCGATCGGGTCCACAACAGCTTTAGTATTTTTGGTCTTGGGCTTTGATAAATCAGCAGCGCAATAACAATAAGTGGACTGGGCCTCCACCCGATCACACACCCGATCGGGTTGTGGATCGGGCACCCAGCAGATTAGCATCTTGGCGCTTGTGGCGTAGCAGCATCAGAGGATCAATTTAATATTATGGCCCACCCGATCGGGCCGTGGGCAGCCACCCGATCGGGCCAGGCGACCAAATGGGCAGCAATATCCTCTCGAAAGCAGCAGCAGAATGAGACGTAGCAGCACTAGACCCGATTGGGTCGGGCGATGGATACCCGATCGGGTCTGGGCACATGTGTGCTCGCCCGATCTGATCGGGCATACCTTGCCCGATCGGGTCCGCAACTTTCATACCCGATCATAAATACTTCGCCCGATCGGGCCATTTCTGCCCGATCAGTGCATGGAAACCTCCTTTTGACTCTTTGGCTCTCTAATCTTCACGTTTAGGGGTCTTGGGACCTCCTAAACTAGCCATAAAGCTCGTGAGCCATCCTACGTGCCTTGTAACATCTCGTAAAGTCGTGGTTGCTTCCAAATGGCTCGGGAATAAGGAGAAAACTCCCTAAAACCTGCAATTCAACACTAAAATACAAAACCACAACTATATACGATAGTTAGCACAAAATAGCTCCCAAGAGCTCCAATGACGCACAAATTAGCTTGTAAATAAGGGAGAAAACTCTATATAAAAACGTGATATCAAACTCCCCCAAGCTAAACCTTTGCTTGTCCTGAAGCAAACAAAACATGAACATGGAACAAATTGCCTCACCCCATAAATAAAAACAAATCAAAGCTCATAACATTTTCAAGACTAAGAATCGTTCAAGCAGGCATAATTCAAGTTTGGCTAATCAAATCCATCTAACCACCAATCATTCAAGTAATTTATCAAACTCAAGCATCCACAAGGCATACAAATCCTGAAAAGGCTCTCACAAGGGTATCACTCCTCTCTATTTTGTGGCAGGCAAAGAATGTGCCCGAACACTCACCAACCCGACCATAAGTACCCTTCCCACTCACACTCTCATGTGTTTAAGAAGGTTCAATGACGCTCAACCTAGTCAAGTCGACTCAATTAGCAGAAATACTCCCTAGCTTTGAATAACTGACTCGAAATCAATCAAATGAACAATGCAGACATAAGCTCAAGAGGACTTTATAGGGTTGTAATGGGGCTTAGGCGAGAGGTAGGGGATACTTTTGGGTAATGTGGTGGAAAAACCAAGAAAGGGGGAGTATAAATCATTCAAACAAGGCCTAAGATGGCCTACACAACTCCCAACAATCACCATAAAACCATGTAAAGTAACCCAACTCTCATAAATCAATGAAAAGCTCATAACAAACCCAATTTTCTAGCAATGGAGCAAATATTCCTTTATGAACGTAAGTGAATGAAGGAACTAGAATTCTTTTGAATTTTCATTTCATTTTTCTTTCATTTTTCTGAACTTCATTCACGCAACTCTAAACTTGCTTCTTATTCTCTCTTTCTCACTCTCAAACCACAGCAAATACACTTTTAAATTCCTCAAGAACCAAACTAAACCAACAAACCAATATCAAACTCAACCCATACAAAAGCTCCCCCAAGCTAGGCTTGGAATAATATCAAGTGAAGGCTTTTGGCTCATAATAGGGGTTTAAGTAACACGAAACAAGTCATTAGGCTCAGCGGGGCTAAGAAGGATAAAAGTATATCAAAAACTCACTCTGAAGCTCAAGAATAAGACAAAAGAACGCCTCTATCACAGCACATGCTACAAGTCATCTAAAATCAGACAAGTACGAAGTCAAAGTCAAGATCAATCCACTAAAGAGGAACTAACACGCAAGAATAGACTGGATAATAATATGAATCCAATAGGCTACAAAGAGGCCTCACAGTCTAACCAATTCGAGTATGCAGCACAAAGTGGTCTAATATAATCCAGAAATGCTCGAAATCATAGCAATCAAACATCAAATCATAGCCTCAAGATCACAAATGCCCAGCTATCCAGAAAACAAAGTCAAATCATTTTCAAATAGAGCACAGCAAGGGGCACAGTGAGGTAACTAAACCATTCATGGGAACCATATTTTTTTTTGATTTTTTCAGTATTTTTGAAAGCAGTAAATCTATCCTAGAAAGCCGTAAAAGAGATAGGGAATACAAACAGAACTCCTCCCCCAAGCTGAACTTGGCAGTGTCCTCAATGCCAAAAGGTGATAAGGACTAAGCTAAGAGGAAAAACAATGTTAGTACCCTCACTGTCGCTCACAAAAAGAAGGAAAATAAAAAGAATAGAAAAAGGGAAAGAAAAATACGAGTTGCCTCTCACACAGCGCTGGTTTATAAAGGTCCCGCACGACCATAATCCTCCCTCTCTCAAATAGGAGGGGCTTGGCAATGAGTGCCACCCTCATCAAACATCTTTCTCCTCCAAATGTTCTTGACAATGCCTCCAGACGGTGAGACAATCTTAGGTGGAATTGGAACCTTCTCCACACCTACTTCATCCAGAACCTCATCCCTGCAACAAGATTGTTCAAGCATAGGTGCCTTAACAGCATTGGTTAGTTTAAAAATCACTTTATCATCACCAACACTCAGAGTTAAAGACCCAGACTTGACATCAATAACAGCACCAGCAGTACACAAAAACGGCCTACCCAAGATAATAGGAATCTGGGCATCCTCATCCATATCTAACACTACAAAATCAACAGAAATATAGAATTTCCCTACCCTAACAGGAACGTCCTCTAAAACACCTAGAGGGTATTTTGTAGAACGATCCGCCATCTGTAAAGTGATTTGTGTGCATTTAAGGGCTCCCATGTTCAGTTTCTTATAAACAAACAATGGCATAACAGAAACAGAAGCACCTAAATCACACAAAGCCTTATCAATAAAAATAGGTCCAAGATGGCAGGGTATAGAAAAACTACCAGGATCTTTTAACTTTGGTGGGGTTTTATTTTGAATAAAAGCACTACACTCTTCAGTAAGAGCGACACGTTCTACCCCACCAAAGTCTCTTTTCTTAGTAATCATGTCTTTCAGAAATTTGGCATAAACAGGCACTTGGGTAATTAAGTCTGTGAATGGAATCGTTACCTCAAGGTTCTTGACCATAGACAAGAACTTACCAAACTGCTGATCGACCTTGGACTATTGCATCCTGTGAGGAAAAGGTAGCCTTGGTGTAAAAGGCGTTTCAGAAACCTTCTCCTTTTTCTTCCCTGTCTATTCAGCTTCTGCAGACAAATCGACTTCAGACGTCGAATTCTTTCTTTTTCCTTCCTCTACCACCCTCTTCTTCCCTGCAGTCGGGGTAACCTCATCAATGGGAACTGGAGGGGCATCATATGCAATGCCACTACGAAGAGTGATGGCATTCACATGTTCTCTCTAAACTGGTTGCCCTGGCAATTGTCCCTGCTGCCTCTGTGCATTAGTTTCTGCCAACTGGGCAACTTGAGCCTCGAGAAGTTTGATATGCTTCTCTTGGTTCCTCCGTGCTTCCTCATGTGCCTTTTGCATAGACAATATCAGTTTCATCAGTTCAGAATTGCTAGGCTCTTGTGGGTTCTTGTTTTGTGGAGGTGGGGTGGGAAAATTTTGTGGGGTTTGGAAATTATTGTGGTTGTGGAAGTTTTGTGAAGAGGGTCTTTGAAATTTTTGTGGGGCTTGATGGTATGAGGGTTTAGGATAGTTTTGTGGAGGTGGAGGTTGATAGTTTTGTGGATTTTGGTAGTTATGTGGAGGGGGGAAGGTTTGCGGCCTTTGTTGAAAGGCGTTTGCCTGCTCCATCTGAAATTGACTGAACTGACAGTCATGCCCAAAGTGACCCTGTACACCACATACCTCGCAGTAAGATGAGGTAATGGGTGCTACGGCAGACATAGCATTGATGCTCATAGGCGGAGGTGTCGAACTAGAAGACTTCATTAGTTGCTGAGTCAGTTGCGCCATCTGAGATGTAAGCAATGAAATAGCGTCAACTTCAAGTACCTTCTAAGTCAAACTCCTAGATGATGAATGGTCATTGGCTACAAGATTTGATATGAATTCATAACCCTCATCAACTGCCTTGTCTAAAAACACTCCTCCTGCAGACGAATCAACAATACACTTCGTCTGAGGTTGCAGACCATTGTAGAATGTCTGCGTCAAGAACCATTTGTCCATATTATGGTGTGGACACTCTCTCTGTAGATCTCTAAACCTAGCCCACGCTTCCCTCAATGTTTCATCAGGCTCTTGGGAAAACGTGGCTAGTTTATTTCTGATTTCTGCTATTTTAGTAGGTGGGTAATACTCTCTCAGAAATGCTGCAGAAATCTCACTCCACTCAATTTCCTGCACATCGTTCAACCACTTCTGGGCTCTATCTCTCAAAGAAAACTCGAACAACATGACTTTTAACTGATCTGGAGTGACCCCGGCATGTTTAACGGTTCGACATAGTTGTTGAAACCGTTGCAAATGATTTGCCGGATCTTCAGTAGGATGCCCACCAAACTGATTTTGCTGGACCATGCTGATGAGTCCAGGCTTAATCTCAAAATTTGCCGCGGCAATGGTGGGCATAGTAGGTCCAGTGGAGAGACCATCTGGGTTGGGCACCCCATATGATTTCAGTGACTTTGACATGGCTGAACTCAGGGTGTCTGTTCCAGAGGTGTTTAGCTGAACATACTGCTTTTCTTTTTGCTTTATCTTTCGGATCCGCCTGATTGTCCTAGTAAGATCGGGGTCCGCTGGAATTGGGGAACCGTTTTTTTGGGACCTGGGCATACAAAAGAAACAAAAAGCAGCAGTAAAACGTACCTCGATTGAAACAATGAAGTTCCAATGAGGTACAGAGAAGTAGACCAAATAATTAAATAAAAACTTAGAGAACTAGCCGTCTCCCCGGCAACGGCGCCAAAATTTGATAGGTTTTAGTCGTATCGCCTAATCAAAAATAAACCTACGGACCTCTAACTAGGTAGTCAGTGGAAGCAGGGTCGAATCCACAGGGAGACAGAGTTTCTAAATCAATATTCAACCAATTCAGCTACTCCATATGAAATCAGGAAGAAATTAATTAAACTAAAGAATAGACTACAGAAGACGGAATAAATCGAGGATTAAACTATGGAATAAAAGTCTAGGGTATTAGGTCGATCCACCATGCTTATACCAATCAAATAGGGTCAACTACTATCAAAACCTAGGTCAAGAGTCGGGGATTAGAGCCTATGTTGAGCTATGGTTAAGACTCAACGCTCATAGTTCAACATACGCCGCATGTTCACTAACGTAATCAGAACTACTGACGTGTCCTAGGCCTCTAGTCGTAAGACGGATCTGTGCAAACAACTATTAACCACAAGCAACCAACGAAACTGCGCAATAACGTTAATTACTCAATAAAGAAAAAACCACATCACAATCACCCTAATCAAGCCCTAGAAATCAATAAGAGTCTAAATCACAATCATGGTATAAACATGGCTTTCCTATCTAACACCCTAGAAAGAGACTACTCAGACATGATCGAATTAACAACGACAAAACTAATATGAAACCCTAACAATTGCATCATGAACGATTAAATAAATAAACTAAGCAATCAAGAATAACAAAAGAGATTAGGGTAAGGAAGAGTACCAATTGACGGAAAGCAGGAACTTTTATTGAAATCGAAATAGGTTTAATCACCTCTAAATTAATCTAAAGTGTTTGAATTGAACTAAGAACAATGAAGAATAAAACTTGTCTAAAGCTAATGAAAGATGAATAAAAATATGTATATAATAATGAGGAAAACGGTATTTATAATACCCCTCAAGTCTAATTAAAAATAGGAAGCAAAAGACGAAATTCGCGACAAATGCACCAGACCCGATCGGGCCCGAGCACAGTACCCGATCGGGCCCGAGCACAGTACCCGATCGGGTCCACAACAGCTTTAGTATTTTTGGTCTTGGGCTTTGATAAATCAGCAGCGCAATAGCAATAAGTGGACTGGGCCTCCACCCGATCACACACCCGATCGGGTTGTGGATCGGGCGCCCAGCAGATTAGCATCTTGGCGCTTGTGGCGTAGCAGCAGCAGAGGATCAATTGAATATTATGGCCCACCCGATCGGGCCGTGGGCAGCCACCCGATCGGGCCAGGCGACCAAATGGGCAGCAATATCCTCTCGAAAGCAGCAGCAGAATGAGACGTAGCAGTACTAGACCCGATTGGGTCGGGCGGTGGATACCCGATCGGGTCTGGGCACATGTGTGCTCGCCCGATCTGATCGGGCATACCTTGCCCGATCGGGTCCGCAACTTTCATACCCGATCATAAATACTTCGCCCGATCGGGCCATTTCTGCCCGATCAGTGCAAGGAAACCTCCTTTTGACTCTTTGGCTCTCTAATCTTCACGTTTAGGGGTCTTGGGACCTCCTAAACTAGCCATAAAGCTCGTGAGCCATCCTACGTGCCTTGTAACATCTCGTAAAGTCGTGGTTGCTTCCAAATGGCTCGGGAATAAGGAGAAAACTCCCTAAAACCTGCAGTTCAACACTAAAATACAAAACCACAACTATATACGATAGTTAGCACAAAATAGCTCCCAAGAGCTCCAATGACGCACAAATTAGCTTGTAAATAAGGGAGAAAACTCTATATAAAAACGTGATATCAGGATGCAATCTTTTTGAGTCAGTTTTGGCAAGGTTTGTTTAGCCTTCATGGTACTGAGTTTCTACTTTCATCAGCTTATCATCCTGAAACTGATGGTAAAACTATCTCAGATGCATGTGTAGTGATAAACCTACAGACTGGAATGCTTGGTTACCTTTAGCTGAATGGTGGTACAATACTCATTTTCATTCTGCTACCTTGCTTACACCTTATGAAGTGGTCTATGGACAACCTTCTCCTTTGCATTTGCCTTATCTACCTGGAGATTCTAATGTGGAAGCAGTAGATAGAAGTCTACAAAGAAGGGAAGAGATGATTAAATTTCTCAAATTCCATATGCTTAGAGCTCAAACTAGAATGAAACAACAAACTGACAAGCATAGGTCTGATAGGGTGTTTCAGTTAGGTGATTGGGTTTGATTGAAGCTGCAGCCCTACAGACAACAGACAATGCAAGTGAGAAGCAACCATAAGTTTTCCCCTAAGTATTTGGCCCTTATAAGATTGTAGTTGTGATTGGCAAGGTAGCTTATAAGCTTGATCTTCCTAGTTCAACCAAAATTCATGATGTCTTTCATGTTTCTCAGCTTAAATTGTTTCGTGGCACTTTGCCTATTGCTGCTCAAATACCTATTTGGTTGCAAGGTCAAGATTCTGCTTATTTCCTTACATCCTTTTGCTATTTTGGATAAGAAAATAGTCAAGTTTCAAAATCAAGCCCAAGTTCAATATTTGGTTCAATGGGAATCCTTACCTATACATGATGCTACTTGGGAGATAACTGTTGATTTTGAGCTTAAGTATCATGAGTTTTTGGCCACTGTTGACTTGGGGACAAGTCAATCTTAAGGAGGGAGGAATGATACAGGTTGTTAGCTGTTAACTGAAGCTTGTTAAATAGCTATTAATTGAGTTGGTTAGTTTTGGCGCCAAAGTTTGTTACAACTGATTTTTAGAAAATAGTTAGATTTTGTTATAGCTCTGTTGTTAAGATTTGTTGTTCAATTCTGGTTGTCAGAATAAAGCTGAAACAAGCTATTGTAAATCATTCATCATAATACAAATTTCATTCTCTTCTTATCTCTAATCTCTCTCTCTCTCTCTAACCTTTCTCTCTATTTCTCTATTCTGCTCTTTCTCTTCTTCTTTCTTGTTCTATAATCTGTCAACTAGTTAATACTATGAGGTAAGCTAAGAGCTACCTTATCACTTTCCAGTATATCATTTATCCAATTCGCTCTTCACCACTATTCCTCATCTACTTCTCGCATATTTCTCTTTCCTCTCACTAGTGCAAGCAAGAGCTTCAATTTGACTTTCACATTTCGTCTTATTTGTCTCCATAATCAATGTCATTTTCAAGAAGTTATGAGATTTTGGTCGCTGCAGGAAGATAGGAGGTTTATGGAAGTATAAGAAACGCAAGAGAAAGAGAATGGCGTTGAAATGATTTTGAGGTGAAGTTGAGCTCCATGATTTTGTTCATCAGCTTCTCGGTGTCCATGATTTGGTTACGGTTGTAGGAGATGGTGGCAGCTGGGAGGGGTGGGGAAGATTGTCCGTAAGGAAGGGTGCGGCTGGGGTGGGAAAAGGGTGGCTGACAAAGCAGGCGGTACGGGTGGGGTGAGTATTTTTTAAAAGTTAATTAACCATTTTTGTTAGAGTTAAGAGTTTAATTAAGAATTAAAGTTTAAAATATACTTAATTAGTTGTTAATTATCTAAATAAAGTAGTTTACTATACAAATTGTAAAAACCCATTGTATCTCAAATGTAGGATTATTTTGGAATGATCAAAAGTTGGGACTATTTAGCAAGATCAGACAAATGTTGGATTCCCATCAATTTTTTGAAAAGTTTTTGTTCCTACTAATTTTGTGATATGTTGTTTTACCTCACACTAATATTCATTTAAGTTATTCAAGATGTATCGTCGCTCTCTCTAGCCAACGTGAAGCTGTTGTCGTACACCAACCTCAAAATGTCTAGAAGAAGAAGACTAAATCTGATGGGAAGAATGGAGATGATTTAGGAAAGTCTGCTCAATCTTCACGCACAACTCAATCGAATGGAAATGAAGTTTCGAAGGCTCCAATCAATGGAATAGAAACATCTGCTCTAGTTGGTAAGAATCCTCAATCTTCATCTATTACTAGGAAACTGAATCTTGATGATGAACCTATTATAGAGAATACAGTATGGAACTCGTTGTTTGATAGTTCTAAGCTCATTAGAAAAGGCCAATCACTGATGTTTAATCACTCACTAGGAAATGCGAGAATTCCATGATTCTTTATGTTAATGGTTATTCACCCACCTTAGCTGCTCGTAAGAGATTCATTGCCATTAAATGGAACAATATAATGTTTCTAAACCTCAAGTGTTTTATCACGATAAAGGTTATTTTGTTGTTGATTTTCAATCTCTTGAGGATAAAAATGAGATTTTGTTTGCTGGCCCTCGTATGTATAATGGTAAACCTGTTATAGTCAAGCCTTAGACTGCTCAATTAACTTCAATGAAGAGGTTTTGAAGGTTATTCCTCTATGCATTAGGCTCCCTAATCTACCTCTGAATTATTGGGGGGAGGAGGCTCTTAGTAGAATTGTAAGCATGCTTGAAATTTCTCTTTTTGCAGATGAGTGTACAAATCACTAATTAAGAGTCTTCTTTTGCTAGGATATTAGTTGAGATTGATTTCACAAAACCCATTCCTGATTATATTCTTATTTAAGAACATCATGGGAGTGTGTTCAAACAGAAAGTGCTTTATGATTGGAAGCTTACTTTTTATAAGACGTGCAGTAGAGTGGGGCATAATTGTGACAAGATTAAAGATGCTCCAAAAGGTATTAAATATCTACTCAACAATGGATTAAAAAGGTGGTTACTTAGGCTAATGTGGTACAAGAACAAACTAATAATGAGAGTACTATAGCTACTACTCTTCCTGGTGGTGCTCAGATGCACACACCACCCGTTGAAAAACCTTCTAATCAATTGATTACTCTTGTCGCTGAAGCTATTAGGTGTTAATAGACCTATCCTTGGATTCCACGCTGAGCTAGAACATGTTGTCAACATGAGCAAAAAGAAGAATGGTAGAGCTAAACTGTATGCTATTGCTTTTGTGGAAACTATATATAGTATTTGGCTGTATAGGAATGCCAAAGTGTTTAATAGCTCTACTAAATCTATTAGTCAATTGTTCAGAGAGGTTGTTTTTAAAATTGTTGTTAGGTGTAAGCATGAGAGACTTATTGTTGTAATTGCCTGGGTTGCTTTGTGGCTCAAACCCTTCCTAGAAGGTGTGGAGCTGCTAAGCTTAGCCTATTGTGTTTCTTTGTGGTAGGGTTTGTGATCACCCTTTGATATAAACTTACTGATTTGCCAAAAAAAGTTATTCAAGATTTTAATTATTGATATCAAATGCACAGTACCAAATCAACTCAAATTCAAGATGTCCTACTATGGAATATCAAAAATATACTTTTGAACTTGCTAAACAAGATTTAAAAGTGCATTTGATTTTTCAACAATATAAACAATATTGATATTCTTATAGCATAACATACATCTGATTTTTCAACAATAGTAAACAATAGGCAAAATTGTCAAGAATAAGCTAACCTTTGCGTTGACCACTTCCAACTAGTCTACCTAAATATATTCCAGTAACAAGTAAATCTTATATATCCCTCCACTGTTAACAAGTCAAAACCGGCTATAACCTCTTATTAACCTTTTCAACAGGTTAAAGTGACACGTGTCTCTATTTTATTGGATATTAATTTTATAAAATAAAAAGAAAAAACAAAACCCCACCTCCGCTTCCCTCACTCAAAAATTAGATCACCTCCCTTCTCTCATAAGGCAGCAGAACCACCCTAAACCTACCCCACCTAAGTCTCCTCCCCTACCACAACCGCCACATTGCTGCCACCACACACCACACACCACACACCACACACCCTAAACACCACGACACACCAAAACCACCACTACTAGCAGTCTCTTTCCCCTTCTTTTGGTATTATTATTAACCTTGCACTCTCACACTCTCACACTGTCACCACAATTTCGATTTCTAGCGGTTTTAGTTTTGAAACCAAATCAATTCCCCAATTTCATCCCCAAATTCCTCAAAAATGAGCCCAACAATGGCGTGAGAAAACCTTAAACTCCAATACTCACAAAAGCCATGATTACCAATCCCAACCCCCAGCCAGAGTCATGAAAATTCAACTATAACAGTATATGGTATACCAGTTGAGCAAGAAAAGGAGTAATATGCAAAGTCAAACAAGGTAACTTCACTGGTAAACTCCCAATAAAACAAGTCTTCTAAATCTAAGCAAGGACATGTCATCTTCTCAAAAAGGTTACAACTTTGGAAGCATTGATCATTTTTCAAAAAAACTACATAGTGCGTATGTGAGAAACCAACTATAAGTACAACTATAACTACCCAGATGATAATTCAAGTTTGCGGCCAAAACTGAGTACGTTAACAAGGGCGTTCTAGTGCGTTGTAGATTCAACTTCAAAGGTAAATATTTGCTTTGCATGCAACTTCGTGTGTGGTGGCAAGATCTCGCTTTTTGTTTGAAGATTAGATCTGAGCAGCTGTGGTCGAACTCTAATTCTGGAAAAATTATTGATATGCAACAATAAACAACACCAACATAAAGCTTAAATTTCACTATACCTAAAATTAATAAATGAAACTTACAAAGTTCATACCCAATTCAAATTTAGGGAAAATACAAACATTGGGAATTGTAATTGCGAATTTCAAGAATTATTTCCAGCCAAGCATTACATAGTTGAAGTCGCCAATTCCGATCTCCTTCTTCCCCCACCGTTGCTGGCCCAGAACTTTTTTGTAGGCTAAAAATTCTCTCCCGAAAGCATTTGGTGGTGGTGGGTTGAGGACATCAGAGGAGGGTGGTGGTGGACTGGTGGTTATGGTTGTCGAGGGGAAGGAGGAGGAGAGAGATAAAGAAAATATGGGAGAGAAGAGAGAGATGGGGCTGGAATGTTAATTTTAAAAGAAAATTATTTTAATCCAATTAAAAAAGACACGTGTGCAAGTGATCTAAGCTAACGCGTCATTAACAAGTAACATGTGAAAAAACTTGTTAAAAGCTAAAGTGGCTACAAGGTTTATTTATTACTGTAAAATATTTAGGTTGACTTCTTAGAAGCGGTCAATGCAAAAGTTAGCTTATTCTTGACAATGTTTCCTAAACAATTTTGATATTCTTAGAACTTCACAATTATTTATAGTGTTCAATTTATAATGTACATTTATATCAGTAATCGTATAAGTTTACAAAATTATTCATCCGAATTTTGCAGCAATTGGAAGGATCTTATACGTAGAGGTATACATGTTCTATTTTGTAAAGTTGCGTTAATCATTAGATGTTTATTAACATTCAATTGCTGAATATTATTGTGTCCATAAGTATCAAATGTATGTTTTTGAATTTTGTAAAATTACATTAATCATTAGATGTTTATTGGCATATAAATATTGAATATTGTTGTCTCCATAAATATATTATATATATTTTTGAATATTTTGTGATTCTTGATAAAATATATAGCATACAATTATTTTAAAATAATTTTACACAATATTATCATGAAAAGAACATTACAATTATTTTATAGTTTAATGATAAACTAATGTTGATCATTATATATACTCCCTCCGTCCCATATTAGATGATACACTTCCTATATTCGTCCATCCCACATTAGATGATACACTTCTATTAATGGTATGACCCTATGATGGAAATATAATTTTTTTATTATGAATGGGTACTACCCACCTACCCCCAACCCCTTTACATTACCCCACCATGTACTTTATATACTTAAACAAATACCAACTAACTACTCACAATAAAATAAAAAAGTCAAATAACACTCCTAAAACTCTGTGCCACTTTATCATCTAATATGGGACGGAGGGAGTATAATTTTGGGTTAAGATGAGAACCACCTTACCACGAGAATCTCTCTTACTATGAGAACCGCCTTTTAACCATCAGATTATATTAGATCGAGGGTTATGATTTGTCTCATTGACATACACACGCGTTGGATTTTCTTCTGTTTCTATTCTCTTACAAAAACACAAGTCTAAAGGCAACCACTACTACTCAACCCGACTCAAGTGGCGATATTTAGTGCGTTGTTTAGGGTTTTCGAAATCGCCCACTCAAATCGAACACAATTTTGCGTTTGCAATCCTAAATTTCAAATTAAATTAATTAATTCGTCTATTTTGCTCACTAATTTCTTAATTTCTGCAATTTGTTTTTACTAACTCCTCTTGTATTTGAATTAAAAATATTGTGAAGCTGAAGAATACAACACTAATGGCGTCAATGGCGGCGATGTGGTTCCTTAATTTTTTTTAATTCTTTGAAATTTATCTCATTTTTCAATATTGTAATACAGTCTGAAAGATAATGATAATCTCTTTGAGGAGGCTCATTAGATTAATTAACAATATATATGTTTACAAGCTAGGGTTATAGGGATATTTACGGAAACTAAATATACATAAAATATATTTACATATTTATTTATATTCTAACACACCCCCGTAGTTGGAGCGGGAGGAGGATGGACGCTCAAACTAGAGCGAAACTCATAGAACAGCTGTCGAGGGAGTCCTTTAGTGAAGATGTCGGCATACTGGTACACCGAAGGAACATGGAGGACTCGAATTTGACCAAGGGGAACCTTCTCGCGAACAAAATGGATGTCCATCTCGACATGTTTAGTGCGCTAGTGCTGAACAAGATTATGGGACATGTATATGGCACTAACATTGTCGCAATAGACAAGAGTAGCAGTGGTGAGCGGACGATGAAGCTCAAGGAGGAGGTAGCGTAACCAACATGACTCAGCAACGACGTTTGCAATGACGCAATATTCGGCCTCAGCACTGGACCGAGAGAGAGTAGCTTGTCGTTTAGATGACCAGGAGATCAAGTTATCACCAAAAAAAATGCAGTACCCTGATGTATCACATTTATATATAGTTTCTAGATGCATTTAGATTGCATTTAGAACTCCTTTTTGAGCACTTAGGTGCATAATGGCATGAATTAAACAAGTTGTGCTCTACTACTCCCCGTTTGTGTGTTTCGATGATTTTCAGGTTATTTTGATACAAAGTGATCATGAGTACCAAGGATGTAGCCTATTAATCATTGAAGATGAAGGTAGCTTGTGCAAGGATCACAATGCATCCGTTTGGGACAATTTTGAGTTGGAATGAAGCAAAGAGCTAGTGAAAGAAGTGCTAAAAATGACACACCTTCACTATTTTTATTATAACTTTTGATATAAAATTGATAATCCATAAATTCCACTTGGATTGGATTTTAGACTTCAAGAGGTTTCCAATGATAGGTCACACGCCCCAATCGGACTTCTGGTTTGAGAGATACGACCTTCGCAAGTTGATGCAGAATTGCAGTTTACCCACCCGATCGGGCGGGAATTGACCCGATCGGGCCTGGAGCACGGATAGCTCTTTTTCCCGAAATTCTATCTTTTTCTATTCATTTTTTAATTAGATTTTGGGGCTATTATAAATAGCTATTCCTCATATTTTTAGAGACATCTTTTTCTCTAGTTTTATTTTCCATAGTTCTTAGCTTTATTTTAGATTAAACACTTTAGATTAGATTAAAGGTGATTGAACCTCGGATTCGATTTCAATAAAAGTTCTTGCTTTCTGTCAATTGGTATTCTTCTCTACTCTTAATCTCTTTTATTATTCTTGATTGCTTAGTTTAATTATTTATTCGTTCATGATGCAATTATTAGGGTTTCATATTAGATTGTTTATTGTTGATTCAATTATGAGTGAGTAGTTTAATTTCTTGGGATTTAGAGAGGGAAGCCATGTTTATACCATGATTGTTTGAATTATTATTAGTTTCTAGGGTTTGATGAGATAGGTTGTGGTGTGATTTGTTCTTATTGAGTAATTAACGTTATTGCGCAGTTTCTTTGATTACTTGAGGTTAATAATCGTTTGCACAGATCCGTCTTACTTTTAGAGGCCTAGTACACACCAGTAATTCTGATTATGTTTGTGAACATGCTGCATATGTTGAATTATGGACGTTGAGACTTAACCATAGCTTGACACTGTTCTAATCTATCGATTCTCGACCTAGGTTCTGATAGTTGTTGATCATTTGATTGGTATAAGCATGGTGGACCGAACTAATTCCCTAGACCTTTATTTCATAAGTTAAATTCCATTTTATATTGTTTTCTAGTAGTTAATTATTAGTTCAGCTGTTTCTATCTGATCTTGTCTGAAGTAGCTTTTTAGCTGAATATTAACTTAGAACTCCGTCTCTCTGTGGATTCGACCCTACTTCCCTTTACTACCATTGTTAGAGGATTGTAGGAATTATCTTTGAATAGGTGATACGACTAAATCCTATCATACCCGGACATGGAACGTCTCGTGTCAGGGCACCCACCCCAATCTGCATCAGAATAAGAAACAAGGTCCGAAGCAGGAGTAGATGAGTAGTGCATGCCGTACTCTAATGTGCCCTTAAGGTATTGTAAGATACGCTTGAGGGCATTAAAGTGATGCTCATGAAGGTCATGCTAAATAGACAAATCTGCTGGACGACATAGGAGATGTCAGGGCGAGTGAATGTGAGGTATTAAAGAGCACCGGTAAGCTAACAGTAGAGCGTGGGGTCCTTCGTAGGAGGACCAATTAAGGCGTTGAGTTTTGCCTTAGTATCAACACGAGTTCAACAAGGGTTGTAGGAGGACTTGTTAGCACGTGCAAGGATTTCCTCTGCGTATTTTTTTCTGAGTTACGAACATGTGCTCGGGGTCGCGTTTGACTGAAATGCCAAAAAAATATGAAAGTGGGCCCAGACAGTCATAACGAACTCAGATTGGAGAAGTGAGATTATGCGGTTTCGTAGTGAGTCTGAGAAGGTGGCTAGAACAATATCATCCACCTACAACAGAAGATAAGCCATTGCCTGTCCACGACGATAAATGAATAGTGAAGGATCACATTTGCTGCTGACAAAGCCAATGGACAAGATATAAGTAGCAAAGCGTTGACACCACGCCCTAGGTGCCTGTTTCAAACCATATAGGGACTTTTGCAATAAACAGACATGCTTAGGATTAGTGGAGTCTTGAAATCCTGGTGGCTGAAATATGTAAACATTCTGCTGTAAATGACCTGTAAGAAAGCATTTTTCATATCAAGTTGGTAGATGGACCACCTACGAGACACAACAAGAATGAGAACAATACGAATAGTGTTAGGACGAACCACTCGGCTAAAAGTTTCATCACAATCAATGCCAACCTCATGATTTTTACCATTAACAACCAATCGCGCCTTGTAGCGCTCAAGAGACCCATAAGACCTAAACCTAAGGATTGGGTTTGTATTTACATGTTTGCTTCTAGTGGTGGCTAGGCTAGGAACATTAGTGGGTCGAGTGAGTGGTGGGGGAGGTGGGCTGGAGGGCGGATTGGGCTGCGGAGCATGGAAGTTTATGGGAGGGGGGATGGCGGGCGTAGGTGGGTTACTAGGTTGGGTGTGTTGTAGTGGCGGGGAGTGGGCAAGAGTGATGTGTGTGGGCTGGGCAGGTTCAGTGTGTGGAGGAGGGGAGTTAGGGAATGGGCTGGGAGGGGGGAAATGATGTTGGGTTGCGCTGGGGGTGGAAGCGGGGGAGTTGGGCTGGGGAGGTGGGACATAAAAGGGGGGATAAGTAGGTCAGCAGACTGGGTTATTTGGGAAGGAGAGGGAAAGGTGAGGGGAAGAGAGGACGAATTGACCCGTGAGGAGTTGGTCTTGGACTGACTAGGACAAATGAATTCGTAGTCCAGGAGCTTAGGTGAATGAAGAGAAGAGAAGGGAAAGATTAACTCATGAAAAGTAACGTGATGAGAAATTATGAACTTATTTGACGAGAGGTCGAGACATCGATACCCACGATGCTTAAGAGGGTACCCAAGGAATAGACGCAAGGAGTTGAACAAGGGATAACCTTATGGGCCATGGTCGCACTAATATGCGGGTAGCAAAGGCATACAAATGTGCAAAGATGGGAATAGGAGGGAGAGCGATCGTAGAGACGATGGAGGGGAGTAAGAAAATCAAGCGTTTTAGTAGGACGGATATTGAGAAGGTAGGCGGCCATGTGGAGGCCTCTACCCAAAAGGAGGGAGGAAGAGAGGCGTGGAAGAGAAGAGTACGAACCACGTCATTGGTGGTGCGTATCATACGTTCGGCTTTCCCGTTTCAGAAGAGGTGTAGGGACAAGAGTGACAAAAAACAATGCCGTGATTAGCACAATAAGTTTTAAACTCATTTTTAAAATATTCAATGCCATTATCGCATTGGATCTTTTTTATAGTGGAATTGAATTGATTTTTAATGTGAGCAATAAAGAGAAGAAAAGTTGAGAAGACTTGAGATTTTGATTTAAGCGGGAAAATCCAAAGATAGTGAGAAAATCCAAAGATAGTGAGAGTAGTCATCTAAACATAGGAGATAATAGCGATAACCAGACGGACTAATAATAAGAGCTGTCCACTAATCAATATGAATAATAGAAAACGGTGAAAAAGTAATATTATTAGATGGAGAAAAAGGTAAACGACAATGTTTTCCTAATTGACAAGCATGACAAAGAGGGGAATGAGAGTCTTTATTACATTGAATGCATTTATGAATCATAAGAAAATCTAAGATAGCATTGCCATGATGACCAAGCCGATTGTGCCAAGTGGAAGGAGAGATCGCGGCAAAAGTAGATGGTGGTGATTTTGATGAAGCAGAGAGTGGATATAAGTCCCCAGAACTATTGCACCTCGTCAAGGTCGTCCCCGTCCTCAAATGCTCCACAGTAAAACCAAAGGGTCAAATTCGACAGATACATGATTGTCATTGGTGAAACGACGAACAAAGATAAGGTTTTTGACAATAGCAGGGGCATATTGGATATTACGCAAAGTAAGGGAAGGGTGGGAGGAGGGGAGGGTAGGGTAGAGGTATCATATCCTTTAACTGGAATTAATGAACCATCACCAACCATAGTATGAGAATTTAAATTACGCCAATTAAAAACAGTAGGGAGTATACCTGGATCATTCATAAGATAGGTTAATGCGCCCATATCAAAATACCAATTCTCGTCCGGTTGTTGAAGTGTCATGGCATTGATTAATTCAGGAAGCTTGGTGGGGACGAACATCTCCACTGTTGGAGCTAAAAATGCTTGCTGGGCCGCGTAATGGTGCTAGGCAGACGCGCTAGGCACTGGGCCAGACCAGGCTGGCGGGGGCAATGTGAGATGGATAGCGGCTGGGCGGGAAGGCCCAATATGGCTGCCAAGGGGCGAACGACCCAAAAGTAGAATAGGGGGAAAAGCGTCATGCCCATTGGGAAGGTATGCGGACTGAGCAGTGTTGGATGGACTGCCGCGCCCGCGTCCCTGCTGCTTGCTGCGCGGCCATAATGCTGCCGGTTACCCGAGCGGCCACCAGAGTGGTTTTGCTGGCCGGAAAAGTGTGAGTGGGAATTTGCCGGAGGAGCAGAATTTTCAGCAGCGACAAGGACGGTGTTCGAAGAGGAGGCGAACTTCTTGGACTGATTTTGACGAGTCTCTTCGAGAGCAACCATCGACCTTGCATTTGGAAACGAAGGTAAGGGTTGGGATTGGTGAATGAACACTGATACAGTATCAAACTCGTTGGTGAGACTCGCAACAAGTTGTAAAACGAGCCGTTCTTCGGAAATCGAATGACCCAAACTCGAGATTTGACCGGCAACGTACTTCAATGACTGACAATAGGCAAGGGACGACTGAAAATCTTGCATTTAAATGTTGCTGATTTGATTTTCGCGATGTACAATACGAGTACCTTTATTATCATGGAAAAGGTCGCGGAGTTTAACCCAAGCCACCATTGCCGAAGCCTTATCGTCAAGAATAACATATTTTAAGTCCTCGTGTATGGTACCATAAATCCATTGAAGGACAATGAAATCTAGACGACCCCAAAGATCGTCGTCCACTTCACTAGGCATTTGATAGTGGGATCGATGTGATCCAACACTTGATAGGCACGAGCCATGTTGCGGAGGAGTGTTGCCTAAGTACTGTATTAAGGTTTTTCATTCTTAAGAGTGATAGAGAGCATTCTTGTAGTTGAGAAGAAGAGCGAAATGAAAAGCGGAAGAAGGGCTCTGGCTCGTCGGCCATGAGTGACATGGGGGAAGAAAAACCGTGTGAGGCAGAGAGAAAGGGAAAGAGAGAAAATTGGTGGCTAGGGTTTAGGCTATGATTACCATGAAAGATAATGATAATCTCTTTGAGGAGGCTCACTAGATTAATTAACAATATATATGTTTACAAGCTAGGGTTACAAGGATATTTACGGAAACAAAATATACATAAAAAATATTTACATATTTGAAAGATAATAATAATCTCCTTGAGGAGGCCCATTAGATTAATTAACAATATACATGTTTACAATCTAGGGTTACAAGGATATTTACGGAAACTAAATATACATAAAAACATTTACATATTTATTTATAGGAATAATTGATAAGAAATGTATAAACTATTGGCCATCTTCTATAAAATGCCTGTACTATTGATAATTCATAAAAGGTCTGAACTATTATACCAATTTGACAAAAACAATCCCATTGCAATTTAGGGTAATAGTTCAGCCTTGTTATAATAGGTAAACAGGTCTATGGGATTGGTTTTGTCAAATTAGGGTAATATTTCAGACCTTTTATGAATTATTAATAGTACATACCTTTTATAAAAGATGGCCAATAGTTTATACCTTTCTTATCAATTGTTCCTTATTTATATTCTAGCACAATCTTATTCAAGAATGGACGAAGAAAACAAGAAGGAAATAGTAAAGCAATTTAGTTGAACGATTAGAATTACTTATAAAATTAGAGCTTACCTAATATTTGACCTATTAGTTATAATTGGTATAGTGATTACAAGAGAAAAATTGGTCTTATATGATTAAATTAAGCCAAATAATGCTGGAAAGTTAGTAACTGTTATGCAATCTTCTTTCTACAGTGTTTCAACGACACGATTTAGGACTCACATTATTGTATAATACTCCGATTTATATTTGAATCAGTGAACACTTTGCATGTTCGATATTTTGATGCTAGTAATCAAATACGTTCTCTTAGAATCCTAATAATTGCATTCTTAAGATGTGACTATGAGTTCACGCTGAGAGTTTTGATACATCAATTAACTCCCATTGCCATAAAACACAAGTTTATTGCCTTAATTGTGTAATAACGAGGAATCAATTTATGTCTTGTAGTTTTCATCTTATCTAGAATGGATTGGACTTTGATTCATTGATTGTGGGATAGATGGGCACTGGAAAATGTAGGCTCAGGTTAACAACTTTGAGTTTTTATTGCGTGTAAAGTGATCCTCACATTGAATTTCCTAACATAAGAAATGACTAACTTTTTTATGAATTTTTTGACTATTATGTCTAGTCTGAACATACAAGGAATTGGAGGTAGCATTCTACCGATGTTAAGTTGTAAAGGAAGACATGTGATTAGCACATGAGCAAATATACATATGCATCAGTAGCAAAAATGAGCACTATTAGGGCTTTGCTTGATGTGGCTGCTATGAACAACTGGTACACATGCCCAATTGATGTTCAAAATGCATTTCTGCATGGAGATCTAAATACAGACATTTATATGCATGTTCCTCTAGGGTATAATGGACCGGGGAGTAAAATTCAATGTGGAAGATTTGAAGGACAGAGGGAGTTTGATTTTAGAGTGTGCAAACTGAAAAAGGCTCTCTACGGACTTAAACAAGCCCAAGACAATGGTTTGCAAAATTGTCAACCTCATAAACATCCTTTGACTTCACTCAATCTCATGCAGATCATTCCTTATTCTTCAAGGAGAATGGTGATACTTTCACAACTACCCTAATTTATCTGGATGATATAATCATCACAGGAAACTGCTCTAAGGATATTCAAGATGTGAAAGACCTTATTAGTTCCAAGTTTCATATGAAAGATCTTGGAGAAAATAACTTTTTTTTGGGAATGGAGTTTACAAGATCCTCCCAAGGTATCTTCATTTCACAAAGGAAATATTCTCTTGATCTACTTAAGGAATATGAAATAAGACAAACAAAATCCTTGAAATTGCCCTTGGATACCCACATTAAACTTGAACCTCACAAAGACACCCCTCTACCAAATGCATAACTCTACAAAAGGCTTATTGGACAACTTTTTTTATCTTACTATCTCCAGACCTGATATCACCTTCTCAGTCCAACTTTTGCGCGAATTTATGCAATACCCCATATCAGATCATATGCAAGCACCAAGAAGAGTTTTGAGATACATCAAGCGGTCTGCTGAGCAAGGAATTCTGATAGCAAGTACAACAACAACTAGACTTACTGCTTATTGCGATTCAGATTGGGCATCATGTCCTTATTCCAGAAAATCAACCACTGGTTTTTGGTTCCTGTTAGGTCAATCACCTATTTCATGGAAAAGCAAGAAATAAGGTGTTGTGGAAAAGCAAGAAGCAGAGGCCGAGTATAGAGCAATGGCTCTCACCACTTGTGAAGTAACTAGGCTCATGTCACTTTTAAAAGACCTTGGGCTAAAGGTTATCAATGCATCTAGTCTCAAGTGTGATAATCAAGCTGCTCTTTCAATAGCTGCCAATCCCGTGTATCATGAAAGAACAAAGCACATAGAAGTGGATTGTCATTTTATTCGAGAAAAAGTTAACCAAGGGATCATTCAGCCCACCTGTGTTCCCTCTAATGAACAACTAGCTGATGTGCTTACAAAGGGTCTGCATGTCTCTCAACATCAAAAACTTCTCCGCAAGATGGGAGTGTTCAAATCTTCACAACTCACATCTTGAGAGCAAGTGTAAAGGTAGACATGTGATTATACATGAGCAAATAACTATTTTGTCATCTTTGAGGATCATGTGTGATTTTGTCTTGTATATATATCTCACCTAGGTTATTGTAATCTGCTGAGAAAGTTAATACAAAAGCAACCGTCATTCAAGCTTCACACATACACATTATAGCTTCCTCCATAACTATTTATTCATTCATTGAACACTCATACTGATTTTCTCATCCTCAGCACTATATTTTATTCCCTTTGTTTACATAAGTCATGGACTAGATAGTAAGCCTTCGCTAACTCCTATTTTTTTTACTCTTCAATTTGAAGGATGTCCCCTACAGGCCGCATTACTTGTCACTATGGTCTTACAGGATCCTCACGCCTCTTGTCAACCATGTATGCCATCTAACAACTTGTTATGAGTTATGCATTCATTTTAGTCTTGTAGTTGAAGATAATGTTGCTTGTCAGTTCACTACGTAAATTTCCTATTTGTTTGGATATATGGTGTGGCTGCATCTGGATAGCTTGTAAAATAAGGAATAACTGAATTTACTTCCAATTATTCTTTTGGAAAAATTGATAAGAAAGGTACAAACTATTGGATCTTCTATAAAAGGTTTGTACTATTGATAATTAACTATTACCCCAATTTGACAAAAAACAATCCCATTGACCGATTAAGGGTAATAGTTTAGCCCTGTTATAATAGGTAAACTGGTCAATGGGATTGTTTTTTTCAAGTTAGGGTAATAGTTCATCCCTTTTACGGATTATCAATAGTACAAACCTTTTATAGAAGATAGCAAATAGTTTATACTTTTCTTATCAATTGTTGCTATTCTTTTTTCCTTCTCCTATCGTAAGGGTAAGTTTGATGCAATGATAAGTGTAAAGACCTTATGCGTCCTTATTTTTACATTTTATTAATCGATTGAGCTTTAGTTACCAAAATGATTGGCATGAACATGGTTATAGGCTTATAGTTCTCTTTGATTAACAATGGAAGCTGTTTTCTTTATTTATTAGCAGTGTATGCTTTTGAGGGGATTCCTAGAATTCTTTAGCATAGATTTAGCTTAGGTACTTAGTTAAGAGACCAAATTTTATTAATGCTACATGATTTAGTAGTTTTAGAAACTTTCTCTACTCGGTTAAACATGTCGTCTGTCATTTCTTTTTTCTTTTTCAGATAACTGCTCCAATCGAGGAGGGTGTACACCATACTTTTTATTGGGTTTGCTTGATTTTGCTGGTTGTGAATGTTTGTACTTCGATTTTTTGAATAGCTCAATGAGCCTTTTTGTTAGTCCATTTTGGATGATGTAACTACGTTATACTTTCTCTGTTTTTAAATAAGTGCTACATTTCACTTTAGCACGTTTGTCGAGGCACGTTTTATATCATTTTTATCTTTAATTATGCATTTGTAAAAATTATGACAACTAGATATTAAAAATATATATATCGAGACGAATCAAACGAGATCCAACATCACTATATTTTTCCTTATGCCTATATCATAAAAGCCGGTCAAATTATAACGAATGAATAGTGTTATAAGTCAAAATGTAGCACTTAAAAAGAAACGGATGTAGTATATCTTTGATAGGAAAAAGCGGCTTGTTGTTCGTAATTAAGCTGAAGTCCACGTTTGTTGTGCATATGAAAGTAAGCTGAAAAATTGTGGTAGTGTTCGAAAAAAATATATACAAATAAGTTGTATTAAAGCTCTACCTTTTAGCGGCAAATGTAATCAATCACGCTAAAACTTTTGGTGTCATTGGATATAATCGCTTTTCACTAAATGACAGATTTTGGCAGCATTCATAAATGCCACTAAAGGCTCAATATGCTGCTAAAGCCTAATTGCGTTGTGGACATCATGTATCTTTAGGGGGCGTTTGGTAAGGGGGCTTCAGGAAAGGGAAAGGGAATAGATCGATTTCATTCCCTTCAAACTTGTTTGGTTGGGGGTTTTGTCTTTCCCTTTCCCTCCTCCATTACCCCAAATCCCTCTAACCTGATTCCCCAACCCCCCCTCCACTTACAAATAGGGGTTTTGGAAACCCTTACCATTTGACTTTGACCACCCCACACTCTCAACTACCACCACCTCCACCAACTCTGGCGGCCCACCTCTACCACCGTCACCACATCTCTTCCATCCCAACCACAACCACTCCTCACCCACCGCCATAGCCACCATAGAACCACCGGCAGCCACCACAGAACCACCAGAAGCCAACCCGAAACCACCCATAACACCAGCAGCCAACCCAAAACCACCCCCACCCCGCCAGAACTCGACCTGACACCACCAAACTCTAACCCTAGCCCACCCAAACCCTCAAAAACGTCTCTATCCCATCCGTTAACCACCCCCACACGTCCAAAAACACCGCATCTCCGTTAATCCACCATACGTTGGCCCCGACAACCACCCCCAACCACAAACCCACCCCGACCATAAAAAAACCAGATCTACAGAGAAAAGAGGCGTTGAGGACGCCAACGACAGAGATAGGAGAGTGATTCATCTACGACGGCGAGGAGGAGGAGGCGAGAAGGGAAGGAGAGAGCTGAATCTCCGGCGTCGACAACGAGAGAGAAGGATCTCCGGCGGTGAGGCGAAGGCGACGAGAAGGGAAGATTAGAAGGCGGCGAGGAGGGAGTGGAAAAACGTTGAGGGGGTGGCCGGAGGGGGAGGCCGGAGGGGGAGGCTAGAGGGGGAGAAAAGGAAAGAACAAATATTTGCCAAACAACCTTATTCAACAAAGGGTTTTGCTTTCCTTACCCCTCCTACCCCTTTCTTGATTCCCTTTCCCTTACCCCTTAGGAACCAAACACCCCCTATACATGTAGTACAGTTTGTATACATGTAATATTTTTAGGTTATACGTGTAGTACCTTTAGACTATATGTGTAGTATTTTTAGGCTATATGTGATGTGTCTTTAGTGATACGTCTACTATCTTTACAGTATACGTGAAGTACCTTTAGCGTATACGTGTAGTACTTTTAGGCTACATGTGATGTACCTTTTAGCAATATAAGATGTCCTTTTATTTTATGTGTGAATTACTAATGTATACATGTAGTACCTTAGGCTATACGTGATGAACCTTTAAGCTATACATTATATACCTTTAGGCTATACATGGAGTATCTTTAATCTATATGCGTAGTACCTCCAGGCTATATGTGAAGTACCTTTATGCTATATGTGAAGTACCTCTAGAGTATATGTGTAGTACCTTTACCTTATACGAGAAGTACCTTTACACCATATTAGTAGCCCTAAGGTATACGTGAAAGATCTTTAGGCAATACGAGAAGTACCTTTACAATATACGTGAAGAACTTTTTGTGTATATGTGTAGTACCTTAGGCCATATGTGATGTACTTTTAAGCCATGCATAATGTACCTTTGGATTATATGTGAAGTAGGGGTGTGCATATGTCCAAGATCGGATCGGACCAGACCGAAACCGGAATCGCAACTATTTTGAGGACGAAAGACCGGACCGGAAAAATTCCGAATATAGCCGGTCCGGTTTTGGACCGTTTTTGGACCGGTTTGTATGATTATTTATTTTATATGAAATATTTTTTCTACTTTTAAAACATATTCATCTACTTATAGTATATTTTAAATTTTATATTCAATTCAAAATATATATAAGTGACTAGTGACACATAAAAATAATACTTTTGGGTAATTTAACTATTGTTTATTAACACAAAAACAAATTTATGTACAGTTTTAAGGGTTTCCGGTCTGGACTGAAAATTCCGGTTTTGGACCGGACTAGACCGGAAACCGGAATTGTATTTGTTTTGATGACCGAAGACCGGACCGGAATTTTCAAGGGTGGTTCCAGTCCAAATTTCGGTCTGGACCTGTCCAGTGCACACCCCTACTGTGAAGTACCTTTAATCTTTGTAAGTTTTTATAGACAATATTTGAAGTACCTTTAGGATATACATGAAGTATCTTTAGGATATACATCTAGTACCTTTACCTTATACAAGAAGTCTATTTAAGCTATAAGTGCAGTACCTTTTAGGCTATACGTGAAGTACCTTTAGGCTATAAGTACAATACCTCTAATCCATATATATATATATATATATATATATATATATTTGGTAAGAAGAAGTGGTCCGGTACCCTACTCGGGTCCTATTGGGCCAGTCACTTTGAGAGAGGGGGATGATAAGGGAAATCCTACTCTCAAAGTGTCCCTAGTGGGGATTGAACCCCTACCTCAAGGTTGGAGGACTCTATCTTTTGCACTAGACCAAACCTTGCTTGGTGTACCTCTAATCTATATGTGTAGTACGTTTAGACTATATATGACGTACCATTAGGAAATAGATGTAGTACCTTTACCTTGTATGAGAAGTACCTTTAGACTATAAGTACAGTACCTTTATAGGTTATAAGTGAAGTACCTTTAATCTATAAGTGCAGTACCTTTAATATATATGTGTAGTACCTTTAGTCGATATATAAAGTACCTTTAGGATATACATGTATAACCTTTACCTTATACGAGAATTACCTTTAGACTATAAGCACAATACCTTTTGGCTATACGTGAAGTACCTTTAGGTTATACAACGACAACGATGAACATTCTAGTGGTCGTGAATGTTAAACGACGAACAAGCCTATTTTGTCGTTTTAGCCAATAGCGACAGGACTATTAACAACGAATATAATGACGAAACATATTTGTCACTAATTCCCTTTAACGACGATCTTCTACACTTTAAACGACAAATTTGTTCGTCGTTAAAGATGTTAATTCTAGTGGTGATAATGTAGTACCTTCACTTTGTACAAGAAATACTCTTAGTATACACGTGTATTACCCTCAGCTTATACAAAAGTACCTCTGGCCTACGCTTTGTAGTACCTTTATTGCATCCATGTAATGTATTTATTACCCTCACCTTACACAAGAAATATTTTATAGAAGTAGCTTTAGTGTATACATGAAGTATCATTACCTTCTACAAGAACTATCTTTAGTCTCTCCATGAAGTACCTTAACTTTTTATATTATACGTGAAGTATACCTTTATATTATACATAATAAAGTACCTTTAGTGTATAAGTGTAGTACCTTTAGGTATACGTGAAGTACCTTCACCTTATACAAGAACTACTTATATACTATACGTGAAGTACTTTCACCTTATACGAGAAGTACCTTTATCCTATACGTGAAGTACCTTCTCCTTATACAAGAAGTACATGTAGGCTATTCGGGAAAATACTTTTATCTTATACAAAAAGGACCTCTAGTCTATACGTATAGTACTCCCACCTTATACGAGAAGTGCCTTTAGTGTATGTGAAGTGTCTTTATCTTATACGAGAAGTACCTTCAGTGTATACGTGCACTGCCTCTAATGTATAAGTGAAGTACCTTTACCTTATACGCTAATTAAATTTAGGCTATATGTGAAGTACCTTTACCTTAGACGATAAGTACCTTTAGGACTTTTGCCTTATACGGAAAGGACCTTTAGTGTAAATGTGATGTACCTTCGCTTTATATAAGAATTACATGTAGGCTATGCGAGAAATACCTTACCTTATACGGCAAGCACATTGAGAATCTACATGTAGTATCATGCCCTTAGATGAGAAGTGCTTTGAACTTAGGTAAAATATCTTTATCTTTTACAATAAGTACTTTTAGTATATACGTCTAGTACCCTTAGATTATACGTGAACTAATTTTATGTATACACGAAGTCCCATTTAGGCTATATACGTACCTTATACTCCCTTTGTCTCAATTTGATGTTCTCATTTGGAATATGGAGAAAAAAACCAATGCAAATTGAGGTGGATGAGAATAGTTTTAATTTTATATTATATAAAGTGTACTTTACTACCTTTTTGCTTTTGAAAAAATAAGAGAGAGAAAAAAGGTGGATGATTGGGAAATACTTCCTCCGTTTCTTTTTATTTGGAACATAGAGAAAAACACACAAACCAAGGAATATAGAGAGAGAAAGAGGGGGACCACTTGTTAATGAAGGAAAAGCACTCATACCAAGGGCAAAGTTGTAAATAAATGGAAAAAAACTTTCCATATAAAGCTATGTTTCAATTAATATGACATTTCCTTAAAAGGAATACGTTGCAAATAAAAAGAAACGGAGGTAGTAAAAGATTCTAAAGTGGGCCATGTGTAAGACAAAAATAAAAAAGTGTAGTAAATAATTGGTTGTTAAAGGGTAAGATAGAGAAACAAATATTCTTAAAATGAAAAAGATTTACAATGGAAAGAACTTTTTAAAACACCCTAAAAGGAAAATGGGAACATCACATTGAGACGGAGGGAGTAAAAGAAGTACCTTTACTCTGTATGTGTAGTACCTTAAAGATATACGTGTAGTACCTTTATGCTATACATGAAGTACCTTTATGTTATACGTGTAGTACCCTTAGTGTATACATGAAGTACCTTTACCTTATACGTGTAGTACTTCGATTTTGTGAATAACTCAATGAGCCTTTATGTTAGTCCATTTTGGATGATGTAACTGCGTAATATATCTTTGATAGGGAAAAGGGGCTTGTTCTTCGTACTTAACCAGAAGTCCACGTTTGTTGTGCATACGTATAGTACTTCAATTTTGTGAATAGCTCAATGTGTACTTTTTTTATATCAATTTTTTTATAATATTTACTTATTGGTAATTAAAAATAATAATGTTTAAAATGATGCATTGGCAAGTTTGAAAACATGAAGTTTATCATCTATTTTGAAACTGAGAGGGAATATTAAGTTTATGGTAATGACAAAGGTTAATGTTATTTGTTGTTTGGTATAAACATAGTAAGGGAAATACTAACCTTATTTCCCATTCTTGTTGTTTTGTATAAACATAATAAGGAAAACACTAGCCTTATGTTTTCAACCTTCCAAGAGGAAGATAGGAACTAATATCCAAGTTAATTTCCAAATTTCATCAACATAATTACCGAAATAGTCACAAATTCATGAAAATAAAAAATGAGTTTCAATTTCAACCTTGCACCATCTCCACTGTTAAAAAATACAATAACAAAGTCTAGAAAAAATAATTCCACCGATTAAAAATATTAAAATAAAAATTGTACAACTTTAACATAAAAGGTAGAAACATAGGGACTATTATTCAAGTTAATAAAACATAATATGTAGATACACAACATGTGGAGGTTAATATCATGAAGTCCTTGATAACTTCTTCCAATATCATACCTTCTTCCAACACAAAGATGGAATAGGAAGACGTGTTTCGAGAACTGCCCGCGAGGAAAGAAAGAAGAGCGACAAATCCCGTTGATCATATAACTGGGGGGCTTTGGTCCTTTCGATAGACTTTCCGTTGCTTGAGAATCTAAGAGTTCTCCATACCTGAACCTGGAATCACTCGACTTAGCCCTTTGGCGGGCGTTCATTTTGTCATCTAATTTTTTGTCTTATGAACCTACCATTTGAACAAGACCACAATCAATGGTAAGTAATAGCAAGAATTTTGACTAATATTGAACCGTGTACCAGGCAACAATGCAACAACATAGAGTGAAAAGGCCATACACAAGAAACCAACAGAACATGAAGTCTTTGATAGCTCAATGATCTAAGTATCTAACCCAAACATCTTGGATATTGCCAATTCTTTTTACATTGCCAAATACTTACAAACCCCAAACAATAATTACTCAAAAGTGGGCTTATCTCTCAGAAGGAATATGTCCTTAGACAATTTCCGCAATTACTAAATATAAATAGGATTGAATTTATGGAGATAATATAGTTAATTATTTAAGTAACCGTATTTGCTTGCTAGAGAATAAATTACGGTTTGTAGACAAATTGGTTTGGGCCTACAACTAAGATAATTAATCATATGAGGTCACACAGATTAACACTGATTAATAAATAAATTATAAGCCCATAAAAGCTTATAAGGGCCGGCCACTATTAGGGTGATTAGGGTTTTAGTTTTTCCTTTTCTCTTAACCTAATCTCTATTTATTATATATAGATATAATAAGAAGAGAGATGTGACAATTCAGTTAGTCAGTAACTTGACACAAAAGAGAGAAAAAGAAAAACCCTTCTCCCTCTTTAGTCTAGGCGCCTATCCCATCAAAAGCAAGAGAGTGAATAGTTCATACTCTTCCGTTCTAGCAGACGTGGGTATTAATCGGTGTTCGTGGACTAAGTAGAGGAATTACAATTGTAGTTCTTTATCTCTAAAGTAACCAGATCTGCAATAATACTTTCCAGTATTCAAACCCTACATACCCGTTCAAGTCGTAAATAAAGGTTGTGTATTCTCTACTCTATGTATCGATTCATATATTGTTATGCATGCGATTCTGTTATAGATGTTAGGAAATTGTTTCCTGAAATTCCGCTATTCGCATCTATGAATTCCTAAAGTGGTATCAGTTTTAGCCTCTTGCATAATTTTATATGTTCATGTTCTTCATTATTTTAATTCAATTCAGGGAGGATTTTAATATGTGTTAATTTGCAAGATTAATATATTGATATTAATAAATTGAAAAGCATAAAATTATGAATTTTATTTGAAAATTGCCCAAAAAAAAAAAAGGAGTTTTAGCTTTGTTCGACCTAGTTTGGCCGAAATTTTGCTTCCAAATTTCAACAACTCAATGCGTTTGTTTTGTGAAATTCAATTAGGGTTTTGTTTTGTCTTGATTTGAATTGCAAATTGATATTTTTAATCTTGATTTTTGTTTTGAAATTACATAGTTTGATTCAAAAATTTCAAGAACCCTAATTTTTTTCCCCAAAATTGTTTTGTGGGTAATAAATCTGCAATGGAGTTGTAATTTGTCAAGAAAATTGTGTTTAAATGCTTATTGAAAGTTTGAATCACAAAAACAAAACCAAAATTTGTTGTTTTGAGCCAAAAATCGATTGTTTTGTTTTGAAAATCATCCAGAATTTTTTGAAAATCTGGGCTAATTATCGAGTCTTTTCCGGCGACCATTGGCGGCAAATTGTTGGTGTCTGATGGTCGACGTTTTGCCGGCGGTGTACAGACGATGTTTCCCCACGGCGGCCGGCCAGTGCAAGCCGCGTGGTGCTGCCGTAAGCACCGCGTGGTGATGCGGGGAAGACAGCGGCCCTGTGCTGCTTTCGCGGGCCAGCGAAGGGCTGGGCTAGGCTGCGCGCCGGGCCTAGCTCAGTCCATCCCATTTTAGGGTTTTGTTAATAGTATTAATTTTCTGATTTGCTATTGATTTTCTTTGGGCAAAATTATATATTATCAATTATGCAAATTAATATTAATGGTGATTAATATCATATTAAAGGTGTAATTGAATTAAAAGAATGAAAGTTTCCTTATTAGTTATATTCTTAAGTTTCTTAAGATGGCTAATTTTAGGAAAATTATTAATTCGATTAATATTTCCTAAATATTTTCTAACTTAAAGTTGTTAAGTTTTAAAAATTATAATGGAAAGTTTTATTTGCTCATTAATCGTTAATGGAGTAAATAAATTTTGTATTTATATAATTGTGTTATTTTTTACTTGCATTTTATTTTCTAAATAAATGCGTGAATGTTTTATATATTTTTGGAAATATTTGTTATTTACCCATTAAACGTTAATGGAGTAACTAAGTTATGATTTATAATATGATGATATTATATTTCTTTCATGGATGCATATAATATGTATGATATTATATTGCGTCGATATCTTTTATAATATGATGATATTATAATTTTGCTTAGATGTATATTATAATATGTTTGATATTATATTTGCACAATCGTGACTGGTATGGCCCAAACTAGGATAGAAAATACGATCTGTGAATCGTTATGTATTTTTGTAATTAAAATACGATCTGCGTATCGTTTGTATTTTTGTAATTTAAATTCTTTGCTTAGAATAATTTAAATGAAGATCAAGATTGAAGTTCTGTGGAGAATCAAGGATGGAGATCCAAGAAAGTCCCAAGGGAGGATTCATGAAGATTAGGTTTTCTAGATTTAGGGGTCATACTAGGATCGCAAGTTTTTCTTTGATTGCTTATGCGTTTAATTTCATTTAAATGCTCGTTCAAATTTATGTGTGGTTATTTATGTAATGTGTTCACCTATTATATAACCAACATAATAAACTTGAGTCCCCAAAGGTGATATTGAGTTTAAATGTTTTTCCAAACAACACCTATAAAGCCTTAGATCATGAGTAATAGGTTCTGCCAAAGCAGGGTGTTGCTCATAATTCTAAGGATAGTAGGGTAGGTTTTTTGAAACTTACATGTTAATGTTTGGTTTGACTCAACAAAATCATCAAAAGACAAAGTTTTGGGTTTTGAACCAGTGAGATAGGAGTTTATAAAGAGTTATTAACCTATCTACCAAGAATTATAAATTGTTATAATTAGTAAAAGTGGTTTACTTACCTCAATCACTATCTTTAAAGGCAGGGCCAAAGTCCGTTTAATTTTAGTGGGAGGGGATCTTGGTTATTTCTTTATTCAATATGGGGTTTTATATTTTGAATAAAGTATTAATAGTTGTTTAAATTTGTTTAAATAACCATCGTTGATAAACTTTTTTGATTGAATGCTTGTTTACTATTTTTTGTAGTCATGTCTAACAACAACAACAACAACCACTCTGGCTATAATTTGCGCTTTATTCTTGCAAAAGAAAAACTCAACCAAGAGAACTTCCTAGACTGGGAGAGAAATCTGAGAATAGTTCCCAGAAATGAAAGGAGAGAAACTGTTCTTGAAACTCCTATTCCTGAACTTCCCGAGAATTCTCGCCAAGCTGATAGGACAGCTAGGCAAATACTCATAAAAAAATTTGTGCCTGTCACATGTTTGATGCTTGCATGTATGGAACCTGACTTTCAAAAACGTTTTGAAGGACTGGATGCCTATACAATAATCCAACAGTTGCGAACCTTTTTTCAAAAGCATCCTAGGTTGGAGAGGTTCGAAGTGAACCGCAAGCTTCTTGAGTGCAAAATGGAGAAAAGGGAAATCAGTTGGTCCCATGTGTTCAAAATGATTAGTCATTTTGAGCATATGACCAAGCTGGGATTTTCATATCCCCAAGAGATAGCAATTGATATGATCATCAATTCACTCACTGATGCATATAAGAACTTTAGTTTGAACTTCTATATGCAAGGAGGGGAAATGACCATACAAGAGTTGCATGGTATATTGATTCATGCTGAAAGGAGCTTGCCTACTGAGCCCATAAAAGAGCATAAGGATGTTTTGATGGTGCAAAAGGGCAAGGGGCTCAAGAAGCACGGAGTTCCGTCTAAGAAGGGTAAGGGCAAAGGCAAACAAGTTGCTGAGCCCACAACTTCTGAGGAGCCAAAGGCAACACCTAAAGCCATAGTAGCAATACATGAGTGCTACTATTGTCACAAGGTGGGTCATAGGAAGAGGAACTGCCCTAAGTATTTGGAGTACAAGAAGACTAGAGCTTCTTCTTCAGGTATTTATGTTATAGAGATAACTTAAACTACTTTTGCATCATGGGTATTTGATACTAGATGTAGTTCTCACATTATCTGTAATGTGCAGGATCTAAAAAGAAGTAGGAGACACGCTTAAGGGAGAGGTAGAATTGCAAGTTGGCAATGGAGCTCGAGTTGCCACCTAGGCAGTGGGAGTCTTCAGTCTATCTTTACATTATGGATTTATTTTGAGACTTAATAATTGTTGTTATGTTTTAAAATATTGCTAAGAACACTATTTCAGTTTCTGTTTTAGATTCTGAAGTTTTCTCATTCACAATAAAGAAGAATTGTTATGATATGTTCCGCATCTCTACTAAGTTATCAAATGGTTTGTATGTTCTACAAACACACATCTATAAAAACAACGAGAAACATAAGTCAAATGAATTAAACCCGATGCACCTATGACATTGTCGATAAGACTACATAAGTACATAACGAATTGAGAAATTACATAAAGATGGAGTTATCAAATCATTTGATTTTGAATCATCTGATGTGTGAGTTTTGCTTAATGGGAGAAATGACAAAGTCTCTTTTCACTAGTTCGAGTGAAAGTGCCAATGACCTCTTCACCCTCATACATACGGATGTGTATGGACCTAAGAATACATTGGCTAGGGGAGGGTAAGTTACTTAATTACTTCAACTGATGATGTAAGCACATATTGATATGTTTACCTCACGCGGCATAAGTTGGAGGCCTTTGAAAAATTCAAAGAATTCCAGATGAAGTACAAAACCGACTTGGCAAGAAGATTAAATCTTTATGATCTGGTCATGGAGGGGATATCTGAGTCAAAAGTTCGGTGATCATTTGAAAGATTGTGGAATATTTTCACAATCAACTTCAACAGGAAATTCCACAATTCAGTGGTGTTTCCGAGAGAAGGAATCGCACCCTATTAGATATGGTACGATCCATGATGAGTCTTGCTGATCTCTCTATATCACTTTTGGGATTTTCTCTTGATACAATTGCGCTTACACTCAATAGGACTCCATCCAAAGCAGTAGATCAGAATCCATATGAGATATGGTCAGAACCGTTTCTAAAATGTCTTTTCTAAGGGTTTAGGGTGTGAAGTTTATGTAAAACGTTTACTATCTGATAAATTAGCACCCAAATCTAAAAAGTGTTTCTTTGTGGGATATCCCAAAGAGACCTAGGGATATTATTTTTACCACCGTAGCGAAAACAAATTGTTTGTTGCTCGCTATGGTGTCTTCCTTGAAAATAAGTTTATTTCCAAGAAGACAAGTGGGAGAAATGTATATATCTTGAAGAAATTCGAGATGAGCAACAAATGGGTGAGGTTAACACCTCATTAGAGGCGGCCCAACATGAAAATCTTGGAGGGGTAGTGAATCCTATCCACGAACCTCCTACCGTCCCACTTGGATCGAATCCATGCAAAGCTTCTGAGTTTAAACGACCAAGATTCTTCTTCTGTTGTTCCCCTACGTAGATCTCATAGGATCACCATTCCATCAAGAAAATATGTTGATTTTCTTTCGACTGAAAGTTCTAAAATAACGATTTTAGTAAGTTGTGAGCCTATCAGCTACAAAGATGCTTTGGAGGCCCAGGACTCCTAGAAATGGCGTGAAGCCATGAGATCCGAAATGGAATCTATGTCTGAAAATCAAGTATGGGACTTGGTTGATTTGCCTGATGGTGTGAGACTCATTGGATGCAAATGGATTTTCAAATTGAAAACAGACAAAAATGGAAACATTAGTGTTTCCAAAGCTACGATAGTGGCAAAAGGTTTTCGTCATATTCATGGTATAAACCATAAATTTAACCTTTCCCCAGTAGACATCCATTAGGATAATCCTTGCAATTGGATGTAAAAACTGCTTTATTGAACGGATTCTAGAAAGAGGATGTGTATATGACACGACCTCAAGGCTTTGAACATCCAGCAAATTCAGGGAAGGTATGCAAGCTTAAGAAATCCTATGAATTGAAGCAAGCATACAGGAGTTAGAACCTCATATTTGATGAGGCAATCAAAAAGTTTGGTTTCCTCATAAATGAAGAGAAATATTGTGTATACAAGAAATTGAGTGGGAGTAATATAACAATTTTAGTCTTGTATGTGGAAGACATACTTCTCATAGGAAATGATAAAGTGTTACTTGAGTCAGTCAAAGGATGGCTTAAAAATTGTTTATCTATGAAAGACTTAGGAGAGGCTGAGTATATTTTGGGAATAAAGATCTATAGAGATAGATCTAAAAGGCTGATTGAACTTAGTCAAGGAACTAATATAGATAAGGTTCTTGCTAGGTTCATGCTCGAAAACTCTAAGAGAGATTTCAATCCCATGAAACATGGCATATCACTTGGCAAGACTTCGTGTCCTTCGACACCTGATGAAGTCAAGGGAATAAGTAATGTTCCCTATGCTTCTGCATTAAGTTCCATTATGTATGCATGCTATGTTTTGCACTCACCTAGATGTTGCCTATACTATGAGTAAATGCAACATATACAGGTCTTATCCAGGTTACGCGCACTAGATGAGTGCAAAGAATATCCTTATGTACTTACGAAGAACTGAGGATCATTGATTGGTATATGGTGGAGAAATTGAGTTTGTTGTTAATAGATAGGCATATACGAATTACCCAGGTGACAAAGATGATTTCCAATCTCCATCTGGTTTCATTCTTTGTCCCAAGGGAGAAGTTATGAGCTGTAAGAGTTCTATACAGAATAAGCAAGATTCATATTGATGAGAATGTGGGAGATCCACATACTGAACCAGTTGCTCGACCTAAGTATGAAGGTCATACTAGGTCTATGGGCTTAAACATATGAAAGAATGACTTTATAATGCTTACTTTATGTTTGCATTTGTAAAGACATTGATTATGCTTGGAATTGTTTATCAATAAAAATCTACATTCTTATTTAATTGATTGGTTTAGTATTAAATAAGATGTCCAAATAAATTGTGTTTTGAAATAGGATCATCATAAACGTTGTGATGAATGGAACCCTATATAGTGAACAAAAACCATAGTTTACAGTATGTCCCTAGTCTAAGGCACTGAATTGGACATATGTGACTTGTTAAAAGACTAGCATAATGTTAATTGATAGCGCAGTTCCTTGGGCTATGGAGACATAGGGATGTCAAATTAACAAATATGGATGTATGGTTGATACATTGAGACTTGACCTAATTAGATTCTAATAGTAGAATCGAAATGTCTATATTTAATAGATTCCTTGGACATGAGTATGTCTTAATAACCATGATATGATTAGTTTAGCTTTGACATTGTTAAACACCGTGCCGTAAAAGGAGGTTATAAAGGCAATGCTCAGGTTGGCTAAGAATTGAGTGGGAGTTATGGTCATACAAGATTGAATAAGTCCTTCTATCTGATAGGAATGGTGCCTGGGCCTCTTGATGAGGGAGAATTGTAAAAACGCATGGCCATGCTAAAATGAGATTAAAGAGTTGATCTTCAGTTGAACAATTCAACCTCGGTGATCAAGAAACATATTTGAGTATATAACATCGTGTTATCAAATTTGGCATTAAGAGACTTAAGGAATTAAATATTGCGTACTTGTCTTACGGACAAGTGGGAGATTGAAGGAATATGTCCTTAGACAATTTCCGCAATTACTAAATATAAATAGGATTGAATTTATGGAGATAATATAGTTAATTATTTTAGTAACCGTATTTGCTTGCTAGAGAATAAATTACGGTTTGTAGACAAATTGGTTTGGGCCAAAAACTAAGAATAATTAATCCTATGAGGTCACACAGAGTAACACTGATTAATAAATAAATTATAATCCCATAAAGGCTTATAAAGGCCGGCCACTATTAGGGTGATTAGGGTTTTAGTTTTTCCCTTTCTCTTAACCTAATCTCTATTTATTATATATATAGATATAATAAGAAGATAAATGTGACAATTCAGTTAGTCAGTAACTTGACACAAAAGAGAGAAAAAGAAAAACCCTTTTTCCCTCTTTAGTCTAGGCGCCTATCCCATCAAAAGCAAGAGAGTGAATAGTTCATAATCTTCCGTTCTAGCAGCCGTAGGTATTAATCGGTGTTCGTGGACTAAGCAGAGGAATTACAATTGTAATTCTTTATCTCTAAAGTAACCAGATCTGCAATAATACTTTCCAGTATTCAAACCCTACATGCCCGTTCAAGTCGTAAATAAAAGGTTGTGTATTCTCTACTCTATGTATCGATTCAAATATTTTTACGCATGCGATTCTGTTATAGACGTTAGGAAATTGTTTCCTGAAATTCCGTTATTCGCATCTAGGAATTCCTACACTCTCAACTTCCATACGCATTCCATACTCTAAAAAAGTAGCAGTAGATATTCAATCTTTATACCTGCTCACAAAAAGTTCACGTTTTATATCGCCAATTCATTTTTCAGTATAGTTAACAAGTACAATTGCTCAAAAAACTTCAAGGCAATCAATTTACCACTGTAGATACTGAGCTCAACAAAGAGCAGAGCTCAAAAGAAAAAGTTGTTTAAGATGCTACGAGCAAGAAATGAATCATATCCCTAACTATTATGATTCTTCGATCTTCGGCTATAATTGATGTCCAAATCCAAACACACTTCGTATGGATTCCAAAATTCATAAGGAATATCTTAAATTATTGAAAAACAAAACTAATATGGAAAAACAAAACTGAAATCAATGATTAAATAAACCTAAATGAATGATCATGAGCTTAGATGATGATGATGATCAATGAATAAAGCTTACTGTGAGAAGAATTATGACCTAAAATCTAAGAAATTGGGATGAAAAATTAAGAATAACACAGTACCTTCTATAGTAATCGAAAGAACAACGAACTTTTGGTGTTTCACGCTAAACTTTGATCTACAATTGAGGTATTGGAAAGCAAAACAAACCCTAGATGAGCATTTAATGTTGAGATGTTTGATCAGATGCTTCAATCTTTTCTATAATCGCATTACAACAAAATTTCTTCTTCATTGATGATATCGTATGATAAGATGCTTGGAAATTTTTTTATAGATAACTGCCAGGAAATTTGATAGGGGTAGCATGAGGAGAGAGAATTGGAGTTCTTTCGGAGGAGAAGCGTGTAATAATTTAGTTAGGAATGGGAAATTTTAATCCAACGGCTAAAGTAAGTTTTTTATTAATTGAATTTAACGGTTGTAAGGTGGTTCTCATGGTAAGACTAGTAAGAAGGAGGTTCTCATGGGAACTTCACCTTATATAGATATATAGAGTTGGGTTTTGCTAAAAACCTATACTTTACTGAAAACTGAAAACTAACCGTTCTGTTTCAAAAAAGGGGGGACATATAAGATTTAGATGGGTACATATTACGGTTAGAGGGTACGCATGCTTCCATTAAAATTGTGCTGGTAACATCAAAGTTGTCAGTATTTATAAAAATGTCATTAATGAATGCGCGCGTACCCTCTTTATGTTAACATGAACCCTTTTACTTGGTTTTCACGATGAAAACAATTTTCACTTGATCCTATTCCTATATATATATATAGGGATCAGGTGAGAAGGATCTTAAAATGAGAAGGGTGAGAAGGATCAATGTGCATATTTTTTGAACTGGATATGCATATTTCACTATTTGGCCTATACGTATATGATCTTAAAAGATAAAATGCACATTCAGCTAAAACAAAATGGCACGTGATAAAAAAGTTGAACATCAAGTTCAATAAATATGAACATTTAGTTTAAAAATATGCACATAAATTCCTTCTCACCCTTCTCTATATAAGAAACTTTTTATTAGATCCTAATGGTGGAAATGTTGTAATTTTGCTGCTGGTGCTGTTGTTGATGATAATGGTGGAAATGTTGGTACTAGTACTACTACTAATAATAATGTTAATGTTAATGTTAATGTTAGTGTAATAGATGTTGCTGCTGTTAGTGTTGCTAATGTTGCGAATGTGGGTAGTGTTGGTAATGTGGTTGATGGTGGTAATATTGCGAATGTTGCTAGTGTTGGAAAATAGAGTTAAGGTGCTGGTAGCAGTAGTGTTGATGTGGTGTTGGTTGCAATTAGTGTTGTTGTGGTGTTGTTTTGTAAAAGTAAACTAGATATCTTCAAATGAAGAGAAGAAAGCTTGATATATCAAATCATTCATCTTAACTTAAATTCATGCAAATTAAAATGAAGAAATCTTCAAAGAATACAGTTGCAGGTAAATTATCTTGAATTTTCATTTCAAGTTTTCTATTCTATGCCAAAAGTAAAAGAGGCAGTGGTAAAAGTAAATAAGAATATATGTAAAGTAAATAGAATATTGATAATTGTGTGAACATGGATGGGATTTTTAGTTTCATTTATATTTTTTCTGTACTTTAACAATGTTGTTGAAACGACGTCAAAAAAACAAATATTGATAGAGAAGAGGCTAAAGCAACTTGAACCATCAAAAGGTTAAGAGTAAATTAATTATTGTCACCCTAAAATCTAATCAAAAGGTTTACTTTCAAATATAATTAGTTTATTTTAAGTAATTGTCAGTTTACTTTAAAAATAGTTTATATTTGTAATTTGATTATGCCGTGATTTCTGACTTCTATTAAACATCTATTTTGAAAGTAAATGATTTGATTTAAGAAGTTATTAGAACATTGCATAATGTAAATAAAAAAGCTAATCTAATTCTGTTTTTATCAAAATACAGTTTCCAAAAAAAGAAAAAGAAAAAATAACAAAGATGAAGATGATTATGAGCCAGGAGATCAAAACAATGATGCATCTTCTGAAGAACAAGATACAAAAGTGTATTTAAAGAAAAAAATGAAACGGGAGAAAAAAGAAAAAGATATAGAAGAGATTGTGGTGGTTGATGATGATAGAGGGATAGATTATGGTGCCTTATCATCAAGAAGACACACTGCAGACCCAATGCAATGGTAGATTTGATGAAGAATTTCAGTAATGACCAAAAAAGGGATGTGATAAACATAGGCTTTGGAGGTTTACTTGACCGACAACTCACTTATGTTCAAACAAAGATGAGGCCATGGCTTTGTCATCATTTCAATGAGGAGATTTGTATGTTCAAAATAGACATGGTGGAGGCGCTCTATGTGAGTACCTAAGATGTGCATGACATCTTTCGGCTTCCACATGCAACTGGAAACTAGTTGATAGTTAAATTAGGTAAGCTAAGTTTAGATGATATAAGAATTCAGGGTGAGTAGAATAAGAATCTAGATATATCTTCAGAAGATGATATCATTGTTAACATTATGGAGAAGAAATTACAAACCTTAAAAGAAGGAGGTGATGATTTCAAGAAGTGTTTTCTTATGTATGTTTGCAGCACCTTCCTTGCACTTGTTGCAAATATGGTTATTGATTACAAAATACTCAAGTATGTTGATGATGTAAAGGAAATACACAATCTTGATTGGTCTTCTTTTGTTCTTGATAACCTTTGCAAAGTAATTTAGAGGTTGAAGTATAATAAAAATAAGGAATCAAGATCAGGTTTCAGTGGTTGCATACTTGTATTTCAAATTGCCTATTTTCACCGCCTTGCATTTAGAGGCCACCCTAAACCAACAAATTTGCTTTTGATCAAGCATTGACACATGAGAAAATAAAAAAGAGAATAACAAAGGAAGCAAAAGCATCGTTTGGTGAAGGGGAACTCCAGAAGGAAACCTTATCCAGTTTGTACAAAAGCAACGAAACATGCAATTTTGGCTGATGTTCTTACGGGTGGATACCAACATCTTAGTGACGCAGAGAAAAAAATGTGTTACATACAACATTCCAAGAAATTTGATGTCAAATGCAGAGATACATGAAGCAGCATGAGATGTAAGTATTATTTCTAGAACTTAATAAATGCCATGCTGCAAACCATATTCATTTCTTCTGCTACTGTATTATGTTTCTAGTTTTATATATGTATATTGGTGCCTTCATTTTAGTGTTATGTATGTACGTTTGTTATTTCATTAAATTTGAATAAAATAGGCAGAAAATGAAAATAAATTACACTAAAAAGTTAACAATGTATCTTTTAATGTAAATACATTAAACATAAAATTTGATAATGAACCCACCTTTATTATACTCCTGATAAACATAAAATTAAATGAAGTACACACAAAAGTTAATGATGTGCCTTTAAAAGTAAATGCTTATATATAAATATGATGGTAAGATGAGATAAAATTAGATGCTGCAGTATAAAAAGTAAATGAGTCTGTTTATTACGTAAATGTTTTAGTCTAATTTACAAGAATTTGAAGAGGATTTGTTGCTATTTACTAGAGATTCCACTTTGTTTTCAATGTTGTATGCTGAACGCTTAAATTCCATAACACAGAGGCTTAAAAATGATGAAAGAAATCCATCATTGTCAAGGACATCTCCATTAGTTTCTCTAACATAAAAACTTTTTAGAAGACCCTAATATGCAAAAAAAATTTGATGAAGTGGTTAAAGTTTATGATGAAATTAAGGATATCTCTAATGTTTTTTACTCAACTTGGCAAAATCGTATTCCTAACAATGAAGAAAGGGATCCTCCTTTAGTTTATCCTCCTGTAGTTGATATAAATGAAATAAGAGAGGATGATGAACAAGATAATAATGAACAAGATAATGAAGTTCAGATTCCAGCTTTGATTGATCCTCCTACGGTTGATAAGCATCAAGAGAAGGGTAATGTTAAGGAAATTAATGACGGGCAACCACATGTTACTGAGAATGTTGGTGGAAATGTTGATACTAGTGTACATCAGCCACTTGTTACTAAAGAAGCGACAAAAGTGTATACAAACATTCAAGAAGAGTTGACTTCAAAGATAGGAGCTCAATAAATTGTGGAGAAAAAAGGTGTTGAACTTAATTTTGTTTCAAAGTGAATGAAAAACAACAAATCAAGAATGCAAGAAATGCCAGAGATGTATCAACTAGTGGCTGATTACTGTTTTGTGAAGTATAATCTATCCAAAAGGTAATTTCTGTTTTTTTTAACTTTTATAAATAATCAATCTACTTTACCTTGATTTCATTTACATATTAAAAATTTATGTGTGTACAATGAGAAATTCTCAAATTTGAAAGTCCTCTTATGATAACAAGGGATGACATGATATTCCTGGCTACATCTGCCCTCCCCCCTCAAATGATAAAATCAAGTATTGTTCAGGCTTGGTCATTTCTTATAAATGAATCAAGATTGATGGCGAATCCATCATATTTTTTCTTTGGCATTGACCACAGAGTAAGTACTACATCAAATTGTTTGTAGAATACGCAATAAAAAGTAACACCCCGACAATTCTTTGTTTATCAAACATATTTTTTTCCAACTAAAATAAAAAATTATTAAAGCATTATCGCCTGTGTGATAAAGTATTGGCTTACTCAGAGTTTTGCAGCGGAAAACATTAAATAAAACTTTAATAAATACTTAAAACCATAATATTTGTCAAAACATTATCCAAACCTCAAATGTACTTTAAAACCAACTTAAGATAAATAATCCAACTCAATAAAAGATATATAAATAAACGAAGCAACATAAGTGAGAAAACGATTTCTCATCAGTATCTCCCAATGCCTAAATGAGTATGGATGCAACATCTTCAAACATGTAGGCAAATAATCAATTGATGGAATGCTCACCAATTAAGGCTCATCACAGGATCAATAGGCACAGCCATAGTCGACACCTTATTGCGTGTACTTTACACCTTCTTGTCCAAAATCTTCACAAGTCTTTCCTCATTCGTGAGGCTACTATCAATTTGTTCTCTCTCGAGGTTCCAAAACATGATTCTCATCAGGAATATATCTCTTAAGCTGTTAGATATGAAACACATCGTGCATCTTCTCGAATTCCATTTGCAATGCCAACTTGTAAGCTACTTTCCCAATTCTTTGCAAAATTTCATACGGACCTACATACTTTGCACTCAATTTGCATCTCTTACCAAATGTCATAACACCTTTTGTCGGTGATACTTTCAAAAACACCTTATCACCAACGAAGATCTCATCTTCACGCCTTTTCAAATCAGCATAACTCTTCTGCCTATCCGGGGCAGCTTGGATTCTAGCTTGAATCAGCTTTATGTTCTTAACGGTCTCCTTAATGAACTCAGTCCCTAGGACTATTTTCTCACTAAAATCATTCTAACAAATGGGACTTCTACACTTCCTCCCATACAAAGCTTCAAATGGAGCCATCTTTATGCTCGCATGGTAACTATTGTTGTACGAAAACTCAATCAAATCGAATTGGTCTTCCAAACTTTCTTGCAAATCAATCACACATGCTTTCAACATGTCTTCCATCGTCTGATTGTTCCTCTCGGTCTGACCATCTGTCGCAAGGTGAAAAGTAGTACTAATCTTCAGCGTAGTTCCAAGATTCAGCTGAATTTTCTGCCAAAACTTCGAGAGAAATCTCGAATCACGATATGAAATAATATCCTTCGGCACACCATGGACATGCTTGACATAAGTCTTCGCAAGTTTCTTCTTCTTCCATGTCTCCTTGATCGGAATAAATACGACAGATTTTGTCAATCGATCCACGATAACCCAAATCATTGCCACTCTTTGTCTTTGGCAACATTGTCATAAAATCCATAGGTATCAAATCCCACTTCGATCCAGGGACTTCTAACGATTGGACCTGTCCCTTAGGTCTCTTGTGGTCTATCTTCACTTTCTGGCAAGTCAGACACTTGGACACGAACTTAGCGACTTCTCTCTTCATATTTGGCCACCAATAAATCTCCTTTAGATCCTTATACAACTTTGCACCACCAGGGTGTACAGATACGGAGTATTGTGACCTTCCTCCATAAGCTTTCTCTTAAGCTCTTCACACTTCTGTGGTATCCACCATCTTCCTTTGAATCTAAAACACTCATGTCGTATTCACCAATCTAAAACACTTAGAATATAGAATATTGTGACCTTCCTCCATAAGCTTTCTCATGGACCTCAAAAATTTCCTTTCCTTGCTTCATCTTCTCCTTAATCTTGTCAAGATGCTCATCTCCAACTTGACACTCCAAGGTCTCATCGAAAAACGAAGATCCTAACGACAAAGCGCTCAATCTTGGTTCTATATCTCCAGGTTTCAAAATTTCAAGGCTAAGCCTTTGCATATCTCGATACAACTCTTCGAAACTACTAACGTGTTCAAGCTATGACTCGTCTTCCTACTCAAAGCATCGGCGACGACATTTGCCTTCTCTTCAAGGTACCGGATATCGAAGTCATAATCCTTGATCAACTCTAACCATCTTCTTTGTCTCATATTGAGATCCTTCTGAGTGAATATGTACTTCAAACGCTTATGGTCAGTGAATATCTTCGCGGTCGCTCCATAGAGGTAATGTCTCCAAATTTTCAGTGGAAACCCAATAGCAGCTAACTCTAAGTCATGGGTAGGATAAATAGACTCATACGGGTTCAACTGACGCGATGCACACACAATCACCTTCCCATTCTATTGTAGCACACATCTCAAACCATTCTTCGAAGCATCACTATATCCTCGAATCCATCATTACCATCGGACAAGGTTAAAAAAGGTGCAGAGGCATGTATTTATGAGCTAAATCGTGCGTCATTGGAGCTCTTAGGAGCTATTTTGTGCTAATAATCGTACATAGTTGTGGTTTTGTGTTTTAGTATTGAATTGAAGGCTTTAGGGAGTTTTCTCCTTATTTCCCAACTATTTGAAAGCAACCACGGCTTTACGAGTTGTTACGAGAAACGTAGAAGTGGTTACGAGCTTTAGATTTGGTTTACGAGGCCTCTAAACGTGAATATGGCCCGATCGGGCGAAGATTTATGTCATCGGGTGATGGGGATTCGGGCCCGATCGGGTGGACCCAAAATTTCACCAACATCTGCTGCCTGCTGCGTCCAAGACTAAGAGCTGCTGGGCTTTGTGAATCAACCCAATTGGGCAGGCCCAAATTTATTCTTACTGTTGATGCTGCTTTGCTACCTGAAAGAAAGGCGATATGCTCTATTTGCTTCTGGGCCGATCGGGCAAGTGCTGCCCGATCCAATTGGGTGGTGGCCCATTTGGCATCTATTTTGTTGCTGCGTGCGTGAGAAGAGAAATCAAGTTGGCCCAAATTTGTGTGCACCCGATCGGGTGGCCCATTGCCCGATCGGGTTACGCACTGGCGGAGCTGAAATTTTATCTTATTTTATTCATTTTTAATTTGATTTAAGGGACTATTATAAATAACTAAACTTCATTATTTTAGAGAGATATTTATTCTTTTATTTTGCAATGTTCATTAGTTTAGTTTTGGAGATTTTTTATTAGTTTAAACACTTAGATTAAGCCAAGAGGTGATAGATACTTGGATTCATTTCAATAAAGGTTATTGCTTTCCGTCAATTGTTATTATACTTTCCCCTTAATCTCTTTAACTATTTCTTGATTGATGGGTTTAATATTTCATTCATTCAATGATGCAATTGTTAGGGTTTCATATTAGCTTCTTCGTTGTTGATTCGATTATGAGTGAGTAGTCTTATTTCTAGCAATTTAGGGAAGAAAGCCATGTTTATACCATAAATTACTTTTGAATTGTTATTGATTTCTAGGGCTTGATTAGATTGGTTATGGTGTGATTTGTTCTGTGATGAGTAATTAATGTTATTGCGCAGTTTCATTGATTGCTTGAGGTTAATAATTATTTGCACAGATCCGTCCTACTTTTAGAGGCCTAGTACACATCAGTAATTCTGATTATGTTAGTGAACATGTGACATGTGTTGAATTATGGGCGTTAAGTCTTAGCCATAGCTTAACACATGCTCTAGTCTATCAATTCTTGACCTAGGTTGTGATAGTTGTTTGATCCCTTGATTGGTATAAGCATGGTGGACCGAACTAATTCTCTAGACCTTTAATTCATAGTTTAATTCCCATCTTTTATATTGCTTTCTTTAGTCTAAATAGTAGTTCAGCTGATTTCTGTCTCATCTTGTCTGAAGTAGCTGTTTAGCTGAATATTCACTTAGAAACTCTGTCTTTCTGTGACGGAGGGAGTATTATTTTAGTCCCTTTGTTGCAGTTGTATTTTTAGTTCAGCAATCACATTTGTTCTAAATTGTTGCATAATTTTTATGTATTTGCAGCGTCGACTCTATTGTGTTGAGATTTGTGCATTGGTAGCTCTTTCATATCTTATTTTTGTACGTGATTATATTTTGTCTTAAGTTCATAAGTTCAATAAGAACAAAAAAAAAATACAAGCTCAAGTTCTTCACCACAAGGAAGAAGACGCTAAAAGGAGAAAAGAACTTGAAAAGAAAGAGAAAAAAGCTGAGAAATTACCTACAAAGCTAGCAAAATTACCTACAGAGTTAGCAAAATAGAATTAGCACAAATTTAGCAGAATTTGTAAGATTTTTTAAGATATTCATTTTTAAAGAAATTAGAATGTTAGCATGCTTTATTGTTAGCTCTGAAATAGTATGATTTTTTAGGTGTTGTAAACACTTTTTTTCATCCAAACATCTATTCTAATGTAAATATTTGGAGTTTCATCATATATTTTTTGTATATGATGTTTTCAAATGTGGGTTACTATATATTATAGATTGGGGTTACTATGCATCTATTGTAATATGGGTAACTAAGTAACCCCAGTCAAATAGTAAGTAATATACCTAGTAAACCCACACTTAAGTAGCAAGTAACCCCCACTCAAACACCAAGTAACCCCTAGTCAAATAGAAAGTAATACCTACCTAGTATAGCTAGTAACCCCCACTCATCTACCAAGTAACCCCTAGTCAACTACTTTAGTAACCCCCAATTATAATGCAAGTAAAACCCATCTCTTATAACTAGTAACCCCCACTTGGCTACCAAGTAACCCCCACCTAAATACTTAGTAACCAACCAGTCAAACAACAAGTAATCCTCCACTTAACTACCAAGTAACCTCCCACTCATGTACCAAGTAACCCCTACTCAACTACTTAGTAACCCCCATTCAAATAGCAAGTAACCCCCCATTATTCTACCAAATAACTCCTACTCAACTACTTAGTAACCCCCAGTCAAAAACCAAGTAATTTCCCACCTAACTAGCAAGTAACCCCCCTCTTAACTAGCAAGTAATCCCCCCCACTCATCTACCAAGTAACCCCTACTCAACTACTTAGTAACCCCCACTTAACTATCAAGTAAACCCCACTTAATATGCCAAGTAACTCCCACTAAAATAACTAGTATCCCCCAACTTAACTACCAAGTAACCCCATTTAACTACCAAGTAACGCCTCACTTTGCTAACATGTAACCCCACCTTATTTACTTAACCCCAAACCACTAAACTAGCAAGTGCCCACCCACTAAACTAACAAGCAACGACCACCTAATATGATAAGTAAAGTAACCCCCACTTTACTATGTATTCTATATTGAGATAACTTGGTAGTCAAGTAGGGGTTACAATGTAGTTGATTAGCTGGCTACTAGATAGTTGACTAGGGGTTACTATCTATATTATGTGAGGGTTACTATTTAGTTAATTAGTTGTTACTTGCTGTTTGAGTAGGGGTTATTATCTATATTTGGTGAAGGTTAATTGCTAGTTTAGTGGGGGTTACTAGGTATAAAACAATGGGGGTTATAAGTTACAACTGGTGGGGGTTGCTTGCTAGTTATAGGGGGATATTAAGTAGTTGAGTAGAGGTTACTTGCTATATGAGTGGGGGTAAACCCAATCCAATATAAGTATCAAGTAACCCCACATAGTATAGTGGGGTTACTAGTTATTTTAGTGGGGTAACTTGGTATCTTAGGGTTACTATTAGTTAATTCCATTATTACATTCTATATGTTATCAAGTAAAATAAATAACTAAATTTAACACAAATATAATAATAAAATAGTATATTGATACACAACTTAGTCCATCTAAATAACATCAATATATAAATTATGTCTATGTCAATCAAAATACCTTGTTCAAATTAAGTTGGTTTCTGTACTGGTGTCTGCGATCATAAATTTTTACTCTTTTGCTTCCACCTTTTGTGTTAGCTTTTTCTCGATCACACACAACAGGTATGGCTTCATCTTGATTATTGTTGTTGTTACCTTCTTTTTATTGTTCTTTTTATTTGTTTGACAGTTTAATAATTGCTTCATCAATTTCTCCAGCAGTGGCTTTGAGCTTCTGTTCGAATATTTTCCTTATTTCAACATGCTCCTGACTTTTCAGTATCAGATTGTATGGATTTCTTGCCATCATTGTACGCCAAGGTTGGAATTTCTTGCTTTGTTTGTCTGTTTGTTTTTCACCTTTCTTTTTCCAGAATTTCGCTTTGGCTAGCTTTGCCTACCTTTTTCTGATGTAATTTTCTGGAATTCTTGTCATTGAGTGTAGCATAAGCACATATATACAATGATAACACAACCAACCAACTTCTTCAAAAGATTACACCTACATTCAATCGAATTGGTTGCACTGTTAATAGTAACCATATACTTTGATTCCTCCTTGTTTTCAACCAGACGTCATGCATGTACCATTTATTTGCAATTTCATAAATACATGTTGATAAACACCCAATGGCATATCCAAATTCAGCTTCCAACTCTCTGAATAGTGTTTGAGTGTAAATCCCGGAAGCATGTTTGAGTAATCCTCTTCTTCTCCATCTTTGAATTGTTTGGTTTAAAATTTTGAAAAAGTCAGTAAAACTAGTGCTCTTTTTAGCTTTGAAACTAACAACATTGGTTGTGCTTTCATTCCTTTGTGAAGATAGAATTCCGGCTGAAAGTCCTTAGTGTTGTACGCCACTTCTCTTTTAAGTTGTACAATCTTTTGATATCATTTTATCCCAATAATCCTGAAACTCTTCTAGAGTAACACAACCTCATAAGCACTTGATGAAAGGAATCTTAAATTCTGAATCTTTCTTCAAAGCTCCAAATCTTGAAACTGCATTTTTATAATATGCCAAAATACATGGCTGATGTCTCGTGTTTGGAAAAACCTAGAAGTCAACAGATCAATGTTTGTTAAACGGGGACACTGACTTTGTATATGAGAAAACAAGTTTTATAAGAACAATTTTTAAAGTGGGCTGAGGGGTTACTTTCTTGTTATACGGGGGTTACTTACTAGTAAAAACTACTACATCGCCATACCTTTTCTATTGCTTTTTCCGTGGTCTTGATCAGTGAAGATTGTAATAGGATCAACACCGCCCATAGGTTTCTTGAATGTTTCTAACACCCATTTAAAAGTTCTTTTTGTCTCATCTGCATGAATGCACATCCAAACATAACATTTTTCCTATAGTTATTGATACCAACGATTGGGGCACAAATAAGATTATAATTATTTGTCCGAAATATGGTATCAAAGACTACTACATCGCCATAGATTTTGTAATCTTCAAGCGTTTGTCAGTCCCTCCACTAAATGGCAGTTAACTTGTTTTCCTTTTCTCCTCCTCCCAACTTGAATCTGAAAAAATAATTAGGCTCTTTTCTTGTTTTTGATACAAATATTCGATGATATGTTGTGCATCTCCACCTTAAATTTCCTTCATTTTCTTTATTGAGATGTAGTTTCAGTGATCTTTTAGTGTGTGCCCGACCGACTGAAAATCTCCCGCTTCATTAGCCATTAAATTAAATGATTGTGCAGGTTGCAATCCACTATTTAACATCAAATCAATTGCTTGAGTCTAATCTGTTGTCATCTTTCTTTCCGGCCTTTAAAAACGAATCATATCATCTCTTGTCAATTCATGATTATGCTTTATTACATGTTGATCAACCTCCCAAGTACCATCCTCATTATCTTTTGCTCTGAGATAAGAAACAGCATCTAGTTCTTGTGATTGGCCGGTACTTGTTTTCTCTTTTTTCTGTTTTGATTTTTTCATTCGTTTGTGCTTCTACAATTTTTAAGTGAAGAAATGGAGTTGGCTTCCGAACTGGTTTGAATCTAAACCCGTATTTAGAACACACAAATTCCTTGGTTTTCAATGTTTTTTAGTTACTTGTGAGTATCTAGTTGATGATTTCCTAACTCCAAAACTAACTATATATATGAGCATGTTTCTTGTATGCTTCATATATCTCTTCCTACATGTCTGCTGTAAATTCAACCAAGCTTCCTCTTTTATCTTCTTCATCTTCATCCCTTGTAATTTGGATTTCTACATAGTCTGCAGATTGTTCTAGTGGTTCATGAAAGTTTGTTAGCTTTCTTCATAAACTGAAAATTAACTTTTAACAAAAAGTCAGACATATAGCAAGTTTTATCTACCAAGGAACCCCTACTCAAATATAACTAGTAACCCCCACTCTATATACTACCTCCGTAACCTAAAAAATGCAACTATTAGACATTTTCTACTCACACTCTATGTCAAGTCGTTGCATTTTTTACGTTACGGAGGTAGTATATTAGTTTGGGATTACTTAGTATATAAGGTTGTTAAGTGGGACTACGTGGTAGTTTAGCGGGGGTTACTAGGAAGTTTAGGGGGAGTTACTTGGTAGATATTTGGAGGTTACTTCGTAATCTAAAATTCCTAGTAACCTCAATTAATCTACCAAGCAACCCCCATATAGTATACATAGAAGCCCCCGCAAAATACAGTATATTAGTTTGGCTTTACTTAGTATATAAGGTAGTTAAGTGAGGTTGCTTGGTAATTTAGGGGATTACTTGGTAATCTAAAATTCCTATTAGCCCCCTACTAAACTACCAAGTAACTCCAATATGGTGTACATAGTAACCCCAATATACTATACTACCTTTGTTTTTTATAATATGTATGTTTGCTTTTGTGCGCGGACTAAGGAAAAAGTGCAAAAGTAAGAGAGAAAGTTAGTAAAAGTAAGGAAAAAGTGAGAAAGATAGAGAGAAGGAAAGAAAAAGTAGGAGAGAAGTGTAATAATTAGGTGGACCAACCTTCCATTTATTGGAAAAGGTAGAAATGTACATATTAAAAAAACATCCCAAAATGGTAAAATATACATATTAAAAAAAAGGATGATGTACATAGTAACCCCCACAAAATATATATTAGTTTTGGGTTACTTAGTAGTTTAGGGGGGTTACTTGGTAATCTGTAATTCCTAGTAACCCCAACTTAAATAACTAGTAACCCCAATATAGAATATATAGTAACCAAATATAGTATACATAGTGTTTACTATTCACAATTTAGACTTTAATTAGATTTGGTGATTTATCTTTTAGGAAAAAGATAGTCATGTGGGATCTTGTTAGTTTCGTCTCAACGTGCATTAATTAAATACCAACTTTTTATAATTTTTAGTTATTGATAATTATATATATTAATCTTTAAAATAATGCATTGACAAGCGTGAAAACATGAAGTGTGTCACTTATTAAGGAACGGAGAAAGTACATAGTAACCCCAATATAGTATACATAGTAGCCCCTAGTAACCCCCACTTGAGATGCCAAGTAACTCCCATCTTAAATACATAGTAACCCCCACATATAATAACTAAGTAACACCCACCCACCCCCACCCCCACCCCCACCCCCCAACTTATAATAACTAGTGTTTTTAGAGTTCTCATTAAAATGAAAAAAAATTCACAATTACCAAACAGGGAAGGTTATTCAATGGCTACAAGAAAATTGTAGCCATTACATAGTTTCAATATCAACACTTAATTTTTGTAAATTTTATTTTGTCCATTAAATATAATTAACTTCCAAAATTTTGTTTTTTATTTTATTTTATTATATCATTTAGATTAAGGGTCCAGATGAGCCTACAAATAATGAAGGGTTTAGATTTAAATAGTTACAGTGGCTATAATTTTATTGTAGCCATTGTAAAATTCAGTTGTTCATAATCTCTTCTTCTTTGCTGTCATCATAATTTTTTGTTCGCCAAACCCAGATTTTGTAGTGATTTTTCTATTGTATTCGTATATGTTGTAATTTTTGTTGGACATGATAAATTTGTATCCGTATTCATATCTAACATTCAAGGCTTCGAAATTGATTTTCGCAGAAATTGATTGCCATAATTTCTGTCAAGAGTTCATGAAATTAATTGGAATGGCTGTAATTTCGTTAAGTTCATGAAACCAACTGCAGCTTATTAATGGCGGCTTCCTCGTATATAGGTTAAAGCAACGAAGTTTCTAATTTCTTCACTCGCGACCTCAGTGTTTGATGTACACGTGCGCACGTTGTTCTTAAGTATACGGCGTGTTGCACAGAAAACCAACTGTTTCTACTGATAGATTGGATGGTTGCACAGAGGCAATACACAACCATCTCGCCTATAGCAGAAATTTGGAAGCAATTCCAGCTGAAATTTTCCAAATAAAGAACGTGGTGCAGCACTAAAACTATTTCTCCAACAAACGACTGTCAGAAGTTGGAAGGTCGTCCCGTCAGTTATAAAAGCTTGCAAAGAATGGAAAAATAACAAGAATATTAGCCCTTCCACTTTCTACGTTACAATGTAAAGAGGAAAAGTATCCTCAGTTTTTCAGAAAAGAATCATTACTGTACTTTCTCTACTCAAGAATTGGAATCCACTAAGATGTACAGAAAAAAAAGGAGCTATGGATTACATTGCGAGACAAACATTTCTCTGTAGGAAAATTTGACAAGTGAATAGGAACGATCCGTTAATCGTGTTTTTGCTGATCTTGTAATATTCCTAAGTTCCCTGCTTGAACCAAATCGGTTTTCACATGCCCTTCGAGAACTGGAACCTGCTCTCCAGATGAGAGAATTTCATCCTGGGAAATATTAGAGCTTGAACTAGGCAATGGTGAACCTACATTTTCGGCCCCACCACCAACTTCACCAGTAAACTCTGTCACACCTACATCTTGTGAGGCACCATTCTTATCTTGTGAGGCACTATTCCTCTCTGAGGCATCTGACGCATCCATTGCCAAGGGAGAAGGCTCAGGTGCACTGGGACAACTCTCTGCAGCCTTGTCTCCTAAGTCCTCAATTCCATGCAATACTGCCCCTTGTTGATCTGCTTCATCAGATATATCATTTGAAGTTGATGTTTCCCTCCATTCAACCCAATCATTTTGCTCACTCATACCACCCCGCCCTGCATTCTCCCCAGCAGGAAGATTACTTTCAACAATAGGCTCAAGCGTTTTGGGTTCTGCTTCAAAAACTTGTGATGTTGCCGTGTCATTCAGCTGATCACCGGTGTTAACCTCATCATTACTACTACTAACAGCACCAGTTTCATCATCTTCTGGTGATGGAGAGGCAAGTGAACGAGTTAAGTGGTCACTGTTAACACGGTCGTCCTCGAAAGCAAACCAGTTAGAATTAGTGAACAACGAGCCACTGTTCACAAATTGTAAGTGCAAGCACACTCAGTTATAAGATAATAACATGAGACGATATACAATCATCACAGATAACTAAACCTAAAGGACCCACACTTGATATATACTTCCTTTGTTTTCTAAAAATTGCAACAATTGACTTTTGTCGCTATCTACCATTGTACTTGACAATATTTTTTAACTAATAATTTGCATAGTAATCACTATTTACAAAGTTCACTTTGAGTGTCGTTTATGATTTACCTGTAAGGAACAATATAGTCATTTGGGATCTTGTTAGATTCGTCTTAATATGAATTTAATTAATACTTCCTCTGTTTGGTTTCAAATGATACAGTTACTAAATCGGGGTGTTTTTAAATAAATTTTTTCCTTCTTTGGTAAGTTTTAGTGTGATCTAATAAAATCTAATTATTGCTAACTTAATTATCTCTCTCCTGAACCTACCACCCTCCCCATCTCTCTCCTAATCTACCACCAGGAACACAACAACCACCACCTGGAAACCCTAAAAACACCTTGCTCCTCAACCTCACCCTCCCCATCTCTCTTCAATCTCTCCCCACCTCCTATTCTGACACCTCTCTCTATTCCTCCAACTCTCTCTCTCCATTTCCGTCCTCTCCTCTCTCTCCACCACCTGACGCCACCAGAACGCCACCAACGTGCATCCCAACCGCCCATACAACCGACTCCACCATCTCAGCCACTAGCCACCACTACTACCATAACCCCCATAAACGGACTGGCTTACAACCAAGGCCCCAATTTATCACCAGATCTGAGAACAACTCAACGACGCTAAGCCAAACCTCGCCATCGACGCGTGTTAGATGAGAGGAGGCCATTCGACCACCACCAAACCTTCCCACGTCGGCCGGATTGTTTCACTCCACCATGTCTTCACCTCTAAACCACCACTAGAAGGAAGAGAAATAGCGCACGACTTGACGGCAATAGAACCACCGTAGCAATGAACCTTCGATAAGGAGGAAGGATTCGTTGGTCGGCTGGAGGCTGGGCAAAATGTGTGGGTTCTTTGTGGTATTGTCGAATGGTGGGTGATCGTGTTGGCGCTGGCTGGCGGTGCTAATGGAAACCATTCAATTGCCCCTCATTTGCACGATCGGTCCTTGATTAGCTGGGTGGTGGTGTTGGGTGTTGGTTTGGTGGTGGTTTGGTAGTGGTTGTGGTGGTGGATGTGGTAGAGTTGAGGTTAGGGGCGTGTAGGTGGTTTTTTGGGTGGGAAGGAGGAAAGAGAGTAGGGGCAATGGTGGTGGATGGTTGGCTGATTATCATTTTAATTATATGCTCCACTCCTCACTTCCAATTATCTAATCAAGTTTAAGAAATTTTACCTCAAAAACCGTGTTTTCAAGAGTTTATCATTTAAAACCAAACGGAGGAAGTATCTACTTTTTAAAATTTCTACAAATACAAAACTAAAGACATTACTCCAGCTGTGAAAACAAGTATAACAATTTTTGTGAAACGGAGGGAGTATATAGTAATATTATAATGTAAAATGTTCTAGGATTTTTCTCAATGTATATTTTCAAAAAAAATATTCTTTATAATTTTTACTGATAGATAACTTCAAATATTAGTGGTCAAATTTGTATTTCGGCAAGGTCAAATTGTACAATTTTTTTTAGAAAAACACAGATGAAAAATAATACAACATTGCACCAGCATCCCAACAAAATATACTAGTTTGTTCCTGCAAGAAGATCAAGCCAGATGTTGACACAACCAACATTTTGTATGAAAAGCTACTGAACATCTCCAGCTGCAAGGAATTTTCTTGCACAAAAAAATGCCTTGCAGCTAGCAACCTTTAGCACAGCTCCTGTCCACGCAATCAAAATTGTACAAGCAACATTGAAAAAAGCGCCTTAAAGCCGAAATTGGAAGGCAAAAAAAGTTTGCATTTCCAGCATGCTTTGCTATCATTGTTTTGTTGATAAGTATATCAAGATTCCAGCAACAGATATACGCATATACAGTATTTACACAAAGATGGAAATTGATATGAACTTGTGATTCTTTTTAGAAGATATAATATAATCTGTTGCTGGGATATGAAATGTTAATAAGAGGTAACTAACATATCATACTTCAATTTTGCAGAAAGATAATTAAAAACATCGATATTTGACAATATACACCTATGTTGACACCCTCATCATCTCAAAGATTGTGTGTCGTGTCGGACACAACACGGCACTTGGATACTTCGTTTTCAACTAAAAATCTTGACATTTTTCGAAAATATGGCGGAGTGCAACACTTCGACTCCCGTATCCGAATAGACACTTAATATGTGACTAAAGTAACATAAATAGGCACACAAAATTACCAACGCTTCTCACGTTAGAAGATATTGGTAAAGATTGTTATACATTACTAACAAAAACAAGAACATACCTCAATAACCCAAAATTAGAGTGAAAAAGGAAAAGGAATGCCAAATAACAAACCTCTCCTGGTCATCTCCAAGACGCAACGACGATATAACCACCTCGGCAGATTCATCATCAAAGTAAACATCCTAGCAGATTTCACAATTAAATCTTCAATATTTCGTTCACACAAAACAGAATTACAAGAAAATCAATTGTAGACAATACAATGCAGAATCCCCAGGGCCTCAACATTTGGCAAAAAAAAATAGAAGGGAAAAAAGAAATAACTTCAGCTGACGACTTTGGAACAAAGCGATGCAACAAACAAGTTCTCTTGTATACCAATTTCAAACAGGAGCACAGTACCTCAACGCAAGGTAGCTACAAGATTATTCTCAATTTAAACTATTATAGGTTTATAACTCATAATATCTCTCTCTCCCCCCCCCCAATCTCTTAGATATATACTTCCTTTGTTTCTTATTAGATGCATCATATTGACTTAGCAAGCTTGCCAACACTCAACTTTGACCATTAGTAACTAATTATACATTATTGAAAATTGTGAAAAAATAATATTTTAAAAATATATATATTATATGTTGGTAGTTAAACATGGTCAAAGTTAATATCTAAATAGTGTAAATCGTCAATATGATGCATCTATTAAAAAAGGGAAGAAGTAAATACTAGGATGCTCGGACTTGGTTCTGTGTCGGACCCGAAAATTTTAAAATTCAAGGACTCTCCAACTCCTTTGAGAAAGGTCCAAAATTTGAATTTGGACGGGGGACACGACGCTTAAACGACAAATTAAACTTTTTTAACATAACTTCTTTTCCTAAAGGAATAATACTTGTCAGTACTTTATGGGAAGAGTTGGGTAATATAGCGAGTTTTTTGGTAGAGTCATAAAACAAGTCCGAGCATTTACACTGTTTTTCCTTTTCAAAACAAAGCAAAGCATTCATTGCCTCACCTACCCCCACCACTCAACTACAACTACATTACAACTTTTAAAACAAAACAGAGACGAGAATCCCTGTGAATCTCCAATAAAATGTCGAACAAAGTAGAAGACAAGCATCTCAGCACCAGAGGAGAAAACCTACAACTTTGGGTTTCGGTCTCCTCATCTTGCCCTTCCAATCGAAAACCCTAATGTTTCATCTCTTGCCGACCTTCAGCTGTAGATCTAGGGTTTATGACTGAAGAGTCCACTTTCACTACTAAGGGTCCGACCCTATTCCGTGTCCGTCCCAAGGTCATGTCATGTCGTGTTAAACTGATACGATGAGGTGGTGCACCAAGTCCGAGCATCACAGTATACGCACATGGATGTATGTATGTATGCATGCGCGTGCGCATAATATGCCAGGCGCCATATCATTTGTGCAAAGGAGGATGACACATGGTGTTTCTAAATTTATTAGTCTAATAACATTAGATACCAACACATCATGTGTTATTTTATCTTTTAAGTAGAAGATTAAACTTAAAGAAGTTATTAATGAAGCGTTATAATTCATCATGAACATGACTTGTGTTTTCTTGTCACTTTATTACCATTAGCTAAATGTTGTAGCTTATTGAAAATTGAACATGAAGCTGCGGATTCAAGAGACATTCACATGGAGATAGGATGTTACATGTGGTGTGATAACATTTTTGGCCACATTTTTAACAATATACTTCTTCCATTCTTTAATAATCACTACATTTCTCAATTGACACTATCCAAACATTTTCCTTTAATCCACTATCATGCTTTATGCATTAGTGGAAATATTGCCATGTGTAATCTTCTTAGTAACTTAATATCAAATTTCAATGACTTTTACTAAAACACAATTACAGCTAATACTTATATTACTACACTTCTATTTTTGGGCATGGCCATTATTATTTTTATATCTTTGCTATCAGAGCACAAATCGCTTAAACATAATTAAAACTAATACATATTTTTCATAATCGACTATTTTTTCCTTTGTGAAACTTATTAAAAAATAAAACACCAAAATTTATTCCACGCGCTTACAATTCAAAATTTAATCAATTGCGTCAAAGTATAGAATAAGCAATCCCGCTTTAGACACATCAATTAAAATAGTTTACTTGATTGTTGGTTAACCAAATTTGGCGCTGAATTTTTATTAAAATTATTATAATTGTTTTAGATAATACTTCCTGTAAAAGTTTAACTAAAAGCCACAAGTAAAAATTAATACAATCTGAAACTATTAAACAGATATATGCACTTAACTTACCTAAATATTAATATTAGATGAAATGAAATGAAATGAAATGACCAAATAACTAGTTATGAATTCAAAATATTGTAACTAAACTCTTCATTTCCATTGTAAAGCCATAGTATCATCTTTACTTGTTGATAAGAGAAGCAATAAGAGTACTTGAGTGGTGGATAAATCAATTTCTTCCCTACTAAAATTGTGATTGCGTGAAACTTTACGTTTAAAGTTGATAATGTTTGTATATTTTTAAATTGTATGTGAATGGAGTGGATAGAATGTTACGGGAAGAGTGGAGAGTGCCACATGGAATGCAATAATTGTCCACACTTAATAGTAATAGTAGATGAAATTAATAAAGTGTTCCACATGCAACTAAGCAAGGGTGATCCAATAAAAACAAAACAAAGGGCAATAAATAATACTTCCAAACCTATGGTGGCACATAGATACTTTTGAAACGAGTTGGAGTATGAACTTTAAGCATCTTAAGTTTAGCAGTATGTATACCTCCTCATCTCGTTCAAGTGATGCTTGCGTCTGCATAAATTAAATTAAAAGAAAACATAAGAGATAAGGGTTGTTTGTAATGCCATTTTGAGTGATTATAGAGATAAGGGTTGTTCGTAATCCACTTTGAATGATTATAAAGAAAAGGCTTCTTTTTTTGTAATTTGCCAAAGGGAAGAGGGGTAGGATGATTATAGTTGTGCAACACACCTCTTCCATATCATTACTGTAGATGCCATAGTGAAAGGCCTGGCTTAAATTGTTAGCCAAAGCAGCAACATCATAATCTCTATCCTGGTAATCGTCATCATCACTGTCCCTGGTGCGGTCCTGTAAAGCAGTTGGTCTCCTGTTACACAGAGAAAAATTCATAACTACAAGAGCTTCATTTAGGAAGAGCGAGTAACATAAAACTCTTTGAGTAATTAAGCATTATAGCTTCCAGAGTAATATATTGACCAGAGCATCCATTGACATATGGTACAAAAAAAAAAAAAGAATCCCATTGTTTTAAAATTAGTAAAACATTGGGTTGTGGCATGCTTATTAAGGCAGAGGCGAGAGAAAAAGAAAAGATGATCTCTGCTTTCTGGATCAGAAAGATAGAAAGAGAACAAAATCTTTACCTTTTAGATGAGGAATGACATAAGAAGATTTTCTTTTTGGATGAGGAGATGCAACTTATAACCAAATATAAAAGGAGGAACTCCACGATAAAGGCAGTACCAATGATGAAACTCCATTTTGGTAACAGATTCCAGCCACCCATACACACACACACAAAAGAAGAAAGCAAAACCACCGGATGGAAAACGAAGGTGGAAATGACTAAAAAAGTTGACTGAAACAAAAGGAAACAAGAGAAGGATCTAGGACACAGAAAACAAGCTAGCTGCATCAGGGGAAGGAAGCTACGAGTTCGAAAAAGAACATCGTTGCACCATTTCACCAGTCAAAAGATCCTCTACCAAAATCACCAATCAGCCCAAAAACTAGCCACTATTTACCAACAATTAACAACAAAAAGAATATGACCTACCCGCAGACCCATTGATAGACATTTTCCACAGCATTGCGCTTAGACAAGACATTTGAGCACCAGTCAAGCCATTCAATATTTTCCTACATATTCAGAGGAAGAGAGAAAATTAGAAAATTAAGGGAAAAATATATACATCAACAAATTACAGTCGACATTTCCCGCGTGATCAGAGAGAAACTTGGAAAGTTAACACAAAACAGAGTAAGATATAAACATTTACAAATTACAGTCTAAATCAATGAAGATCAAGATCGTAACAGAATACCTTATAATGGTTGCGCAAACATATAACAATTCACTCTAGCACATAATTGCAGTTGTTTCAACATCTCAAAAGATATAAACATGACAAGGGGAAAAGAGACAACCAACAGAAAACAGTGAAGTAATTGTACTCATGCTAGGCCAGTCTAAAACACCTGAAGACTCAATTTTGAATACCATCCCAAGTAGATAGAGCCAATCCAATAAGATGTCTTCTAGAGCACATCTTATCTCCACAAATTCTGATTTATAAGCACATGCATGAGCTAACAGATGTAAAATGACAAGCAAAATTAACAAAAAGAGGTTACAGAGCATATGCTCATAAAGGGACCACGTAGGATCATTAAGAAGGGTACCATCAGTAGTGTCAAAAGCTCAGACAGATGATGTTTTACGTACATAATACATGTTATATGCTCTATATATCCTATAGACAAAAAAGTTTGAGTACAGAACACATGCTCATAGAGGGACCAAATAGGATCATTAAGAAAGGTACCATCAGTATTTTTGAAAACTCAGACAGATGATGTTTTAAGTACAGAAAACATGCTATATGCTATACATATCCTACAAACATCAAAAGTGAAATGAATACGGAGAGTTGGAGACTTTTACAATGTGTTTTCGCTTGAATCCTAAAACATTTGGGAGTCAGCATAAGAAAATGATTCAAAAATGACCTCAAACAAACAAGAATGAAGCAATCACATAAGAGCACAAAAAAGTCTCCCTTATATAGACCAAAGGAAGCCAGTCACTACGAAACAAACCTGAAAAAATGCCTGAATTTCAGAGTTCGTGTTACCCAAATGTACAAGTTTGTTAGATATGCGAGTAAGGTGACCAATATTTCCCACTCTAGGAGGGTGACTTCCATCCAGACCCACTGTGGGCTGCAAGAGTATTCACAAAGCAAATGGTCATTGCTCCAATAAATTGTGAAGGGAAAAAGACAAATGAACCGTCAATCACCTTGCTTGAATCACTTGATAGTATAGGATTTTTTTCAGCTTCCAATATCATTCCAACAAGATCACAATCATGAAGTAGATGCTCAACAAGGACAGGACTCTTGCTCTCGAAGCAAGATAGTATTATGTTCTCAACATGGTGATGCAAAAAATTATTGTATGGGTACCTGCAACATATGCAAATGTATGACATACTGTATAAAATAAATTCATAAAAAACATATCAATTTCCAGCTTACTCAAAGAACATGTCTAAGATCCTTTTCACTGCTCCAAGTTGTATGACTTCCTTTTCGGCAGCTCCATTACCACTTGAGAGTAAGACTGAAACGAATTCGATGATCTGGAATATAATAACGAATCTACTGTTAAATTTAAAAGAGTAGAAGGTGAACAATAAACATTCAAACCCCCAAAACAATCTGGGTGTCGAACTTAGCATCAGCCTAAGACTAGGACACATGTCCATAGGCATGCCTTACAAACACAAAGGGGTGTTGAAGCTATAAAGTCTCCTTGGGAACATGGATTTGGATTTGGATTTCAATTCCTCATATGACTCAAATGTCAAATTTGGATATTAAAAGATTTTGGATTTGGCCCAAATTCAAAATATTAAGGAGGATACAAGAAAGGGAATTCCAACTGCTACACCACCTCTCCCACTCCTAATAAAAAACCTCCGGCCCACCACCAAAGTACCGCCACAACCAAAGCACCGCCACGACCCTAAAATCCACCACTACCCCCTTGGACTTTGACTTCACCCAAACAGAACCACCCCTACCCCCACCAAAACCCAGCCAAACAGCCACAACCCAGCCAAACCTAACCCCAACCCATCCAAACCCCTCGAAACATCCCCACCCCTCCAAAGAACTACCCCGTCCTCTCCATAAAAAGACTCGATCTCCAAAAAAAACACCCATAACCACAATAAACCACCCCATTGCACTCGAAACCCACCCCGAACAAATTGATAACCCACAGCCGCCGACAACCATGCGAACCCCACGGAGAAACACCCACAAACTACGAAAAAACACCCACCCTCCAATTCCCAGATCGGCGAAGTGAAATAGAGGTCGACGGAGAGAGAATAGGAGGCGCTTGAATTGGAGCCAGGGAGAGGCGCGGAAGATAGAGAGAGAAGAGAGGCAAATGTGGAGAAACATGGTGGCGCCTGGGGAAGAGCAAGAGGGGGAGAGGGTGGAAATAATTTAAAATAATTATTAACCCCTTTCTGTTGTGTTTTACCAAAACAATGCTTTAAATTAGGGTTTAAGCTTCCTTTCCTAGCCTAACCCTTTCTTGATTCCTTTTCTTTTTCCCTTAAACACATCATTGGATAAATGCAAACTAAATATGGGGAATTTTTAATCCTTGAGCACGGTGTTCTCTACTATCATCTATCGAACATGGACGCTCAATGTTAATGGATACTTGAACCTCAAATTTTGTCTCTCACTTTTCCACTTTTCCACCTTCCACAATTGGACTCAATTTATCCCGTAATCCCAGTCTTCGAATTGCTTCACCTTCCCTAACTTTCATTTGCTATTATTCTGCAATAAACTACCATTCTTTAACTTTCTCTATAATGTGGATGTAATAATTTGGAGGTAGATAAATTCAACTTACATGTTTATAATGTGGATGAAGATAAAATCAACACATTGGTGGATTTAATGAATTAAAGAAGAAATGGCCTTTGCATGAAAAAAAAATGCAACTTTTGTTCTTAAGATTCACGTTATTAATAGAATTCCGAATTTGGAATCTATCATTCTTTTCACTTTTGGTGTCTCAAAATTAGTTTACAGAAAGGGTCTTGGAACCTAGGCGAAGGTGCGCACCTCTCGTAGGCAAGGCCCACCTTAAATTTTTTTTATTATTTTTTTATTTTTCCTAGTTTTAGTGGTATGGTAAAAAGATAAAAAGAAATAAAAAAATAGCCACTAAGCACAAACACAAATATGAAAGCGAGTAATTTGATTTTTTGTTAGGGGCGTTTGGTCGGGGGTCTAACCCTTACATGTTTGTCAGGGGCCTTTAATGATTCCCTTTACCCTTACCTTTTGCCCAAAAGCCCTCTACTCTCATTCCCCCACCTCGCCCCGAGAAACCCACGCGCATCGTCGCGTTTGCCACCCTGAAATTCTGTCACAAAATACTCAACTCCCACCCTCATTCCCTACCAAACCATCCTAGCCGTAATCTCCACCTCCACCGTGTCAGCCTTTGCCGGCCTCAAAATCCACCTCCACGCCATTTGAGAAACCGTGACCTGTCCTCAAAATCCAACCCGACGCCAACGAGATACCCTTCCCCAGCCACGAAGCGACCCCCATGCCACCAAGAAACCCTTCCCTAACCTCAAAATCCTCCACCATCGGCACCATGCCACCAATTTCAACTTCGACGTCACCGATAAACCCTTACCCAACCACGTTTCCACCTACAAACCTTTCCTAAGCCCCGTTTTCCACCCTCGCATTAACAACCACCCAAATTTCCACCAATCTCATCACATCTAAATCTCATCACATCTAAAAGTGAATTTTATTGAATAAATGAAAGACTACATATACTACACGGACCTACTAAGTTTCCAAGTATACTTAGGAAGCCGAAAACTAATCTAAAATAGCTTAAAAACTAATCCCTAAAATCTAGGAGATAATAAAGGAAAAGACAAGGAAGATAATCTCATAAGATAAGGCTTCCAAATCCGCCTATTATATTCTCTTCACACGCCTTATCTTTTAGCAAATCCAACCTTATCTTTAAGGGAATATTATAAGAAGTACTAGTAGTACAAGGACTCTAAATAATCGAAAAATACAAGAGAATTTCGGTCCTATTATTGACTGAAACTAAAAGACTTGATAAATACTTAATTAAATCAACTAAGACTCTTAATGGACTCTGGATTCAATAATGTTTCACGCCATCTTTGACTATTCTTGGCTTGAACATGGGTAAAAAGGTTGTGTTGAGCTTAAACTCGTAGCTCCCATGGCTTTGCTTTGAGAAACTAACCATATCCAAAAATTATGAAGCTCAGAAACATTGACATTTTGTATATTTTGTAGTAGCCTCTTCGCTCCCACGTCACTTAACCAGCCATGTTGAAATACTTAGTTCTATAGATTTGAAAGTTTTGATGGAATATTTTAAAAAATTGTCATTTGGCTCCTCGAGGAGAGTATAGGTAGCTAATGCCTTTTCAATCACAATGATAATATATGCTTCTCAACGGAGTTATGCAAGTTGGCTCACTTGCTCTAATTTCAAGTGGAAGCATTCATTTTTCACAATAGTCGAACAAACAACTTTGACCATTGTAATTAAATTATATATTATTAAAAAATATGAAATACTAATATGGCAAGGGAGCGTAATACGGCAAAATCCCATGTCATACGGCAAGAACACCCTAACATGTTCTCTATGCCATCGCGAGGTAAAAGGGCGGGAAAACTGGGAATTCGAAATCTCACCATGAAGGGAACCGGATTTTTGCCTTGAGTGCACGAGTATGAAGCCATAATTGAATGTGAATGATATGGGTATTCCGCCATTGTCATTTGATGATGTTAGTGATGAAGAACGAGAGTAATCTCACGAGAGAAATTAACCAATGAACTAATTCAAGTCTTGAGAATGAAGTCGAAGTTGTCTAAGTGATTATGTGGATGAAATCATCCGAGAAAGAAGGAAAAGATTCCTACGAATAATGAGGCAATACATCCTCATTCCTCTTTGACTTTATCTAGCAAATTTGTTAAACCCTTGCAATTACTATGAATAATGTTGAAGATGAAGTAGCATATTGCAATTACAATAAATCCAAATGTGCGAATGCTTGACGGATTTGTTAGATGAATTTGGGGAACTGATGATGTGGATGAAGTCATATCAACCAAGACGGGAGTGTTCATAATTCGTTTACTGAATCTTGATTTTATTGATAAAGCATTGGCAATGTCAAAACATAATGCTTGATGGTAAACCTGTTTTCTTGAAACAATGGGTTGATGATATGAAGTTGGATCAAGCTAAAATTACTAAAATTCGTGTCTAGGTTCATGTTCTGAATCTTCCACTTATATATTGGGGCAATAAGTCTCTTAATAAAAGAGTGGTTTACGCGGAATTCTTGTGAGAGGTAATGGTGCCACGAAAAATAGAGATAAGATTGTTATGCTAGGATTTTGGTGGAAATGGATATTGATGGAAGTTTTGATGAGGAAATATAGTTCATGTATGAGAAAGGGTGTTAAGCAATTTGTGGCGTAAGAATGGAGACCTATCAAGTGCACTATGTGTGGAATGATGGGTCATGAAGCTCAGAAACGCAGGAAGAATGAGCCTAAGACAGTGTGTAGGCCAAAAGCACAAAAGACAGCAACATCCTCTGAAGTGCAAGATAGCATAATTTAGGATCCTGTTGTTATTGTTGAGCAACATGAGGAGACTGTTAAGTGCACTAATAAGGAGAGAAGAACAGCTGAGATGGCTCCTAAAAGTAAAAGGCAGAATGAAGTACAAGGTGAGCATGATCCTGATATCATAGTTCCAAGGCAAGGCATCCAAGTGGGGGATATAGTGGTGCAGCAGCAAGTAGTAGAGGAAGAGCAGGGGAAGAGGACACGTCTTGAACATGGATAATTGCCTAATCTGGAATATCAAAGGGCTAAATAACCCTCACAAGCAAAAGGAGATCAAAAGTCTCTTTTTGGAACGGAAAGCAAGCTTGGTGTGCTTGCTTGAAACAAAAATAAAACCTAGTAATTTTGATAAGGTCCATTTTAGTATGTTTGATGGTTGGTGTATCTCCACCAATTTCAATGTTACTAAGGTAGGCGGAGTGCTTACAGCTTGGCGACAGAGTCAATTGGAAGTGCAAATTCATTGAATTCATGCACAACTCATTCATATGACAATTAAACATGTTGCTCAAAGGAAAGTGTTTGCTTTAACTGTTGTATATGCTGTAAATAGCAATACTGGGAGAAAGAACTCTCTGAAGGAAATTGCAGCTAATATTGATTATGCCTGGGATATTTCAGAAGATTTTAATTGTCCTCTGATGTATGAGGATAGGATTGGGAAGGATGTACATAGCCAAGAATTTGCTCCATTTGTAGACTGTGAGAACTATTGTGGGGTGATGGATATAAAACAAATAGGCTCTACTTTTACCTGGAATAATCAACATGAATGAGGATCTAGGGTTTTCTCTAAAATAGATAGGGAACTACTAATCTAGTTGGGTGGACAAGTTTCCGCAGTCTTTTGGGTATTATAAGGCTAAAGGGATCTTTGACCATTCTCCTACATTGATTCAGTTTGAGGTTTAGCATAAGATTGGGAGGAAGGCTTTCAAGTTTTTTAAAAATGTGGACTAGTCATGAATCTTTTCAGGCAATTGTTCAGGAAGCTCAGAAAAGCCCTGAGTGGTGTGGGGTACCAGTATTTACGAAGCTGAAGATTTAAAGGAACAGTTGAAAGAGCTCAATAGAAAAAACTTATTGTGATATAGAAATAAGATTTAGAGAAGGAAGAGAAGTTTCTACAAGCCCAGAAGGATATACATGATAATATTGATGACAAGGACAAGCAAAATGCAGAAAAACAGCAAGCTTAGGTTAAATATACTGAAAATAAGGAGGCTTACAATCAATTCAGAAAGCTCAATGCAGAAGCGGGGATGAGAATTCTAGATTTTTCCACCAAGCCATCAAGATCAGGAAGTTTCATCAAATAGGGTTTTGGCTATTAGAGACATTCATGGGAGATGGTATACTCATCAGTGGAGCCTTTGTGGATTATTATAAGAATTTGTTGGGTCAAGACACTTCTGTTAGATATTCTATTGGAAGAAAGTAAAACAGCCTCAGTACCTGTTTTAAGATAGCACGGGATACTATGGGCCAGGATATTGTGAATGCTATTCAAGATTTGTTTGCTTCAGGTAAGTTGCTTAATAAAGTGAATTGTACAGTTTTGACAATGGTGCCTAAGGTCAATTATCCTGAGAATCTATAAGTGCATTACAAAGCTGATTTGTTCCAGGCTTAAGCTGATTCTGCCTAGAATTATCTCTCACAGTCTGTCTCGTTTTGTGTCTAGTACACAGATTTTTCAGAAAATACGCATTGTACAGGATATATGCGTTTGTATAAGAGAAAGTCCCCCCCCCCTACGCATTGGCCATGAAGGTTCCTCCATAATTCACGGGTTGGGTTATGAAATGTATCTGCTCTCCCCACTTCTCAATCTCTGATAATGGGGGGCTCCATGGTTGCTTTCTAGCAAAAAGAGGATGAGGCAGATGACCCTATGTCACCAGTTTCTGTTCTGTAGCGGTGACGCAAAATCAATTAGATGCTTGCTCAGATGTCTTAGCTACCTTTGCTAAAACTATGGTTAGCTAACATTCCTGACTGTTGTGTGCTCAACCGAGTCAAAGTTGTGTGCTCAACCGAGTCAAAGTTGTGTGCGGTTTTGTGAATGGAAGTCTTCCTTTCAAATACTTAGGAATTAAAATTAACGCTAAAAAGCTATGTGCTAATAGTGGTGCTGCTTTAGTTGAAAAATTGTAGCCAACCTGAAAAAAAGGGGGGACTAGGTCCTTATCTTATGCTTACCAGTAAACTCAATGCTTATGACTCCTCATAGATAGTCTTTTTCCCAAATAAAGTGGGTGATGGAGTTGCAACACCCTCCTCCTTTAGCTTGGGATTTTGTGTTCAGGCCTAAGAAAGATGAGGTCTAAGATTAAAAGACTGCTATAGTTTGGAATTTGGCTGTTTTAGGTAAATACATTTGGAATATTGCTCAGAAGACTGATCGCTTGTCCGATAGCTTGTGGCTAAGGTGGGTTAATCACCTTATATTAAAGGGAGGGACTGAAAATGATTACACCTCCTCAAACTTCAAGCTGGTATGGAGACACTTGTGCAAAGTGAAAGAAATCATGAAGCTCATTCTAGCAAGGGTAAGTAGTTATACTACTGCTAGTGCCTCAAATGGCTAAGAAATGACTGCACAAGAGTTAACTGGGACTGCTGGGTTTGGAACAGACTCAACATCCGAAAACATTCTTTTCTAGCTTGGTTGATAATGTGGAGAAGACTGCGAACTAAGGAAAAGCTGCATAGGTTTGGAATGGGTGTTGATCTGGTTTCGTTTGCCCCCTTGCAGGAAGATGAATCATTGGAGCATTTGTTCTTCCAGTGTAGTAAATCTAGGAGGTGCTGCATGGAATTTGAAAATCTCATGAACAGTAAAGGTGAATTTCAGAGTCTGGTTTCACTTAATAAATGGCTGCAGAAAGGGAAAACTACCTTTAAGAAGAAGAATATCCAAGCTTGTATTGTTGCTATATGTATGGCATTTGGGCGTAGAGGAATAAGGTGGTCTGGAATGCTTGTATGCAGCCGGATCAGGAAAGGCAAGCAGCAGGTCTACTCTAGAATTATAGGAGTAATGCCTAAGAAAGTTAGTAAAGCAAATAGAGACTGGTGTTGTAATATTTTTGCTTGAGTTTTGGTTTTAGTTTCTGTTTCTGCTTTGTGTAGCCTAAAGATGTGTAGTGCAGGCTAGTGCTGTATGGAACGTGATACAAGGCCTAGAAGCCCTTGCCAGAAGGTGTGCTAGCTCTTGTGTACCGTGAGTGAGGGAATGCCCTCAATGCTCTTGTAAAAGTTTGCTGAGCTTTTTCATATATTGCTTACCTTTACTAAAAAAAAAAAAAAGATCCCACATGATAATAGTTCAATGTTTCCTCTGTATTAGAATACTAAGCAACACTTTGACTTTTGCACAATTCTTATACTAACTTTGACCACGTTTAACTAACAATATATATTCCGTTAGTTCAAATTCTGCCCACTTTCTAAGGTCATCCATTCCCAAAAGTTTTTCCACTTGAATTCCGTTGTTTCGTACACTTTTTCCCCTCTTGTCATCTCCAAGTCCACCACATGGGTCCACTTTGCGCATTAAGTTGTTTAAATGTCTCTCTACCACTTTCTTTCTAATGCTCAAAAGTCAACGACGGACCACTCTCACTATTTTTCTTGGCATTTGATGCTACAATAAGTGGAAAAACTTTGAGGAGTAAAGGGAGTATTAGAAACAAATATTATTACGCAAAATGTTGTTGGATTAGCCTCATTGTATATTTTCAAAAAAGTCACATTTATACTTATTATTTAAGATATTTTAAATAGTAATGGTCAAAAATAGTGTTTTGGCAAGCATGAAAATTTATGCATTGCAAGTACTTTCATACGATATTAGTAAAAGTAGACACCAGATGTTTGTGAAGTTTGACTCCCAAAAGGCAGATATTGCAACTCGTTATAATGGGAGGAAGTATATGATATGCTCACCTAGTCGAAGCAATGCCGCCTTCATATAACGTGAGAGAATAGAAAAAGACCAATAGGCTATCTTTTGCTTATAAAATTATCAAATCACAAAGGATAAGTATGAAGGAGACAAACATCCATGAAGACACATATTGATTCGACTGTGGAAACACTATAAGGAGCAGTCATTGATGGGCTTACCAATAGAAATCGAGACGTATACAGGGGGCTTGTTAAGTGGTTTTGGTAAATAGTATATGAGAAACTAGACAGACACTCAAAAGGGATCAAAACTACGTCATATACAAATTGCAAAAGGTTCTCATATATATGATTCATCATGTTGTTAGATGTTAGTCTTCAAAGGGTAATTACGGCAATCTTGCGGTAGGAAGCATTGTGATTCTTAAAAACAAAGCCAGTAATATTTCACCTTAAGAATAAGCTTTAGGAGAAATAACTTCCATTTAGTTCCAATAAGGGCTATGAAAATCCATTCCACAACTACAATAAGTTCCGGTACTTTCTCCTCCCTCATCTATCTCCCCGTTACAAGAGTAATACACCCTATTATGCTTACTCAGTTACTCTACCTCAGCCATTGGATCAATCTATATGTTATGTTTTCAAATATCCCCATAGTCAATTATAAAATACCAAATATCCCTACAAATTTTCAAGAATATCAAATGAACACCCATAAGGCTTGGAAACGAGCTAATCATCCAAACACGGCAACATCATTGACCAACTAAATTTTCTTCTACATCTCCAAAACTAGGTCGTGGGCATAATTTGTTTGTCATTTGCCCGCCATTTGTACATGGGTGAACCCCTTGTATGTGTATCACTCTATTAGTTATCAAAACAAGAGAACTCCCGCTCCCCCAATATAAGGGGAAAGATCACAACATCAATTGTTCATTCTACATTTTTTAGCTCTTTTTATTAGAAATCAGTGGTTTGACTTATAAGTTATGTCCTTCTCAGAAGGATATGGCTATCAGAAAGGCAAATACTTCCTCCGTTTCTAAATAAGTGGAACATAGAGAAAGCGGGGGAAAACCAAGAAAGTTAGAGAGAGAAAGTTGGGGACCACAATTTAAAAGAGAAAGGGTATTTTAACTAAATAGAAAATTGGATATATATTGTTTTAGTAAGGGTAAGAATGTAATTTTATCATTTAACATGTTCTATTTTGAGCTTGGTGTCACTTATTGTGACATTTCCATATTAGGAAAGTGTGTCACTTATTTAGAAACGGAGGAAGTACATAATATGGTCAGATAAGTAAAAGTACCTTCAAACGTTGTTTTCCTAGTGGGGGCTGCAATTTACCATACGTAGTCAGCAAGATACCTTCTTCTGAAGAAAGATCCAGCAACTTGAGTAGGTTACCTGCAGACAAATATTTGTTCTGAGTATCACATGTTTGCAATAAATTTAACATCTCAAAAAAAATTCTTAGAGCCAAGACTCCAGTCACTCCATGCTAGGTAAGACAACGGCGGATAAAGCTCATAAACTGTTTGTTTTAATATAGCAACAAAGATCGCGTGAAATTCCACAACGAATGAGATAAAATTCATCTCAGGTCTCTTCTCGCTCAAGCTACTCTACAAAAGGCGTCAGAGGCGGTGCGTCTTGCGCCTCTCCTAAGGCGGCTAAAAGCGCGCGCCCAGCTGCGCCTCTTGTAAAACGCCTCGCTCCTTCCGGCGAGGCGCTTTTCCGTGCGCCTCTGTCCGCCTAGCGCCTAGGCGCGCTTTTTAGAACAAAGATTGATATAGATCAATAGTTGCAAGTCCAACAGCACTGATGCACAAGCATTCATCAAACAAGTAGATGTAAACCCTTATGTGCACTTCAATCGCCATTACAGTACAAAATAAACCATGCACAACCGCCTATTAGGTACTCAGTCTGCGATCTCCGGATCTAATACAAGTGTACCAGAAGTTATGATATACTACCTCCGTTTCAAATGTATTGCAACCTTTGACATTTTGCACTATTCATACACTCTCTTTTGACCTTATTTTGTGATTTATACATAAGGATAAATATAGTCATGTGAGATCTTGTTAGATTCGTCTCGATATATGCTTAATTAATATCAGCTTTTTATAATTTTTACTTAAATAAAATTAGAGATATTAGCGTTTAAAGTAGTGCGTTGGGAGGCGTAAAACTCCCTATGTTGCAATACATATGGAACGGAGGTAGTACTTCAGAATAAAAACGACCTAACCAATTAAAGATAACTGAATTGGTCACCTCAAAAAAATTAATTATTTAAATTGTTGACATGTCTGCTTCAATTGCACAATGATTCAGCATGATATTTTGACTACCGAAAAGGAAAAATTAAGCTAGCCTTCTATATTCCCCGATCCACCCTCTCCAACCAAAAAAAAAGCAGCAAACATTAAGAGGAAATTGGCAAATAAAAAACAAGAATAAAAGAGAAGTCCAACAATACACTGACAATTATCATGAAGGTCAGGGAAAAAGGAGATTTAGATAATCAAACCTACTTTACATAGCAAAGAGAAAGAACCAAGTAACAGCAGCCCAAGTTTAAATTATATCATCTTACCCAGGCTCCCTAGCATGCCCTCCACGGTCTCTGGATTAGCAGTTATTGAAGGTCCTTGAGAAAATTGGCGATTGTATGCATGGTAAGTACCAAAAGTTAGCCTCTTTGGGTCTAACAAGGAAATGCATACAGAAAGGGAGTTAAACAAAACTGATTTCGGCCGGGACTCCTCAAGTGCATTGTGGAAAAGCCTTCCTATAAGCCTGCACAAATGAAAAGAAACATACGTTTAAACTAAGAGCAAATCCCAGATTTATGTCTGCGAAGAAGTTACGCTAACATCGTATATTTGCTCCAGAGAACTTCCAGTTTGTCTCTAATAGCTAAATTAGACATGTTGCTGTTTTATATTATATCTCTCCCTCTCACCATCTCTCTCCCTCCCTCCTACAAAGAGCACAAAGCAATAAAGTTTTCCAGACACTTTTCTCTTCAAAGGAAACAACCAAACTAATGAAACTCATAAAGGCCAAACCAGCAAGATAAAGCTTGACATTACCTTGGACTAGCAATTTTAGCTGAAATGCCAGGGGGGGCATATCTAGTAATGGCACACAACGTCTCTGCGGCATTAGCATGGACTTCAGGTGAATCCTGCAAAAACAACATAAATTATTGAGTCTTCCACATATTGGTAAACTAACATTGAAAATGGTGATTTAGGATTTAAAATTATTTCAACCTTCCATTGTAAAAACATCTCTGCTACCATCATTTTTCAGATATGACATATGAGTAATAAAACTTCGAACATTTTTTATCTACAAGCACAAGAAAAGATAAACTACTCACAGAAGAGCTAAATTTATCCACAATCATCTCCAAGATGTCTGAATCTTCCAACCACCGCATAGCTTCTGCGTAGTTCGCATATATATGTTCATCAGCACCAATCAGACGAATCAACACCTGCGAGGAAGTAAATTTGACTAGCTTAATCATTCAACGTAAAGAAAATAAGCAAATATAGAAATAAATCTTTCCTATATTACTTTTATCTTTAATCTCTTGTCAACTGGAAATAATTAGTCCCAAGTATGGAAAGATATACGTCCTCCGTTCTACAATATGTGCAACACGTCCCTTGTTACGAAGTTTCGTTACAAATGCAACATGTACTTATTTGGTTAATGGGTTCTCTCTATCTCTCCACATAGCATGGATCCCCTATTTATCTCTATCTATATATCTCTCCGGATAACATGATCCCCTATTTATCTCTATCTATATATGTCTCCGCATAACATGGATCCCCTATTTATCTCTATCTCCATCTCTATCTCTCTCGTCGTCATGGGCACCTAAAGAATTGCCTCTCCCTCTATGCTGCACTTATTATAGAACAGATGAAGTATTTGGTTATGGCCAATAGACAAGCCCATCAGCAAATATCAGAAATTCTTATTAAAAAAACTGAGGGATTGATACTATCACTTCAAGTAATGCAATAATATAAACATTAGATGAGACTAAAAAAAAATTGAAATATACATGCACAGCTCCCACAGAAACATTTCCAAGAATGTAGAAGAGTGGAAATGAACTGTCGAGAAGCACATAGTAATGATGTCAATGAGTTATGAGTCCATAGAATTTACGCATAAAAGAGAATTCCCTAGCTTCAAACTCAGAGGTGGACTAGGTAGACCAAAGAGTTCAAGCAACAACAAGGAATTGACTAGGAGCAACAAAGAACAACACCAACCTCCATAATAGATGTAATTCCAATAAGATCAACCAGCTGTCTAATAATTTCTTGATGAGCCTGGGTTATTTCATAGGAAACCAAGTATAAATTCATCACCAAGACTTTTTAACAGAACATGTTGTTGATGTATTAAATTCTTACTTGAATATAGTTCATAAGAGAAACCGTCTTGCGCATGAGAAGGCAAATAACGACCTGGAAAACCATAATAAGCGAAGTTAAAAACAAAAGGCTTATGAAGTCATAAGAGAAGAAATTACAGTTGCAAAGCAGAAACGAATACAGATTATGAGAAGAAGGAAGTTAGAAAAATATAACAAGTCATATTTAACAACTACAAATATTAAGATATTTGGAGCTCACAAGTACCTTGCTAAAGTATCCTGCCAATAAAGTGCTATGTGAGTGTTCGGGATCCAAGAATGAGAATAACAGATTCATCAACTGCCCATCAAACGCATGAAAATAAGAAAATAAAAATGAAGGCAAATCAAGGTGAAATGTAGAGATTTTACTGCCAAAAAAAAAATGTAGGATACCTCCTCATCTTCTACCAATGTTTTGAGAATGATATCAACTTCACATGTGAAGATCTCACATGAAATGAAAGGAAACCTAGCACAAAGTGTATAGCAGTATATTAACAGATTTGAAAAAGAACAAATAGAAGAAATGATCCTGCAGAAAAGTATAGAAACTTCCAAGAAACACACTTGAAATTTCTCTGTTTTTCAGCATCCTCAGGAGCTTCTTCTACTATATAACGAATAAGTTGCTCAACCTGTGGTCTCTCGCGCAAGCTGTGGATAAAATTACCATTAAAACCTTTCACATAAAGTGCAGAGTCTGCACACAAACATAGAAATAGCTGACTTTTTATATGGGTATATTTTAAGCTAAAAACAACTTAATGCTCCCTACATCCGAACTTCTAGTCCTTCATGGAAACCCAAATGTTTAAGGACTATCATTTCATGCGTTCACCAACAATCAATTTGTCCATTCCAATATACCTCTAATTATAACAGAAATGGAGTCAAGGAGCAGGAAGTGAATGTGTTTCAGATATGGGCAATTTGGCATTGGAATTTAGAGAAAAATTAAATTTTTGGATGACCATAAATAGAAAAAGGATTCAAATCTACAAGTTGAACACATACTGAGCCGTTCTCATTATTGCCGCAGCAACCACTATGCCACTAGCTCATTGAATCATGTGTATCACTCTACTCAGAAAGAATTATGTGTGTCTACTAAGTAGGGATGCCAATTATTAAGACCTGATTCGAAGGAAAAAATTCAAACCAGAAATCGGGTTTGAATCTGACTAGTAGGCATATCAGACTCCATCCCGTGCAGTCTCCGACCAGGTCCATCCCGAATCTTATTCAATACATCCACCTTTACATTTTATCAAATGAAAGAAATCCATAAACCTAAAAGAAACCTCTTTCCATTCTTCCAACTTATCAGCCATTTCTTCTCTTGATCTACTCATCTCCCATTCATCTTTGTTTTTCAGTTTTTTGGTTCTCACTCCTCTTCCCGGCCTCTGAAAGACTACACTTAAACAGAGATTCATGTCATTACAGATAAGGCCAAGAACATGACTCCGACGAGGGAGGAGCATATCAAAGGCTTGACTCATTCAAATGTTCTTCTGCCCATGGTTGTTAAAATTATGTTTCTAGTACGATTTTACGATTCAAATATGACCATATGATTCCACTAACTATTCTAGATATGTCTCTTAACTAGCAGGAACTAAAAAAATCCGAATCAACCTTCATAATACCGAAAAAGCTATTATATAGATATATATTGTCAATTATCACCTATTTAATAGGTATTTTTGATGATTATTAGCTTGTCAAGCTTATTACAAGAGCATAGTATCTTGATTATGCATGTTAGTACGATTCTGCGATCCGATTTTGCAATCTAAACATGAGAGCTCTTTCCGATTCAAAGGATAATACTAATTCTAACAACCTTGCTTCTACCCAAATTTTTCATTTGAGCAATCATTTACAAAAGGACCGAGCAACATTGAAGACGTGCAACTTGCAAGCCTTAAAGATGAAAATAGAAGTTGGTATAGGTTTTCGTTCTTTTTTAACCTTTTTTATATTGGTAAGGACTCTGATCACACCACAAACTAGCTCATTTTCTTGGTCTAGTATTGGGGGGGGGAGGGGGGCAGACATTTGGAAGTAGAGGGAAAGGTAAAGGGAAATCCCTACTCTCAAATACCCTAGTAGGATTTAATCCCACGACCTTGAAGGCATGAGATCAAAGCCTTACTACTACGCCAAATCTTGCTTGGTTCTTTTTTAACCTATATGTATACATTTAATTGAATTTTTTTTTTTTGTCGTGTAAAGTAAATAAAATCTCATGTAGTTTTATGAGAATGAGATGTATCATGTATGTAACTGTTTTGGGGGAATGTTACTTCCTAGTTTACAATTTTAGCAATTCTGGTGAGAGTGAATTCTTTTTTAATTCTTGTGAAATGTGGTAAGAATGAATGAACTTCCAATAAAACCCAGTAGAACCAGAATGCGAGTCGAAGTTAGTCAGGTACCGATTGAGTTAGGAGTTGAATTCCATCTCGGAATCGAATGTCAAGTGTCAAGACTGATTTAGGCGGATTTGGATCTCACAAGATCTATCCTGAATCCAACTGTTGCTGTTTCCTGCTACTAAGATCAAACTTATTACTTCCTAGTTCCTATCATACGTAGAAAGATCCATTTTAAGAACATAACTCAGAGGAGGACTTAAAGGAAGGAAAGTCAAGCATATGAACGATGAAAAAGTCTAGCTTGACTACTATTTACCGGAACACTAATAACTTAATTAAATGAAGAAAAGAAAGATTGTGGTACATTAATCAAATCAAATGACAAGATTGACAACATCAGCATATACTATCTTATCAAGATTATCAAGGAATTCTGTATTAGAAAGAGTGATAAGACACTATAAACTATTGGAGACATTGCACATAACAGCAAAGCCTGGACTCAGACATGGGCGCAAGATGGAGGTATATATCTAAGCACCAAACTCTGCATCAACCAGAATTTTTACCCATCACACAGCTCTAATTTGGAGTAGGGATGTGGGGGACCTATGTTACTAGGACCTTTAATTTTACCTCAAGTACCCGTGTCGGTCATGGATATGGAAACTTGGATACTTTATTTTGGGCCAAAACCAAGTAACTTTTTCGTAATGCGGACGAGTTGGACACTTGGACACATACCTGTGTTGGACATGGGTACCGGAGTCTCAGTAACATAGTGGCGGGACAAGGAAGACTATTGAAAGGTAAGGCTGGCTATGCCTCTTGACCAAGTTCATAATGACTTGTTGCCAGGACACAGCATTCTGTCCCAAGGACTTTCAAATTTAGTAAAATGCACTCTCTAAAGAAAGGGGAGACAAAAATCCTTTTGAAATTTTGATAAAAGGCAACAATTAGTAAAACTAAGCTCACAAGTACAGCAGGTGTCATTAAGTCATATTATTCAGTCGATTTGCTAAAAACTGAATCTGTTGTCCTCCTTTTGAAGGAAAATCTGAGTTGCTGAGGAATTGTCAAATGAAGTGCAGGAGAGAGAAGAAATGAAAGAGACGCACAAGAAATTATGTTAAGTTGAGAGATTATATCAATCGGTGAGCAATTGTAATGCTAGTATTTGAGTGGCTAGCCTCTCTCAATCCACTGAATCAATACTCAATTTCTGAATGCCTTCCTCCTATACATTGTTCTCTATATATAGTAGCAAGATTGATAACCAAATTTCTAACACAATATTCTCTTCCTCCAAAACCAACAGAACCTCAGAAACTATTGATAATGACATATTACTCTCTGCTGTATTTCCTATATTGCCTTTCTCGTCCTCTTCTAACATAGGTGAAACGCACTGGAGGCCTATTACGTAGAGGTGTAACACTATTTCAGCAGCCAAAAATAGGTAATAACATGCGCCACAAGTTATGATTTCGAAGCCCATCTCCAGACAGAACGTATATATTTCATGCGCCACGAGGAGAAAAAACAGAAAGAGGGAGGAGGAGGGGTGGGCTCACTTACAAAGTCAACCCATTCTCTCTCCCCTCTCCTTTAATCTCCTGCATCTCTCTCTCACCACCCATTGAGAAGCACAACTCATAACATCGGGAAGGGCATGAAACCAAAGGCTACAACTTCACTTTGAGTTTCCTCCATCTTTGTGAATCTGTGATACATATAAGCAGCAGCAGAGGTTCATAGCCAGCTAGCAGCATACTACTTGTTGGCCAGATGCTTATTCCTAGGAACAAAAAATTGACTCCCACTGCCAAAATACTAAAGATTAAGATCTCAAGAGTTGGCTAGAGGTTCGTCATGTCTTTCTCTCTCTCCTGTGCTTTACCTCACATTCTCACCTCTATAATTGACTGCCGCAAAATCCAGCTGGAAATTTGACGGAACTCGAAGTTAGTGCCGGGAACTCTCATAATATTAAGTCAAGTGTAAGCCTGAGAAACCTACGAGTTGAGGTGACATAGGCATACAATAACCGGGTAAAACGTCTAAATTCTTCCAAATGATAAGAATGCATCAATTGTAAAAGGACAAACACATAGTAACCAGGGATAAGAAATCAATCAAGCAATGAACAATAGGAGCACCTAAGAGGAACAAAAAGCTTTACAAATTAATAAGCCGGGCATTAAGAGCTTTGCATTCTTGGATAATTTCATCCTCATCAAGGAGCTCGTCCAGCGTAAAGTTATCCTTGTCCAAAATGGTCTCCACCTGGAACCACAAACATGAGAAAATAAACTAGCTTTTAGCTAAAAATACTCTTACTATTACATAACCAATAACTGTGAACAAAGAAAGATAGGTAAGATCAATTTATCTCGATAAACATTTGAGAATGCCACATATAAAAGAATTAACTCCAAGAAAGCATTCCTCTTACACCTTACTAAAACCATGACAATGGTATCAATCTATGCTACTTCCTACTTATCTGTCCTTGACTGGATAAGGGAGCAGGTTTGAAAAAGGATTTTAGAGTGTCAAGCCCACAAGGGGCTCTCAAATGCCTTCTTTTTTCTTTTAATGAACCCATCTTATTTATAAAAAAAAATTTGCATTGTATCTCAATTTCAATTCAAACATGGTTTTTATTTACACTCCACGGTGTTTAATTGAAAAAATTATTTGAAAATGAAGCAGCAAGTACAAAATAAGAAATAGCCCCACGGGTACAACAACTATAAGCATTTCCTTGTTTGAACCTCACCCTTAACTTTAAGGTTACCATCCTAAGGGGCTTCTAAGCATAAGTGCAAGGATATTAACAACATCCATGGATAACATAGCTCCAACAACTGAATCGAAAAAATTGAGAATTCTCGAATACAGTGCAATTGCATCAAGACGTAGTCATTAATTCTCCTGATAGGCTACAACTACCATGAGCTAACATAAAGCATTCTAATGGCATAACGAGAAAATCATTAGTGAAACATACAATTATCAAAAAGATTATTTCGCTTAGTTAAATGCTCGGTTTTGAAAGGCGCGCTACGCTAGGTGAGTGAGGCGCTAGCCAAAAAGCCTCTTAAAACACCTCTCACGAAGCACGCGAGGCTTTACTTGAGGCGCACCAAGGGGCACGCTTTTGGCAGCCTCATACCTAGGAGGCTAGGACAGAAAATATATGCGGACGGTGCCAACGACAAGCATGTTTCAAGAAAGTCCTATCTCCTCATCTTTCTTCTCTCTTTTTCTTTAATCTTCTAAACCTCTTCTCTCTCCTCCTTTTCCCTTTCATACTTCCCTCTTTCTCTTAGTCTTCGGGGTTTTGGGCTTAGGCTACATTTTTTTTGTCCTTTTCTCTAATGTTGGCAGGGTGAATTACGAGAAAAGTAAAAGTGAATATTACCTTTCCCCGATGCACGTTTTTATCCTAGTTTTTGTTTCTTACCAAGAATGGCAGGTTTTTTTGTATATTGATTTTATTTTTTGTTTTAAGGTGGTATTAAATTTACTTTTTTTAAAGTTTATCAGTTTTAAAGTAGGCTTATCGATTAGAAATTTTATGCCACAAGCTAAAATAATAATAATGAAAAACTGTGTGCGTCGCGTACAAAAAGCAGCCACCTTTGCCTTGCTTCCTAGGCTCCGGGACCCTTTTGCGTCTTGCGCCTTTCAAAACTAAGATTACATGATGTCCTCCTCCCAAATACATTGGCATGCATGTAAACAAGGTGCTCGCTATAGCCCTTGTGTTTACGCTCCATATTTTAGCATACCCAACATCCTCTTCTTTTATCAAAAGGTTGTGCCAATAAGTTTTCATAAATTACACAATTGATACAAGGAGTAACTCCTATGAAAGGAAGACGTGTAGGCGATCAACTCATCAAGTTCCCATTGGAATAATTCGGTGGTAATAAGGGGCTTTCAAAAATGTCCAGTCAAATATGGCTTTCAACTCCAACTCCTAATTAGTGGATGCTGCTAAAAGGAGTGGAGATGCCATACACAAAAAGGAAGAGACTCATAGAATTCAAATTTGCATCCACAAGTAAGAGGCTCATAGAATTCAAATTTGAGTTCACAAGTGAACAACAAATTACATCCACCACATAACACTTAAAAAGGGCGATCAATACATGCCATACATTCATGGGGCAATGGCATATGCAAAAGGAAGAGATCCATAGAAGTCAATTTCAATCCAAAAGTGAACAACAACTTATACTCACCACAATTAGACACTTAAGGAGGCCCTCAACCCATGCCATATGCTCACTAAATGTACAGACTTGCATAAAAAACAAAATAATCCCCTCTTAATTTCACACATTCAATAGAAGACTTAACAATTCCACTAATTTGAAGGTCACACCATTCCTTTATTATTTATAAGGACTTCTGTACTCTAACCTATAGACTGACAAGACCTTAATCCCACAGAAGCTGACAAGGGTTTCAGCTACTTCATGAGAAGTAAAGCATGATTTTATCATTTTCAAGACCCAAAAAAGGATCAGTGCCTAACAAATCATGATATTGTAGTCAACCTCACATAGCTGCAAATCAACATCTCTAAGTTAATATGAAGTGACAAGCAGTCCACTGATCCAACCTGCCCAATCCTTTTCCCTCTTTTTTTATCCTTTCACCCTCTTAACAGGGTTTAGACTTTAGAGAACATGTAAATGAAGACATTTTCTTTAGTTTTCCCTAATCCCTATCCCAATCAGATACGCGAAATGCGAGGATCAAATCCAGATCACCTTGCTTTCACAACATCAATTATAATGGCATATGGGCATAGCTTATACTTCAAGTAAGGTCCATTATAATTTCCACCACTTAGCAGGGACTAGCAGAGCTTATTCCAATTTCCAAGACCCTTGAGTCAGTTCCATAACTCTCAATCAAGTCACAAAGGCCATTACTAAGGTGTGATGCATGATAAAAGAATCCCAGCAGATTGTGCCAATGGCTCCCAATTGCCAGAACTTCAAGAAACTCTTAAGATGCAATTTTTTGATTGCTTCTTGTTAAAACTGATGGACCCATCTCATCCCTTAGACCCCAAGTTCTACATCAGGGTAAGCAAGACAATCGAGCGAAACATTTTCTCAGAGAACTGTATTAGGAATGAATAGACGGCTGAGACAATGTCATTTTATGTGCTGATAGAGAAAGCGATCCAATAGCATCCAAGATTAATTCTCCTGCTCATCAGCATATTGCGTAGTTACAGGCCTCATGCTTTTAAGACTCTTCACCAACAGTGTTGAGGAGGGAGGGGCAAATTTCATATGGGTGTCCATCTAGTCATCTTAAACATGCTTAGCCAGCGAAAGGGAAAACGGACAACTTAGTATCACAAAGAGCTCTAGTCTTCATGATAGTAGAGCAATGTTGTTCAGATAGATATAAGCAAAGAGCTTCTGCATTTTGAAAAGGTAGAACAGTTCAAATCTGCGGTTCGGACAAATACGCTCTATGTTTAGCAGGAAAAATTCACCATCATCATTGTCACCACCATCATAGCAATAACATCTTCCAAGGATACAGTCGAATGAGTTCAACGGCACCAAAGCAGAGTATCAAAAGGCACAGGACTAATGTTATGAAATATAAAATGAGACATGACAGCTCATCTACCGAATTTGATAAGACAGGTTTATTGTTTGACGTTGGAACCCATAGCTCATATCAAGTATAAAATTGAAAAGAATTGTAGCATATTGTTAAAGGATATTCAGTTTTTGAAATATGAAAAAAAAAATTGAAGAACTCGAAAGAACATCCTCATATATTAGACTGAATGCTCAGCCTTTCTGTTTCTTGAACAAACTGTGAACCTTCCCATAGTTCCCAACAAAACTTCTTCAGCAAAATTTATTTAAATCTTGTGGTAATTAAATATCGACAAATAGCTCAAATGTGGCATAATCACAAATTAGAGTGACACCATTAGGATAATCATCAACATCATTACTTAATGCCTCTTCTATGAATTTTTATCACATACCTCCTTCACCGCAAAAGGTTTTAATTTCTCGCCTCCACAGTCAAAATTATTTCTTTATGTCATTAAAACGTGCAGCAACATTCAAACCTAACCAGATGACTCAACTATCTTCTAGAATTTCATGTTTCTGCAACGTCATATCAATATGGCCATCTCTCCTACTTGAGTATCATCTCTATTCCATCATTCCATTTCACCAGCCATGATGATGAATGTAAAACCAAGTTTCTTTAACAGTTGTGGAATTTTAGGGTTTAATTCATAAAACTGACATAATATTTCTTTCCCTTGCCTAATTAATATATATCCTTCCAGCAATAAATGACATGTACGCAGATTATTTCTGGAAATCCACCATAGCTCTAGGAGACTCCAACAAAATATTTCCACTTAACATTTTGAACAAACAGCATTCCATTTCTGCAGAAAGAATTCACTCTTCACCAACCTTAATTTAAAAGGTGTGAGGCACGCCAAGGTGCAAGAGGTCATGCAGCACAACACGAATTTAAAAAGGTTTCAGGCACGCATTCCTACTAGGTAAGGCACATCAAAAGTTCGGCCAAAGCTGGAGCAAGCAAAGGGCAGAAACTAGAGTGCTGACTCAGCAATAAAGTACTCCCTCCGTCCCCCAAAAGATTTCCCACTTTTTCATTTATGTTTGTCCCAATTACATTTCCCATTTCCTTATTTGGATATGACCGACCTACTATAATATTATTTTCCTTACAAAAAGTATTTGACCCCACACTCTCTCTCTTACTCCCTCCGTTCCCTTTTTGTTTGTCCTGTTTCCCAAAATGGAATTCCTAAATGTTTGTCTTGTTTAGAATCTTTTCCACTTTTAACATCAACTTTATCCACCTTCTATATAGATTAATGAACCATATTTATTATTTTTCTTCCATCATATTTAATAAAAGTCAAACCACTATCTAAATTACTCCACAAAATTCACTTTTCAACACACATTTATTACATTTTCCCATTATACTAAATAAAAAAGTCAATAACTCTCTTTTCAACTAAGAATCTTATTTAATTAACACATCCTCTTAATGAAAGATTCATTTTCTTAATTCCCACCCCGATTCCAAACAAGACAAACAAAAGGGAACGGAGGGAGTAATAAACAATTCTAAAAAATACCCACTATCTTACTTTTCCATTATAATATGAAAACTAGGCCCACATCAACATCACTCCTTAAACTTTGTGCCCAAAGAAAATGGGAAATCCTTTGGGGGACGGAGGGAGTATTTCATAAAGGTAATATTACATTTTGTCTAGCATTTTGCCAACACATCGAGGGATGCGCAAAACTATTTGTTATCCATTACTAAGCCAATTTATCAGAAAAGTAAGGACATATGGTGGAGTTAATACACCATTTTAAAAAAATGGAAAAGATAACATAAATCCCTAGTTTAGCATGTCTTGTTTAAATCGAAAGCCAAAACAGATTATGACATTATTTTTAACTATTTATTTTAGTCTACGGGCTTGCCTCTAGAAAAACCAGAACTAAAGTAAACAAGAAGAAAAAGTTAGAATTAATGAAGATGAACTCTTGGTCATGAATCTCATGATAGCATGATAAGAAATTTATAGGAGTTCTTCCTTAATCCAAACTACGAAAAGTCCTGGTTTGGAAATACCCTCCCTTTATGGGTTCCAATTTGTATTTGATCAATTCCGTACATAAAAAAGGAGTTTAAAAGACATTTGTCCTACGTAGATAGGCTGTTATAGCATGGTGGATGGAAATGAAAGAGAGAAAAGTAACTAAGATTAGCAGAATTTAGCATGTAAAACTAATGAGTCACCTTGGACCAATATGGGAAGAATATCCCCAAACTTAAAATTATTCTTTCATAAAAGAAAGTTGGATTAGTCACTTTATTCTTGCAAAAAATTTGGTCAATCATTATGTCTATTAGATTAGTTAATCCTTTTTTCAAATTCTTTGTTCAATTAAGCAATCCTAAAAAGATTAGAGATTATGTCAATTGATATTGAGTAGAAATATTTGAAAATAAGTGAGCTAAGTCATGTAGCCCTCTCATAAAAGAAAAGGTGTAACATAACCATTAAATAAGATCGGGTAAAAAAAGTACCCAAAAAAAATATGATTCGAAGTATGTATAGAGAGGATAAAACACTGGAAAGGAGATGAAGAAAAAAAGCCATCATGAATCTATGACCTAATGTAGAAAAAAGATGTGTTTTGCTTTCTTTACAAACTAAAAGCTTTGGGTGATCGATATAAAAGCATAATTTTGCATCTAATTCATGCAGGAGACCAAGAGACCATTTACATACATATAGCTTTACTTTTGATCTCCACTACTAAAGAGCTAAATAACTGTCGAAGAATCTATTCTTTATAATACTTCCTTCGATTTTCTAGTAGCAAGTCTTGCAACTTGTCACTCACTCAGATCAATCATTTTACAACAACCACCATTGTCAAATCCTCCACAATCGTACATAAACATGGGTACTTCGACACTTTATTTCGGACCAAATCAAGGACATTTTTCATGAAGTATCTTCGACATGGGTATCCGAGTCCGATAACGTAGGTTACAACATAAAGGGATGCACGATTTCTAGAAGACCCCTTTCAATAAATGAAAGAGAGATGAAAAGGCACCCATTTGATGAGGAGATAAAAAGAGAGAACCCATATACCAAACAAAGGTATCTTGCAACTATTTTGAAACATTTAATACAGGTAAGTGTTGCATCGGTAAATTTTTAACTACATTTTATCTCATTTTACTTCTAATAATGTAGATTTTATAATCCCATTTTCTCGGTGAAGGGATCAAAAACTAACTAAAGGTGGTATTCTCCCCTTTGTTGAGTCCCCCTACTCAAAAAGTAAATCATCGCCAATCTTATTCCCTACACATAAATATCAAAAGACACAAATTAAAATAAATCATGGGTTAATGAAGTTCTATAAATACATACTATTCCCATATGATGCCCCGTATTTCTATTAATCTATACATTCTCCTTTTAGTACATCATCCCTATACTTATTCCCTTCAGTTGAGCCCCCCCCCCAACACACACACACCCACCCACACAAAGAATCACTAACCTTTCATCTATATCTTCATTCTCCATAATCTCCATGCAAAACCCCAATGTATAATTTCTATGATGGGATGGATAGTACCACTATAAGAGCTTGTTTCGTTGCACTAAATTCTATGGGAAATCAAATTTCCTAGGAGATGTATTTTAGCTATGTTGTTTGGTTGACCAAAAAAGTCCGGAATTTGATTTTCCTAGGAACTTTGAATTCCTACAAAATGTAGGAATTTAATCACCTAACTCCCCCTTGGTGATTCAAAATTCCTAGGAAAATATATTTTCCTAATATCAACCAAACACAAGTCATAGGAAAATGATAAGGGAAGTTAGTTCCCATGAATTGTGAATTACCATGGGAAATTAATTCCCATTGCAACCAAACAAGCACTAAATAACATAATCTAGATCCCGAAACGACACAAATGTTAGATATCTAACAAACTCTTAGCAGCCATGTCAGGTTTTGACATCAAACCGACGACTATCTTTGACACAAGAAGGTCAGCGATGAATAATTTCCAACAAAATAAAGACACAAGTAGAACAAGATAAACATAATTCTAAGAATCGATAAAATTGCACCAAAATCAAGCTAGTAAAAAAAAGTCATTCAGAAACATATTACATTCTGATAGCTGACCAATAACCTTTATAAAATTTTCTAGTCGTGAATAAGAAAGAAGAAAACCACACGACAGCCATCGTAATTGAGCGATCTATGGGCAAAGCACCGTGATACTTTAAGTTAGGAAAATACTGTGAGAAGAAGCAATAACAAACGAAGTTCGAATGAAGAAACCATACAAAAAGAACATAGTAATGAACTTGTGTAATAAGTAGTACTATGTTGTTTCCACTATTTCAAGGTAGCAAGAATAAGGGTAAGAAAAGCATTAAAATTGGATCTACATCTAAGGATTGAATATAAACTCACAGGAGACGCAGTGGACAACCCAGCCATACGCCAAAACATGGTAATTTGGCCTTAAAAATCCGATCTGACGCAACAGAAAACCAAAAATGAAATTAATTAAATCCAACCCAGAACCCTAAAAACAACAACGACCTCAAAATCAAATAACCGTTACCTGATATGAACAGTGATACCGAATGCAATCGACTATGTTTTTTTTTCTGAAAGACTAAGCTAACTGAGGGCAGGCAACAACAAGTTCGAGAATTGCACAACGAAGCGCCGATCCCGAGCAAAAGTTGTTGACAAATATTTGGGAATTGTTAACAAGTATTATGCATATAACATAAATAATTAAGTGATAACAATCAAGTACTTTTTGTCTCCGTTTTCTCAATCAGAAATTCTTGCCGTTCTGAATCACAAACTTGGATTGAATTAGGGAGGGACGAAGGAAGAAGGACGAAGGACGAAGGACGAGGGAGCGAGGGTCGTTTCTCGCTTCCAAGGGGTTAGGACTTACGAGGGTTAAAATGGATAACGTAACACTTTCCATTGGGTAATGGAATTATGTTCATAGAGATCCGACTTCATTTTTCCAACCACCGGCTGATTTTTTACAAAATAAGTTATTGAACTAAAAAGTTATTTAAGCATATTTCATATTGAACTTACTCTAATTTTTTAGTTGTAATGATTGGGAATTTTTATAAGAGATCAAATTTAATTATTATATAATAAACAGATGAAATAAGAAAAAGTAAGATGAGAAGAATTTTGAAAGTGAAAAGAATTCTAAAGAGAGAAAGAAAAAAAAAAAAGGCTAACCATTCAAAATTGGCCTACCATTTATTTTACTTCCCCTTTTCCTTCAATTGTCTCTCTAGTTTCACTTTCTTTTTTCTTTACGCTAAGATGTTCTTACAGGCTCTAATAACACTAATCCTCACTTCTTTGTCCCACCTGCCCCCTTCCTTTTTTCTACTACTTGCAACCCTCTTGCCCCCTTAACGATTGCATTCTTGCCTTGATGTGCATCAGTGCATGTAATACTTGCTTAATATCCACCTCCTTTATTTGGATTCATTCATGCCCTCTACTAGTTCTAATCACTCTTGGTACACTTACGCCCCGTGCACCTTGTTCTTAGATGATCATCATCTTTACTTAGGCCTGTTTTCATTTGCACATAACACTCTCCCAATCTCTACCTTGATTGTTCCCTATTACTGTCAATAGTGGTCTGACTACGAATGTCTCTTTTGTATGATTGACATATCGAAATCAAAGTTAAGGAAAAATCTCGAATTTCTCTATAATGAAGCCTCTCCACCTAGGATTATAGTGAAAGCTACTTTTAATGATTCAATTTGTAATAATAATGTGTTTTTTTGCCTGTCTTGCATACTTCTGTAAGTGCCCTTTGAGATGGCTCAAATCTCATTGAATTGGATGTTACACCATCCGCTTGGAACCATGGGAAAAAAGCCCAAAGGAAGCTTCCCTCCTCCCAACATAACATGCTCTAATAAGGGGGGCCAAAGCATGATAAATGGGTTTTAGACCCATTAATTAGAATTAGTTTTAGGTCATTTAGTCACATTTTAGGCCTTGTAGATCCCTTTTCTTTCCCTTTTACTACCTTTTTCATGATTTCGTGGTTTTCTTAGTTTTTAGAGTATTTACATCCCCCTCCCCTTTATCTAACCTCGTTTCAAGTCTTGCTTGCTTAGACATATTGAAATGGTCAAGAACAAGCGAGCGGTCGCTCCATTTGCTAAGAGAGACCACTCCGTAGCCCAGAAATCAAAGCAGGGAAGCAACAAGTTGGAGCGGGGCTGGAGCGACCTTGGAGCGGTCGCTCCATTGTTTTTGGAGCGGTCGCTCCATCGTTTTTGGAGCGGTCGCTCCATCGTTTTTGGAGCGGTCGCTCCATTGTTTTTGGAGCGGTCGCTCCATTGCTATTTCGGTCGGTTTCGGTTAGTTTCGGTTGATTTTGGTTTTTTTTAGGGTTTCGGTTTTGTGTTTTATGGCTTTGCCCTTAGTACTTTGGGGTATTTAAAACCCAATTTTTTATTTCGGGAAAAAAAAAACTAAGTTTTTAATTTTAGAATATAATTAGCTTTAATTAGAGAGAGAGTAGAGAGAGAAGTTGAATGTTTAGAGAGAGAAACTAGATCCAAAAGTTTAAAGTTGAAGATTGAAGCTATTTTAATGGAGTTTTGCATTTGATTTCCATCCATCTTTGAGTATTTCTTCTATCTCTTCTCTTTATTTACTTTTATACTTGTTTTACCTTGCTTTAATATTGATTAGTAGTAATTAGTTGATGATTAGATTATTAAATATGATTTTCACCATTGTTGCTTCAATCTTTTTATTTATTCCTTTCCATGGCTAGTGAGCAGATTAGTAGTTAGGGGAAGGGGATGACCTTGCTATCATGTGTTGAACTTGAAAGTCAAGTTTAGGGGTGTGATTTGGGTGAGATTGTATTGTCTAGCTAATTTCATTGCTTGTTTATTTGATTGATCACTATTTGAACTTGTTATGGAAATCCAAGGTGAAGGATTGAGAAATGAAACCTTAGATAGACCTTTATTTAGATTTTAGGTTGACTTCGCCATGAGAATAGGTGATTGACTTCCTAGGACATCAATCGAATCACTATGAGTTATGGAAAATACTTGGTTGATTAATTTTACCATGAGAATAGGTAAAATTGGTTGATTAGGTCCTCCTAATTAGCTCGAGAGAGTAATTAGAAAGCATTTGAGTGACTTAGTCCCCTAATCGACCCTAATGAATCCCCTTGGCTTGGCGATTGGGTTAATTAAATGTTAGCACGTGAATCCCCTATCCCTAGTGTCTTCTTATGATAGTTTAAACCCAATCATATAGTTTTATTGTTAGTTAACTTGTTCATAGTTTCTTAGTTAATCATTTATATCAAAAACCACTAAAAATAGACTTAGCTCGCTTAATCGCTTTCAAACTTTGACTAAACCTTACATCCTCGTGGATTCGACCCTTTCTTATCCTATATTAGGCTAAGTTAGGTTCTAATTTGGCACGTCCAACGACCGTGTCAAAGCACACCATTATTCCTTTTTAAAGCTACAAGTAAAAGTCTTATCTCGGAATATACAAGGTAGAAAAAAATGACATGCAATAGCAGACTACTTTACCTAAAAAATAAGTGTAACCTGACGTCATCTTTATCCTTGAATCTATGACCATATAAACTATAGCAACAAATTTCTTAAAAGCGCTTAAGTTTTGATAACAAGATTATCATGTAACCAATAAAATCATTGTGGTGGGATTTGGGTATGCTGGAATAATGATAACGTAAATATAGACGATTACACTCTCCATGCATGACCGATACACTCACCTTTTTGTATACTATAAATCCACCATACAACAACTTCTCGTCTCAAGTGCATATTTCACCGCTAAAGAACACACAAGACTCCTTTTAGGACTCCCTATGTGTTTTTAGCAACAATGATCCATTCCTTGGATTCTGTAGGAAATTTTAAAGATCTTCTAACCACCACTGACAAATCAAGGAGGCGCCCAGTTAAGCAGTTCCAATTCCAAAGACGACCAAATTTCATTAACTCCATACAAAGTATGAACATTCCCAACCTTTAGAACGCTTTCTCATGGAAGAAACACTACAACAATAACATGGACTATGAACGTCTTAACTGAGCCATATGTAGTATAAACTTCCATGATTCCTTACCTAATGATAATATTCTTTGTGAAGCCTTTTACTGTATTATCATATCATGCTAATCTGCTCTACAATTCCAATGCCAACAAATTCTTATCTTTTTGTATCCAGAATGCACAGAACCTAGAACCTGATATCCTACCCATTTTTAAAAAAGCGCGAGTAAAGAACTTAAAGGGGCTCGTTTCTACAGAATCCAATAAAGGTTGATCCTTGTCAAAACCGGGATAAAAATCAGGCAAGGAAAAAATTCCAATATAACACAAACAAATTAACACCATATAATGAGAAAATAGATTGTGTTACCAACGTTACAACACCATAGTCTACTAGTGGCACGCAGTCGCACGCGCTACCAAAGATAATATTTATTAAACCTCCTTTCCAATACAAACTAATGTAAGTGGTAAGTAGGGTCAAATTCACACAGACTTGGGTATTAAAGTATGTTCACAAGAGATTGAAAGGGGGGTTTTCAGATTAAAAGAAGTGATCTAATAAACTAAGAGAAAACAATACTAATAAGTGGAAATATCAATAGAGAAGAGTCTTAAGTGCGGTTGATTTTCACTTCGATTCGGATTATCGATCATCGGTTTCTAGTATGAGCAATTACTCTTAATCACTCATATATTGGGAGCTAAATCCCTTTTCCCTCTAAAGAATAGTTAAACTACCCGAATAAGTAGATAGAATAATTGAACTAAAGAACAACCTAATTGAATATGCAATATTATGGTCCAATTTTAAAGAACATCAAACCCTAGAAATCTATGACCCAAACAACAATTGCTAGCACATATTATTCAATTCGGAAATTATGATTCATCAAGTGATTAACAAGAACAATCAAATTTTATGTCAAACCCTAGATTGCTACTTATGAACGAAGAACAAAAGAATCGGCAATTATTCTAGGTTCTAGCAATTGAACTATTGATTGAATAAACTAGTTGTACATCCTAGCAAACAAACAATAATCATTTAATAAAAGCAGAAATCACAATCATAATTAAGAAATTATTCATAGAATTAACCTCATAATAGTTGAATCGAAGATCCAATAACCATACTTAAGAGCGAATTCAAGCTACGATCGGCATATAGAATCCAATCCTCCATAATAATCAACACCATGAAAGTAATAGAGAGGGAGAAAGTAGGTTTCTTCCTTTAATTAAGTAACTAAGCTAATAGGGAATAATCAAAAATATGAAAGAAGCTAATTAAAATTACATTAACTAAGCAAAAATCGACAAAGTCGTCGTACGCGTGCACATGCCCCGCAATGCGTGAGGGGCGTGCCAGGATACGCGGGGTGCGCGTGAAGATTAATTGTTGTGCGTTCTGGGCTCGTTTGGTGCATGAGGCGCGCGAGCCACGCACAGTTCCTGTCTCCCAATGCTGCTTTGAGTGTTGTTGTGCGCGAGGTATACGAGGGGGATGCGTGAGACGCGCACTGAGCTTCCTTGGCTGCTGTGCTTGCGGGCTGCTATCTGAAGTCTTGGTTTGCGAGCTCAACAACTTTCACACAAGTTCCATACTTTAACAACCGAACCGACATGCTAACCACCTAATGTTTGGGCATGAACCATCATCGAACCATAACCACGATCGAGAGCTGGAATGAATCAAAGCCCAACCTCTTGACTTTATCAGATCCTGAAGACTTTCTTTATCGAATGAACCACGAACAAGGACACATGTGCATGGTTAGAAAGAATGAAGTCTCCAAAAATCCTAAAGTCATCTCTAAAGCATCGAGAACGTCCCAAATCTCTATGTACCACACTTAGGCTAATAATTACGAAACTCCGCTTCTCAAGGCCAAAACCTCTACAAAACGAACTCCGAAATACTCTCAAAACACGCCTAATGTGGTCTCATCATCTACGCCCTTATAATGTTCAATAAAATATAAGGAGAAACTTCTCCTTTTTAAGCAACAACATTGGGGGGGTAGCCAACAGGATGGCATGGCTCTCCCAAGGTGACAAGAACACACGTTACTTTCACAATAAGATGAAAAAGAGAATTACAACTAACACCATTGACAAACTAAGTAACCAAGATGACTTCTAGGTTGAGGGGGGATGAAATTCGGCAACTTATCCTCTCGTCTTTGATTGAACATTTCAACTCTCCTCATCCCGAACAAAGGACCTCAACCTTGAATTCATTGATCTTGTCATCTCTAGTCAAGAGGCCAACCTATTAATCCAACATGTCGCCGCTAGTGAAATAAGAGAAGCCTTATTTGACATGAATCCACACAAAGATCCCAACTTTGATGGATTCAGAGCCTACTTCTTTCAGAAAATTTGGCAAGTTCTGTATGATGACATTTGCCTAACCATTAAGAGCTTCTTCTCTCATGGCAACCTCCCACCATCTCTCAACCACACCATCATTACCCTTATTCCCCAAATTAACCTACCTAAAATACCAAACCACTATAGCCTAATTATCATGGTCAACACTAATGAGAAAGCCATTGCAAAAATAATGGTCAATAGGCTCACGCTCATTCTAGATAACCTCATAAGCCTTTTACAAAATGCTTTCACCCCGGGATGCTTAATCAAGACAACATTCCTATTATTTAAGAAGCACTCAACACTTTCCAGAATTCAAATAACAAAACACGATGGAGTGCGCTAAAACTAGATATGGAAAAATCCTATGATAGAATACAATTATCTACCTTTTTAGTTGCCTCTCGTTGATTGGTTTCCTCACAAAATGGAGAGATCTCGTCAAAAGAATGTGTTACTGAAGTATTATATTCTGTCAAAGTAAATGGCTCAACCACTGCTTAGTTCCTCCTTACTAGAGGCCTAAGGCAAGGGGACCCATAATCCCCCTACCTTTTCATCATCTACATGAAAGGTTTTATGATGATTACAACAAGCCTTCAAAATATGTCCCAAATCTTTCAAAATTTTGTGCCTACTATTTGCATGCAAATGACAACCTTGTCTTCTAGCAAAGCAATCCGAACGGCCTGCGAGTCCCTCAAACAGAGGATAGACAACTTCTACAACCTCTTTGGTTAACTTGTCAACTTCCACAAATTTGGAATCATCTTCTCAAAGCACATCCTCAATTCATAATAAATGACTCTGGCCAGCCACTTCAACATGACACCAAGTTCATGCCTTGGAAGATACTTAGGAGTCCTCTTCAGCTCTTAAAACCGACCAAAGCAAACACTAAGAAGATTCTTAACACTACTGAAAGAGGATAAAAACCTGGGAATCTGGGTTCTTATCCAAAGCAGGAAGACTTACCTTAATCCTGTCTAACCTAGAACCCTTCTGAATAATGCTTGTCCCTCGATAAATTCACTCACACACAACCAAAATACTAGAGAATCTTCATAGAATCTTCTTTTGGAAACATACTCCTACAAAGAACCATATTCCCTTAATAGCATGGGAGAAAATTTGTACCCCTAAAAATTTTAGGAGGTTTAGGACTACAGGGAAACGCTTCCCCTTTGTTTCAGGTTTAAAGAAATATAGTAACAGTTTGTAATTCGGGGAATCCAAAGTCCAGCTTGAGAGTAAGAATTGACTATCCGAGTCTACACGTCAAACCCTGCGAAAACGAGAACAGGTGAACTACCTCGGGGGTTGTACCCGGGAACGTCTTTTCGATGCTTAATTTAGATTAGAGCTAATTCAGATGGTGAGAAAAATAGTACTTTGCTCTAATCATTGAAATGTGTGTAAAATTGTACCTCATTGATCAAGTCCAAGTACTATATATAGGTAGTACTTGGAGTGATGTCAGCGTATGAGGGTGGTGACATTATGAAGACCGTCACCTAGTAAGTCACACGAGTATTCGCCTTGTTGCATTGGGGAGCTTCAAGGGCAAAATCATCATTTAACATCTCTAGGGTTTTTTTGTACTTTCCAAAGACGAGGTGGGCCAAGGCTGGACCCAGCCCAAACATTATCCCCACGCTTTACGTCGGAGTTTGGGGACTTCACCTAACTCGGATGTGGAGTGGAATGCCTTTGGTTTTATTTTTCTGGACTTTCTTGGCCTTTCATCAAATTTGCTCGAGGAACCCTTGGCTCCGGGTGCTTGCTCGACTCAACTCATTCGTGCATCGAGCTACCATGGGTATATGACACGGTCGTTGTACGCGCCAAATTAATAACCTAACTTAGCCTAATATAGGGTAAGAAAGGGCCGAATCCACGAGGAAACAAGGATTAATCAAGGTTTGAAAGTGATTAAGCGAGCTAAGTCTTTTGGAGGTTTTTGATATAATTGATTAACTAGGAGACTAAGAACAAATTAGCTATCAATGAACTAAATGATCAGATTTAAACTATAATAAGAAAATAATAGGGATAGGAGAATCACTAGTTAACCATTAACTAACCTACTAGTCAAGTCAAGGGGATTCATTAGGGTCTATTAAGGGACTAAGTCACTCATATTTTTCCTAATTACTCTCTCGAACTAATTAGGAGGACCTAATCGACCGATTTTACCTATTCTCATGGTAAAATCAATCAATCAAGCATTTCCACAACTCATAGTGATCCAAACAAGGTCCTAGGAAGTCAATCACCTATTCTCATAGTGAAGTTAATTTATTGACTAACCTAAGGTCAATCCAAGTCATTTCTAAATCCTTCACCTTGGATTCCAAAATTAAGTTCAAATGGTGATCAATTAATTAAACATGGCAATAAAATAAGTTAGACAACCTAATTTCACCTAGGTCTAACCCCCAAGCTTGACTTTTAAGGTCAACTAATGATCACCTAGGTCATCCCCTTCCCCTAGCTAGAAAACTACTCTATGGCCATAAAAGGGTAAAATGAGTAGCTTGAAATGACATTGGTGATTCAACAATGGTGGAAATCATCAAAACAAAGTTAATAAGCAACTAATCACTACTAATCAATGCTAAATCAAAATAAAACAAGTATTAAAGCAATTAAAGAGTAGATGAAGAAGAAATACTCAAATAGATGCCGATTCAAAGGCAAAACTCCATTGAAATAGCTTCAATATTCAACTCTTAGCTCTATTTTCTCTCACTAAAGCTTCAACTTCTCTCTCTAAACTCTCTCTAATTAAGCTAATTAAATTTTAGAAATAAAAGTAAGTATATCCATTATTACAAAATTGAGTTTTTATACCCCGTAAACATAAGGGCAATAAAGTAAAAGACGAGAAAAAACCAGTTCTGGGCTTGGGGAGCGTCTGCTCCTCATACTGTGGAGCGACCGCTCCACGAGCGCTCACGGGTCGCTCCAAGCTACTGTCCCCTTTCTTCATTTTTTTATTGGCCAAAGCACCGGCTCCGCCTCTTTTGGAGCGTCCGCTCCCCTGTTTTTACTCCTCTTCCTTGTGACTATGCTATCAACACTTGAAAGAAGGTTAGATGAGGGGAGGAGGGATGGAAATGCTTATGCAATGAGCTAATATGCAAATTATTTAGATGCAAATGCAATAAAAACTAGGGTAAAACATGAAATCATGAAAAAAGGATGCAAATGGGAAGAAAAGAAAGCTACATGGCCTAAAATGAAACTAAATGACCTAAAACTACTCCGAATTAGTGAGTCTAAAACTCGCTTATCAGTATCTTTGTTGTTGAAGTCATTTTACTTTCTTCATTTATTTTGTTCGAGGAACCCCCCTTTAGTTTCTTGAGGTACTATTAGCGAACTGCTCGAGGCACCCCCCCCCCTTTGGCTGATATTGGATCCCGTGTAATTCAATCGAGGTATTGGTAAGTGGATTTTATATCCAATTTAAGGGCTCTTTATACACATGTTTTCCCTCATTTCCACCTTCTTTCCTCCCATTTCACACCATTCTTCTATTCTTTTCTTTTTTCTTCACATTTTGGTGTACTCGCGTGATTATTGATAATTTTCCATGATTTTAAGTTAGATCTTGTGTTATAGGATGTGTCTCGATGTCTCCTCCTTGTGTCTTTTATTCATGTATGTAGGTTGGAAGATGATTTGATGATTTTGGAGCTCTTGTGGAGAGGAGAAAAAGCTTTTGGACTGAGTGCGAAAATGAAAGAAGCCATAGATAATCATTTGAATAATTTTGGAGCTTTTCGTATGATTGCGTGACGTTGCTTAATGCCTGTGAATGTAAATGGGATATTATTTTGTGCCAACAAAGACTTATGATGGGTATGTATGCATGGAGTAAGGTCTTGGAGTTGTCAAGAGTGCATGGAAGCTACTTCTTAAGGACTAAGCGTCTGTTTGAGCCACTGGAAGCATCCGCTTGAGCCATTGTAAGAGTCGGACTTCAGCGTCCACTTACTTCCATGGTTTTGTTAGCAGGATTATTTGAGCATTTTGGAGCGTCCGCTTAAGCTTTGTAAATGTCTACATAAGCTCTATAAATTTTGTTTTCGGAATTTCATTCTCCATCTTTTGGAATTGCTTTCATCGACTTTCTCTTAATTATTTCTCATCTCTAATCTAATTACCATATTTTCTTGTGTTAATTTTAATCAATTTTATGTTCAATTTCCTTGCATAATGTCTAATGAGTAGTCTTTTACTAGGAATGTAGTGAAGCATGGTAAAGGGGAGTTAAATTATTATTCTTGAATTATTAGAGAATTATTTATCAATTGTTTATATGATTGATGTTTTAGGGCTTGTTACTAATCGTTGGCTATGATTATGAATTTTTATTGTGGATTTTGATTATCATTGTCTATGTTTATTTCCAAACGTTCCTAAACTCAATCTGTATTCTAATTTATAACCAAGAGATTGACTTAAAATTATGAAGAAAAACCTTTGAAGGACTCTAGAATATTCGCGAGTCTTTAAGTGATTATAGGGTATTGGAAAGAGGGTTATTGTTGCTTATTTTCTCTAGTTTGCTACTATTTGAGAGACCTAGTGAGAATTTATGAAAATAGTATTTTTCCATTCGATTGTGAAGCCTGTTTATCCCTATTTCTTTTGAGTTGGTTTCTCGTTTGACTCCCTAATGCCATGTTTAGCTAAGTTCCTAGTGTTTTTATTCTCATATTCTTAGAACTACCTATTATTGATTCATTTGTGCATTTAGTTTAATTTAGAGTTACTTTTAGTCCTTATTATCTCTATTCAACAAAAAATACAAACCTTAAGAACTAGGATTAGTTGGACAAACATATGTACTATGTTCACTTCCTTGAGGATTCGACCCTGACTTACCCTTGCTATATGTCAGTAGGAGAGTTAGGAAAATTTAGTTACTTTTGCATCGGCGTTAGAATCTAACGACAAAATTTGGCGCCGTTGTCGGGGGAAGGTATGGTTTAGAACTTGTGTAGTATAATCTGTTTAAATTGTTTTCATTTTCTTTTTCCTTTTTACTTCCCTCATCCTTATCTGTGCTAACATGTCTCTTAGATTTGGTTTTACATGCACACTAGCTCGCAAGGGAAGCCTCTATTACCTTTGGATCTTGAGCTTGAGCGAAATCTCAGGGCTCGTAGACAAATATTATACCCAAGCACTGATAGCGACACAAAAAGTACTAGCATAATGGATGTTGAACTGGTGGGACACGGTCGCACGTGTTTACCATAGATACTATTTATAATTCCGATTTTCCAACACAATTAATGTAGGAGGCAAGTAGGGTCGAACTATAGAGACTTAGGTACTAAAGTATGTGTATACGAGATCGAAAGCGGGGTTTTCAGATTAAAAGGTCAAAACTAATAACTAAGAAAGCAATAATAAACTATAGGGAATATCAATGGAGAAAGGTCTTGAGTTCGGTCAATCGTCACTTTGGTTCGGGTTATCGATCATCGGTTTCTAAATATGAACAACTATTCTCAATCACACATAGATTGATAATTTAATCCCGCTTCCTTTTAAAGATACGTTAAACTACCCGAATCTGCAGATAGAATAACTGAACAATAGAACAACCTAATCGAATCAGCAATATAGGTTCAAGTCTAAAGAACATCAAAGCCCTAGGAAACTATATGCCAAACAACAATCACTAGCGTAATTCTTCAATTTGGAAATAATGAATTCACTAGGAAATATCAAGAATAATTAGATTCAAAGTTAAACCCTAGTTTGCTACTCATAAACAAAGAACTATTGAATCGGCAACGTTCTATGTTCATGCAATAAATCAATTGAAAAGATAAACTAGTTGTACTTCCTAGCAATCAAACAATCAATCATATAATGAAATCAGAATTCATTATTATAACTAAGCAATTGTTCATACAAGAAACCTCACAAGAAAACTAACCGAAGATTAGATCACCATTCTCAAGAATTGATTTACGCTACGATCGGCATAACATACATCAACAAATCTTCAATGATAAACTAAAGCATAGAAAGATTAGAGAGAGGAAAAAAGTGTTTCTCCCTCTAATTAGGGTTCTAAGTATATTCTAATCATGATAGATAATGAAGAGTTAAGAAAATAATACATCAAACTAAGCTATTAAACACGAGAGACTCGACCAATCGCCCATCCGCGTACATCACTCGATATGCACGAGTCGCGCGGGATAGGTGCGCTGATCGCACAATTACTGCTGCTGGGACGCCAGGCGCGCACGAAGGCTGCGCGAGTTGCGCAGCTTTGGTGCTTATGAATTGCTGGCGAGCGGATGCGCGGGGCGTGCGATGGAACGCGTGGGGTGCGAAGCTGCTGCTGGGCTTATGTATGAAGCATATGAAGGCTGCCGAAGGCTTGGCTTGATGACGATGCTTGGCTTGCTTACAAAGTAATGCTTACGAGCTCAATAACCTCCACACAAGTTTCAACTCTAACAACCGAACCGACGTGCTAACCAACTACGGCTTGGAGACGAACCATTATCGAACCAAAACCACCTCTAAAGTACCAATATCATCCTAATTATCCAAATAACATACTTAGGCTAATATATCCGAAACTCCGCTTCTCAAGGCCTAAACCCCTACCAAAGAACTCTGAAATGATCTAAATACACGACTTATATGGTCTCATTAACCACCCCAACCACAAATATTATTCATGGATTTTGGGACACCAGAAAGCTATGATTTCCCCTAGTCCCATTATTCTTCCAACCACCTCCACCAATTTTGTAATGCATCCGCAATTTTCGAACATGGTGAAGGCTGATGCTTTGGGTGGGAAGACGAATGAGTGTCCATATGAACACTTGGACAAATTTCTTGAGATATGTTGTATGGTGACCATAAATCTAGTTTACCAAGAATACATCAAGCTCCACCTTTTCAAAGTTTATTTCTCTCTCGGGGGATGCAAAGAAGTGGTTCAAATCACTTCCGTCCCAATCATTGACAACATAGGGAGAAGTCACTGATGCTTTTCTTCACAAATACTTCCCTGAGTGGAAAACTAATATGAGAAGAAAGATTTCCCATTTTGAGCAAGAAAGTCGACCAACATTATATGAAGCTTGGGAAAGATTTCGATCTATAGTACAAGCATGTCCTCATCATGAGTTTGATCCAATTATGCTCAATCGGTTCTTCTACGATGGTTTAGAGCAGTTCTAAACAGCCAACTTTGATGCAGGATCTAGAGGTCAGTTATTTAGCATACATGTTGACCAAATTGAAGCAACAATAGATGAAGTGGTAAAAAATGATTCTTTGGGTGGTGAAAGAAGAAAGCAACAAGCCAGGAGTAGTGTCAAGTTTAAGGTTGAAAGCATAGACTAGATAAATGCCAAGTTTGATATGTTGGAAAGCTAATGAGAGAAGGGCAACAAAGCAAAGTGGATTTTACACAGTCATGCAATTCTCATTTGATTTATGTGGTGGCACAGACCATGCAAGATCCTACTATGGAGGTCGAGATTCAGAACATGCCGCTGCAGTGCATTATAGGGATCAATTTTAGCCAAACAAAAACAATACATGGAGGAATGAAGGGTTCAGGCAAAGTTCTTTTGGCAATTCATAGGGTCCCTATGCTTCTTATAGACAAGGAAGCAATAGCGGTAATTAAGGGAATTTTAGTCAGGGGCAAGGTCAAGCATTTAGTCAAGATCAACCACCTCCCAATACTTACTAGCATCCCAATGCCAATAATAGGGGCAATTGTCAAGGACAACAACAAATGCAAAGAAGCTATCAACCCAATCAACATCCTTATAAGAATTCTTCAGAGCCTCTTAATAATGAATCATCTCAAATCTTGCAGCAACTTTAGATCCTTACTCAGTAACTCAATCAGCGAGGTCAACAGCTTCAACACCAGGAACACAAATATAATGAGTTGCAGACACATAATAAAATTGGAAACCCTACTTTCACCAATTACATCTAACCCTAATAATGCACCTACAACTTAGCATCCTGGACAACCCTTGCCTAATCCAGCTCAACATCAAGCCAAGGCAATCACACTGAGATCTGGAACTTCATATGCTACGCCTCTTGAAAAAAGTGTTCCAATTGTGGATGATGTATCTACAAATATTTTAAGTGAAATGAGAATTGAAGAAGAAAAGACAGAAGTAAAGGTAGTGGAAGAGTTGGATGACACTACAAAGAAAGATAAAGATCCACCTCTAGTGAAAGCCTATATTCCACTTATCCCTTATCCTCCTATGGTTGCTCAAAGAATCCTAAATGAAGAATTTGCTAAATCTCTTAAACTGATGAAAGGGCTCCAGGTGAACATTCCAATCATAGAAGTTATGAGCCAAATGCCTACTTATGCAAAGTTTCTCAAAGATTTGTTGACCAATAAGAAGAAGTTGGAGGAAAATGTGGCCCTTCTATACCAAGTTAATGCCTACATCTCTAAGAAAATTCCGAAGAAGCCTAAAGATCATACTTGCTTCACTTTGCCTGTGAAGCTTGGAGATAACTTTAGTGGATTTAGGGGCGAGTATTAGTCTTATGCCCCTTTCTATTGCAAAAAAGGTGTCTTTTAAGATGAAACCGTATTCTTCTAGCACATTGGTCAGTACAGATTCCTCATGGAGAGTTTGAAGACATTTCTATCCAGATTGGGCACGTCATAGTACCATGATTTTGTAATTATGGATATGGAAGAAGATCCACAAACATCGCTCATCTTGTGGTGGGAAGCTATCAAAAACCCTAGGCCTGACCATTCATTACAAGACGAACACCATCACACTTGAGGTGTCCGATGAGAAGATGAAATTTTAATTCTCCAAAATAGTAAAAAAGCCTATGATGGAGCAAGTGCGGAGGATAAATGTCATAGAAGATGACATTGAAGCATTTGAGATTAGGTGTACAACTCATGATCCTCTGCATGATAGCTTTATTGGAGATTTGTTCAATGAAGTTCATGAGATACGAGTAATTACTAATGTGATTGATTCTACTCCGGTGATGAGTCCGAAAGAAGACGAAGAAGAATTTGAAGAGCTTACAAATGTAGTAAGGGACATTAATAAAGAAACGGAAGCAAGAACTACGCCTCCTCCACAGGTAGATTTGAAACCCCTTCCTTTCTCCCTTAAATATGTTTTCTTATATGCAAATGGGACATATACTGTGATTGTTAATGCTAAACTCAATGGCACTGAGCTTTAAAAATTGTTGGAGGTTTTGAGAAAACACTGTAGTGCCATTGGGTATAGTATTGAGGATCTTCAGGGTGTGAGCCCTTCATTATGCATTCATCGGATTCATGTTAGCAATAGTAAAGCCTCCTTAATTGAGTCCCAAAGATGTTCTAACCCCAACATGAAAGAGGTGGTTAGGAAAAAGGTTCTTAAACTACTTGGCGGATATTATCTATACTATCTCCGATAGTAAGTGAGTAAACCCAATTCAAGTCGTTCCAAAGAAGGGAGGAATGACAATCCTTAAGAATGATAAAGGGGAGGATATATCGACTAGCGAATAATCACTAGGTGGATAATGTGCATAGATTACAAAAAATTGAATACATCCACTCGGAAAGACCATTTTCCTCTCCCCTTCATTGACCAAATGTTAGAGAGGTTGGCTCGTCATAAATATTTATGTTTTTTAGAAGATTATTCGAGATTTATTCAAATACCTATTCATCCCAATGACCAAGAGAAGACCAATTTCACATGTTCATTTGAAACCTTTGCATATTGAAGGATGCCATTTGAATTGTGTACTGAGCCTTCTACATTTCAATGATGTATGATGAGCATCTTTTCTGATATGTTGGAAAAATCCATTGAGGTGTTCATGGATGATTTTTTTGTCTGTTGTTCATCTTTTGACCATTGTCTTGCTAATTTGTCATTGGTTTTGAAGAGATGTCAAGAGATGATAATTCGGAAAAGCGTCACTATATGGTCTAAGAGGGCATTGTCTTAGGGCATAAAATCTCAAATAAAGGGATCGAAGTAGATTCGACAAAGGTTGAAGGGATTGAAAAGCTTCCCTCGCCACTAATGTCGAGGGAGTCCGTTCTTTCTTAGAACATGCGGGGTTCTATAGGCGTATCATCAAAGATTTCTTAAAAATCACTAAACGTTTGAGGAATTTATTACTTTTGAAGGATGCAGAGTTCAAGTTTGATGAAGCATGTTTTCGTGCTTTTCAAACTTCGAAAAAGGCCTTGATATCGGCGCCTATTGAGCAAGCTCTAGATTGAAGCTTGCCATTTGAGCTATTGTGGCTAGTGATTTTTTAGTCAGATATGTGCTAGGCTAAAGAAAGAACGAGAAATTACATGTCATTTATTATGCTAGCCGCACCATGGATGAGGATCAACAGAATTATGCCACCACTGAAAAGGAAATGTTGGCAGTTGTATTTGCCTTTGACAAATTCAGGCCTTATCTCATGTGTTCTAAAGTGGTGGTGTATACGATTACCCGAGGCTCAAATACCTAATTGAGAAGAAGGATGCAAAGCTGAGGCTTATCCATTGGGTTCTGTTACTTCAAGAATATGACATTGAGATCAAGGACAAGAAGGGAACTGAAAATTCTGTTGCTGATCATCTTTCTCGACTCCCTCTTGATCCTAACACATATGGAAAAGATGAAGTTCCTATAGATGGATTTCTAAAAGAGGAGCATTTGTTTGCTCTGTTGGTTGATGAACCTCCTTGGTTTAAAGTTTTTGCTAACTTTCTTGCTTGTGGTATAACTCCGTATTGCTACACTTCACAACAAAGGAAGCGGTTTTACAAGGAGGAAAATAGGTACTATCGGGACGATCCGTTTTTCTCAAGCAATGTAGGGATAAAGTGTATAGAAGATGGCTTTTAAATCACGAGTTCGATGAAGTTCCAAAATACTGTCATTCCTATGCTTGTGGTGGTCATTCTGGAGAAGCTAAGACTGCCGCCAAGGTATCTGAGAGTGGTTTCTTTTGGCAATCTTTGCACAAAGATGCATACTCTTTTGTCCAATCTTATGATAAGTGTCAAAGAAGTGGAGGATTATCAAAAAGGAATGAAATGCCTCTTAACCCGATCTTAGATGTTGGGCCTTTTTGTGTGTGTGGATTGGGGGGGGGGGATTTCATGGGTCCTTTTGTGTCATCTTGTGGGCATCATTATATATTGGTGGCGGTTGATTACGTTACAAAGTGGGTGGAAGCCATTGCCTCACCCACTTATAATCACAAGGTGGTTAAAGCTCCTAAAGAAGAACATTTTTCCTAGATTTGGAGTGCCTAGAGTTGTCATCAATGACGGTGGTTCCCATTTCGCTGATAAGAAACTTAATTCTCTCTTGGCAAAGTATGGGGTGAATCACAAGGTTGGGCTCCCTCACCATAACACCCCGAATTTTCCACAAGGATAAAACCCAAGGTGTTACTACTTAGTAGCGAAAACATACACAAAAACACTTCCGCATCGAACCACTACCTTTAAATACTTAATAAACTTTAATATATTCCGTATATCCGCTTAACAAAACTAAACACTTTCAATAACGAGGTCGTGGTCTTAGTTGAAACCAAGCTTCCTCAAAGTCAAACCAATATAAAGCAACGTTTGATAAAAATGAAAAGTCAACATTCTTTAAAAGTCAAGTGAGCTTAAAAGTCAACCAAAACATAAAGTCAAACCTTAAAGTCAAACAACCTGTAAAGTCAACCAATTCTCAAAGTCAATCGCAGCGGAAAATAAAACTTAGTCAAATCTCAAACCTTAAATACTAAAGTATGAGGACTAACCATATGGCCTCTAAATAAAACTACTAATTTCCAAGTACGCATGTGCAAATGAAATAAAGTAAGATCATCATAAGAAAACTCCATCACGCTATTCTCGATTCCCCAATGAATGATAGACTACCCGAACGATCAGCTAAGAAACAACCGCCTATGTTGTCCTGACTGCTCAGCAATATGGACGGATTCTAGATGCGTCATCACAGGTCATCATAGAAAGAAGTAATGATCAAGACAAGAAACGAAATATGGATCAACTATCATGTGTACATAATATAGAACTTGACATAAACCTAACACAACAAACATGCATCATGAATCACACCAATATCCATTTCCATATTCCATTCTATATCCATATCCAATTCCATGTCCATATCCATGTCCATATCCAATTCCAATTCCATAATCCTTCAATTAAGCATCTCGGACAATAAGGTGAGATATATTGGGTTGGCTGACCCAAATCTCCCCACCTTGAAATACATGGAATACATTTAGCCCGGGGCTAGTTGTTATCAAAATTAATGTGTACACACCTCCGAACTGGGGAACAATTAATTCACCCAGGGCACCAAATACAAGCAGGGGATCCATCTTACAGGGTCACTAACGTTTCAATTGAAAAGACCATGGCCTCGATAACATTACTTCCAATGTCCAAATTCCAATTTAAACCATAGAAAGACATCAACATCCTTTCTTATAAACCATTCAAACAATTCCACACCACAAGCAAAGTTCTCATGAATCTAGGTTCCCATATTGTTCAAACAATCTCTCAAAAACAAATAGATATCAAGGCACTATATTATGTACAGTTCTACGCAAATAATCTGACACAAGAAGCTACGAACAACGTCTAACGTCCTCTAATGAATTGAGCTCCTTGAAACAATTAAAACAACTTAATTTATAACTCTTAAGGACTTAAACAATCATAATAAAATATGGGCAACCTTCAAAGTATTTTAAAACCCTTTAAATGCTCCCTCTAAACAACTCTTAAATTTATAAAACAATCCTCCATTTAATACCCAATCAAAAGCTACTAAAATAACTAAAAAACTTTAACTTTAATTAAATAACAGAAATTTAATAATTTAAGAATATAAATCCGAAACTCTAAACCTCCATACAAACCCTAAAATTTGCTTTAGATTATCATAAATAACTTAGAGTTCAAGTATGATCATAAGATAACCCTTTTTGAACTAGAATCCTACCATAATACCAAAATCAATTTAATTTAGGCAATTGAATATAGTCAGTAATTTATTTGAAAAATTGTTTTTAATAAGTTAACCTTTATACCGCCTTCTAATATTAAGTTAACCTTTTAGTAATTCTGGAATAAGTCAAATTTGTATATGTTTTAACTTTTATTGAGTACAGCAAGTCACCCAACCTATTATTCTAGGTTACTGATGATGTGTCATATTTTGATTGGTAAACTTTTGCAATTTTTTAAAGTCAAAATTCAGATTTACTTTTCCTTCTCCACGCTTCCTCCTTCCTTCTTTTCTTTTTAACTCTCCTCAGTTCCCACTTTTCCATCAATACTGCCTGGCCACTGTTCTTTTTGTTTTGTTGGTACACTTGTGTTTGATTAGGGGCAGAATATGATATTGATGAAGTAATATGGTGTTTAATGAGATTAAACAACAAAGCAGACCATAATTGAAGGAATAATGAAGAATAAAGATCAAAAGACAAGTTTTAAAGTGATTTGAATTCAAAGCTGGCCCCTGATTCAATTCCAGCTCGTGCATCTTCTCCTTTTTTGTTTTTGTGAATCCCAATTTAACCCCAAAATTTGATTTTTAGCAAAATCTGAACCCAATAAATTTATAGAGAAGATAGAGAGAGGACGTGAAGAAGTTGATGAAGTATTCTTATGGGGGTTGAGTTTGGTTTAATGGGGGAATTCGACCTGCAACACATGGTGGCCTGTGGGTATGAAGTTGAATTTATTGGTTGAGTTCATGCGCCTGGCGTGTCCGTATTGCTCTCAGTTTCAAAGGTCTCTGCTTTTCTTTCTCACTCTCACATTTCTATCTTAATTTTATTTATGTTTGGAAATGTGAAATTGGGCTTTGGCATATTTTTGTTAACTAATTATTATATTTGTGGGGGAGAACACATTGTTGGAGTATGAATATAAAGCAGTGAATTTATTAAAAGGGGATCAATTTAGTGCTGGTCAATTTCTTCCACTTTGTTTTTCTTCTTCCATCTAGTTTACACTGTTTCTACACCATGAGCTTGATGTATGGTCTGGGTGTTAGGACTTACTTAGCAGGGTTGTAGGTGGTTTAAGCTGATGGTGGTGTTAGGAGGTTGGGGTAAGGAAGGTGAGAAGGTGGTTTTGGTTGTAATAATTAGGTGTTTGGTTGTGTTTGGAGGTGGGTCAGGTGGTAGGGGTGGTGATGAGATGATGGTATTGGTGGCAGTAATTAGCTGTTGGTGATTTCGCAGTGGTAGTTTAAGGTGAGGGTGGTCAAAAGGTGAGAAGTAAAGAGAATTTTTTTGTTTACCTATTGTTCAGGTTATCGGTCACCTTAACTCATTGAAAGTTAAAACACATACAAACTTGACTTATTCCAGAATTACTTAAAGGTTAACTTAATTTTAGAATACGGCATAAAGGTTAACTTATTTAAAACAATTTTTCCTAATTTATTTTCAAAATAGAAATAATATTTTTAAAGCAGGCGGATCAGCGACAATGACCACGTGTAACGACAAGCACGACCTTGCAATGCTGGCAGCGGCAGCCACCAGGCTGCGATTGCTCGCCGGCTATGCGTCGCCTCGCCGCCCGCGACTCGCATGCGAGGCTCCCCTACCTAACCCTAAAACTAAAAACCCTAATTAAAATAGTGATCCAATTTTTCTTTTGCACAAATCTTAAAACTAATTTTAAATCATACTATGAACATGTATAATTTCAAATACTAAATTTTCATGAACAAAGCATAAAGAATTAGCTGTAAAATAATACTACAAGCCCTAGAAATGATGGAGAAGTGGAGAGAGCTTACTAGGGTTTGGAAAAGTTGACGACAAAAGTGAATCTTCTATCCTTTTTTCTCTATTTATAAACAACCCTAATGGGCTTCATGAAAACCGTACTCTCTTTTCCAAATCCTTTTCAACTAATAAAAGACTATGAGCCCACTAGGCCCAAACTCTCCTTTTAAATGTGACATCAAATCCAAGCCCTTTTTAATTATTTTAAAACTCCAAAAGTATTTTTATATTGTACTGTATTATATAATAAATCCTTTTCTCATGAAATAAATTATATTATAAAGTTAATTATATAAATCAACTTCTACAATACAATAAAAATCCTCCAAATTTATTATTATTAAATAATAAAAGTCCTTTAAAAATGGGGTATTACACTTACCATTCGCAAACTCAAGGACAAGTCGAACTGTCCAATGGAGAGGTGAAGAAAATCTTAGAGCGGGTGTTGAATAAGTCTGGAAATGATTGGTCTTTGAAGCTCAATGATGCACTTTGGGCTTACCGTACATCATACAAGACTCTTATGGGTACTACGCCATATCGACTAATGTACATGGAGTTGGAGTATAAGGCATGGTGTGTGATTCAAGAGCTTAATATGGACCCTACTATAGCAGGTGAACTTAGATTGTTGAAACTAAATGAATTAGACGAACTTCGATTTGATTCCTATGAGAGTTCCCGACTCTATAAGGAAAAGAAAAAAATATGGCACGACCATCGTATTCTACAGAGAGAGTTTAAGGTGGGGGATAAGGTGCTCTTGTTCAACTCCCGTCTAAAACTTTTTCCCGAGAAGTTGATGTCCAAGTGTTCCTGACCATTTGAAGTTACAAAGCTTACTCCTTACTGTCCAATTGAGGTGAAAGATAAGGAGAATAAGTTCATGATCAACGGGCATCTCAAACTTTATTACGATGGCCATCAAGTTGGGCTCATTGGCCAATTGGTCTTTGCAGAGGAGACTCTTGACTCTTCTTTTCATGAACGGTGAAACTTTGCAAGGTCAAGCTAAGGAACTTAAAAGCAAAGTGCTTAACGGGAGGCAACCCGAGCCCTCATCCTAGTAGAATTTAGGTTGTTTAAAAAGCAAACAAAAAAAAAATAACAAGAAAAGGAGAGAAAGAAAAAGAACGTCCTAAGCATCAGCTTACAATGTTTAAGCGTTCGCTTAATGCCTTCTACAACATATACAAGAACTCTGATATTTTGAAAATGTATACTTTCGAAAAAATAAGCGTTAACATTGTGTCTAATAAGGAAGTTTTTGGTGAATGGGAGAGGAATTTATGTCAACTCATCTTAGTTGTCTTGTATTTGATTTATTCAGAGTTTTTGTGGGTACGGTATTTAAAATTTCAAGTTTAGGGGAGGGTTATCTTTGAGAGTATGATCCACTACCACCCATTTTATTGTTCAACATATACCAACATTTATCCGTACCTTGAGCCCAAGCCAACTTTACAAGTCCAAAAGACCTCATTAATCTCTTGAGTTGTTTTGTCCCCTTTAGGCATAAGATTAGTGTAACACCACGATAATTCACTCTTTATAAAAACATATATTTTCCAACTAAACTCAGAGAATTATCAAAGTATGATCACTTGTGTGAAAACATATCGGCTTACTCAAAATTTTTGCAGTGGAAAACATTAAAATAAATACTACATAAAATAATTAAACCATAAGTAAACGTCAAACCATTATCCAAACTTCAAACATTATTTAAAACCAACTTAAACAATTTAAAGTAAACAATCCATAAAGTAACTTAAAAACCAAGAGATAAATGAAGAAGCTATGGGAAAGAGAAAGTAATCTCTCGTCATCATCTCCCAAATCCCCAATGAGTAAGAATACATCGACTCTTAAAACTTGTTAGGCAAATAATTAATTGATGGACTGCTCGCCAATTAAGGTTCATAACAGGATCAATAGGCACACATGATCGACACACAAGAAGGCACATAATCAGTAAAGCTAAATACATACATAACAACATAGATCACGCAAACCTAGCATAATACTAGTAAGCATTAAAAACATGATCAACAGTAACATAACAAAACATCACTCGTGAAATAAGACTTGACTTCACAAGACTACAACATTACTCATTAAATAAATTGAATGGTCAATGAATCGAGTTGTCCAACCAAACGTTGTCTTTGATTTATAAGACGAATAATGGGCACGACTCCGTAATCCACATGACCAACGATATTGAGGAACCTTTTAATAGAAAAGAGGGAACATTGATCAATCCGGCCCCAAGAAAAGCCATGGGCTACCACCATGTACTCCAACTCATACTAGTCTAAAACTTCGTACAAGCACAAGTCTAAAGCTATTGCTATTCACTTCCACTTTAAGCCCTTGTTTGGTATAAAAGATGGAAAAGAAATGGAAAGGAAATGATTAAGGAAGGGAAATGGTATCGAAAAAGGTTAAGGTTATTTATTGTTTGGTATAAATATAGTAAGGGAAACACTAACCTTATTTCCCTTTCTTATTGTTTGGTATAAACATAGTACGGGAAACACTAACCTTATGTTTTGAATCATTATTGTAAATTTATAATACCTGATTTTTTATGAATAATAATTTAGATTAAAAAAATTGCACGCATAATCTAAATTTCCATCAATCATACATACAGTGGGCATAGAGATTGTAAAAAATAATATTTTTTGATAAATGTAATAAGTAATATTGCATGAACATAATAAAATATGCCAAGTGCTAAATGATGATTTTGCATAAGTAGAATACAAATGTCAAGTGACAAATAATATACTGGTGGGTTGGTGTTCTTCGTTTGTTACTGTCACGTAAAGGATTCTGTTACTACTGTCTTGTGAAGGGTAATAAACCAAGGGATTCCGTAATCATTAGGAAACGGGTATAGAAAAATATGAAGTCAACCAAACACATCTAAACGGAAACATTGATTCCTTTCCGTTACTAGCAACCTAATATAACCCTACCAAACACGCACTAAGTATTAATATGTTATTCAATGTTGGACTCTAAAAGACAACCAACACATAACATAGATACAACAACTTCTAGTTTTTATCTTAGGATTAAGCACCGTGATCAAACAAAACAAATTGACCAATAATTAATCCTCAATATTTGTTTATTAACTATAATTAACAATTAAAATGCCCGAAGACAAAGATACATCTTACCCTACAAAGCCCTCAGTCTTTGCAAAGTAAAAATAATAATAATAATGATATCCAATTCCAACTTACCCACAAAGTCCTCGGCATTTGCAAAGTAATACATAATCATAAGGGAAAACAACATAATATTCCATGTTTCAACAATAAATATATATATGAATCATACAAGAATAAAGGCCATAGTTCACTTGAGGGATTAATGTATAAATATCTCATTTCTAAACAGGCTTAAATCAATCATCCATTCAATCATGTAATAAATAAATATAGGCAATTAGCATGCTTGACAGCACATAATTCCATATTTCATAGCCACATACGAACAATAAAAAGGTTCCCTATATACGAGATTCTACTCAAAATCGGAACCTTAGGACATGATACTAGTCGAACACATAAGGACATGTACGTACCTTGTGTAGACAAAATGTTAGATCACTTTGGGAACTCTAGAAATCACTCAAGGCAAATTCTCCGCCTACCAAATACCAAAACATTCATGAATTGATATCTTAATTAATTCACATCAATTATAATTATTTTGAAATGCTCGTAGTCTCGTTATAAAATTGTTTTCAACATCAAAGTTTCAACCTTTAACATCCTTTAAGGTTATACTACCAAAGTAGTCTTTGAAAATATGAAAAATCCATACTTTCATATTTAAATCTCACTTTAAACATTAATTATTAAATATAAAATTATAACTTAAAAATATTAATTATAAGAATTAGAATTATATTTATTAATACAATGAAGTCTTAAAATTTAGTTATTGGACATAAAAACTCAAAGCTTTAATGGACAAATCTAATTAATAAATATTAAAGAGGAAAAAGGGATGAAAAATAACCGAAACGAAAGCAAGGAAACCATAAACAAAAGAGAAGTAACGTGCGGCAAAATGTGTAATATCTCGTAATTTTTATGAATTTTATAAATATATTAAAAGTATATTTATAAATAGTTTTCATGGTTATTTATTTAAATTATTTAAGAGTTGACTATTTCAAAAGTCAAACGATTATTTAAACGTTTTAAATAATCATATATATTTTAGTGGGTTGGACTGTTTTGTTATTAGATATATATTTGGGTTTTGGGCCATGTTTTAAATCAATTATTATTATAGGTTGAGGAGCCCAAACCTCTTTTTAAACTTGACGATCAATTTTAAAGCCCAATTAAACCCCTAACCCACTTGTACTAGGTTTCTAAGCAAACCTATAAATTCCTTATTAACCCCAATGTTACCACACTCTTATTTTCTCTCCTTTTCCTCTCCCCACCTGTAACAGCTTGGATTTTAAGCAGGTTGAGTTTAAAGTTAATTATACTTCCTCCGTTTTTTTACTTGCATCATTTCCTACTTTTGGAAGTTGCAAATTACTTGCATCATTTCTTTTGTGGCAATACTTTCTCTTTACCTCTCTCCAATCACATGGCTCCTTCTTTTCCCCTCTCTCTATCTCTCTCCTCTCCTTAATTCTTGTGCCCAGCCTCAATAATGCAAGTATAAAAAAACGAAGGAAGTATTAAGTTATTCAAATAGGATTTAGGATTCTAAAGTTCCAGGTGAAAAAGAGTTACTTGGAATTGTTAGCTATGATAAGTATTCACCTTGTTTTGATATTTAAGCAAATTAGAATACTCTCCAACATCATAGGAGGAATATAGTAGCTGAGAGATATTATTCTTAGTGGTTAAGAAAGCTTTGGGAACCAATAGATAAGTTAGAAATTCCTTGAGAGACTTATTCTTTAAGATTATGAAAATCGTATAAAGATCGTTTTATCGGGTAATGATGAACTTCTAAGAGCCTTTCGGGGTTGAATCCGAGCTCAGAAACTAACCAAAATAGATGTATAGAATGTTTGGGATGTCTTAAGGTTAAAATGGTCACTTATTCCAAAAAATTACGTGGCTCAATAGGGTAAAATGCTTACTTAGTAAGATCTGGCCAACTGAAAGAACAATTTAGACATATCCTCAAAGGAAGGTCCTTATCAGTTGCATAAGTGTCCATTTCTCATGGATCTTCTCATGCATGAAAGCCAATGCATCAATCTAACACCTCAATTAAGAATCACCCAGAAAATCTTTGAAACCGACCTTGCCCAGAAGAGGTTTCCCTCCCCTATTGGTACCACCATACACCTTCTATAAATAGAAGTTATGAGTTTTCGGTTCTTTTCACCCAATTCTTCTTCTAAAACACCTACTTTTTATTGTATAGAGATCTTCTAGACATCCATAACTAGTTGTTTAAGCCTTTGTTAAAGCTTTTAATCCTTGGGAAGTTTTAGAAAGCTCCATGGAAACATCAAACACGTTGCTGTAAGTACAACTTTGCATCCCTCTTGTGTTTAAACTTAGTTTTCCATATCTAAATGCTTGTTTAAACTAATCTTTAGCAGTCTATATACTCAGGGTAAGCTGTAGGAGTAATTAATCATTTGGATTGAGAAGTTTAAGTTTCGTTAAGCCGCCTAAGTGAAGGTACACACTTAGTTTGGATTTTAACCTAGAGATTTCCATACCTATAGTTAGTTGCTTATTTCTTTATACTGTAAAACATGTTTACGAAAGGAAATTACTTCTGATGCATATATTATTATGTGTACTATGAGTATATTACATGGATATAGCATGCTAAGGTTCACTTGACATGTTTTACTTGATCAAAACTATGCTTATACACTAAGTTACCACACTTATGCTCGGAAGTGAAATATATTAAGTGTGGAGTTGTGTTTTTGATAAGTGGGCTTTACGCTCATTAATTAGGAGTAGTTTTAGGTCATTTATATGCATATTAGGCCATGTAGCTTCCATTTAATTCCCTTTTGCATCCTTTTTTATTGTTTGCATTAGTTTTAGTGCATTTGCATTTAGTTCGGTTGCATATAGATCATTGTATGTGCATTTTATCCCCCCTCCCCAGTCTAATCTCCTCTTGAGTTGTTTTTGAAATATTTGTAAGCAAGAGGATTGAAAACAAGGGAACGAGCCTCCGAAAGGGGCGGAGTGGGCGCTCCTTCAATGAAGAATCGAAGGAAAGTGGGCAGAAACTTAGAGCGACCGAGGAGCGTTCTTGGAGCGGTCGCTCCAACACTGGAGCGGGCACTCCATTTCTCTTTCGGACAATTTCTATCAGTTTCGGTCAGTTTCAGACGATTCCGGTTTTGTGTTTTACGACTTTGCCCTTAGTGTTTTGGGGGTATTTAAGCTCTTTTTGTAATAATAAAAGGGAGAATTTCATTTTCACAGATATTTTAAGACTAATTAGAGAGGTTCTGGTGAGAGCAAATACATTTCTAGTGAGAGAAACTAGATCTACATTTGAATGTTTGTGATTGAAGGTCCATTTATGGAGGTTTTTGAATGATTTTTACCCATTTTTGAGTATTACTTCTTCCTCTTCTTTTTATTTGCTTAAATACTTTGTTTTATTTTGATTAAGGTTTGATTAGTTGTGATTAGTTGATGGTTAGTTGGATTGAAATAATTTCCACCATTATTGATTCACCATTATTGTTTCAAGCTTTTTATTTCATCCTCTTTCATGGCTAGTGAGTAGTTTATTAGCAAGGGGAAGGGCATGAACTTGTTGAGCATGTGTTGACCATGAAAGTCAAGCTTGGGGGTTATATTTATGTGAGATTGTGATATGAATCCGGGACGAATCCAAGCTTAAGTCCTCACAACCTTCACTCAATTATGATTCTTTAAGGGTTCTAAAACAAATTTAGGATTTCACTCACCTTAAACTCGATTTAGGGGGATAGTATTGAGATTAAACAAGTTAGCTTCACTCATAATTGTATTAATCTCAACCTTAGAATCAGGTTTTACTCGCCTAATTACTAAGGGTCTTGTAATTAGATTCACTCTCTAAAAACAATAAAACTTGGAAAGATGTACGTCCAAATTCACAAAGACAATAGTCCGAAATTTCAATTCAAATGTGTACTTCTCATTTAAAATATAAACGCCTATTTGTACTAGACTACTCCTAGTATACTCAGGAAACCAAATTCTATCTAGAAAGCATTTAATGAATAATACCTAGAATCTAGGAAAAGATAAAGATAAGGAAGATAATCTAATAAGATTAGGATAGGGATTTAGGCCCTTCCTATCTTATTCACACGCCTATCTCTTCCCTTATCTTAACTCAACTAGGACTGTGTATAACCGAAAAATACAACCATTTTTCGGCCCTATTATTGACAGAAATTGAAATGCTGAATTAAATAGTAAATAAAATTAACTAAGACTCTTAAAAGCAATAAAGATAGATTAGAGAAGGACTATGCATAATTAAATCCGCATCATTCCCTACCTCTTAAAAGAAACTTGTCTCAAGTTACAAAATCCTGACAAGGAACCAAGTCATTAGCATTGAAAGAAGCACATACACCTTTTCCAAGAAGTATTTGGAAGGTGTCATAATTCTCCCTATGCACAATCTTGAATGGACCTTCTTCAATAGGCTCGTGTTTCCCCTTTGCATTATGGTGAAGCTTTTGTGCACTTAAGGAAAGCCAAACATGATCTCCAATGTCCAATGGAGGTTTTTGCCATACTTGTAGTAGACGTTCTTCTTGCTTTTCCTCCCTTTTTTTCGATTAATCTTCACTTCATCACAAGTAACAAGTGGAACCACCTTGCTTTATTCTTTTGGAACATGACCTTTTAGAGGCAAAGGTTGCAGCCCCATTTATACCCCTTTATGCAAAACGAACACCACAATTTTCTTAGCAAGATAAATAACATCACGATCAAATTGCCATGAATGTCCAAGTAATAATGGACATGCATCCATAGGAACTATATCACACCATACTTCATCATGAAAATCGCCAATGGAAAAAGAACCTAAAGCTGGTTTTGCAACAGTCACGCCCCCATCATTAGTGAGCCAATTTAACTTATAAGGTCTAGCATGTTTTCGAATAGTAAGTTGTAAAGCATCCACCATCTTTTGAGAACAAGCATTAGTACATGAACCATTATCCACAATAACCGAACAACTACGACCATTCACTAAGCACCTAGTATGAAACAAGTTCTCTCTTTGTGCCAAATCATCAAGAGGATTGTTTTGGACATGTAGAAGTTTTCGTACCACTAGTGTCTCATGATCAGGAGCGGGATCAATCAACACTTGATTTTCCAACCCATCCACATCATCCCATCTTCTTCTCTAATCTCGTTCTGTTCCCTCATGGCCAAAGCATACCTAGCATCCTCTTCCAAGGCAAGGAAAACTCTCGATGTCATTACCCTTCTATTGGGGCACTCAGATTTGTAGTGACCTCTTCCTTGACACTTAAAACATTTGATTTCATCTTTGTTCACACGTTGGATTTTAGGCGTCAAATCTGTCTTTAAAGTATCTAAAACCTATTTTCCTTTATTCAAAACTTCAAACTTTTCAATTAGTTTAGAAATTTCAAATTTAGGAGATGAATAAGGTTTAGTAGATTTTACCTTACTAGCCTTGATTTGCCTTTCAACCTTGACGGCCAAGTCACATACCTCATCAAAAGAAAAGTAGGGTGGAGTTCTACCTTGTTACGCACATCCATCTCTAGACAAACAAGAAACTTTAACATCTTTTGTTCCTCTACATCCTTGCAATCACATGCCAAATATAGTCTTTAAAATTCTTTGATTTAGTATTCAACGTTCATACTATCTTGTTGCAAGGTGTTACTTTTGTGGAACAAATCTTGCTTGTAAGTTCTTGGCAAACCGCTTTCTCATCTTTTGTTTGAGTAAGTTCCATAAGTCGATCTTTTCTTTGTCATCTCTTTCTCTTTGTGCCTGCATATTGTCATACCAAAGTGAAGCAAGTCTAGACAACTTAAGAGCAGCATAAGTAAGTCTTTGATGGTCATCAATGCCCTTATGTTCAAAATTTTTTGTCAAGTTTTCGTTTCCACTCCAAGTATATCTCCAGATCTAAAGTGCCATCAAACTCGGGAAGATCTCAAGGTTTTTATGTCAACTTCTCCGTTGTAACCGCCCCTAAAATATGAATCTCCAGTGTTTTTAATCTCCACAACTCTCATTCTCACATTTAACTCCTTACCTTCCTTAAATAATTGCGTTATATTCTCACATAGTTTTCTTTCCAGTTCTGACATTGTGGTGAAAATAAGATCGAAAGTTTCTAACAACTGCAAACACGTTTCTCAATCAAATTTAACCAAATTTTATTGGGTGAAAATTTCAGATGTTATCAAACCAACATAATTGGAATAACTCAAAAATTCCAAGTAAAGAAGTCGCAGTATAACAAACAAGTCAGTCGCGCCAGAATTGATCGAAAACCGACAACGTTGAAATTTAATTCTGGGAAAAATAGTAAATGAGTTCCAAAAATCACGAAACTTTCTACTCTAAAACTAGACACGACAACACCCAATTTAGAGTCAAGAAACTCTCAAAAAGACGTTGTATACAAGGAGAACGAGTTGCTCAAAGTTACCATAAAAACTGTTCAAAACTGGGCAGATTGTTTGTGCTTAGAAAATAGCTTCCATGGGTCACGAAACACAACCTTTAGCTCTGATACCATTTGATATGAATTCGGGATAGTTCCAAGCTTAAGTCCTCACAACCTTCACTCAGTTATGATTCTTTAAGGGTTCTAAAACAAATTTAGGGTTTCACTCACCATAAACTCGATTTAGGGGGATATTATTGAGATTAAACAAGTTAGCTTCACTCAATAATTGTATTAATCTCTCTTAGAATCAGGTTTCACTCGCCTAATTACTAAGGGTCTTGTAATTAGATTCACTCTCTAAAAACAATAAAACTTGGAAAGATGTACGTCCAAATTCACAAAGATAATAGTCCGAAAGTTCAATTCAAATGTGTACTTCTCATTTAAAATATAAATTCCTATTTATACTAGACTACTCCTAGTATAATTAGGAAACCAAATTCTATCTAGAAAGCATTTAGAAACTAAACCCTAGAATCTACGAAAAGATAATGATAAAGATATGGAAGATAATCTAATAAGATTAGGATAGGGATTTCGGCCCTTCCTATCTTATTCACACGCCTATCTCTTCCCTTATCTCTTAGCTAATCAAATCTTATTTAAAAGGGATTACAACTCAACTAGGACTCTGTATAACCGAAAAATACAACCACTTTTCGGCCCTATTATTGACAGAAATTTAAATGCTGAATTAATACTAAATAAAATCAACTAAGACTCTTAAAAGCAATAAAGATAGATTAGAGAAGGACTATGCATGATTGAATCCGCATCAGATTGTGTTGCCTAGCTTATTTCATTGCCATGTTTATTTGATTTGATCACCATTTGAACTTGATTTGGGAATCCAAGGTGAAGGATTGAGAAATGAAGCCTTGGATTGACCTTTGGCTAGACATTAGGTTGAATTGACCATGAGAATAGGTGTTTGACTTTCTAGGACTTTAATTGAATCATTATGAGTTGTGGAAATGTTTAATTGATTGGTTTGACCTTGAGAATAGGTGAAATTGGTTGATTAGGTCCTCCTAATTAGCTTGAGAAAGTAATTAGGAAACATTTTAGTGACTTAGTCCCTTAATCGACCCTTTTGAATCTCCTTGGCTTGACAAGTTGGTTAATAAATGATTAGCTTGTGAATCCCCTATCCCTAGTGCCTCTTTCATATAGTCTAAATCCAATCATTTAGTTTAATTGCTAGTTAATTTGTTCGTTATTTCTTAGTTAATCATTAATATCCAAGACACACCAAAAATAGACTTAGCTCGATTAATCGCATTCAAACCTTAATCAGTCCTTGCTTCCTCGTGGATTCGACCCTTTCTTACCCTATATTGGTTAAGTTAGGTTCCTAATTTGGCAAGTGTAACGACCGTGTCAGTTTTAATGGACAACAAGTAATCTCATGATAAAGTGTATGTAAGTGTTATTTAAGTCCCTAAGATATATTTGGTTAATTTCAATCAAAGTAATCATAATAAAGACTAGATTCAAGTATTAAAACCCTACTTTTTTCCAGCTGTCAAAGTAAGGATAATTGAAAAGAGTTGACAAGAGCTCTAAGTTATGAGGATGGAAATACAAATCATTAATATCTTGAATTGTAAACATGGAAGCTATATGTGGTATGAGCAACTAAGTATGAGGCAGTAAAGTCTTACGTAACATGAGTTATATGATGTGAGATTTGAATATGAGGTACGAGATATGCAATATGAGCTAAGTTATAAGTTACAAGGGTGCGAGTTGCAAGGTATGTGCTATGACTTATGAGGTATAACTATGAGTTATGAGTTATATGATATGTGTTAAAGGTTGTGAGCTATTTACTATGGGGTATGATCTATGAGAATGTTGGCTAGACTTGTAATATCGAGTTTAAATACCTAATTTGGATATCATGGTATATTCTATTGGATTACGGAAATTAAGTTGAGAGGAAAATATTATATTGAATTTAATTGTTGCTAATTGTTGCTACAGCTATGACAGATTGCCAAGTTGATGAGTAATATAGTAAGCCTTTAAGGTTTAGTGATTATGTGATTCATGGAGTCCTATCAAAGGATTACAAAAAGTGAATGAATGTAAACACTCTCAAGATAAAGATTCCAATAGTCATCGGTTAGTAATACCAAAGTAATTGGAAATGTATTCATGGACTAAGTTACTAATATGAGTATTTAATACGATATCATAAACGAAGGTCAAAACAGGGTTGTTAATCAAGAAATTTTACTATTTAGGCAAAGTGTAAAGCTTCAGCATGTAAAGAAAGTCAATAGTTATGCCCAAGCTTGTTTAAGGAATATTAGTATTAAATAATAAGTATTGAGAAACATAGTCGTTGTTACTGGAGTTTTAAGAGCTTAGAATTAATATACTTGACTAGTTCAATCTTTTCTTTGTAATTGATGCATCAAAGTTATTCGCCAATCTTAGGCGGATTTTGAGGTGTTTTGTGTGTCAGTTAGGGTTTAGAATTTGGGTTTTCGTTCGATTTGGTGTTAATAAGGTTTAGAGAGTTGTGTCGCAAGTTTTGGTGTCTTTGGATTGTGCAACATTTTATCAGCTTCCGAAACATCCTAACGTCAAGGCTTTCTAGCCGCGCTGTTGCAGCAGCCAAGCTACCTGAAGGAGGATCTAGCAAGGCTTGCCTAGCCTCCTCTCCTTCCCCTTCCCCTTAGTTTGTTAGATTTTAGAAGAAGGGAGGCAGTAGCCTGTCGCGAGTCGCGACCAGCCTCTGCCGCCCACTTCTCTTTTCTTTTTCTTTTTCTTTTATGGATGGTTTTCATTAGTTTTTTTTCGATCGTCTTGTTTTAGAGATAAAAGGAAGAGACCAGAACTCTCTCTCCTCTTAGTTCCTAGGGTTCTAGCTATTTTTCTTTGTATTTTCTTAATGATATTCATGTCGATTGGATTAGGTTAATTGAAGTTTTCAACCCTTGTATGTGAGAATATGTCTTTCATTCCATCTCTTGACTATTGTTAACTTCTCTATTGTATTTTAATTGATGGATTCATGACTTGCCAGGAGTACTACTAGTTTTGTTGTGTTCTATTGCTACAACTAGAAAGGTAATCGGATTGTTATCTTTCTTTGTTCATTTAGTAGCAATCTAAGCACTTTTCTAAGAGCCGTTTTTTTATGGTAGAACTTAGGCAGGAGTTAGCATGTTGCTTGAATGTTATTGCGTACTAACATTGATGATCTTATTGTTTCCCGGTTCTTAATGCTTCTATTCTGTGAACTTAATTGCTATTGATTGAGTTAGGTAATAGAAAGGATAACAAATCACGCTGAACATGTTTGTTCAATTAAAGTAAAGTGGATTAGGGGTTTTAAACTCTACAATAAGTAATCAACAGTTTGTTAAGTTTGAGAATTCAATGATCGGAACTTTTGTTGGAAGCGGATGTTAATCGAGTCTAAGACTTGTTTCGATTGTCTTAACTTAACTTTAATTTGTCTAGTCATTGTAGTCTTTAGTACATTGTTCTTAAACAAATCCCCCATTGGCTACTTGGTTCCTAGAGTGTTCTAGGGACAATAATACGTTAATTACCGACTTGTACATTGCTCCCTGTGGATACGATCCTTACTTCCACTATACATTCATTTGTTAAGGAAATAAGGTTAATTATATTTGGTTAGGGGTATACGGCGACCTCCCACCAAATTTTGGCGCTGTTGCCGGGGAGTAAAGCATACTTGTTTATTTTTAGCGTGTTGTAATTTTTATTGTATTGCTTATTATATGGTTTATGGTTATTACTCGTGCTACCAACCAACAACCCTTACAGTACGATCCATATTTGGAATTAAATCTTTCAGGTTGTGAAGGGAATTGCGTGAAAACTTTAGGGAGCTTCCTTTTGCTATTGAAGTAGAAGAAGAGATGCGTCCAAGAGTTGAGCAACGCACATTGTAGGAGCTCATAGCTCCGAACATTGATCATCAACCTATATGCATAACATTCCCACAAGAAAAAGAATGAAAATTTTTGAGCTGAAATCATGGTTGATACATTTACTTCCAACATTCTATGGGCTAAATAATGAGGATCCGAACAAACATTTTTTGGAGTTCCATGTGGTTTGTAGTAGTATGAAGCCTAGCGGAGTGTCGGAAGAGAAGGTGAAACTCAAAGCCTTCCCGTTCTCATTAAAATGATCGGCAAATGATTGGTTAGACTACCTTCCACCGGGTAGCATATCCACATGGGCTAATTTGAAGAAAGCCTTTCTGGAGCAATATTTCCGACTTCAATGACTTTTGTGTTGAAGAAGTAGATTAGCAACATCGAGCAAAAGAATGATGAAACCTTTTATGAGTATTGGGCGAGATTTAGGAAGTTATGTGCTAGTTGTCCATACCGTGGTTATTCAGATGAAGATCTAGTGCTTTACTTCTACAATGAGCTTTGTGATGAAGATGCTAGAATGGTGAATGCAGCGAGTGGTGGTTCCATTGTCAATAAAACCGCACAAGCTGCTAAAGACTCGATAAATGAGCTAGCTGAAGGCTCGAGACAGTTCACTAGAAGATCAGGGCTCGTCGTGTGGTTGCCGAGGGTTCTGGTTCTAGTTTTTCTAAGTTGGAGGATCAAGTATAGGCTTTGACATCCATGATGTGGGAATTCTTAGTCAAAGATAAGACCCACCACGTGAAGGCTTGTGGTATTTGTTCATCGAACCATCCAACTGATTTTTGTCCTCATTTACGGGAAGAAGCGATTGAGGAGGTAAAGGCGACCGGTTTTCAAGGCCAAGATTTCTAAAAGCACTATTGTAACAGCCCGGCCTCCGGATCTGCTAACACGCTTAGAAATCACAAGCCTCAATTAACATGGAACCAATAATAATAAATAATAATTTAGATGGAACTTGTAGCGGAAACAAATCCTTCAATATATGATCCTGGACCTGTGGAATATGGGCCCACAAAACAATATCATTTACATAATACTTCAATTACAGAGTTATAGAAACTCGAATCTCAAACAAAAGAATAAAAATCATATCATAGCTGACTCTAAACAAACTCCTCGATATACAAACTTAAATCTCATTAACTCAACTTTACTACACAATTCAACCATAACTTTTCTCCTGATTCGACTTTGAGCTTACAGCATTAACTCCTTCAAGTAACAGAAGAAATAGAAAACGAAGAAAATATCCAAAATGAGTGGAAAACTCGTAACTCTTACTTCATCCAGTTAAAAACATCTTTATTTCAAATCGTTTTATCACTTGGAAGTCAATCTTAGAAAACGATAGTCTTTCTTTTAAATGTAAACAACTGACTATGGTCGGTACCCTAAGGGGAGGGAAACCTCTTCTGGGTAAGGTCGGTTTCTTGGAGTATTTGGGTGATTTTTGCTTGATGTGTTAGCTTGATGTGTTGGCTTTCATGCATACAAAGGGTTTTGGGAGATGGACACTTAAGTAGCTGCTAAGGAGCTTTCTTTGAGGATAGGTCTGAACTAATATTGAGCCACGTAATTCTTCGGCATAAATGACCATTTTAACTTTAAGACATCCCACGCATGTCATATATCAAGTTTGGTTAGGTTCTGAGCTGAGATTCAACCCCGAAAGGCTCTTTAACTAGAAGTTCGTCATTACCCGATAAAACGATCTTTATAAGATTTTGAAAATCTTAATGAATAAGGCTCTCAATGACTTTTTAATTTATCTATTGGTTCTAAAAGATTTATTAACCACTAAGAATGAGTACTCTCTGTTACTTTTGTCCTTGTATGATGTTAGAGTGTATTCTAATCTACTTAAGGGTCAAAACCAGATGAAAACTTAACACAACTATTCAGGTAACTCTCTTTCACCTGAGACTTTGGAATCTTGAAATCCTATTTGAATAAATTAATATAATTAAGTTTACTATCTAGAGCAAGGAGCTCCATATTTTATTCTTTCACTTGAGACCACCAGAGCAAGGAGCTCCATATTTCCGCTCCCCAAGGCCAACCACAGGGACTAAGTTCCAGCATGTCTATAGAGGAAATGATTAATTTAACTAAAAATATGACTAACATGCAAGGAAACATGGTTTAGTTTCAGGAGGAAACCCGTTCAAGCATCAATTATTTAGATAAGCAACTGAGCCAAGTCTCATGAGCAGTGAGTAGATTAGAGGCTCGTGATTCGGGAAAGCTACGTCTCAAACAGAGCTTAACCCAAAACAGAATGTGAGTGCCATCACTTTGTAGAGTGGAAAGGAACTGAAGGGCAATGAGAAACCGAATGTGAGCGAGAAAGAAATAGAGGAAGAGGTTGTTGTTCATGAGGTGGTGCCTGAGGCCGAGCCATTGCCATCCACATCAAGTGAGCAAGCAATGAAACAACCACTTCCACCCTATGAGCCGGTTCCACCATTTTTGGAGGCACTAAAAGACACTCGAGAGAAGGAAGGTGATAAAGATATTTACTGTTTTTCGTAGATGTGAGGTAAATATACCCCTTTTAGATGCTTTAAAACAAAGTCTCAGGTATGCAAATTTCCTTAAGGAGATGTGTACCTCAAAACGAAAGAAAAAGTTTTAAGGAAATGCAAAGTTTAAGGTTAGTGATGAGCATGTGTCCGCAATTTTCCAAAAGAAACTACCTCCAAAATGTAGTGATTCGGGCATGTTCACTATACCTTGTGTGATAGGCAACACTACGTTTGAAAGAGCCATGCTAGACTTAGGTGCGTCAATTAATGTGATTCCTTATTCTTTGTATGAGTCTTTAAAGCTTGGCACTTTGCATGAAACAAGTGTTGTGATCCAATTAGCTGATCGTTCTAAGGCTTATCCTAAGGGAAAAAGTGGAAGACATGTTAGTTAAGGTTGGTAAGCTGAGTTTTCTTGCCGATTTTTGTGTCCTTGTTATGGAGCATGATGAATGTACAACCCCTATCTTGTTAGGTAGGCCATTTTTAAAAACTTCTAGGTCTAAAATCAATGTGCATAATGGAAGTTTAACAATGAAATTTGATGGAAACAAAGTAGAATTTGATGTCAATGGACAACGACTTGAGCCATGTGATGAAAGTTTCAGGTATGAAGGGGCCGAGGATGTTCCTCATGGCCACCCGAAGTATGGCTGAGGTGGTGTTTGCATTTTCGTGTCGACGACGTTAAATAAACGAGCTTTGATATATATAGTTGTAGAAAGTTAGTTTCTTTCTTGTTTTGCAGGATTTTTTGCTTGTTGGTTGGGTTTTTTGCAGGAAATCTATGAAGTGTGCGCGCGATTTTAGAAGGTTGTGTGTTGTGAGAAGCTTGTATATATGAGTGGCTCATGACTCAAGAAGTCCGTAGTGAGCATTGAAAACACGACTCATGAGTGTGAAGATGAACAAAAAGAGGGAAAAGGTGAAAAAAAGTGAGGAGAGAGTTGTTAGAAGCAGGCTTGCCTCAAGTCCCCTTAAGCTATGATAAGAGCAAGAACTTAGAATTCAAGCAAAAATCATAGAGTAGTAAGAAATGGGAGTTATACCATAATGTGGTTGATGAACTTGCAATGTAGGATGTTTGAAGTTGTAGAAAGCTTTTCTAGATTCCAAAGATGAACTTAAAAGCTTGAATTTGATTGTATGATGCTCAACTTGAAAACCCCTAATTATTAGGGTTCAGAAGTTGTCGAAGAATTTCAGAATTTTGATGAAGAAAAGGGTGAATGTGAGTGTGGAGAAAAGAGTTTTGTGAAGGATTAGGAGGTTTGCGAGAGGATTTAAGAGTAAAAGAGTGTTAGAGACTGTGAGTGCTTGAGTGTGTTAGAGTGAGAAAAAGGGAACTTAGGGAGAAACAAGGGTCGAGTGAAGTGAGAAGAGAGAAAGGTGATACGGAATTTAAAAGGGAAGTGGCTGGGCATAACCCTGTCGCGACTCGCAACCTGTACTGTAAAGAGGTGCGAGCTCGTGTTTACATTGTTCATTGGATTAATTTCGAGTTAATTTGTCAAAGTTAAAGAGTATGTCTGCTAATTGAGTCGACTTGATTAGGATGAGCGTCATTTAACCTTCTTAAACACATGTGAGTGTGAGTGGGAAGGGCAATTATGGTTGGTCTGGTGGGTGTTTGGGCATGTTTTTTGCTTGCCACAAAATTGAGAGGAGTGAAACCTTGGTGAGCACCTTTTCAAGATTTGTATGCCATGTAGATGAGTTAAATGTGATGGTCTGCTTGGATGATTGGTAGTTGGACGAATCTGAATAGCTGAATTTAAATTTTGCCTGCTTGAACGATTCTTAGTCTTGAAAATATTTTTGAGTTTTGAATATTTTATCTATGGGGTGAGGCGATTCTATTCCATGTTCATGTTTTAGTTACTTGAGGACAAGTAAGAGTTTATCTTGGGGGAATTTGATATACTCATTTTATATAGGCTTTTAGCCTCATTTCCCCTCTTTTTTCATACTCTTTTAGAGCTCTTTAGAGCTCTTTATTGTGAAATTTGACTATGTCTGGGTTTTTTCTTGTTTTTGAGCATAAATTGTGCAGATTAGGTGTCTAAGGCCTTTATGTAACATTGAGAAGCATTGCCCGGAATACTTAAGGATTCGGAATACTCCGAGAACGATTCTGATGCTATCGGGATGAAGAGAAGCAAAGAATGAAGCTCCGTAAGAGCTGCCCGGCCACCCGAGCCTGTCCGCCCGACCGGGGCCTGTTTTAGCAAGCTGAAGAAAAAGGGCTAAGTGATAGACGTCCGGCCACCCGAGCCAGGACCGCCCGTCCACCCGAGCTAGGACCGCCAGGCCGGGCCATCTCTTCCTCTAAGGCCGTACCGACCGCCACGAAAAGCTGTGATGAGTGCAGGGAAGTTTCGCCTGGCCACCCGGGCCATTCAGACAGCCCCGACGGTTTGTCGCCAACTTCCGTTTCTCACTTTTTCTTGTTTGTCTTTGCTTTGGACTATAAATATAAAAAGCCTAATGTCGTTTTAGGAGAGGTTTTTTTTAGCTTAGTTTACATGAGTCTTAGCTTAGTTTTAGTTTCAATAATTATTTAGTTAAACACTTAGTTTATTCTTTAGAGCATTTAGTTCGAACTTCATTCAATTTCATTAAAGTTTCTTCCTTTTGCATCGATTTGGTAGTCGTTCTTACTTTACTCTTTGTTATTTGATTATCGCTTTTATTAGTTCTTAATTATGTTATCTTTGATTATTATTATTTTAGTTTCAATAGTATGTTTCAGTAGTCCTTTTTCTAGGGTTTCTAGGGAGGGAAGCCATGTTTATAACATGATCCATATTTGAATCGCTATTAGTTTCTAGGTTTGATTAGAGTGGTTATGGTGTGATTTTTTCTTGATGAGTGATTAATATTATTACACAATTTCATTGATTGTTTGTGGTTAATAATTGGTCTCACATATCCGTCTTACTTTTACCCTAGTACACACCAGTAATTTTGATTAGGTTAGTGAAGGTGCGGCATATGTTGGATTATGAGCGTTGAGACTTAACCATAACTTAACACGTGCTCTAATCTATCGACTCTTGACCTAGGTATTGATAGTTGTTTGAACCCTTTGATTGATATAAGCATGGTGGACCAAACTAGTACCCTAGGCTTTTATTATCTGAATTAATCTTCGTATAGTTGTCGTTCTCATTAACTTAATTTTAGTAAATTATTTCAATTTTTTATCCCATCTGAAGTGACTTTATAATTGAACTTTAACTACGAAAATTTGTCTCCTTGTGGAGTCGACCCTGCTTCCCTAACTACTGTTGTTAGAGGACTTAGGATAATTTTTAATTAGGTGATACGACTTTAGCCTGTCAATAGTTGGCTTTGAGCGACTCGGAGGAAGAATAGCATTGTTGTTCACACACTAGGAGTGGAGAGATAAGGGTAGTAGTGTAGTTGGTCGTTTGTTTTAAATAGCCTCACTAATTTTCATGATGAGTTTACTCGAGGCCGAGTAAATTTCAAGTATGGGGATATTTAATGTGACCACATTAGGCTCGATTATAGAGTGTTGGAGAGTCCATTTCGATGGGGTTTAGGCCTTAAGCAGGGGGATTTCTTACATTTAAGCCTTAATGTGGAGAAGAAGGGCTTAGGATGGTTTTGATGTTGTAAACGAGATTTAGGGACTTATGTTGATTTTGCATTGTAATGATCGGTTACAGGTGGAATTCTCACAATCGTTCGTGATCCAAACACTGAGGAGGCTAGCAAAGAGTTCATAGTGTTAAAGTAGTTAGTCAAGGCATCCGAAACAGCTTTTGGAGCATTAGGGACAACATGTGCACGCCCCAGACTTCATAGTGTCCAAGCTCGTGCAAAGGAAAGAAGATAGAAGGTTTGTGCGCCTCGCGCAATTCCTCGCTCGCTATTGATTCACCCAGAGGCCACAACATTGAAGGCAGAAAGTCTCCGCGACTCGCATGTTTCCCAGCCCGCCTCGCGCATCCTTAGTTCACCTACAGCGCTGAAGACAGACTTTGCGCGCGCCTCGTGCCTCTTGGTGACAGCCTCGCGCATTTAGGGACCTATGCACGTGAAGGCGATTTTCGGTCCTCTTTCGTTGTGTTAATGATTTTTCTACTTAGTTTTTGTTTAAGCTTTCATCAGAGAGAACCCTAATTAGAGAGAGAATAGAGAAAAGACTTGTTATTCCTTTATTCCCCTTTGGTGTTGGATTCAACCTTTGAAGATTTGGGTATTGAGACTATGTTGATCGTAGCTTAATCCGTTTCTTGCGAACAGTTATTATATCTGTAATTCGTTATTATGAGGTTTCTTCGTATTTCCATCCTCTTGATTGTAACTCATGATTTCTTTTTTTATTCTATGATTGTTGTTTACATTGCTAGGAGATCTACTAGTTTGTGTAATCAATCTATATATTGATAGGGTGCATGATTAATTGCTAATTCTTTTATTCTTCGCCTATGAGTAGCAACTTAGGGTTTGATATAGAATCGAATTGTTCTTATCAATCACTAGGGAAATCTTAGTTTCTAAATTGATCATAATTTTTGCTAGCAAGTTATTGTTTGCTTCATAGATTCCTAGGGCTTTAATGTTCTATAGAGTTGAATTCCATTGCTGATTCAATTGAATTATTCTATAATCCAGATTATTTAATCAACAGTTTTGAATTGTTTAATTGTTATCTTATGGGAAGGGAGTTTAGTTTCCAATATGTGAATAGTCAAGGGGGAAATGTTTATAAGAAAGACCGGTGATTAATATTAGGATTGAAGTGACGATAACTGGGCTCAAGATCTTTCTTTATTGATTTCTTCAATCCATTTTAGTAATGTTTTCTCTTAGTTTATTAAATCACCTCTTCTAATTTGAAAATCCCCCTTTCAATCTCTTGTGAACATACTTTAGTACCCAAGTCTCTGTGGATTCGACCCTACTTACCACTTACATTAGTTTGTATCGGAACGAAGGTTTACTAAATATTATATTTGGTAGCGCGTACGACCGCTCTCCACCAGGTACTCCAAATTCTCATATAATCTGGGTAATGCTCCGAAATGTCGTATAAAGGCCTTAGACCCCTAATCTGCACAATTAAAGCTCAAAAACATGAAACATACCCAAACATATCAAATCTCACCATAAAGAACTCTAAAGAGTATAAAAATAGAGGGGACACGAGGCTAAAAGCCTATATAAAATGAACATATCAAACTCCCCCAAGCTGAACTCTTGCTTATCCTCAAGCAACAAAGTCATGCGAACTAACATATGAATGTCTCACCCCAATCAGATAGAAAAGATTTACTAAAAAATAATCTATTATATTCAAGACTAGTCCGGTAGGCAAGCATCTGCATCGATCTATCATATCTAACCAACAATCAATCAATATGCATAGCAATCAACAATGCCATCTGCGCGTCCCGCAAATACTAAGAGGGTACTCACATAGGAGACACTCAACTCTCAATTTTTGTGGCAGGCAAAAGATGTGACCGATCGCTCACCTGACCCAACCCATGATGACCCTTCCCAATTCACATCACTCATGTCTTTGAAAGGGTAGCATGTAACACTCAACCTAATTCAGTCTACTCCAATATAGAAAATACTCCACGGGATTGGGTCAAAATTCCTTATCAATCTAACTAATGCAATAAAACAAGGATCATGAGGTCTTTACAAGGTTCTAACGTGGCTTAGATGAAAGGTGTGGAGAACTTTGGGTGATGTGGTGGTACAACCAACCTAGAGGAGCATAAACATAAACATAACATGAGGTCAATGAGACCTCTCAACTTTGCAAATCATCACCCATAATATAACCAACTCGATATTACTCTAACAAACCACATTTTCGTTTTCTTTTTGACTTATTTTCTCCTTGATTGTTTGAAGCTTTCATGTAATTTCTTTTTGCCCACATTCATTCTTCTTTTCAATGACTCAATTTGCAAGTTTTTTGTCACTATGAGCTTTTATAACAATCAAGCTCCATGAATAAAACACAACCAATAACCCAAAATCACCAAAACTCGTCTAAAACAATGCCAAGTCACTAATAATGCTCCCCCAAGATAGGATTAGGACAATATCATGTAAGGATATGGCTTGTAATGTGGTACAACCATAAACAAACATGAAATTAGCAAAAGGGCTAGAGGCGGTATAATGTTATATTGGTGGCTTTAACGCCTTAATTATTTCAATATGCATGGATGCTAGATGTCAAGGAGTAAAGAACCAATGCCAAGATCAATGCTATAGTTAGGAACTATCACACCAAGAGGGAAAGACTGGATGAAAATAGGCATCCAAAGGCTCAAAAACTCACAGTTTAACCAGCTTAGTTTCACATTCAACGCAAATGTCACAAGTGTCATGCAGCAAAGGTCATATCAAACCGGAAATCAAGTCAAAACCAATGAATTCTCATGCCAAACCATCATAAATCAAGAATCTGAAACATTTCGAAAACATCAATGGGGCACAGGGAGACAATCATATGGCTCTACATGCATAAATCAGCTCAAAAATTTTCAAATTTTCAAAGCCAAAAATTATCCTATGAAAGCGATAACTCTATCCTAGGAAAGCAATAAATCTATCTTCTCTACACTATAAAGCAGTAAAAGAGAGAGAGGGTAGTACTCATAGATTTTCCCCCTAAGCTGCATTCGGCAATGTCATCATTGCAGGTGAGGAAGGGAACAACCCACACAGAACAGGGCAGCTAGTCATCATCCTCCAAATCATCATCATCCTCACCCTCATCCTCATCATCATCATCCTCTCCTCCTCCTTATGTAGCACCGACACTAGATATACCTGCATCATAAGACTAAAAAACTTGGCTTGATGGCCCCCCATAGTGCATGGATGGGGTCATTGATAAGAGGTTTTTAGTGTGTCGTTAAGGCACTAAGAACCGCTTAGCAAACAATACTTATAATCCTAACGAGCAACTAATATGAACGTAGTAATGGTAAGTCAAGGGTTGAACCACAAGGAAATAGGGATTATGTAAGGTCTAATAGGTCTAAAAGTACATAAGTGAAGGGTATTTGGGGGTGTAGAGATTGAATAGTTAACAATTAACAAATAACTAAAGAATGATAACTAATAATCAAGTATAGAAATGAATATAATAAGGAAAAACACTAGAGCTTGGGTTACTCGCATGAACTCGGGCAAGGCACGACACTAATGCAACTACGAAACTATAGAGAATAACATGCAAGGTTAAGTTTCCCTCTAAAGTACTTGAGTCCTCTCTCGAATGGTCCTCAAGAGTAATCAATTAATCAATCAACTAAATCCTCTCTCGGATCATCTTTAGCCAATTGATTAAAAGATTCAATTTGCTTGGAAAACCCCTAAATAGGGTCCTCTTATTTTCTACCCAATCTCTTGGTCTAGAAATTAAGTTGATTCATGGGAATGACAAGACAACAACAATCAATTAAGAATAATTAAAATCTAAGCCCTAGCATAAACTTGATCAAGGTCTACCCTAAGGTGTCAAAACACCAAGATCAATGCATAGTAGACATGAATAAAGTAATTACAAGAACATCTTACTTAGCACTAATTCATGCTTTCACCCAAACCCTAGATAAGGAACTACTCAGTAATCATGGATTCAAAGAAAAAGAGATTAAACAAATTAGATATGATTAATAAAACAATGAAAATAAAGAAGAGAGATTGAAAGAAAATTATTTGGATTGAAATCATAATTGAATCCTCAATGTTGCAGTATAACAAGAACTAAGAGTTTGAGAGAGTTTAGAGAGTTTAACTAAGTAATCAGAGTCTAAGTAATGAGATAATCCTAAAAAAAAACGCTAAAAACTGTATATATGGTCCATTAAATGAAGGCGGAAAAACGGGGAAAAAGCCAGAAATCAGGTCGACACGGCCGTGTAGACCTGTTCTTCAGATTTCTTCAGCATCCCCAAAGTTACTGCTTTCGTGGAAATAGATCGACATGGCCGTGTAGACCTGGACTTCTTAAATCAGTGGGCAAGCAGAACAAGACTATCTTCGTGGAAAAAGGCCAACACAGGCGTGTTGAATCAACACGGCCGTGTAGACCTGCTAGTCAGCGGATAACTCAACTTCAAACGATCACACTCTCTCGTCTCTTATCAGAATTGGGCTTATGAACAGTCATTGGAAAGCTATCGAAATGAGCTAACACCTCCCACTAGAATTACCTTAATCCGATTTATGGATCAAACGTTATGTCCATTTGAAGTTCAATAGTCCACAACTAGTCTTCCAATGATCGTATGACTTCAAAAACCTGCTAGTTAGCTTGGAAATCATCCAAAAACAACTAAATAGATAATGAAGCGACAAAATAACTCAAAACTGACAAAAATCATGCAATGCTAGGCTTAAATGCTCTAAACTACATCCAAGGACATTAAAAATGACCTACAATTAAGCACAATAAATTGCTTATTAGTCATCGTAGCAGTGAGATGTAGGGGGAGGGGGAGGTGAATCAAACCACGAAGGGTGCAAGGCATCAACGGATATGAGGCCCCGACCATAATAGTCATATTACATGGGGTGCAGGCCTCTCTGCACGTCACGCTCAAGGGAGGTGACGCAAGTGTCCAAGGCGGTGAGGCGGGTGTTAATGTCGGCATGTCCTAACTCTAGACGGCCCATCCTAGCAAGGAGGGACTGTTGTCCCATATCAAGACGACTAAGGGCGGCTAAAATAAGGTCGGGAGGGGTGGAGGAAGTGGATGCCTCATCGCGCCTGACGGTTTGGCGCTGGTAACACAATAAGGGGTCGTCTAGAGGATGCGGAAGCCTACTTGCTGCTGACCCTCGTTGCCCCTAAGGGGCAAAAGGTAAGAACCTCTCCCAGGCACCAGACGAGTGTGGGGTATGTCAGGGAGTAAAATAGACTCCTGTCTACCAAAGTGCCAGCGATAGTGGTTCTCTAACTTAAAAGTGATCCATCCCACCCACTGTAAATAGTCAAGGTTGATCTCCACTGGGCCGTGGATTGCGTGATGTGGGTCCTCTACGAACCCATAATGGACTGCGATGCGGGTGATAATCCCCCCAAAGATTATCCTCAAAAAAATTAGGCATTCTCCCTGACTCGAACTTTAGTTGCTTGACAAAAGGGAGGGGCTGCAAAGATGGTACTGGTAATTGGGGCAAAGAAAGCCCCCTACCAAGTCGAACTCCTAGGTCTACATGGTGTTAGACTTAGGACAGCCGAAAAAGGTCCTGTTTAGGAACCTATGAAGGTACCTAAGAGAAGCCTGGTGAACTAGGTTGGCATAAATGTGATAGGAGTTAATGTTTTGGCCTAGTCGTCTGCCTTGTAATAGTCAATCCAAAAATACCAGCCAGCTGTCCCAAAGTCAATTCACGTTCCTCGCCTAAAAGGCGAAAACGTATAGTCATTATGTTCCTCCCGACTGCAAGGGAGGACAGAAACTCTAAAGTCAAATCAGCATATGTGAAATGAAAAGGGCTAAACATGTCCCCTAATCCTAATCTATCAAATAAATTACGCACTTCTTGGTATAAACAAAGATATCGCAAAGTGTTATGATCGATAAATTTAATAGGATGAACGGGGCGATGTTTAAGCTTACCAAATTTGAGTCTTTGCTCCATATCTCTGAAAATGATGTTTGGGAAGGTCGGATTTGATGGAATTTGAGCATCGAAGTAGAAGCTCCTTCGGTGTTCCTTCTTTTGCTTGGTCTTGGTGCCATGATGTAGGAAGAAAGCTTTTTGTGAGAAAAGGAAGGTGAGTGGTGAATCTTGGTGAGGAAATGAGGAGCAATGGAGAAGAAAGAAGTAGAGAACGTTGAAGGAAAGTGAAGGAGTGGGAAAGGGTTTTAATAGAGGTTGAGAAGAAAAAAGGGAGGTTGAAGAAGGTGAGTAATGGTAATGGGAGTTAGAGTGGGAAAAGTGAGGGATGAAAGTGGTGGAAGGGTTAAATGGGTTGGATTCCGGAAATCCGTCCGGTCCATGGCCTCAGCCTGGCGGAAAAAATAAACTTTTCTCATGGCTAAACCACGAATAAGCGCCCGTTCACCGGGGAGACCTTGCCTGCCCAAGCTATTTTTCCAGGCGGGGTGGTGAGCAACTTAGGAATTTTTTTATTTTTTCTTAAAACTGCTCTCGGCCCTGGTCGGGCTGCCATGCCCAGGTGGGCGGGCAAGCACTACGGTGCTTCTTTTTCTTCAATTTTTTGCATGTTTTGTCCAACTCTTGGAACTCATAACTCCTGCAGAATCACTTAAAAGCCAAAAGTCAGTACTCTGCTCTATCTCTCACCCAAAATAAAATCATGAGAAACAGGGGAAGAAGGAATACAGATTGCCTTCCACAGAGTGCTTTATCACTAATCTGAAACTCCCATTTCTGGATCATCTTGTCATGCAACTTCTTCGTTTGCTCTTTGTAGAGCCTATGATTCTCGTAAGCTTCTAAACGAAGGTCATCCAACTCATTCAGTTGAAGAAGTCGCGCTTCACCTGCGGATGCCAAATCAAGGTTAGTCTCTTTGACCGCCCACGTAGATCATCTCAACTGGCAAATGGCAAGCTTTGCCATATACCAATCGATAAGGGGTGGTCCCCAGTGGAGTCTTAAAAGCAGTACGGAGCGCCCAAAGAGTATCATCAAGCGTTAATGACCAATCCTTCCTAGCTTTAGTGAGGAATTTTTCCAAAATTCTTTTTATTTGACTGTTTGACACTTCCACTTGACCACTAGTTCGGGGATGATATGCTAGACAAACTCTATGTGTGACCCCATGTTTCCTAAGATTGGCCTTGAAGGTGCTCTTGTGATAGTGAGATCCTCCATCGCTAAATGACCACTCTAAGGACACCAAAACGGGGGAAGATAATCTTTTTAATCAATTTCATCACAACCTTTGAATCATTGGTTGGTATTCAATAGCTTCCACCCATTTTATTACATAATCAATAACCACTAAACTGTACTTATTACATAATCATTGGTTGGAGAGATGGTCAGCGACCACATTTGCCGCACCTTTTTTTATCTCTAATATCCAGATCGAACTCCTGTATCAGCAATATCTATCTAATTAGTCTGGGCTTGGACTCCTTTTTGGCCAGTAAATACTTCAGTGCTGCATGATTAGTATGTACTATCACTTTCGAACCTATCAGATAGGTCCGAAACTTGTCCAAAGCATAGACTATGGCCAACAATTCCTTCTTTGTCATAGCATAGTTAACATGGGCCAAATTCATGGTTTTGATGTCATAGTAGATGGCATGAAGCACTTTATCTTTCCTCTGACCGAGTACTTCCCCAACAACATACTCATTAGCGCCACACATTACCTCAAATAGTAAGTCCCAATCAGGCGGTTGTATAAATTGGGGCAGTGATCAATGCCTTTTTGATACTACAAAAAACCTCTAGACAAGCATAAGTGAAAACACAAGTGGCATCCTTAAGCAACTATTGAGTGAGGGGTTTTGCAATTTTTGAAAAATCTTTTATAAACCTACTATAAAAACCCGTATGACCAAGGAAATTCCTCACTCCTTTGACATTCATCAGAGGGGGAAGTTTCTCAATCACCTTAATTATTGCTTAATCAACTTGGATCCCATGCTCAGAAATCAAATGACCCAATTCAACACCTTCATGACATTTTTCGCAATTAAACACAAGGTTCACCTCAACATATCTTTTTAAAACTTTAGACAAATTATGCAGGAAAACATCAAAATCAGACCCATAAACACTGAAATCATACAAAAAAAATTCCATGATATTTTCAATGAAGTCAGAGAATATGCCCATCATACAACGGTAAAAAGTAGTATGAGCATTACACAATTCAAATGGCATCCTACGATATGCGAAGGTACCATAAGGGCATAGAAAAGTATTATTTTCCTGATCATCCGGGTGGAAAGGAATTTGGAAAAAGCCAGAATATCCATCCAGATAACAGAAAAAGCTATGCTTAGCTAGCCTTTTCAACATCTAATTAATAAAGGAAAGGGGAAAATGGTCTTTCATGGTGGCATTGTTAAGCCTACGATAATCAATGCACATTCGCCACCCTGTGACAGTCCGGGTAGGGATTATTAAATCACCCTTATCATTTTTCACAACAGATCACCCTTATCATTTTTCACAACAGTGGTCCCTTCTTTTTTAGGAACCACTTGCACAGGACTAACCGACTTAGAATCAGCAATGGGGTAAATAATGCCTACATCTAACAATTTCATAATTTATTTCTTCACCACCTTTTGCATGTTAGGATTTAAATGCCCCTGAGGTTGAATGCAAGGGCAGTGATTTTCCTCAAGATTAATACGATGCATACAAAAACCAGGACTAATGCCATTGAGATCGTCAATACTATACACTATAGCCTTTTTGTGCATTTGAGGCACTATAAGCAATTTTTCCAATTGGCTATTTGTCACTAGTAGAATAATAGCTATTTGAGGCTATGTATTTGAGGCGTTTTACATGAATAGACGCAAAGTACAATTTAAGGTAATTGTTTTTTAAAAAAAGCTTAACAATTTGAGGCGTTATTTAAAGAAAAACGCCACGCATCACATTATAAGCGTTTACTCAGTGAAATGTTTCTTCCCTCTTGAAACAAATCCCACTACACTTCCGTACCAAATTGGAACTAGCTCCGTTTGTTTTGGTGGAAAACCATTTTCTTGGAAAATGATTTTCGTCCATCTTTCATTTTCCTTTGTTTGTTTTGATAAGGGGTGGAAAATAATTTTCCTAAAAGTGGAAAATGTTCTTAGAAAAGGAAAACCAATTTCATTTTGTAAACAAGGTATGCCACATTTTCCTCTCCACTCCTTACTCCTCTTGATTCTCTCCTTTTCATCTTTCTTTCTCTTTTGCTTCATTTACCTTTCTCCCTAAGTTTTCCTCTATTCAAACAAACAAAGGAAAACTTTTTCTAAAATCATATTTTCCATTGAATATTATTTTCTTTGAAAAGTGATTTTCCATGAAAATTGTTTTCCATTAAAACAAACGGACCCTAGGTCTCCATTGTTTCTTCCCTGCCAAATGTAGCGCTGGCACCGTTTAATCATCTTTGTTCGAATTTGGCATCAAAAGAGCAACTACAATCTTTGTGCGGTTTGAGAAGGAGGTTTTCGCCGTCATCTCTGCCATTGATTTCTCATCTCTCCTCCCACGTCTCTCGCTTGATTGTCGTTGATTCGAGAAGAGGATTTCTTTTTGGCTAAACTCTGGCGCTTGATTGCCCTGGACTCCGTCATCTCTACCGCTTGATTGCCGTTGGCATCAAAAGGTATTTCTCCATTCCTTTGTTCTTCTTCGGCTATTCGCTTCCTCCATTGCTTCTTGGAATTTCGATGCTCTGAAAGTCTCTGATTTCTCCCACTTTCGAATCTCCTGCATCTTTAAAATGGTTAGTCTACCCTTTGTCTTTTAGTTTTCGTGGAATTTTGGTTTTGAATTTGATTTTAAACTCACAATTGGCGTACAATTAGGGGATGAATTCAGATTTTATCTTTTTTTCTCGAATCGTAGTGTAATCGAAGCAGGGCATGATTTTATATCACCACTGTTGTATTCTGTTGGAATATTTGAGTAGCCCCCGAACTTAGAAGCCTAATTATTTCAGACCCCGACGAGCTAGCAGAGTTGTTATATTAACAGACATTATAATCTCAAATAAGAGCACTAGACCACTCTTTCTATCCCTGTAAGAACTTTAAAATAAGCTTGACATTGAACATAAGATAGTTGTTAAGCGTGAATAATAAAATTGAAAGCAAAAACAAAGTAAAAGCAAGTGTTGTGTTGTAGAAAGAAAAAGGATTAATGGGATGAAAAGAGGAAGGGCGAAATGATTTCAATTGTCAACATAATCTTAGAGACTAATGCATAACAAGGCCACCAAGACAGTACAATAATGATGATATGATTAACATTGGACGACGCCCAACTGAATCTAAAATTGGACCCGAGAAGGTCGTGATAACTATGGCCCTTATAAGGGACATAGCCACAGTTAGCCCCTCCAAGGTTGGTTGTGTTTCGAGGCTGAATTCCCTCTTGAAGTATAATAGCTCCTTCATTAACATAAAACATGAACTTATTCTTAGACATTTGAGATGCTTAGCTCAAAGTTTGATTCCTTTAAGATAATGAGTGATAAATATACTTTCTAAGGTATTGCCTTTGTCCATACTAGTGACAATTATGTCTTAGTACAATTTCTGTCATGGAATCAAGGAAATAAAACCTCTTGTAAAACATAGGATGGGAGTGTAAAACATGAAATAAAACCTCTTGTAAAACATGGAATGGGAGAGAGACACTTATGTTTTAGTAGAGTTAATGTCATGTAATCCTTGGTTAGTTTACGAAGTTGTATCGTCCTTCACTTCTAACAATCCACTTTTAATTACAATTCTAATTGTAGACATACTTTGAAGTGTCGGAAGATACATAAAATGAAGGGTGTGGGTTTCTGAACATAGTGGTTAAAAGTTGATACGGTGCAGTTAGAAGTGGTGGCAACCAAGGATTATAGTAATTACTGTACTTCAGCAAACGTGTGGGTTTTTGTTTATTTCTTCTAAGTGGATTAAAGTAAGTTGATTGTGACGTTTTCAATTGCTAATGATGTATGGGTTTTTGTCGGGATTGACGATTGACGATTGCGCGTTGTTTTGATTATGGGTCATATTAAAGCTAAGTGTTTTTTGTGTTTATCTAAGGAACTAGGTAGGTTTATGTTTCTTGCACGCCATGCGATTGCATCCAAGTAGTGGGGAAACTCTGTTTATGAACTTTCAATGAGTGATTATAGCAATTTGGATGCTCTTTTACCATAACTATCCACTTTTTTTATTTGGGTTTGATATAAATTAATGCTTGCTTGTTTTTGCTATCCATGCATCATCATCATAGGCCTAGTACCATTCAAGATGTACTCATTAGGGGTACATCTTGAAAGGTCCCCGGATTAGGGATGTTCTTAAACATTTGATCTCACTTAGGAGGTGAATATATGCTTTCTCTCTATAAGAAATATTTTGGCTCATCATCTCCCTATGATGTCCTTAAAGCACATATATAGGTAAACATATGATCTCACTTTGCTAGTGACTTACCTCTAGCCTAATTTTTTTCTTAGACCTCTCTGCCATAGTTGTAGACGTCTAAGTGTTTCATGCATTATTTGGCATCCGTAGTCTGGTTAACATGATTGATTACCTCTCTAATTTGCTTCCTCATTTGCTCTTTTTTTTTACCTGATTCATGTATGTAATGTTGGATTCTAATCTTTACTATGACATTGATATGTATACTTTAGTCCCAACTTAAGTCCTAACTTGTTGGGATGAACTCTGCATAATTGCTTATGGTTTCGCGTGCAATATCTTTCTTGTTAAATGTCAATTGGCACAAATTGTAGAGGTTTTGGTGGTGAGAATCCTGCAATTACCTTTGCTTTGGGATGCTCGTTTGTTGTTCCATCCATTTTGACTATGACAATTGAGTCAATTTCTCGTGAATGTTTAGCTAGCTTGTTGTATGTCGACTCTAATGATTGATAGTGACAACACCAAGGAGCATAAATCTGGAAGAAAAATCATTGATGTAAGAGTCTGATCTTTTTGCTCACCAAGCCCTGAATATGTTCTTGAAGATGAATAGGTTCATGCTCACCAAGCGTTTGTAGTTCTCTAGTGGCTTTAGATCAGAGTGAAAAAGTTCATGCTCAGACCATTAAATTGGGTATCTATCTAATATGACCGTAGGAATTGCCCTGGTTATGTTTAACATGTAGTCATGTACAGTAAATATGGTTAACATGTTCATGCTCAGAAGTATCTTGTTAGTTGTTGCGTATGTTTGATATCAAGGTCGAGGGGGTCATTGCCTTGGCTTGATCTACCCCCTGCTAACAAGCTTTGCTCATCTCTCAGTCGAACACCTTATGACTTAATCCGATTACTAATGTTTGATATATTTGAAAATTAATTGTTAGCAAAATCAGCGTTTCTTGCTTTCAATTGACGTTTATTGTTCTTTTGTCATTTATAGGTTTTGAACTCACAAGCGAAAGAGTCCTACACTAATACCGGGATGAATGAAATACGAGACAAATGGGCAACATATTTCACTAGTTGTTGAGTTAGTTGAACCATTGTAGTTTATCTTCGAACTCGTAAAACTATAGCTTTAGTGTACACATTTTTTTGAATTATCATCATTTGAGATTGGAAAATGGTGTTGGTGATTGTAATGAAGAATATTTTGAGCTATATAATTAATGGTGTATGTTCACTTTAGAAAATATTTGTTTGTATTACAGGTATTGACTAGAAGTGCCTACACAGTTGATTATGGTAATTGAAAAAAAAACAGGTTTAATTTGAGGCGTTTTAGTCATAAAACGCAATAGAATTATATTTTTTTAATATTAAATGAGGCCCTATTTGAGGCGTTTTATTGTAGAAAAAGTCCTCATATAGGGCCTCTATTTGAGGCTTTTTTTTGGGAAAACCCCTCAAATAGAAGCCCTATTTCAGTCGCTTTTAAAATGCCTCAAATAGATATTCTATTTACGGCCCCCTTATTTGAGGCGTTTTTACAACCGTAAATTTCGAGTTCTCTCCTTGATTATGATCAAGCAAGAGACCTACGGAGGTTCCCTCTTGACCACTCAGTGAATTTTCTAGAACTTTATGCCACAGTCAAGCAAAATTACGTCACTCAAGATTTCGTGAGGCTCGACCTTTTTCATTTCTCTCTCACGGGGAAGGCTAAGAAAGTGGTTGCAATCTCTACCTCTCGATTCTTTGACTACTTGGGCGAAGGTGACGGTGGCTTTTGTGGATGAGTTCTATTCCTAAGAGAAGACTTTTGATGCTAGAAGGAAGATCTCTAATTTCACACAAGAGGAGGATGAGACCTTGTATGGGGCTTGGGATAGGTTCAAGGACCTCCAAAGATCGTGTCCACACCATGTGTATAGTCAATGGATGTTGATACAAAGTTCCTTTAATGGGTTGCTTCCTATGACTAGAGATAGCCTTGACTCTGGAGTGGGAGGTCAACTCACCAAGCTACCGGTTGTTGACATAGAGCCCACCATTGAAGAGGTTGTTAGACATTACTCTTGGATGAACACAAGAACTACAAGCAAGAAGATTGGAAGCAAAGGGAAGTATGATGTAGAGGCCATGGATCATATCCTGCCAAGCTAGACACTCTAGATAAGAAACTTGCGAAGGTGAACTTGGCATCCCCAAGCCAACAACGTTCCCAAGCTTTCTCTTGTGGCATATGTGGGGGCACCGATCATGCAAGTACATATTGTGAAGGATCTACGGAGCATGTGGCATGGGTTCGTGTAGGGCAAGAAGGTTCATCTAAGTTCAACAACCAAGGAAGGTGGAACAACCCCTCTCAAGGATCATGGAAACCCCCTCCACCACAAAATCACAATAACTACATCCCTCCATATCTACCATCCAGTTTCAACCAACAACAACAAAGACCACCCTTTGATCCTAACCCACCAAAGCCTTCATCACTTGAGTCTACGCTCCAAATTTTCCTTGCTTAACAAACCAAGACAAATGCTGATAATGACAAGAAATTCGGTGATATCCACTCTTCCTAGAAACAAATGCACAACAAGATAATTGAGACCCAACTTGCTCAAATTGCTCAACAAGTAAGAAACTCAAACTCCAACTCCTCTCCTACTAAATTCGCTAGCCAACCCGTGATTCAAGAGTATGCCAAAGCCATTACTTTGAGGTCCGGGGCAAACTATGAGGGGCCAAAGATGCCTAGTGCGATGAATGAAAGCTTGGAAATTGAGAGAGGATGGAGTGAAGGAGATGTTGAGAAGCTTCTTGGTTAATTAATAGGAGAAGATGAGGGTGATGATGCACCAATCCTAGAGCAAGAAGCTCATGAAAAGCACAAGGAATTTAGCCAAGCGGCATCAAGGCCTTATGTGCCGCTGGTCCCTTTTCCTCAAAGTCTAGCTAAAAGCAACTTAACGATAAATTTATGAAGTTGTTGGAAGTCATGAAAGGGCTTCAAGTGCACACCCCTTTCCTCCAAGCAATGTCTTAAATGCGCATCTATGCCAAGTTTCTTAAGAAACTTCTCTCAAATAAGACCCAAGTGCTACAATTTCTTTGACCACCGAAGTTAGTGTCGTACTTCAAAAGAAGCTTCCCAAGAAGCTTAAAGATCCGTGGCCATTTTCTATTCCTGTGAAAATTTGGGACTTGGAGCCTAGGAGGGCCTTGGAGGATTTGGGGGCAATTGTGAATTTGATGCCCTTGTCTATATCTAAGCAACTCAATTTTGAACTCAAGCCTACAAGAAAAGTCATACAACTAACGGATAGATCGGTCAACGCACTAGTGGAAAAAACACTTGTTGCTGCGCGCCTTAAAGGGGTTTGTAGCTGCCTATAAGGGTCATAGCTATTGAAGGCGTAGCAAAAGTGGAAAAACAGTAGCTGCGTACAAAGACGCAGCTAAAATGGAAGTTAAGCTGCGGGCCTCAAGCTCAAGCCCGCAGCAACATGTGGCAATAGCTGCGGGCTCTATCCCATAGCCCGCAGCTAAAATCGATTGAAGCTGTGACTTTTATCAACTTTAGCTGCGGGCCATTGGCTGAAGCCCGCAGTAAAGTTGTATAATTTTTTTTAAAAAAATCTACTGCTGCCAGCATACGTATTCAACCAGCAGCAGCAGCATCTAATCATCCAGGAGCAGCAGCAGCATACAATTCAACCACACCAACATACAATTCAACCACAATAGCATGTATTACTTCAAGCTCGCATTCTCGAGTTATATTAATACAACATATATTCAAATACCGACTTTCAATATTATCAAGTTATATTACTTCAAATAGCAACTAGTATCCATTAGATATACTAATATTTATACATAATTGAAATAAAGTTCAATCAACTAGCTAATAACTAACATCCTTAGATAACTAAACTAAGCCGATAGATAACTAGTTCTAAAGAACTTCGCCCATTGCTCTCGAACCACATTAATTTCTCCATCCGTATAAGCATCGAGCGTTCCAAAATATTCCTAAAAAATGCAATATAAGTTTGTAAGATTCAATAAAAGTAAGCAAAATCAGTTGACATGAACGTAAAACACTATATACGATCATATATTACTAAAATTCTACAGAAATTTCGGCAGAGTTTCGTTTAAAATATGGACCTCCTAAATTTTACTTTAGGACTCGTGTCCAGTTTATAAACCTGTTTCAACAAAATAAACAATCCAAATTCATCCACTCCCAACGTCTCCATACAGCTAAGCTCAAATTCTTCAATGTAATAATCCAAATCCGACAATCTAACACTATTTTAGAAAATACTAACCTTTTTCAAGCATTTGCATTCACTGTACAGGGTAACAATCTCCAACATGTACTTCATGACATAATACCCACATTCCCATCTACCGGTTTGTTGAGGAAACTAAGTTCAATCCATTACAAAAATGAATCACAAACAAGTTATAATAATAATGATAAAGTAAATATTTATGTACAAAAGCCTTTGAAGTGATATAATACGTAGTAGTTAATTATATAATAATAATGATAAAGTGAATACATTTAATTACCTCCATTGAAACACAACAAAGTTCCCTTTCTCTTGTCTGAGGATGCTTACCATCATTGGCCTTGTAGATTTCATATGCCCTACGTAATCACCAAAAAAAATCATTAGATAGTAATTTATGTAAGATTCATAACGATAGGTAAAAGATGCTAAATACTTACAAATTAATGAATGCTAAAACCTTTAGCATTTGTGGATTATCATTAGGTTTCTTGTTGGAGTTAAATATGAATACTTGACCAGCTTGAAGTTCAATTACTAGTAGCATCCAGTGGTTCCTTACAATTTCAAATCAAATCATCATGGTTTATAAGAATAAGTATAAACTACTAGGATAACATAATCAACGACTAGTAGTTCTTACTCTTCATGATACGGCGCCAAAATAAACTTGCATTGTTTCTCTTTCTTATTCTTCTCAGCAAGAAAAGCTTCCCTAAAGTACGCTTTAAGCTTTGAAGGTTCATGGACACTTGTAGCATGTATCATTTGAGGACACATGAATGAAACAAGGGAGTTGTTGAAACAATTAGCAAATTCATCCATCAAAAACCTGTACTCAATAATAATTTAAATGTTAGGGAAATGAGTAGAGGGCCAGTGGTGAGTTAAGTGAAGCTACTATATCGTAACTATTTGACTACTAAATATATGTACGTGAATAACTCACATTTGATAAACATGGATGCATGACACATTGATACAAACCCCTTTTTAGAAACTCCTTAATGTCCTTCCTAGTGACCCTCGACACACCATCATTCTCGTAGTAGAAAGGGGGGGTGGGGCTGTATTCGTAATGTAATGGATTCATACTCATCGTCTGGTGCAGTACTAAGTAAGAGATGCAGCAACTGACACTCTTCACCAAGTTGTTGAAGTGTTTTCTGATCCAGTGGGAGAAAGGAGTTGACTCGGGGTGCTCCATCACAACTACCTACAGCTGATCGTGGGGTGTTTTTCCCTTTGCTTGAAGATGGTTCATTTACCTCCAATTGAATAGGATGCTCCAATTCATTGTAATGACCCAACAAGGTAAAACATTAAATTTTCATCACAAGATTAAACAATTTGTATAGATGACCGATACATGCATGTATTAAGATCTTAGTTAATTACCTCATCCTCTTCAAACAATATTAAATCCTTCGGCCATTGCAGGAGGTGACCTTCTGCATCACCCACCTTAGTGGTTTCACCATCATCCGACTTTTCTAGGAGGGAAACGGCCCTGTGCTCTGGGTAGGCATAATCTAAGGACACCTTCCAATGGCTATCGAATTTTGTAGTCCGAGTATGCATAACCTCAGAACATGGATATACCGTACCATCTCCAACCACAACTAAATTTCCATTGTAGGTGTCTCTAACACAAAGTTTACATGGATTCTTGCCCTAAACATAGATAAAATAATTAATATTAATAAGTTATTATAATCACAAGCACGTAAGATGAACATCTAATTAAAAACTTATTAGTTGAACTAGATATATTAGGGAATCAAATATGGGGTTGACTATGACTATGATAGTTACCTAGTTTATTCTGAAGGTTAAACCACAACTTGCTAAGGAAAAATACTACCTCACAGATTGCTGTTATCAGAGCCAATTCCTGCCCCATTGAGAGCCACCATATCTCACGAACAGAGAGTGAGGACTAAGATATCCTGGTATATGTAAGGCTAAGCCAGATGCCAGTAATAAAAGACAGAGTGTATAGGATAGGCTAAACAAATTTCGAAACAAAAACTATTTCAACATTTTATTGTTTAATTTGATTTGTATGAGAAGTAAAGTGGATGTAAGCAATCCCCACATTATATCCCAGCTTAGGCAAGGAACTTGAGTACTTGACACATAGACTTACATTCATATCTCAACTTTTATGAACCGTGAACCGTCAGATACCTCTCCTGATTCTCCAAATAATAATATTGGCGATGAATTCTTATGAGCTTAAACAAACTTTAACCTGATTTTATATCCCAGCTTCGACAAGAAAAAACCTGATACAAAGGATCCTATTCAAATCCTTAAGTGGTTAAAGGCAAACCTAAGCACAACACAAACCACTTTCTATAGAAAGATATCCAACATAATAATCTTTCAGATGAACAGAGCCACTACCTCGTCTTACACTGTGTGTCACAAACAGAAACAGTAGATAGATGTTCCATAACAGACACAGCAGCAGGCTTTCCATATACCAATACACATTATGTATATCAAGAAACCACTAGTTTTTTGGATGCAGATTCTTGAGGCTGGCAATTTGAAGTTCAAGTAAGATAGCTAGCTCTAAGAGTCTATGGATGTACATTATGCCACTAGATTTTTGTAATGAAAATTTTGGACATCTAGGGTATAGGGGTGTCGTAGCGGCCTTTGCAACTCTCTCAAATGCTCTGGAGTGTCACTAAGTTGTTCATGTAAGGCCCCCATCATCTCATTCATATCATCTTCGCCGGCTAACTCAGCATCACTATCTTTACACTCCTCACCAGTAGCTTCCTCACCATTACCAGAAATCATGGAAACTTCATTATTGTTATCATCATCTTCCTCATAATTGAGACCACCATCATTTGCCTCATTCATTGGAACTATGTTCTAACCATGCCAATACCAAACTTCATACATGTGAGTAAACCCTCGCCGAAACAAATGATCCTCTATAATCCCAATATCTTCCTACTTCCTTAGATTATTACAATCACGACATGGACATAAAATTGTGGCAACTCCCTTACTCCTTTGGTGTTCTAAAGCCACTGTAAGAAACTCTTCTACCCCATTAAAGAAGTCAATTGTGTTGCGTTCACCATACATCCGACAACGTTGAGGATCCATTCTAAAAATTCAGGAAAAGCAGAATTAGACACCTAACAAGTACACATGATAGACCACTCAATAAAATCAATGCATGCTCCAAGAAGGTCTTTATCGGTCCATCCTAACCCATCCTTGGACATCTAATCACACTAGTGAATGTACACCAACTCTTCGATTCTAAGGAAATTTCGGCAGCATTTCCCTATAGTTCTCCAAGTAGCACGATGTAGCAAATTTCTTAACTACATATGTACCCGGAGAACATATTAAGGAAATCACAAACCGAAATTATCCCAAATCGAAAAGAAGGCATACATTCACATCCTAAGTGAAATTTCCAAGAACAGTCCCAAAACCGGGACTATTCAAGACTTGAACGGGTATCTAGGCTTATGAATGATAATGCAACAAAGATACAAACTAAACAAATGCATCACTACTTCCAATCATTTCAAATACAAAATTCTAGCTCAATTAATATCTTTATATGATTCTTGAAAATAGAGCAAACAGAAGCGATAAATTGGAAAAGAAATTGCAATCGAAACTTAAAACTTCAATCCACAATAACAAATGGAAAAAAACTGTGAAAATAGGAAAATGAAATAAAACTGTGATATTGTTTACAAGCTTATCACTGTGGCAGTCAAGAGTAGACATGGAAGGGTAGCGGTGGTGCAGTACCATCTCAAGTAACTGGTGGCGTCACAGCGGCGATAAGGAAGGTAGCTTATTTGTTCGAACATAAGTAAAAGTAAAACCTGGTGGCCTTGCGAAATTAAAACAGAAGTAATCAAATTGAGAAACTGAAACCCAAACCCAACAATTAAAACTAAAAACTTAAATACTGAAGCACATTTCTAATTCTAACTTACAATTCATGTTCATATAGTTAGTTTTCAGGGAACATTCACTACATTAGTTCACAATTTTCAAGAACTTCTTAAAAATGGAAGCACTACATTGATTCGATAACAAATGCCATATATTGAGTCATGAAAGTTGCACATAGAATTACAAGCTGTATAATGGATAAACAATGTTACATAATAAGTTTTTTATGCTTAATTCTACTGTATAAACCCCGGCACAAACACACCTCTGCTTCTACCCCTGCACTCAGCCTCCCTCCCCCAACCCCGCTTCTGCCTAGCCACCACACACCACACTACTGCTCAGCCACCCCATACCCCGCCACTGTTCTGTTACTGCTGCTGCATATACATATTCCCTACCCCCTACTGCTGCCCAGCCACCCCACACCCCGCTGTTCCACATTTGATTTAAGTCATCCTTTTAAATCAATTGGATTGTGGTAAAAATTTTAAGACAACTGACTTAGAGCTTTATCCCTAAACATGTGATTGTCTTCGTAAATTTATATTACCATTCAAGAACGCATCTTAAACTTAAATGGTAATGAATTGTAATGAAAACTGATGAAGAAAAAGATATATTTAGAGTGGGAAAGCAATACCATGAACATTAACATGAGTCATAATTAATAAGTTTACATGTTCATCCAATATTCCTTCTTTATTATTGGTTAGAAGTCATAATCAATAACTCTTTGTTATTCATAAACAACAGTTGAAAATATATTCATATAATTATATATACAGAAAAATTAGAAGTTGATTAATAAAAATTAGAACACAATTCTTGAATCTAAAAGTAACACTTAATTAGATAGGTGAAGCAACAAATAAAAAATTAGATGGAAAGAAAACAGAAAATGGAGGAACTTCAATGGCGGTTGTGAGACGACTTTGGCGGCGGTTGTGCAAGCACCGACGACACTGAGAGGAACACTGGGTGAATGGAACAGTGAGTTTCTCTCTTCTAATTTAGGGATTTGACGGGGGGGGGGAAGAGGAACACTTAGAGGAATTAGCTTTCAAAAAAATTATTTGGTCCAACCTTAGTTGCGGGCGTAACAAAGGCCCGTAACTAAATGATTTTTTGGCCAAGTTAGCTACGGGCTTTTTATAAAGCCTGCATCAAACTGTAATTTAGTTACGGGCTCTCTTAGAGGACCGTAATGACTATAATTTAGCTGCGGGCTGTTCAGCTAGCCCGCCGCTAACGGGGAGCAGCAATAGGTATTCCTTACACTAGTGAAGTTTCGGTTAGAGAGTTAGAAGATGTATCGGTCCAAGTTGGAAGGGTCTTCATCCCTTGTGACTTCGTTCTTATGAAAATTAAGAAGACTCTCAAGTTCCTCTTATACTTAGGAGGCCTTTCCTAAAAATGGTCGGGGTTCTAGTTGCTATAAAGGGAGATGTGCTTACGCTTAGGGTTGGAGATGAGAGTATGGAATTTGATTTCAAACATCCATGAAATCTCCAATCACGGAGGAGGTGAAGAGGATTGATAGTTTCGATGAGGAGGTGTTGAGTTTGAAGAATTTCGGGGTTAAGAAAGGTCCCTTGGAAGATGTGCTCTTGGGGGAGGATTTGGAAGGGGATAAGGAAGAAAAACACTTCAAGCTTGCCATGGATGCCACTCTAACCTATCGCACTAGGAAGGAGAAGATCGAAGTTATTGAGGTGCCTTCACCTAAGGAGGAGAGTTCTAAGCCTCCTCCCAAGGTAGAGTTGAAACCCTTCCCCCCTTCTTAAATGTATGAATTTCTTGGTGAGAGTATGACTTACCCGGTGATAATCAATGCTACACTTGATGGCACTCAACTTCAAAAACTTCTTGATATCCTTAGGGAACATAGAAGTGCCATTGGATATAACATTGAGGATCTAAAGGGATTAAGACCTACCTTATGTATGCATAAGATTCATCTTGATGACGATCATGCTTCTTCTCTTGAACCTCAAAAGAGGTTGAATCCCAATATGAAAGAAGTGGTCAAGAAGTAGGTCTTGAAACTCCTTGAGGCGGGCATAATCTACCCTATCTCTGATAGTAGGTGAGTTAGTCTCGTCCATGTGGTCTTTAAAAGGGAGGTATGACCGTCATAACCAATGAAAAGGGAGAGCAAATCTCTACTAGATCGGTGACCGAGTGGCGCATGTTCATTGATTACCGGATATTGCACAAAGCCACTCGGAAAGATAATTTCCCCATCCCCTTTATAGATCAAATGTTGGAAAGGTTGGCGGGTCATACCCATTTTTGTTTCCTTGATGGTTATTCAGGGTTCTTTCAAGTCCCTATCCAACCCGGTGACCAAGAAAGGACCACATTCGCATGTCCATTTGGTACGTTCGCATATCGAAGGATGCCCTTTGGTTTGTGCAATGCTCCATCTACATTTAAAAGATGTATGGCCACCATTTTTTTAGGATATGTTGGAAGATACTGTTGAGGTTTTTATGGATGACTTCTCCGTGGTAGGTTTATCTTTTGACAATTGTCTCAACTACTTGAAAAATGTGCTTCAAAGATGTCAAAAGATGAACCTAGTACTTGATTGGGAGAAGTGCCACTTCATGGTGGAGGATGGAATTGTGTTGAGACACAAGATTTACCAAAAGGGAATTGAGGTAGATAGGGCCAAGATTAAGGTCATAGAGAAGTTGCCCCCCACCTACGATGGTGAAGGAGTTGTTGGCGTTCTTTTTTGGGTCAAATCGGTTTTATCACCAGTTCATAAAGGACTTCTCTAAGATCGCTAGTCTCTTATCTAGCCTCTTACAAAAAAATATTGAGTTTATTTTTTATGATGATTGCATGAAAGCTTTTGAGACCTTAAAGCATGCCCTTATTTCCACCCCCATTGTGTAAGCTCCGGATTGGAGTAATGTGTGATGAAAGTGACAATGAAGTGGGAGCCATCTTAGGGCAAAGAAAAGAAGGTAAGTTTCATGTTATCCATTATGTGAGCAAGACACTTGATATGGCCCAAAAGAACTACACCACAATGGAGAAGGAATTGTTGGCGTTAGTATTTGCCTTTGATAAATTCTAGCCTTATCTTGTGGCTCCAAAGTGGCTATGTACACGGGTCACTCAGAAATCAAGTACTTTATGTCCAAGAAAGACGCAAAGTCGAGCTTATTTCGATGGATCTTTCTCCTTCAAGAATTTGATATTGAGATTAGGGACAAAAAGGGTACGGAGAATTTGGTGGCCGACCACCTTTCCCAATTACCTTTGCTTGAAGACCCCTCCTCCCATGAGATTCCCATTGATGATAGTTTGAAGGATGATCTTTTATGCTCAATTAAAGCACTTGACACCCCATGGTTTACCGACATGGCTAAAATATGACACGGTCATTGCACGTGCCAAATTAATAACCTAACTCAAACTAATATAGGGTAAGAAAGGGTCAAATCCTCAAGGAAGAAAGGATTAATCAAGGTTTAAATGCGATTACGCGAGAAAAGTCCTTTTTTTGTGTGTTTTGGATATTAATGATTAACATAGAAATAATGAACAAATTCATTAGCAATTAAACGAAATGATTGGATATAGACTATATAAAAGAGATATTAGGGATAGGGGATTCACAAGCTAACCAAGTATTAACCAATTTGTCAAGCCAAGGGGATTCATTAGGGTCGATTAGGGGACTAGTCACTCAAATATTTCCTAATCACTTTCTCAAGCTAATTATTTTCATGGTAAAATCAATCAATCAAGTATTTCTAAAACTCATAGTGATTCAAGCAAGGTCCTAGGAAGTCAAACACTTATTCTCCTAGTGAAGTTAACCCGAATGTCTAACCTAAGGTCAATCCAAGGTTTCATTTCTCAGTCCTTCACCTTGGATTACCAAATGATGTTAAAATGGGGATCAATCAAATAAACATGGCAATCAAAAAACCTAGGCAACACAATCTCACCTAAATCCAACCCCCAAGATTGACTTTCATGGTCAACACATGATCAACAAGTTTATCCCCTTCCCCTAGCTAATAAACTACTCACTAGCCATAAAAAGGATGAAATAAAAAGCTTGAAGCAACAATGGTGGTTCAACAATGATGAAAATGATTTTAACAAACTAATCACAACTAAACAATCCTTAACCAAAACAAAACAAAATGTTAGAGAAAATAAAGAGAAGAGCAAGGAGTAATACTCAAATATTGATGAAAATCAATCAAAATCTTCCATTGATAGAGCTTCAATTCACAAACTAGATCTACTTTCTCTCACTAGAAATGCAATTTCTCACACTAGAATCTCTCTAATTAGTCTAATAATAATCTGAAAAGAAAACTAAGTTAAAACATTATTACAAAAGTGGGTTTTATACCCATAATAATAAGGGTAAAGGCATAAAAAGACGGGCCAAAAAGAGCAGCTCCGCATAGTGGAGCGCCTGCTCTTTGTAAAGTGGAGTGCCCGCTCCAGCCTTAGAGCAATCTCTCCAGGAACGCTCCTGGGTAGCTCTGAGTTGATGCCCATTTTTCTTCAATTCTTCATTGACGGAGCGCCCGCTCCGCCCCTTCTAGAGCGCCCGCTCCGCCCCTTCTAGAGCGCCCGCTCCGCCCCTTCTAGAGCGCCTGCTCCGCCCCTTCTAGAGCGCCCGCTCCCCTTTTTTCAATCCCCTTTCTTACAAATCTACCAAGAACAACTTAAGAGGGGATTAGATAGGGGAGGGGGATGCAAATGCACATGCAATGATCTATACGCATCCTAACTAAATGCAAATTCACTAAAACTAATGCAAAGTATGTAAAGAGTGAAAAAGGATGCAAAAGGGGAATAAAAAGGAAACTTCATGAACAAAAATGCATCTAAATAACTTAGAATTACTCCTAACTAGTGAGCATAGAGCTCACTTATCACCTGACCCAGACGGTCTTTCCTCTAGACCCGCCATGCCCACCAATGCCGTATCAAATTTGAAATCAAACATGCACTTATCAATATGGTGCAAGAATCAATTCGGTGGGCATCTACTGAAGATCCGACAAAACCATCTGTAACGGTTTCCACAACTCTATCGAACCGTAAAACATGTCGGAGTCACTCCAGACCAGTTGGAATTTATGTTGTTCGAGTTTTCATTGATAGATAGAGCATAGAAATGGCTGAACGATGTCAAGGGGACTGAATGGAGTGGCATATCTGTTGCGTTTCTCAAGGAGTATTACCCACCCACAAAAATAGCATATATCATAAACAAACTAGCCATGTTTTCCCAAGAGCCTGATGAAACACTTCGAGAGGCGTGGACTAGGTTCAGAGATCTACAAAGAGAGTGTCCACATCATAACATAGACTAGTGGTTCTTGACGCAGACATTCTACAATGGTCTTCTTCCTTGGACGAAGAGTACAGTTGACTCGTCTGCGGGAGGAGGACAAGGAAGTTGATGAAAGCTATGATTTCTTGGTAAACCTTGCAGCCAATAATTATTTCACTTATGAGGGTCTCATGAAGAAGGTACTAGATATAGACACCCAGTCGTTGCTAACTTCTCAAGTGGCGCAATTCAATATGAAGATTGACACATTGACATCTTCTACCTCGACACCTCCTCCCATAAGCATCAATGATATGACTGCAGTCGCACCCATTACACCATCTTACTGCGAGGTTGTAACACCAGGACAATTCTCTCTTTATAAAGCATATATTTTCCCAAGTAAAACAGAGAATTATCAAGGCATTATCGCACGTGTGATAAGGTATCAGCTTACTCAGAGTTTTGCAGCGGAAAAACATTAAATAAAACTTTATTAAATACTTAAACCATAGTAATTGTCAAACATAATCCAAACCTCGAAAATAATCTAAAACCAACTTAAAGAACCTAAAATAAATAACACATAAAGTAACTTAATAAAAGTGACATAAATATAAGAAAAAATAAAAGTGAGAAAGCAATACCTCATCAGTGCTTCCAAAATCCCAAATGAGTAAATTTGATGATACATCATATTTTCCAAACCTGTAGGCAAATACTCAATTCAAAAATGCTCGCCAATAAAGGATCACCACAGGATCAATAGGCACAGCCATGATCGACACACACAAAAAGCACGTAATCAGCAAAGCTGTGACATGCATAATAATATAAAAACACAACCCTAACACGATACTACTGAACAACAAAACATGATCAATAATAATAATCTAAAACTTAACTTGTAAGATAAGACTTGATTTCACAAAACATACAACATGATAATTCATTTAATAAGTTGAATAGTCTGTGGATCGAGTTGTCCGACCAAAACCAACCTTCAATACAGAAGACGAATTATGGGCGCGACTCCGTAATCCCTTGACCAACGATATCGAGGAACCTTTAAAAATAAATAGGGCACGGTGATCAATCTGGCCCCAAGAAAATCCATGGGCTACCACCATGTACTCCAACTCATACTAGTCCAAAACTTCAGACATGCACAAGTCTAAACCTAATGTTATTCTCTTTCACTTTAAGTGTTAATACGTTATTCAATGTTGGACGCTAACAAAGCAAATAACGCATAACATGGATACAAGAAATACTCCTCTTTCATCTTAGGATTAAATAACGTGATCAAAAAATTCCAATTGACCAAGAATTAATCCTCCAGTTTATTTGTTGACTTAAATAAACAATCGAATGTCCAAAGACAATAAATACACATACCCTATAAAGCACTCGATGTTTGCAAAGTAGTAAAATAATCATAACCAATAATTATCAAACTTAACCACAAAATCCTCGGCCTTTGAGAAGTAATAAAATAATAATAAGGGAAATGATACCAAAAATCCAATAAATATAATATAATTATTATTAATCCCTCATGTGGTTTAATAAATAAACTTCCTTTCCCAAATATGCTTGAATCAAATATCCATTCAATCATGTAATAAATATCATAGGCAATTAGCATGCTCAACAACACATAATTCCAATATCAAAACCACGTATGAACCATAAAAGAGTTCATCCTAATCCTAATCCTTAGGACATGATTCTAGTCTAACACATAAGGACATGTACGTACCTTTTGTAGACGGAATGAGAGGCCACTTTAAAACACTAGAGGTGGCCTAAAGTAAATTCTCTGCCTACCAAAATAATAATATAACAACAAATTAATATCCTAATTAATACACATCAATATAAATTATTTCAAAACGCTTCAAAACTCGTTTTAAAGTACTTTAAAAACATTAAAGTTCCAACCTTTAGTAACCATTAATATAATACTATAAGTCTAGGCTTTAAAAACCTCAAAAACTCTTACTTTTATAATTAAAACTCACTTTAAATATAAAATAGTAAATCTGAAATTATAACTTTAATTCATGATTAATAAAAATCAGATTTTTAATTACTTAAACAATAAAGTTTCCAACTTTATTTATAAAACATATTAAAACTCGTAACAATCACAACTCTAATTAAACTATAATTAAATATAAAGTAGAGGATAAGGGATAAGAATTAATTGAAAGAAAACACGAAAAGCTGGAAAACAACGAAGAGGAGAAACACGCGGGTAGCGCATGTGGTGGCAGTGGACGGCTCGTGCATCGCACGTGCTAGTGGCTGTTGTGCGCGAAGAGAAGGGGTGTGTGTGGTGTGCGGTTGTGTTGAGGCTGCACGCACGGCATAGAGAGAAAAAAGGGGAAGTGAGTGTGGTGTGTGGTGGCCGGAGGAACGAAAGAAGGAGAGAGTAGTGGTGGTCTGGTCGAGCGCACGCAAAATGAGGAGAAAAGAGAGGGAGAGGGCAGACGAGTGAGGGAAGGAAAATGAGAGAGAAAATAAGAGTGTGTAAAATTGGTGTTTAGGGGGGTATTTATAGGTTTGCCTAAAACCTATGGCAATTAGGTTAGGCTTAGGTTTGGGCTTTCGCTTGATCATCCAACCCTAATTAAATGGTTTGGGCTCCTCAATTCAATATTAAAAACCATTTAAACACAACCCAAAATATTTAATATAAAATTCAATATTTAAAAGTCCAACCCAATATTTAAAACGTTTAAACAATCATTTTGACTTTCAAAATAGTCAACACTTAAATAATTAAATGAAATAGATATGAAAATGATTATAAATCTACTTAAAATATATTTATAAAATTCATAAAATTACAGGGGATTACAGAGGTATGTGGAGTTAAGGGACACTTTGGACACGATTGTTTGTATGGCCAATCGAACATATCTCAATCAGAGCTTGTAAAACAGCGACCACCAAACGACCCTTACTCCAACACATATAATCGTAGGTGGAAAGATCACCCAAACTTTTCTTATAGGAGTAACAATGTCCAAAATCCACCACCCTTTTCTCAAAACCCCCTGGTTTTCAAAGACCCCTCCACAAAATTTCCAATCTCCACAAAATTTCCAACCCCTACCACAAAATGCAAACCCCCCCACCCCAAGAGCCCACAAATTTTGATTTGATGAAACTCATTGTCACAATGCAGAAGAATCACGAGGAGACGACTACACAAATGAAAAATCATATAAAACTCCTCGAGACTCAAATGACTCATATGGTAGGCAACAATGCTCAAAGGCATCAGGGACAATTGCCTAGACAACCCATTCAGAGGGAGCAAGCAAATGTTTTTACACTTCGTAGCGGCACTGCTTATGACGCTCCTCCATTGCCCATTGATGATGCTGCCCCTAGCAAGGAGAAGGAGGTGGTAGTTCAAGAAGAGGAGAGTTCAACGTCTGAGGTCCAACTAGCAAAGCAAAATCAGACAGGGAAGTAGAAAGAAAAGGTTTTTGAAATGCCTTTTACACCAAGGCTACCTTTTCCCCACATGATGCAGAATGAAAGGTCGATCGGTAGTTTGGTAAGTTCTTGGCCATGGTTACAAGAACCTTGAGGTAACGGTTCATTTCACTGAACTTATTCCTCAAGTGCTTACTTATGCCAAATTTCTAAAAGATATTGTAACTAAGAAGAAAGAGTTTGGTGGATTAGATCGAGTCGATCTAACTGAAGAGTGCAGTTCTATTTTACAGAATAAAACCCCACCTAAACTGAAAGATCCTGGTAGTTTTTCTATCCTTTCCCATGTAGATCCTATTTTTATAGATAAAGCTTTGTGTGATTTAGGTTCTTCTGGTTCTGTTATGCATTTCTCTGTCTATATGAAGCTGAAGATGAGAGAACTTAAATGCAGACAAATCACTTTACAGATGACTGACCGTTTTATAAAATACCCCCTAGGTGTTTTAGAGGACGTTCCGGTCAGGGTGGACAAATTCTACATTCCTATTAATTTTGTCGTCGTTGATATGGAGGAAGATGCCCAAATTCCCATTATTCTGGGTAGGCTGTTTTTATGTACTGCATACGCTGTTATTGATGTAAACTCTGGGTGTTTAAATTTAAGTGTTGGTGATGATAAAGTTTCTTTTAAAGTAACCAAGGTTGTTAAGGCGTCTATGATTGAACAAACATGTTGTAGGATTGATATTTTCAATGAGATTGTTTCATCAGCACTCCCGCAGATGCTTTGTGCTTACCCTGTGGAGGAAGCACTTACTATGGATGTCTCTCCTGACATCGATGTCGAGGTCGGTGCGTGTATTGCTGATTTAAAGGGACCTGGGGATGAAAAGGGAAAAGGAACGACAGTTATATACAAGGTGCATTATGATAATCCTGAGGGGGCATCATCGTCTGTAGGTAAGAGTAAGAATCGTTTAAGAAGGAATATGTTTGATGAGGGGGCCTCAATGCCAAGCCCCTCCGATCTGAGACTTGGAGGTAATATGGTCATACGAGACCTTTATAAACCAACGTTGTGCGGTAGGTAACCTGTAATTTTTCTCTTATGTTATTTTATTTTATATTTATTATTTTTAGAGTGAGAGCGAGAGAGTACTAACATTCGTTTTTCCTCTGAGCATCGTCCTATCGTTCATCTTTTGGCATTGAGGACACTGTCAAGTTCAGCTTGGGGGAGGATTTTGGTTTGTATACTCTCTCTATGTTACTGCTTTCTAGGATAGATTTATAATTTTCAAAAAATTACTGAAAAAATATAAAAAATACAATTCTCATGACCGATTTTATTGCCTCTCTGTGCCCCAATGTTGTACTCTGATGAAAAATGATTTGACTTTGTTTACTGGATAGCTAGGCATTTGTGATTTTGAGGCTATGATGTGATGTCTTATTGTTATGCTTTTGAGCAGATTATGATTATTATACACTATATTGTGTTGTCTGCCTCAATTGGTTAGATTGTGAGGCCTATTCTTGCCTATCGGATTCATATTATTATCTAGTCCTTTTCTTGTGTGTTAGTTCCTCATTAGATGACTGATCTTGACTTTGGCATCGTACTTATTGATTTCTTATGACGTGTAGTATTTGCTGTGATAAAGGCGTTCTTTTGTCTACTTCTTGAGCCTTAGATTGAATTTTTTTATAATAGTTTTATCCTCCTTAGCCGCGCTGAGCCGAATGACTGTTCTGTATTATAAACCTCACTACATGCCCATGGCCTTTATTTCGATATTATTATCAAGCCTAGCTTGGCGGAGCGTTTGTATGGATTGAGTTATAAGATTGTTTTTATAAGTTAATTAGGATGGAGATAATTGTGTATTTATGTGATTTCATGTATAAGAATAAGGAAAGAAAAAGCATAGCGAGAAATTTGTGAATGGTTGGTTAAAAGTTTCCTTCATTCTCATTGTTTATAAAGAAAAAAAAATATGTTGCATTGCTTCAAAGTTGGATGTGTTTTGTTGTTATGTGATGTTGTTGGGAGATGTTTAGGTCACCATCGGCCTTGTTTTCAGTGGCTTTTGCTCCCCCATTATCGGTTTTCCACCACATTTCCTATAAATATTCCCTACCCTTACATAAGCCCCATTACAAACTTGAAAAAGTCCTTTTGAGCTCGTGTATACATTGTTTATTGGATTGATTTGGAGTCATCTTGTCAAAGTTAAAGAGTACGTCTGCTAATCGAGTTGACTTGGTTAGGATGAGAGACATTTTACCCTCTTAAACACATGAGAGTGTGAGTGGGAAGGGACATTTATGGGTCGGGTCGGTGAGTGTTCTTGTACATTCTTTGCCTGCCACAAAATTGAGAGGAGTGGTAACTTGGTGAGTAGCTTTTAAGGATATGCGCATGACATGTAGATTAGTTGCATTTGGCAATTTTCTTGGATGATTGGTAGTTTGATTGATACGAACAACTGAACTTGAATTTTGCCTACTTGAATGATTCTTAGTCTTGAAAATAGTTTGAGCTATGATGTTTTATCTTAGGGGTGAGGCGATTATTTCCATGTTCATGTCGTGTTGGATTGAGGACAAGCAAAGTTTTAGCTTGGGCACAGTTATATATAGTTTTTAGATGCATTTACATTGCATTTAGAACTCTCTTTTAGTGCATGTAGGGGCATAATGGCATGAATTACGTAAGTTATGCTCCACGACTCTTCGTTTGCGTGTTTCAGTGATTATTGTCAAGTTAATTTGATACACATTGATCATGCTTATCCATGATCTAGCCTGTTTCACGTTCAAAGAAATACAGTGAATTTGTATTATTTGAGGGCGTCCAAGTCCAGCTTAGGGTAGACAATAATGATCGTCCCTCTGAAGCTTAAGTCAGATTAGAGCTCAAGTAGCAGAAAAAGAATTGTACTAGCTTGTACATTGAAATGCATATAAAAACGTACCTGACTAATCATGTCCAAGTACTATTTGTAGATAGTACTTGGATGATGTCACCTGGTGAGGGTGATGACATCAGAAAGGTCATTTTATTAGTGGGATTTACTGATGGCCTGTACTTTCTGGCTTGGGGGAGCTCCAGTGGCAAAATGGTGATTTCATGCCTTATGGGCAATTTGGTACTTTCATCAATGAAGTAGGCCAGGACTGAACTAGGCACAAACATTAGCCCCACTCTCTATGTCAGTGTTTAGGATCATGATGACACTGTGATGTGGAGCAGAATGCCTATGCTTTAAAAACTCGATGTACCCTTGTTCACGGTGTAGGATAAAATTCGACGTACCATTTCTAAAGGTTTAAAATGAAATTCGACGTACCCCTGCTCAGGGTTGTAATAAAGAAACTCCTACTAACCTCAAACTTCAACCACCCTCCAAAACTCGACTGACCTCTAACTTCCATCGCCATTGATACTTGACTGACCTCGCAATTTGAAGTGAGGTGGTGTGTTAGACCTTGCCTGATTAATTTCAAAGTGGTGTGTATGAATTAGAATGACCTTATTCGAAACTAGTTTTGATTCTTCGAGTGACTAACTTTGAGTAGCTTACTTTGTTACCTGCGAATGGTCTTTCATTGACTTCGAGTGGCATATCATTGACTTTGACTGGTCTACTTGTTGACTTTGAATGACTATGGTACTTTGACCAACCTTTTTGGCTTTGAGTGACCTCAAACTCGAACGACTTCTCCATTATATTAGGGTATCTCCAGTATAAACATTAACGAACTGATCTCGACGTATCCTTTTTAGGTCACTCGAGGTGGTTATGCTTGATGATATATGATATTAACTCAGGTGTCTTCGAGTGACTATGGTAGAAAAGTGGATGCTTGAATGACTTAACTTAAATCCTCTATCTTTGTTATCTTATGTTTCTCCAAAATGGCTTAACGTACCAGTGCTCTCATTAAGTGGTTTTTCGACTGACGTTCGAACATGGATCCTTCGAGTGATTTATTTGAACAAGCGATTATGTTGCTTGTGTTCTTGTAATTCATTCGACATTCCCATGCCTCCTTTTTCGAATGATATTCGTGTGATTAATCTATTTCGATTGAGCTTAGTCAAAATATACCGTTCAGGGCTAATGAGCCCCAAGATGATTTCAAGGTGGATGCCTTATAAGAAGGGGCTTTATTACTTTGAGTAGGTCTGGTGAGGGCTAATGAACCCTATACTCATTTTATTCGAAGCAGGTGTCTGGTTTCATGGGCTTTAGTACTTCGAGGGAGCCTGGTGAGGGCTAATGAGTATTGTGCTTAATTTGCTCGAAGTAGATGACGTGTGGAAGGGCTTCAATACTTAGAAAATACTTCCTTCATTTCTAAATAAGTGACACACTTTTCTAATATGAAAATGTCACAATAAGTGACATCAAGCTCAAAATAGGACATTTTCAATAATAAAACTACATGCTTACCCTTACTCAATCAATATATATCCAATTATTTATTTACTTAAAGTACCCTTTCTCTTTTTAATTGTGGTCCCCAACTTTCTGTCTCTAACCTCCTAGTTTCCCCCCACTTTCTCTATGTTCCACTTATTTAGAAACAGAGGAAGTATTTCACAGTATTTTGATTAAGGAGTGTCCTTGGGCAAACTCAAGGTAGCACTGGTTAGGAAATCATGTGTTTCCCTAAAGAGTTTGAGGTAGCTCGGATAAAGGGGAGATATTGTCTACATTTTTCGACGTAGCCCCGGTTAGGGAAATGATGGTTGATCTGAGATAATTCGAGGTGGTTATGATTGGTCAACTGACCATCTCAACTTAGCTTTAGTGATTCAACTTTTCATATTAAAGTATCTCATTGAGTCAACCATATATCTTTAACTAGTATTTATACGTTCCACGTTTGTGTATGAAGTATGTAATCAACGGTCATAAATGCTCCGCACGAACTCTCATGTTTCTAAAATGTTCACATTATAGTCGATTCACTGGTCATATCCTTTCAGTGTGTAGGTGAGATATAAATAACTTCACTATTGTTTCATTTATTCATTCACAACTTCTCTCATTATTTTCTCTTTCTAAAAAGGCTCTTGCATTCTTGCCCGTTGCTTCTTGCTTGCGCCAAGCGATTCGAGGAACCCCCATCAAGTTTTTCGAATAAGGTATGGTTTCTGGACTTTGATTCTCTTCGTGGCTTTAATAAATTCTACGTAGACATAGTAGTTCTTTTAGATCGAATAATAAACACTATGACCGAGTCGAATAACCCTCCTGTCTCACCCCTTCGTTATAAGTTGTGGGTGGACTCATGGAATTATGGGGCCCCTATTGTATGAATATAATATTGGACTCCCAATCCCCAACCCATCTTGGGTGCAATACCCTTTGAGGATGAGAAAAGTGAGGAAATCTTCGAGGAGTTTTTAGATCACCCCAATAGGTCAAATTAGCCTTTCCTCCTACTTCAAGGAGTGACTTAAACTCTTTTCTTTCACTTGGTGTAGTTCAAATAATGGAGTCAACCAATGATGAAGCTATTTCAACCTCTCAACAATGTGAGCCATGGCCTTCCCCGAATAAGAAATTAGGAATAAGCAGCCATTCGTCATTGGGGAAGTGAAGGAACGACCTTCATACAAGTCTTTCGTTCTTTTCAAACTTGTATTTTGATAGTGTTGCCTCCTCCGGGGTGCATAGGGGTGTACAAATAATTTATGCTATTCCTAATTGGTTCTCCTTCCAAGCTCGACATTTGGTAATAGTGAAGGATGATGGGAATAAGGAAGACATGTCCTACAAAGTAACTTCTGAAATGCCAACCAACCATGCTGGATTCGAAGGGGAGTTCCTATATGTTTTTCGAGGTGATACCCCATGGGATATCCCTTACACCTTGTCTGACGAACCACCCAACTTTGGTATGAACCTGAATGTGCCTAAGATGGACCTCAAAGATAAGAATCTAAAAGATAAGATTTTATCTTATCCTGATCTTCCGCTCAATTTCTTCATCTGTTTCACTAGATTGTTTTTTTTCTTCACTCTGCGTCTTTTCCTCTCGTGAGTTTCTGGGCTTTCTTTGTTATCGCTGCTGCTTGAGATGTAGAGTTATAAGTGGGCTCTTGTTCTTTTTTTATGAACTTTTTTTTATATCATCTTGGCTGCGTTGGCATTGAGATTGAGAGGATAAGTGTCTAAGGGGCATTAGTGATGCTTTATTTCCTTTTCTTTACTTCTTCTTTAAAACTCTTTTAACCTACAAAACAAATACATAGAATAATAAATTAAGAGGCCTAAAAATAGAGAATTCACACAAAAGGATAATTTCACCTATTAATCAATTTTATCGAAGTAGTCTAACTCTTCCAACGTCAAGATAAAAGATAAAAATGTATTATAAGTCTCATGATTTTAACCCAAAAGTGATACTAGAAATGAATAAAATATACGTAAATTAGGTAATTATCAACTCCCCTACACTTAAGGTTTGATAGTCCTCAAGCAAACTAGGACTATAGAACACTGGCCAATATCAAAATGAAACAGTAGAATGACTTTTCAGGAAATTTCTATCATAAATGGTTATAACACAACTAAAAGTTTTCGCAAAAACTATGGGTAAATAATTTATAAAAACAATTTTAGTTCGAAAACAATGTTTATGCGTCGCAAGCAAACAAGCAAAAGATTAACCAACTCTTCAAATCGCATAGTACTTCATGTATTAGCATTTTCAACACATCTTACCACAACCATTTCCAAGATTTGAGTGATGTATGTAATTAACTTGGTGAACCCTCACTTTAGTTGTGCAAATAAAAATAAATATAAATTCATATCTCTCATGTATTTGGGGTCATAATAATTATCACTCAAAACCTATAAAGTCGACTCGGAATAAAATATTTCTTCTTTAGATTTGCATATCGTTTAATTCTCCACCACTGAGAAGACATAGAGCATACAAAAATCAGAAGGACTTTAGTAAGGTTGTAATGTAAGGCTCGGGTAAGAGGTAGGAAGTATTTGGGATTTGGTGCTCAAAAGCTTTAAGACTAGTGGAGTATACATTCTATAATAAGGCCAAAAGTAATGGCAACAATCAAAACTCCATCTACTCAAATATTAACAATATGTGTATCCAATAATAAACTTTCCCGAACTCATTTTCACTCTAAATATCAACCTTTTCTTTCTTTTCTCTCTCTTTATTTTCAATTCATCATTTCTGATATTTTTTTTTGACAGAACAAAATTGAAAAAAAATTGATATTACGTACATATATATAAACGACAAATAATTTCTTTAAACTACGTCCATATATTCCAATAGCTCAAAGCCTAGGTAAAAGTTGTGTTTAGGGAATAAGCTTGTAATGCGGTTTATACAAAAGAATTAGGCTTAAGGCTCACTTGGGCTTTAGAAAGGGATATAATAACGTAGGTGGCTTAGGCTTAATGTGGTTCAACAAACAAATGCCTTCATCATTTTTATGTATGCTCAAGTTTCAATGTGGTCTCGAAGACACCAAGGCAAATTCAAGAGTCAATACTTCACCAGGAACTAGCATACACTCATGAGAAAAATGGAGACTAAGATAAATATTTTAGTCTATTAAAAGGCTCAAAAATTAGTCTACTAAAAGGCTCAAAAATTCTTACATTGGTTATAAATGTCCACCAAGTAAATCATAATCAAATCTTAAATAACCAGTCTTACCACTTGCCAGACACTTACACAATGATACTATGCAGTTCTCCATATCAGTTCATAAATACCCTTTAACTTGCGACAAAATGGAAAACGTAAGAAAGTTCATTTTCAAAAACTCATTTTTTTTCATTTCAGTCGAGTTTTACCAATAGGATTGCCTTGAAGTCAATGTTAGACAACAATTGTAGTATGTGAATATTCATATGATAGTCTATGCAAATTTTGACAGAACCTCCCCTATAGAACAAACATATCCTGTACTTCAGTTATTCACAGCGCTATATATCAAAAATTAGGCTCAAGCCTCTCCCCCACACTTATTTCAAACATTGTCCTCAATGTTTAGATAAACTCAGATTATATGAAACAATGTGACACTATAAAAGACTTAGAAAGAAACAACCTGGGGTGCGAGACGACGCCTCTCATGCAACATAGTTAGTAGCAAACCAGCAACTATATGTCAATTATTGTGAAAATGGTGACAGACACAGTAGTAGAGCCCACAGAAGCAGGAGCAGTAGCATAGCAGCAGGAGCAGCAGTAGCATAGCAGCAGGAGCCGGAGCTTAGCAGCAAGCAGGGCCGCATATAGCAACGTGCATATAGAGACGCATCTTTACTTATATCACGGCTTTGTTATCATTTATTAGTGTCTGAGAGCTGCAAAAGAAAAACAAAAAGAACAAGCGTAAAGAGAATTAAGCGATAAAATTTAAATAAGCAATTAAAAGGCCTTGGTTGCCTCCCAAGAGCGCTTGTTTTAAGTCGCGAGCCTGACCACCATAGTATTCATGCTTCAGGAGGATCTTCTAAGGAGTATGTCACTGCATTGGGCACCATCTCGCTAGCCAAGTAAGGCTTCATTCGTGCACCATTAACCTTAAAAGTGTCGGAATTACCTTGTAGTTCAACAGAGCCATATGGATAAACTTTAACAATTGTAAAAGGACCAGACCATCTAGAGTGTAACTTTCCTGGAAAAAGTTTTAGACGTGAGTTAAAGAGCAATACTTGTTGTCCAACCTCAAATTCCTTATAATTTATATGCTTATCATGCCAAAGTTTTGTCTTCTCCTTATAAATTTGAGAATTCTCATAAGCCTTTAACCTAAACTCTTCTAACTCACTTAATTGCAATAATCTATTAGCTCCAGCAGCCTTAAGATCCATATTTAACTCTCTAATTGCCCAATATGCCTTATGCTCTATTTCTACAGGTAAATGACATGATTTACCATATACTAGGCTATAGGGAGACCTGCCTAATGGTGTCTTAAAGGCTGTCCTATATGCCCACAATGAGTCATCGATTTTATTAGCCCAATCTTTCCTAGAACTATTGACGGTTTTCTCCAAAATAAGCTTCAACTCCCTATTAGCAAGATCAACTTGACCATTAGTTTGGGGGTGATATGGTAATGCTACTTTATGCTTAACCCCATATTTCCTTAAAAGACTGTCAAGTGGCTAATTACAAAAATGAGAGACTCCATCACTTAATAATGCCCTAGGAACTCCAAACCTAGAAAAGATGTTTTTCTTAATAAATTTCATGACAACCTTAGAATCATCCGTTTGAGTAGGTATAGCTTCAACCCATTTAGATACATAGTCTACTGCAACTAGTATGTACCTATTGTTAAAGGACGGAAGAAAGGGCCCCATAAAGTCTATTCCCCAAAGGTCAAACAATTCAACTTCAAGAATAATATTCAAAGGCATTTCATTTCTTCTAGAAATATTTCCTACTCTTTGGCATCGATCACATTTACTAACAAACTCTCTAGAATCCTTATACATAGTAGGCCAATAAAATCCACATTGCCAAACTTTAGAAACTGTTTTATTTGTACTAAAATGACCTCCACATTCTAATGAATGGCAATGCTGCAATATACTTGAAACATATTCTTCAGGCACACATCTGCTAATAATACCATCAGCATAAAATTTGTATAGCAAAGGCTCTTCCCAGAAATAATGCTTAGAATTCCAAAAAAAATGAATTTTAATGATAAGTTAACTTAGGGGGTATAATACCACTTACTAGAAAATTCACCAAATTAGCATACCAAGAGATATTAACTACTGCTAACAGTCGCTCATCGGGAAACATATCATTAATAGGTATATCAGAAGCATCATCAAATTTCAAGCGAGACAAATGGTCAGCCACTGGATTATCAATACCTTTCCTATCCTTAATTTCCAAATCAAATTCTTGCAATAAAAGAATCCATCGAATAAGTCTAGGTTTAGCATCCTTTTTATTTAACAAGTACTTTAAAGCAGAGTGATCTGTGTAACCTACTACTTTTGAACCAATCAAATACGACCTAAACTTGTCCATCGCAAAAACCACAGCAAGTAATTCCTTTTCAGTAGTTGCATAATTTAATTGAGCATCATTGAGCATTTTACTAGCATAATAAATAACATGCAACTTTTTATCTTTTCTTTGGCCTAAAATAGCACCAAGAGCATAATCACTCGCATCACACATCAATTCAAAAGGTAAAGACCAATCAGGAGGTACAACTATAGGTGCTGAAACTAAATCATGCTTTAACTTGATAAATGCATTTAAATTTTAAACAATTAGTATTAAAGTCAAAGTGAATATCTTTATTTAATAAATCACATAAGGGTTTGGAAATTTTAGAAAAGTCTTTGATGAGACGTCTATAGAAACCTGCATGTCCTAAAAAACTCCTAATTCCCTTGACATTAATAGGTGGAGGTAGTTTTTCAATTACTTCAATTTTAGCGCGATCAACTTCAATACCATGCACAGAAATTTTATGCCCAAATACTTACCTTCTTGTACCATAAACTGACATTTTTCCCAATTTAAAACTAAGTTAGTATCTTCGCAACGTTGTAAGACAAGAGATAGATTAGCTAAGCAATTATCAAAGGAGGATCAAAAAACAGAAAAATCATCCATAAAGACCTCCGTAATCTATTCAATATAATCGGAAAATATAGACATCATACAACGTTTTAAAGTAGCAGGGGCATTACATAAACCAAAAGGCATTTTACAAAATGCATAAGTACCGTAAGGGCATGTAAATGTGGTTTTCTCCTGATCTTCAGGAGCAACCGGAATTTGATTGAAACCAGAGTACCCATCAAGGAAGCAATAAAACTCATGTCCAGCAACTCTCTCTAACATTTGGTCTAAAAAAGGTAAGGGAAAATGGTCCTTACGAGTTGCACTATTAACTTTCCTATTGTCAATACAAACTCTCCAACCAGTGACTGTTCTAGTACGAATTAGTTCATTGTTATCATTAGGTACTACTGTGATTCCACCCTTTTTAGGTACGACTTGCACTGGGCTAACCCAAGGACTATCAGATATAGGATATATTATTCCAGCATCTAACCATTTCAAAACTTCTTTTTTAACTACTTCTTGCATATTTGGATTTAGCCTTCTTTGGTTTTGAATAGAAGGTTTAAACTCATCTTCCATAAGTATTTTATGCATGCAAACAAAAGGGTTAATCCCTTTTAAATCAGAAATAGTCCAGCCTATGGCCCTTTTTCTTTCTCTTAAAACACGCAGAAGCTTATCAAGTTGATCATCACTTAAGGATGAACTAACAATCACTGGCAGAGTATCATTTTCACCTAAATATGCATATTTTAGATGGGCAGGGAGTGGTTTTATGCCTAAAACAGGGGCTTGTACTACAGATGGGGGAGGAAGAGGCTTACCTTTACCGAGCTCCTCAAAGTTATTACCTTTTTTCCGCCATGGAGGACATGTCTCCAATGCCGGAGCTATTTCATTTACTTCTGTGCTTTCAAAATCTGCACTTTTTAAGAAAGCTTGGAGAGGATCATCATAGAGCACTTTATTAGTCGTCTGCCCTTCTATCTCATCAAGCACATCAACTTGAAAAACATGATCGGTAAAAGAAGGAAATTTCACAAATTAAACACATTAAATTTGACCTCTTCATCACCAATTTTAAAGGTTAAAGTTCCATTTTTAACGTTAATAACAGCACCTGCAGTAGCTAAAAAGGGTCTGCCTAATATGATGGGAACTTCAACATCTTCATCCATATCAAGAATTATAAAGTCTACAGGAACTATAAACTTATCCACCTTCATTAAGACATTTTCAATCACACCCAACGGATATTTAATTGACCTATCAGCAAGTTGTAATGAAACAGTAGTAGATTCTATATCCGTTAATCCTAACTTTTTGCAAATAGTTAGTGGCATAAGAGATACACCCGCACCCAAATCACATAGAGCTTTAGAAAAATTTATGTCACCTATAGTGACATGAATAGAAAAGCTTCCTGGATCCTTCAATTTTGGAGGAAGTTTATTCTGAATTACGGCACTACATTCCTCAGTCAAGGCAATAGTTTCATGATCCTCCAATTTTCTCTTTTTAGCAATTAACTCCTTTAGAAACTTAGCATATGCAGGTATTTGGGTCAAAGCATCGGCAAATGGAATATTAACGTCAATTGCTTAAACATGTTCATGAACTTTTCATATTGATTATCCGTTTTATTCTTTTTAAGCCTTTGAGGGAAGGGGATAGGAGGCACATAAGGTTTGGCAGGGGGTGGAGAAGGTAATTTTTCATGTTCAGTTTCAACGTGTTCCTCACCCTCCTTTTCATTTTCCTTAACTCCCTTACTTTTGTCAATTGACTCTTCTACTTGTATTAGTTGCTTACCACTTCTTAAGGTCACGGCTTTGCAATGTTCTTTAGGATTTACATCTGTTTTACTAGGCAAAGATCCTTGACTCCTTGAATTAATGGCATTAGCTAATTGTCCAAGTTGAAGTTCTACATTTCTATTAGAAATAGCAATATGATCTACTTTACTTTCTAACTTTTCAATTCTTTCAGATGTAGCATTAGCCAATTTTTCAATAGCTAGTTCCCATGATGGTCTAATTTCTTGTTGAGGTTGTTTTTGGTGGAAGCCAGGTGGATGTTGTGAATTAACATTAACATTTTGTTGTCCTTGATTCCTCCAAGAGAAATTAGGATGGTTTCTCCAGCCTGTATTATAAGTATTAGAATAGGGATCATTTTGTGGGTGTCTATTAAAATTAGAAACATATTGAGCTTGCTCCACATTAGCACATTCACCACTTAAATGAGCACCTCCACACATATTACATGGTATAGTAGTAGACACAGAATTGACATTACTCATTTTAGTAAACAAATTGACTAAGTTGTCAACTTTTGCATTTAACATGTTAATTCCTTCCACTTCATACATACCAGCGGTATTCTTTGGTTTACCCCTATTATTAGACCAATGATTTTTATTAGAAGCCATCTCTTCAAGTAATCTATTAGCTACTTCAGTAGTTTTACCCATTATTGCACCTCCGGCGGCTGCATCTATAGTTATCCTAACAGATTCATTAAGACCATTATAAAAAGTTTGCACAAGCAACCAATCAGGAAAACCATGATGAGGACATTTACGTTGTAAATCTTTAAACCTTTCCCATGCTTCATATAAAGACTCCCCATCAAGTTGAACAAAACTAGTTATATCGTTTCTAAACTTGGCAGTTTTTCCATGAGGAAAATATTTACTGAGAAAAGCTTGAGATAATGCGGCCCATGTTGTAAATGAATTAGGTGGATTAGATTTTAACCACTTTTTAGCTTTATCTTTAAGCGATAACGGAAATAAACCAAGTCTGATAGCATCATCAGTCACTCCATTTAGCTTTAAAGTATCACATTTTTCAAGAAAAGTGGTGATATGGTCATTAGGATCTTCATTATCTAGTCCACTAAATTGATCTTGTTGAATTACTCGATTTAGAGCGACTAAGCTCAAAGTTATTAGCAGCGATAGTAGGTCTTACAATACTTGAAGGTGCTCCGATGGCATTCGGCATAGCAAAATCACGCAAAGACTTTGTAGTATCTTCGTCTCCCATGTTTTCCGAATTTGTGTCACTTACTTCAGAAGATAAAAAATTGAAATTGAGATCCTGTTGTTGTTCCAAGGACAGCAACTTCTTTTGTTTCTTTAGTGCCCGAGTTGTTTTTTCAATTTCTGGATCAAACGGGACCAAAAGACGATTAGTACGGGGCATAAACTATGGAAAACAGAAATGAGTAATAATGTATTCAGCAAGCTATTTTGAACTAAAAACTGCAGCGTATAAAATCAGAAAATCACATGCGTCTGCAGACTTGCAGCACTATCAAGAAATATTGAAGCAAAATAATAACAATATAGACTAAAACTTAACAGAAAGTAGAAGATGCAACTGAAAAAAAATAGACTAATAACTAGACAGCAGATGTATCACAATTTTGGCAGTAAAGTCTATCTAAAAAAAACAATTACTAAAGTAGTAGACATTAAACAAGAAAACTAAGAGTAAACAAAATTAACAATAAAAATACTCCTTAAAACGAATGAATAAAGTACCAAACAATTTACTTTAGCAACATAATGAAAAGATGAATGGTGCACTAGTCTAAGCTCACAAAAAGCTAATACTGTACTACTAAGAAAAACAAAGATTTTAGAGCTACTACTAAATTACAGAAAATAAGTCTATATTCCACATAGTAGAACGTGCGCAAGCCTCGCACGCCTAAGGTGCGCACCTCGCGCGTTGCGGGGTTGCTTGTACGCACTTGGCGATTTTGACGATCTTTGCCTAGTTAATGTAGTTTAATTAGTTTCTTTTGGTAATTTTTGAGAATTCCTATTATCTTATAACCCTAATTAAAGAGAGAATAGAGAGAGAAACCTACTTTATTCCTCTTTCCTTCTATGCTAGATTCAACCATTGAATTTTTGTTGATTAAGACTATGTTGATCGTAGCTTGAATTCATTCTTGAGAAAGATTATTGGATCTTCGATTTGACTATTGTGAGGTTCTTCTACAAACTATTTCTTAATTATAATTATGATTTCTATATTCTTTAATTGATTATTGTTTGTTTGCTAGGAAGTACATCTAGGCTTTTCATTCATTTAATATATTGCTAGAACCTAGAATAATTGTCGATTCTCTTATTCTTTGTTCATAAGTAGTAATCTAGGGTTTGACATAGAATCTGATTGTTCTTGTTAATCACTAGAGAAATCATAATTCCCAAATTGAATAATTCGTGCTAGCAAATTTTGTTTGGCTTATAGATTCCTAGGGCTTAGATGTTCTTTAGAATTGAACGATAATTGCATATTCAATTAGGTTGTTCTTTAGTTCAGGCTATTCTATCTGCAGATTCGGGTAGTTTAACTATTCTTTAGAGGGAAAAGGGATTTAATTCTCAATCTATGAGTGATTAAGAGTAATTGTTCATACCAGAAACCGATGATCGATAATCTGAATCGAAGTGAAAATCAACCGGACTCAAGATTCTTCTCTATTGGTATTTCCACTTTTTAATATTATTTTCTTAGTTTATTAGATTACATATTTCAACTAAAAACCCCCTTTACAATTTGTTATTCACACACTCCAGTACTTAAGTCAATGTCGATTCGACCCTACTTACCACTTACATTATTTGTATTGGAAAGTTGGAACTTATAAATATTATCTTTGGTAAATGCGTGCGACCGCGTCCCACCAAATTTTGGTGCAGCTGCCGAGGACTTGGCAACAACTAAAGTGTGTTTATAGTAGATTGTTTTTATTTTCTTTTCATTTTCTTATCATCTTTTGTACATGGTTAAAACTCGTGCTACTAATCAAGATCAATTGCAGAACGATCCAGAACTTGAATTGACCCTTTTTAGGTTAAGGAGAGAATTGCGAAGGGATTTTGAAGACCTTCCTTTCAATTTGGATCTTGAGGAAGACATGCGACCACGAGTTGAAACTCGCACTTTGAGGGAGCTCACTGCTCCCAACCTTGATCAGCAACCCTTGTAGATAGTGTTTTTGGTACCTGCTGATGACACCACTACCTTCGAGCTCAAATCAGGGCATGTTCATCTTTTGCCATCTTTCCTTGGGCTTAGTGGTGAAGATCCTAACATGTGTCTTTTCGAGTTTCATGTTTTTTGCTCAAGCATGAAACCAAGCAATGCCATTGAGGACCAAGTGAAGATGACGCCCTTTCCTTTTGCCCTTAAGGATACGGCCGAGGACTGGCTCTATTACCTCCCACTGGGGTGCATCACGAGTTGGTTTAATAGGAAGAGGTTGTTTCTTGACAAATATTTTCCGGCTTCAAAATCTTCGACACTCAAGAAGGAGATCAACAACATAGAACAAAGGTATGATGAGCCTTTGTATGAGTACTGGCACCGGTTTAAAAGGGTTTGTGCTAGTTGCCCGTATCATGGCTATAGTGAGCAAGACCTGATCTTGTAAGTGTGTAATGGATTGTCTGATGATGTTTTACGGTGATTAATGCTGTGAGTGGGGGGTCAATCATCAATAAATCCCATCATGAGGCACACTGTTTGGTAGAGGAGCTGATTGAAGGTTCTAGGCATTTTGGTAGACGGTATACCCAAAGAAAAAATGCTTGTGCCGCAAGTGGTCATAATTCCCACCTGGGGGAGTAGGTTCAAGATCTCACTTCCTTAGTGAGACATCTTATTTGAAGGGCCAGGTACAGTAGATTAAAGCTTGTGGGATTTGTGCTTCTAACCATCCGATTGATTGTTGCATGTAGTTGTAAGAGGGGCCAGGTAAAGAGGTCAAAGCCATGGGTTTCCACGGTTAGCAGCAATCAAAGGAGGTATGGTCCTTATTCTACCACTTCTAATCTGGGTTGGGGATAACCCGCGGTTGAGATATGGTAATGACAACAACATCCAACAACCACCACAGTACCAATAAGCGTCAAATCCGGGGCAAGGTTCGGGGTCAAGGCAAAGCTCTTTTATGTCTTGTGAAGACACGACACATACCTTAACCAAGAACATGACCTCTACGCAAGGTAATATGGTACAGTTTCAGGAGGAGACTCGGGCTAGCATTTGAAATCTGGAAAATCAGATGAGCCAGGTCTCAAGTGCATTGAGTAGGTTGGAGGCTCGTGATAGTGGGAAACTGCCATCCCAAACTAAGATTAACCCGAAGAAGAATGTGATTGCTATTATGGTGGTGGGTGAATCTCGAATGCAACAAGTGAGTGAGGCTCCAGTGCAACAAGTGGAGAGTATTTTGATTCCAAACTACAAGCCTCTTCCACCTTTTCCTTCATCATTACGGGACAATGATAGGTATGACAAGAGCAAGGGTTTTTATAAGACCATGCGTGAGCCCAAGGTAAGACCTCCTACCGCCCATGTATTAGAGAAAGCAAATACGTTTGTTGTTGCTGTCTCCTATAATTTTCTCCCTGGCATGTTTACTATTCATTGCACAATCCATGACATGTTTACTATTCATTGCATAATCCATGACACCTATATTCCCTAAGCTATGTTAGACTTAGGAGCGTCTATTAATGTGATTCCCCTCTCCCTTTATGAGTCTTTAAAGCTTGGTCCTCTTATTGATAGAAGTGTCCTTGTGCAAGTGCCTAACGGATCCACTATTCACCCTAAAGGTAAAGTAGAGGATGTGTTAGTCAAAGTTGGTAAACCACAATTTCCTAGTGATTTTTATGTACTGGAAATGGAGTCTAATGTCTCTCCCGTTCTCTTAGGGTGACCGTTTTTGAAAACCTCCAGTACTAAGATTGATGTGGGTGTTGGGTTGTTGAGTGTCGAGTTTAAGGGCCAGGTTGAGTCCTTTGGGATGTTTGGTTCAAATAAGTCTTTGGGGTCTCACCCCTCATGCTTTGTTGGTACTATAGAGTCGGTGTCACATACTCCTTGTGGTATTGGTAAGAAGAAAAAGGCTAGAAAGGTGACGAGTACTAACAACCCACCCGATTTGCCCCATGATTAGAAGATGTTTTCACTTACGTTGGCTGGACAAGGTGTGGTTTCCCCTAGTTTGCTGGTACAAGACCAGCATCAATGAGGTGAGTCCTTCCCCGATTGATTTCAGGAGGTAAGAAGTCAAGCTAATGACTTTAAACTAAGCGGTACTCGGGAGGAAATCCGAGCTTCTTCTGTTTCTTTTCTTTCTTTCTTTTCCTTCCACCCTCCATCTTTTCCTTCTTCTTCCATTTCCGGAATTCCGCCATCTTTTCTATTCCACCACAACAAATAGTCGTACCCTATTCCTTTTCCATTTCCCGATCCCCAAATTTCCAAACGCATGGAACATTTGCATATTAGGTGCAAATTTAGAGCCTTCCCTTCCAATGGGGTTGGTTTCGAACTTATCATTGTTAATTGGTTGAGAGAGTTGAGTTGTGAGTAGAGTTGGGTCATTGGTTTCGTATATTTTTTGTTGGGTTTGTGATGCCTAATGAGTGGTGGTGTTCAGGGAGTGAATATTTTGTGAGAGTTGATGTTGTGTTTAGCCTACTTCCTTTTCTTGTTCTTCTTGTACTTGTTCTCACATTGAGGACAATGTCTTGATTAAGTGGGGGGAGATATTCATTGCTTGGGTGTGTTTTCTGTGACGTGCATATTGGGAAATTCCCAACGGTACACTCCTAGAATTGGCTTCTCTCACTGGTACACTTCTATCTTTTTAACTTCCTAATGATACACCTATAGTTTGAAATCTTCCCTAGCGTGAACATTCCGTTAAATAAAATATTAGTTTAAGGTTAATTAGGGATAGGGGTTTGCCTCGTTTTGCGTTCTTTAGCTGTTCCAAGGTGAAGATGACGTTTTTTCGAAAAACGGACACCGTTGTGCACCCTTTATTGGCAATAATTTTGATAATCCCTACAAAACGAGTACCTACAACTTGGGATTTCGGGCACGTACTTTGAGGGGGCATTTTCGGCTATCAAAAAGCCATCTCGAGCTACGTGTTTGAAAACTCGACTTATTGGTACTCAATTTGTAGGAATTCCCGAAATTCTTATCCAAAGAGGAGGCACAGTGGTGTCCGTTTTTCAAAAAATGTCATCTTAACCTTGAAAAGGTCAAAGCACGTAAAACGAGACAAACCCATAACCATAAACTAACCTTTTATTTAACGGAATGATCACCGTAGGGAAGATTTCAAACTACAGTTGTACCAATAAGAAATCAAAAAGGTGGAAGTGTACCACTAAGAGAAGCCAATTCTAGGAGTGTACCATTGGGAATTTCCCATTAATTTTTCTTTTGAAAAATCAAAAAAATCCCAAAATATGTGAAAAACCCGTTGAGTTGAAAAGTCACGCAAGAATGGGGGCCCGAATAGGTTGGAAACTCAAACGAGAGACCTATGCAAGAAACTGGCAATCTTGAGCGGGTGAGATGGTGAGTTCATCTTTGGAAAAACTGTGTAAATCTAGGAAGAAAACTCGAAAGATCTCTGAGGCAAAATGAGAGACAAAAGCGAGATATTTTGAATCATTTTCCAGAGTTGGTTTCATAAGGAGATGGTGATATAAGGAGTATCTCGGGTAGGATTTCATCTTGGTGTATGAAGTAGTGGCGATTAGGCTAGAACTCATCTAGCTTTGGAGAAATAAGAAGTAATTGTCGTGATTTGTGTGAATTTGGTGTGAGTTTGAGTCCTTTGAGATTGTTTGGGGCTCGAATTGACTTTATGATTTCATGACTTTTGGTATTTGATCTTGGTGTTGAGCGTGATTGAGTTTGCTACTAATGTTATTTCATGTGAGCTTTTAGTTCAAGTGAGGGGGTGTCTTTTTCCCTTGTGTTGGACTTTAAGTGATTTGGGAAATAGTAGCATCATTAATATGCACTAGGAGGGTGTGATAAGGGGCATAGTTTTGAGTTCGTTGTGAGGAAAGGTATTCCCTCGTGTTCTTAATGATTGAGTTTACTCGAGGTCGAGTAAAATTCAAGTGTGGGAGTAATTGATGAGACCACAATAGGCGTGTTTTTAGAGTGTTTAGGAGTTCGTTTTTTAGAGGTTTAGGCCTTGAGAAGCGGAGTTTCGGAGATGTTAGCCTAAGTGTGGTGCATAGAGATTTGGGATGTTTCCGATGCTTTAAAGGGGACTTAAGGACATTTGGAGACTTTATGCTTTTCTAACCATGCACAGGTGTCCTTATTCACGGTTCGTTCGATAAAGAATGTCTTTGGGATCCGATAAAGTCAAGAGGTTGAGTTTTGATTCATTCCGGCTCTCGATCGTGGTTATGGTTCGATAATGTGTCGTGCCCAAGCATTGAGTGTATTAGCATGTCAATTCGATTGATGAAGCATGGATATTTTGTGGGAGTTATTGAGCTCACAAGCCAAGCATGAGCACCCTAGCAGCCCACACGCATCTTCCAGCCAGCACCGCAAGTCCTACATACATCCCTCGTACATCCTTGCAGCGAGTAGTGCCCAGCACACAGGCTGGAACTGTGCATGACCCACGCACCACAGGCGCGCGCCTCACGCGCCAGGATGCTGCCCAGCTCGTACACAGCAAAACGTGCGCACTCCTCGCTAGCCTAAGGTGCGCACCTCGCGCGTTACAGGGCTGCTTGCACGCACTTGGCGATTTTGACGATCTTCGCCAAGTTAATGTAGCTTTAATTAGTTTCTTTTGGTAATTTTTGAGAATTCCTATTATCTGAGAACCCTAATTAGAGAGAGAAACCTACTTTATTCCTCTTTTCCTTCTATGTTAGATTCAAACATTGAAGGTTTGTTGATTAAGACTATGCCGATCTTAGCTTGAATTCGTTCTTGCGAAAGGTTATTGGATTTTCGATTTGACTATTGTGAGGTTTCTTTTATAAACTCTTTCTTAATTATAAATATGATTTCTATATTCTTTAATTGATTATTGTTTGTTTCTTAGGAAGTACAACTAGTCTTTTCATTCAATTAATCTATTGTTATAACCTAGAATAGTTGTCGATTCTCTTATTCTTTGTTCATAAGTAGTAATCTAGGGTTTGACACAGAATTCGATTGTTCTTGTTAATCACTAGAGAAATCCTAATTCTTAAATTGAATAATTTGTGCTAGCATCCCTAGGGCTTTGATGTTCTTTAGAATTGAACCATAATTGCATATTCAATTAGGTTGTTCTTTAGTTCAGGTTATTCTATCTATATATTCGGGTAGTTTAACTATTATTTAGAGGGAAAAGGCATTTAGTTCTTAATCTATGAGTGATTAAGAGTAATTGTTTATACTACAAAATGGTTAATCGATAATCTGAATCAAAGTGAAAATCAATCGGACTCAATATTCTTCTTTATGAGATTTCTAATTTTAATATTATTTTCTGAGTTTATTATATTACATATTTCAACTAAAAACCTCCTTTACAATTTGTTATTCACACACTTTAGTACCCAAGTCTATGTGGATTCGACCCTACTTACCAGTTACATATTTTATATTGGGGAAAATTGGCACCAACAGCACCAACTATTCGTTTGGTGCACAAAACAGCACAAACTAAAGAAGGTGCAATGCACAACACAAACTTTATGTGATGGGTGCACAAAACAACACAAGGAGATTTTGGCCTGATATTCTACTTAGAATTCATGTTGTTTTGTGCACCCATCACATAGAGTTTGTGTTGTGCACCTACCACAATATTCGTTTGTGTTGTTTTGTGCACCCGTCACATAAAGTTTATGTTGTGCACTGCACCTTCTTTAGTTTGTGTTGTTTTGTGCACCAAATCAATAGTTGGTGTTGTTGGCGCCAATTTTTCCTTTATATTGGAAGATTGGAACTTACAAATATGATCTTTGGTAAACGCGTGCGACCGCGTTCCACAACCATCTCGACGAAGAGATGAAGAAAAACACTGTAAAGGGTGGCATCACTGCAATGGCCAGACAAGCCCTTCTCAAAGGGGATGCCAAGATTCCCAAACTTCCTTCAGCAAGTCGACTAACTATACTTGTATTTCCATATGATTTCGACTGAATCTTGACTGATTAACTTGTTTTTGCAGAATCCAAAACACACGACAAAGGCCAAAATGGCCGCTTCGAAGCCCACTCCAACCTTAATAAAGGAGTCGAAGACTCCGCCACTCGAGCCCCAAACGAAGGAGGCAGAGATCGAGGTTGAGTTTAAAAGAAGCTTGAAAAGAAAATCTGTTGAGCCTCCTTCTGATTTTAACCCACTCATCCAAGACTTGGATTTTCACTTGGATAGGTCTGGTTTGAGGTTGGATGGCGCTGATGACGAACTCGAGCCGCTACTGAAGAGGTCGAAGGGCTTTTCTTACCTATATGAAGTTGAGGGACAAGCTAAGGTCGTCAGCAACGAACATTCTAGTAGGAGAGCTCTTCGAGGAGACCTTACTCGTCCCCAGTGACATGGAAGATGTTGCCAAATATGGGGCGATGAAGGAAATCGAAGCACTTCATGAGTGCTGGCAGCAGGTATCCTCCGTGAACTCGATGTATTTATCATATCTTGCTTATTTACTGATTAACATTTTCCTGCTTATTGATGATGTTTGTACGCATGGCTTGCTTCACCAAAAGTGGTGGTGAAGACATTGCTAAGTTGTCCGAGGGGCGGACTAAACAGGACGAGCAAAGGAAATCTCGAAGAGTGTATCCATTCGCTCTTGGAGGCCTCTCAAAGAGTAGGGGGTCCTCGAGGACGAGCAAAGGAAATCTCAAAATGAAAATGTTGACAACCTCGAGGACTTCAAGAGCGAACAGATAAGCCTCCGAAATAACAAACAGGTGGTCTTTAATGAGTTAAAGGCGGCTGAAACAAGGCTCGGGGAGTCAACCAGGGAGGTCGCGTAATTCGAGGGCAGGCTAAAGGCTCATGTTGAGATATTGGACCACGTCCAAAAGGAACTGAGTGAACTATGAGCCAAGGCTGACAAGTTGGTCAGGGACATGAAGCAAAAAAAGGATAAAATTGTCTGTAAAATGGAAGAAGTCCCTGGCCAGCCTCGACTATGCTGATAAGAAGGTCATCGAGGGCTGCGACACAGCTCGAGAAGACATCCAAGGCTGCTTCCAGAAGAACTTAGTGGGCTTTTGGTTCTCAAAGGGTAAGGGAAAAGAAATCGGGAAGGAGAAAGGAAACTAAAACCCTTTAATTAAAAAAAGTTGTTTGGATGGTTCAATAAAAATATTCTCCCCCTCCCACCACCACCTCTCAAACCATCGGCTCCCTCCAACTATATTTCCTCGTTCTCAACCGCCGCTAATCTCTGACCAGCGTCGTCGTCAGTAAAGGTAAGCTGCCGCTTCTCCATTCCTGGCGTCATCGGCTTTTTTAAAACTGGTGGTGTTCTCCCTTTTCTCTCTATCTTTAATGCCTCTTGGCTCCTACTCTATAGCCGGCGCTTTTGGCAGATATGGTGTTTCTTCATGGAGATGGGTGGATTGTCGAGGCTGGGTGGGTTTATGGTGGGGGTGAGTTTCCTCAGTGGGATGTTTTTGAGAGGGGGGTTGGGTGGCTAAGGGGAGGCGAGAGAGGCGTTTCTCGAGGGGTTTGGATAGGCTAGGGCTTGATTTTGGTGGTCTTTGGCCGGTTTCCTGCGGGGCAGGGTTGGTTCTATCATATTTAGGTGAACTCCGGCGATGATAGCGGTGATTTAGGTGAACTCCGATGATGATAACGGTGATTTAGGTGAACTCCGGTGGATCTATGTAGAGGTGGTCCTGCTAAGGTGGGAGAGGGAGTGAACGTTGAGGGTGTTGGGTGGTCAAAGTTAGATGATCCAGGGTTTCCAAAACCCCCATTTCTAAGTGGAGGGGGTGGGAAATCAAATTAGAGAGATTTAGGGTAATGGAGGAGGGAAAGGGAAAGGTAACACCCCTCATTCAAGCAAGTTTTAAGGGAACGGAATCAATCCACTCCCTTTCCCTTTCATGAAGCCCCCTTATCAAACACCCCCTTAAAGGATTTGGCTCCTGAATTGGACTTTGAGCAAGTTCTTACCACGTTCAAGGAGTTTGAACAGACGGCCATTCAAGAGGCCATTGCTAAGGAGAAGGCAGTCTAGGAAGTTTCAAAGACTGCTAAGGCTTAGACCTCTGCTCCTGAGGCAGTCGAGAAAGATGGGATGGTCGAATGAGTTGTGCCCTTGGACCCCGAGGTGCCTAATACTGAAGCAAATGTTGGTGCTTCTGCTGCTAAAGTTGAGGTCAGTGAGGCCAAGGACGAAGAGGCACCAACTACTAAAGAGTTAGGTGACTAGAACTCCTTGTCAGGCACCTCCTCAGATGACGAAGAAGAAGAAGAAGAGCAAGTGCACATAGAACCTTAGAAAATATCTCTTCCTTTTCGACCATGTAGCCAACTTTTTCGATTTTGATGTAATGAACCTCTTCTTACGAAATGGAACTTCTTTATTTGACTAAGTTTTATTATTTTGATAACCTAATTATTTATATAGTTTTTACCCCTATTCGTGAGATAAATCGTACGTAATTAAAGCTCTTCGGAGCTATTTTGTGCTAAATAATCTATAAGTTTTGGTTTTTTTGTTTTCGTGTGGAATCACAGGTTTTAGGGAGTTTTCTCCCTTTCCCGAGCCATATTGAAGAAATTGTAGCTTTACGAATGGTTCCGAGACACGTAAGAGTTGTTACGAGACATATTTGATGAGTTAGGAAGTCCCGAGCTTATAGACGTGAAGAATTAAGTTGAAAGCCGAAGAAAGAGAAAAAAGAGCCCAGCTTGAAGGCTCCGGGCAGCCCAGCCCGATCGGATTGGAAAGACGTGTTTGGGCGGGTAACCTTGCCCGATTGGGCTGAAGTTCACACATCCTGCGAGCTTATTCTCGGGCCGATCGGGCGAGAAGGCCCGACCTAAACCGTCGAGTTTGTTGTTGGGCTGTTGTGCGCGAGAAAAGAAGAGTGCCATTTTGGCTCAGCTCGTTAGCAACGGGCAGCAAGGCCCGATTAGGCGAGGCCCAATTTATTACCTTGGTTGTTGCGTACGTTTTGGCGAAGGAAACAAGAGCAGGCCCACGTTTCCATCAGCCCGTTTGGAGACGGGCGGAGTTGGCCTGATCGGGCAAGGCCTCCGAAGCCCAACTTTGAGCGTTTAACTTCCCTTTTCATTAATTTCGAGGAGGATTATAAATACTTATGCTTCATTATTTGTCAGACACTTTATTTTTCAGCTTTCATTAGTATTAATTTTCAGAGCTTTTTAGAGTAAACACTTTTAGACTAGTTTGGAGGAGATCAAACCTCAGATTTATTTCAATTTAAGTTAATTTTTTCGGTCATTCGATATTGTTCTTCTCTCTTAATTTCTTTGTTTAATCTTTGATTGCTTGATTAATTAGTTCATGATGCAAAGATTAGATTTTTATATTAGATTTATTATCATTGATTCAATCATGTCTGAGTAGTCATATTTCTAGGGTTTTAGGGAGGAAAACCATGTTTATACCATGATTCATATTTGAATTGCTATTAGTTTCTAGGTTTTGATTAGATTGATTATGGTTTTATTTGTTCTTAGTGAGTGATTGAAGTTATTGCGCAGTTCCATTAATTGCTTGTCGTTAATAATTATTTGCACATATCCGTCTTACTTTTAGAGGCCCTAGTACACACCAGTAATTTTGAGTATGTTAGTGAACATGCGGCATATGTTGAATTATGAGCGTTAAGACATAACTATAGCTTAACTTGTGATATAATCTCTCGACTCTTAACCTAGGTATTGATAGTTGTATGAACCCTTTGATTGGTATAAGCATGGTGGATCGAACTAATGCCCTAGACATTTAATTCATAGTTTAAATCCCACTTTGTATATTGTTTTCTTTAGTTTAATTAGTAGTTCAGTTGATTCTTCTTTGATCTTATCTGAAGTAGCTTTTTAACTGAATCTAAACTCTGAGAATTTGTCTCCCTGTGGATTCGACCCTATTTCCCAGACTAATGTTTATTAGAGGACTTTAGGATTTACTTCTAAGGTCGAATGACCTGCTAGATTGAATAATTATAACATCGAGGGACCAATAAGGTCAAGTGTTAATAAGCCGAGTGACCGGTTAGGTTGGAGCAATAAATCGATTGACTTGCTAAGTCTGTTTAATATATTGATTTGTCAGGTCAAGTATTAAAGCTTCGAATGACCTGTTAGGTCCAATAACTAATCTTGATTGACCTGTTAGGTCAAGTAACATAACTTCGATTGACCTATTAAGTCTGCGTAATCATAGTTTAGAGATATCTTTTACAAATCCTAGTTCGAATGACCTACTAAGACGATTTTCATTTCATAACTTCATTTTTTACAAAGCCTTTTGACCGACAAGGTCGAGGCATTTCACAATTTTCATGAAAATCGCGAAGTTAAGAAACATCAGCAACTAGCTCAAGCTGTGACTTCGAAGTATGCCATGATAATTTTGAATGAGTCTACATCTTCCATTTGACCGTTAAGGTCGAGGTCCTATTAGCCCCTTTGAAATTTGTCTTCCTAAACATAAAATCTTCGAAGGTTGTCAACATTCCATGGTCGAACTATCTCTGTTACTCAGTACGGTTGTGGTATGCCAAATCGAGTGATGATATTTTTCCATATGAACTGTTGTACTTGGTTGTTAGAGATGGTGGGTAAGGGTTCTACTTTGACCCATTTGGTGAAATAGTCAATTGCGACCAGCAAGAATTTTCTTCCACCAAATGCCGTCGGAAACGGCCCTAAGATGTCCATGCCCACTGTTCTAAAGGCAGTATAGCTTGTATGGTTGTCATATAGATGGCTGAGTGTCAATGTATATTAGCGTATACTTGACATTTTGGGCATCTTTTTACTAATTGTTTGGCATCTTCTATCATTGTGCGCTAGGTTAACCTAGCTCGAAGTGCCTTACCAGCAATTGTTCGAGCACCTTGATGGCTTCCAAGGTACCTTCATGAATTTCTCGAAGCACTTGGCCTCCTTCCTCAATTGACACATCTCGGTAGTGGATGTGTGAACGACATTTGTACAATAACTCGTTGTGCAATAGAAACAAATCAGCTCGACGTTTTACTCTTTTAGCTTCTTTCTCATTTTCTTGCAGCTTCCCTTTTTCGAGGTAGCCTCGAATGTCCTTCATCCATTCATTCGATCGATCTATTTGGAAAGTAAAGACCGATCGGTTAATACTTGGCTTATATAATACCTCCTAAGAAATTGCTCGAGGCATCAGAAAGTAGCTGAGCTGGCCATTCGAGATAGGGCATCAGTTTGTTGATTCTCCGACCTCGGATAATGTTGAATTTGGCAAATTTTGCTAGTTGTTCTTTTACTTTTCTCAGGTACATCTTCATATTGTCCTCTTTTGCTTCGAACTCTGCTTGCGCATGACCTACAACCAGCTGAGATTCGGTTTTAACAATGTCTTCATCACTCCATTAGAGAGGGAAAGTTTCAAACCAAGGAGCAAAGCTTCATATTTGGTCTAATTATTCGACGCAGCAAAGTCGAATTTTATTGCATATCCAGTCTTAATCTCGAGGGGATCTACGATTAGTAGACCAGCCCTACGTCCTACTTTTAACGAAGAACTGTCAACAAACAAATGCCATATCCCAGTTAGGGTGGCTGCCTCTGTCTCTGTCGGACAATCTCCGATGCAATCCGCTAAGGCTTGTGCCTTTATCGCTCTTTTAGAATCATATTCCAAGCCAAAATCCGTCAACTGATTGGCCCATTCTACGAATCGGTTTGATCCATTTCTATTTTCGATCAGCTTTTTCAATGGCAGGCTTTTGTGAGCACTTTGATCGGGAAAGCTTGAAAATAGGGCTTTAGTTTTCGACTGGCCATCACTAAAGAAAATATCGTTTTTTTCGCAGGAAGGATATCTACTTTCATCTCCTTAAAAGGCATGATTGATGAAATATACAAGATGCGGTTGTTTCTCCCTTTCAGCCACTAAGATAGCACTTAATACACATTCTGATACAAGTAAGTAAATGAACAACGTCTTTCCCGACAAGGGTGAGACGAGTTTAGGGAGTGTCAAAAGGTGAGTTTCTAGTTCTTTAAATGCATGTTAAGCTTCTTCTCTCCATTCAAAATATGGTTTCTTTAGAGTGTTAAAGAAGTGTAAACTCTTGTCACCAGATCAGGACAAAAATCGTCCTAATATAAAGTGGCCATGCACCCTGTAAGTCTTTTTACCGCCTTGACAGTTCGTAAGTGATATCATTTTGATTATTGCCTCGAATTTGTCCGGATTGGCCTCTATTCGCCTTTCATCCACCAAAATAACCGAGGAACTTCCCACCTCCAACGCAAAAGACGCATTTATTTGGATTTAACTTCATGTTGTACTTCCACAAAGTTGTCAAAGTTTCTTTCAAATCCTTAACATGATCTTCGACCAGCTTGCTTTTGACGATCATGTCATCAAGATAGACTTCAACGTTCCTACCAAGCTGATCCTAGAACATCTTGTTGACAAGGCGCTGATAGATGGCCCCTACATTCTTTAGACCAATGCTTGTTATGAATGTCGTATACACCTGATCTTCCTCGGCTAAAGGAATATTATGATACCCACCATTTGCGTCCATGAAATTGAACTGAGCATGTTCGGATGTCGAGTCGACTAGTTTCTCGATTTTTGGTAGGTGGAAGTCTTCTTTTGGGCAAGCTTTATTTTGGTCCGTGAAGTCAACGCACATTGTCCATTGTCGTTGGGTTTTCGAACCAGCACGACATTCTACAACCATTGTGTGTACTGGCATTCTTTGATTAGTTCGGCACTTAGTAATTTTTTCACTTCTTCAGTTGCAGCTTTGTTTCTTTCAAGCCCTTGATGTCGTAGCTTCTGCTTGATGGGTTTAAAATCTTTTTTGATGTTTAACTGATGTTGGGTGACCGAGGGATCTATCCCTGGCATTTCATCAGTTGAAAGGCAAAGACGTCTTTGAATTCTCGAAGTACTTCAACTAGTTCTTCTCTTACTGCCTAATAGAAGACTTCTCCCACTCGAAATGTCCGTCTAGGATCAAGTCCAAGTGATACTTCTTTGTCTTTATCGACCGGCTGGGGTCGATTATGGTTGATGGGGTTTTCATTGTAAAATAGTCCTAGTGGAGGAGGGGACATTTTCTATGTACCGTCATCTTTTCTCTTACTTTTATCGGAGCCTCCTTGTTTCTCCTCCTTAAACTGTTAAGCATTCCCTAGCAGACTTTTGGTCACCATATAGCCTTTATAATGAACCATCATATGTCTTAAATTGCAACAGGAGTTTGTACGTCGAAATGGCAACCTTTATTTTGTTTAGTGTTTCCCGTCCAATGATTACGTTGTATGGCATGTCGGTATACACCACCAAGAAGTTCACTGGGAGGCATCTCCCCTTTCCCTTGTCGCCAAAATGACTGGGTAGCTTGATAACTCCGACGGGGTGGACAGGCTGTCCCCCGAAGCCGACTAGGGGTCGGTCGATGGCTTGAATCTCCTTCTTTTCATAGTTCATTTTTAAAGGCATTCCCAGGTTATTATGTCAGCTGAGCTCCCACTAGCAATCAAGACTCGACCACCCCTATGGTTGGCCACCTTCAGCTCGATACAAGGGGCGTCATTTGGGGTTTGAATTTCTCTCGAACTTTCACAAAAACCATGGTGGGGGTGTCTGGTGCTTCAACACTTCGGCGTTCTTAAGATGATACAGGTGATTTTTCCTCGATCGGCCGGCTAGGCCTCTTGAAGCAAAGCCACCAGCCAAGGTTGTTAAAATCGTGATTTTAACTTAAAGCAGACGGACCAGTTAAAATCAAATCGTAAGATTCTAGTTTTCCGGCCAATATATGGATGTATGATAAAATGTGTTAATGTTTCAACCATTTTTGTTTAGTTAACCTATAAATATTCGGTAAAATTATTAAATACCAATGTAGACTAACAGTTTTAGTATTTTACTAGAAAAGAGCTTTCATATATTTAAATAAGTATTTAAAAATAAGTTAAGTCCAACATTCATCATATACTAAAGACAAGCGTCACATATTACACTAGTACACCACATTCTACAACGATTGAAACTCTAAATTTATATTTAATCATCACTTTCGGTAGTTCCTGTATTAGTTCCCAACATATCATCACGATCATCACACATTGCATCCAAATTGATCTCATTTGTATCAACATTCGGTGCAACATCTTGAATATCATCACTTCAGTGTTTTCAACTAGACAAGAAAAAAAAAGAAAAAATATGAGAACGATGAAATTTTTCATCTTAGCTAAATAAAAACGAATTTGTACAAAACTACAAACTTACATTGAGGGTCAAGAAACTCTATATCAATCCCTTCATCTCCATTGTCTACTGCTCTAGCAAATCTCCTAGCTTCTCGATCAAGAGCATTCAACCATGTGGTGTTATCTGGAACAACAGGTTCGTCAACCACAATTATCCATTCATCATCTGAAGGCATGTCACCTAAAACTAATGGTTGTTGTATTTTGAACTTGCTTGCTCGTTTTACCTTATCTTCTCTTCAGTTTTAGGTTGTAAATCACGAACACTAAATCATTCATCTTTTTGTGATGTAATAGATTTCTTTTCTTCTTGTAGACTGGTGGGATGCGGTCGCATGCGTTTACCAAAGATAATATTTATAAACCAACTTTCCAACACAAATAATGTAGGAGGCAAGTAGGGTCGAACCACAGAGACTTAGGTACCAAAGTATGTTCACAAGAGATTGGAATGGGGGTTTTCGGATTAAAAGATTAATTAACAAACTAAGAAAACAATAATAGAATAGAGAAATATCAAGGGAGAAGAGTCTTGAGTTCGGTTGATCGTCACTTCGATTCGGTTTATCGATCATCGGTTTCTATGTATAAACAACTACTCTTAATCACTTAAAGATTGAGAATGAAATCCCGCTTCCCTCTAAAGATTAGTTAAACTACCCGAATCTGCAGATAGAATAACTGAACTCAAGAACAGCCTAATTGAATCAGCAATTTAGGTTCAATTCTAAAGCACATCAAAATTCTAGGAATCTGTGAGCCAAACAACAATTACTAGCGCAATTATTCAATTTGGAAATAAAGATTTCACTAGGAAATAACAAGAACAATCAGATTTTTAAGTTAAACCCTAGTTTGCTACTCATAAACAAAGAACAAAAGAATCAGCAATCGTTTAAGGTTCCAACAATAGACTAATCGAAATAATAGACTAGCTGTACTTCCTAGAAATCAAGCAATAAATCATATAATCAAATAGAAATCATTACTATAATTAAGAAAGAGTTTACAAAAGAAACCTCACAATAAACTAACCGACGATCAAATCACCGTTCTCAAGAGTTGATTTACCCTACGATCGGCGTAGAGTTCATCAATAAATCTTCACTAATTGAAACTATACTTAAAGGATTAAAGAGGGAGAAAGTGTGTTCTTCTCTGTAATTAGGGTTCTAAGTAATTGGGATAATAGGAGTTAATGAAATAAAATCATAAAACTAAGCTAATAAACAATCGTCGACCAAAATCGTTCGTCCGCACGCACAGGCCCGCCTTGCGCGAGTCGCACAACCTATGCGCGCAGCGTGAGCTTGATTACTACTTATGGTGATGCTGGGAGGTCGTCTAGCGTGCGAGGTGCGCACGCTTGGTGCGCGAGTCGCGTAGAGCTGCTGTTCTGCTCGGCTGCTGCTCGCGTGTTGTGCGCGAGATGTGCTGGACGGGAGCACGAGGTGCGCGCCTAGGCTGCTTGCTTAGGTTGCTGTGTTACGGGTGTCTTGGTAGAAGAAGGATTGGCCTTGCTTACTTGCGGATACTTACGAAGATTAGTAAGCTCTCATACGAAATCCAAGCTTTGTAATCGAATCAAATGCTAGCACACACGCAATTACCTTGAACAATTAACACGAACGAACAATCACGAACGACAACTGAAATGAGATTACTACGAACTTTGTTGACTTTCATTATCGAACGAACCACGAATATGGGACCAAGTCCGCCTGAAAATGATTAAAATAATATAAAGTCTCCAAATGTCCTTAAAACACCTCTAATGTATCGAAACCATCTCAATTCTCCATATACCACACTTAGGCTAATAAATACGAAACTCCACTTCTCAAGGTCTAAACCTTAACAAAACGAAGTCCGAAATACTCTAAATACACGCCTAATATGGCCTCATCAAATAACCCTACACTTGAACTTTACTCGACCTCGCGTAAACTCAATCATTAAGAATACGGGGTGAACCTTACCAAGACAGCATACACATGAACTACTCCCTTATCACTCCATCCTAGTGTATAAAACGATGCAACTCTCCTCCGAATTGCTTAAGGACAATTACAAGGGTAAAAGACACCCCCACTCTTGAAACAAAAGCTCACTTAAAACAACGTTAGAAGCATACTCAACCACGTCCAACACCAAGATACACACCAAGAGTCAAGAAATCAATAAAGTGAATTTGACCCCGAAAAATCTCAAAGGACTTAAATTCACACCAAATCCGTACAAATCACAACCATCACTCCTTAACTCTCCAAAGATAAATGAGTTCTAACCTATTCACCTCTACTTCAAATGGCAAAATGAAATCCTACCCGAAACACTCCTTATATCACCATCTTCTTATGACACCAACTCCGGCAAATGATTCAAAATATCTCTCATTTTGCCTAAGAGCTCTTTCGAGTTTTCATCCTACCTTCACATATTTTTCTTTTTCAAATTATGAACTCACCATATCACCCGCTCTATATAGCCACTTTCTTGCATAGTTTGTTCTTTCGAGTTTCCAACCTATCCGGGCCCCCATTCTTCCCTGACTTTCCAACTCAACGGGTTTTCACATATTTTTTTTGGATATTTTTTCATTTTTCATTTTTTTTCAAAAGCAAAGCAAAAGTAAATGTAAAAGTCACACAAAACACACCCAAATCAACGACCATCTCCCCCCTTCTTAATCAAGACATTGTCCTCAACGTGAGAACATGTATAAGAAGGAAAAGAAAGGGAAAGGGGATAAACACGACATCAACTCTCACAAAGTCTTCACCCCCTCAACACCACCACTCATTATGCATCAAAAACTCAACCCTAACAACAAATATATGAAACCAAACATCCACTCAACTCACAACCCAACTCCCTCAACCAACCAACAATGATAAGTTCCAACCCAACCTCAATGGGAGAAAAGGTTCGAAATTCGCACCCAATAGATAAATCTAGGATGCAAATGCTCAATGTGTTTGAAATTTTGTGGAAAGGGGAATGGAAAAGAAATGGGAATAGGGTATGGCTATTCGTTGTGGTGGAATGGAAAGGATGGTAGAATTCTGAAAATGGAACAAGAAAGGGAGGGTGGAGGGTGGAAGGAAAAGAAATAAAGAAGAAAAGAAGCTCGGGTTGCCTCCCAAGTAGCGCTTAGTTTAGAGTCGTTACCTCGACTACTTACCTCCCGAAATTAATTAGGGGAGGACTCACTTACTTGATTGAATTCTTCTACCTGCAAGTCAGAGGAAACCACACCTTGCCCAGCCAATGTTAGTGAAAGCAATTTAGGAATCTTCACCTTTTTACCCTTTTTCTTCTTAGTAGTGCCACGAAGAGTATGTGACACCGTCCTTTTAACACCAATAAGGCAAGAGGGTTCAGACACTACAGACTTCTTACCACCAAACCCAAAGGACTCAACCCGACCCCCAAACTCGACACTCAATGACCCAGTCTCTACATCAATCTTAGTGTTGAAGGTTTTCATAAACAGTATCCCTAAGACAATAGGAGAAGCATTAGACTCCATCTCCAATACATAGAAATCAGTAGAAAATTGCAGTTTATCAACTTTGACTAACACATCCAATACTTTCCCTTTCGGGTGGATAGTGGATCTGTTAGCCAATTGCACAACGACACTAGTAGAAATAAGAGGACCAATCTTTGAAGACTCATAAAGGGAGAGGGGAATCACATTAATAGACGCTCCTAAGTCTAACATAGCTTGGGGAATGGGGGTGTCATGGATTGTGCAAGGGATAGTAAACATGTCAGGATCATCATGTTTAGGGGGGGAGAAAATTATGGGAGACAAAAACAACAAACTCATTTGCTCTTTCTAGTACATGAGGGGTAGGGGGACTTACCTTGGGCTCCTGCACGGCCTCATAAAGACCTTTGCTCTTTCTATACCTTTTTGTCGGCCCGTAATGCTGCAAGAAAAGGTAGGGGGAGGCTTGTAGTTTAGAATCAAAAGACTTCCCCCTTGTTTCTTTGGAGCCTCGTCTACCACCATGATAGCACTCACATTCTGCTTCAGATTCAACTCAGTTTGGGATGGCAATTTCCCACTATCACGAGCCTCCAACATACTCACCGCACTTGAGACTTGGCTCATCTAATTCTCCAGAATTCTGATGCTAGCCCGAGTATCCTCTTGAAACTGTACCATGTTGCCTTTCATAGAGGTCATGTTCTTAGTCAAGGCATGTATCATATCTTCACAACACATAGAAGGTCCTTGCCTCGGCCCCGAACCTTGCCCCTGATTTGGAGCTTGTTGGTACTGATTTGGTGGTTGGTTGTTGTTATCATTCCCATATCTCAATCGTAGGTTATCTCTCCAACCCGGATTATAGGTGGTAGAATAGGGGTCATACCTCCTTTGGTTTCTCTGTTGGCCTTGGAAACCCATGGCCTTCACCTCTTCACTCGGCCCCTCTTGCAAGTGTAGACAACAATCAGTAGGATGGTTATAAGAACAAATCCCACAAGCCTTTCACATGTTGTACTTTCCCTTTCACCATAAGATCCCTCACTAAGGAAGTGAGAGCTTGCACTTGCTCTCCCAACTGGGGGTCACTACTACTCGCGGCACTAACATTCATCCATTGAGTATCTCGTCTACCAAAGTGCCTAGAGCCTTCAGACAACTCCTCCATCAAAGCTCGAGTTGTTTCTGGGGTTTTGTTGATGATAGACCCACCACTAGCAGCATTGACCATACGCACATCCTCATCAGTGAGACCATTGTAGAAGTAAAGGATGAGATATTGGTCATTGTACCCATGGTAGGTACAACTAGCACACAATCTCTTGAACCTTTCCCAATGCTCAATGTTACTTATCTCCTTCTTCAAGGTGGAGGACTTAGAAGCTGGAAAGTATTTCACTAAGAATCGTCACTTCATTTCTGCCCATGTGATATACAACCCGGTAGAAGATAGTAGAGTCAATCCTTAGAGGTATCCTTCAAGGAGAAAGGAAACGCCTTCAGTTTCACCTGTTCTTCGGTAGCACTACTCGGTTTCATGCTTGAGGAGACTACGTGAAATTCAGACATAACTTATTCAGGTCCTCCCCACTGAGTCCATGGAAGGATGGCAAGAGATGGATGAGCCCTAACTTGAGCTCGAAAGTGGTGGTGGTGGCGCCCTCTTCAGGTTCAGGGAACATTATGCCTAAAAGCTGCTGATCAAGGTTGGGAGCAGTGAGCTCCCTAAAAGTGCGTGCCTCCGCTCATAATGGCATGGCTTCCTCAAACTCAAGGTGGAAAATAAGTTCTTCAAAATTTCTATGCAATCCTCTCCTCAACCTGAAAAGAGTTAATTCAAGTTCTGGATCGTATTGCAATTGATGCTGATTAGTAGCACGGGTCTCAACCATAAAAGAGAAAATCAAAAAATAAAAGAAAATAAAAACAATCTATTATAAACACACTTTAGTTGTTGCCAAGTTCCCGGCAACGGCGCCAAAATTTGGTGGGACGCGGTCGCACGCGTTTACCAAAGATAATATTTATAAACCAACTTTCCAACACAAATAATGTAGGAGGCAAGTAGGGTCGAACCACAGAGACTTAGGTACCAAAGTATGTTAACAAGAGATTGGAATGGGGGTTTTCAGATTAAAAGATTAAACAGACAAAGAAAACAATAATAGAATAGAGAAACATCAACGGAGAAGAGTCTTGAGTTCGGTTGATTGTCACTTCGATTCGGTTTATCGATCATCGGTTTCTATGTATAAACAACTACTCTTAATCACTTAAAGATTGAGAATTAAATCATACTTCCCTCTAAAGATTAGTTAAACTACCCAAATTTGCAGATAGAATAACTGACCTCAATAACAACCTAATTGAATCAGCAATTTAGGTTCAATTCTAAAGCACATCAAAACCCTAGGAATCTGTGAGCCAAACAACAATTACTAGCACAATTATTCAATTTGGAAATAAATATTTCACTAGGAAATAACAAGAGCAATCAAATTCTAAGTTAAACCCCAGTTTGCTACACAAACAAAGAACAAAAGAATCAGCAATCGTTCTAGTATCGAGCAACATACTATTCGAAAGAATAGACTAGTTGTAATTCCTAGCAATCAATCAATCAATAATATAATCAAATAGAAATCAATACTATAATTAAGAAAGAGTTTACAAAATAAACCTCACAACAAACTAACCGAAGATCAAATGACCGTTCTCAAGAGTTGATTTACGCTACGATCGGCATAGAGTACATCAATGAATCTTCACTAATTAAAACTAAACTAAAAGGATTAGAGTGAGAAAGTGTGTTCTTCTCTCTAATTAGGGTTCTAAGTAATTGGGATAAAAGGAGTTAATGAAATAAAATAATAAAACTAAGCTAATAAACAATCGTCGACCAAAATCGTTAGTCCGCACGCACAGGCCCGCCTTGCGCGAGTCGCGCAACCTATGCGCGTGGGGTGCGCTTGATTACTACTTGTGGTGCTGCTAGGAGGTCATCTAGCACGCGAGTTGCACATTCTTGGTCCGCAAGTCGCGCAGAGATGCTCGGTTGCTGCTCGCGTGTTGTGCGCGAGATGTGCTGGAAGGGAGCACGAGGTGCGCGCCTAGGCTGCTTGCTTGCTGTTTTGCGAGTGTCTCGGTAGGAGAAGGCATGGCCTTGCTTGCTTGAGGATGCTTACGAAGATTAGTAATCCCTCATACGAAATCCAAGCTTTGTAGTCGAATCAAATGTTAGCACACACACAATTACTTTGAACACTTAACACCAACGAACAATCACGAACGAGAATCGAAATGAGTTTACTACGAACTTTGTTGACTTTATTTATCGAACGAACAACGAACATGGGATGAAGTCCACCTATAAATGATTAAAATAATATAAAGTCTCCAAATGTCCTTAAAACACCTCTAATGTATCGAAACCATCTCAATTCTCCATATACCACACTTAGACTAATAAATACGAAACTCCGCTTCTCAAGGTCTAAACCTTTGCAAAACGAACTCCGAAATACTCTAAATACACGTCTAATATGGTCTCATCATAGACCTAAATCATATTATAAAACATAATAAAAAATTAATTTAATTAAAACAATAAATTACACAACGGAATATAGACGTTGTATACCATCTCAAAAGCACTCCAGTCTCGCTCGCAACCAGAAGAGCTGCAAATCAAGCTCAAAATCCTGATAGCTAACCTTTTTCACTCAGGTCTTTACCGAGGATACCTTCCAAGTTTTTACTTTGTTAAGATCTCTCATTTTTACTTGGACTACCTCCTTTACCTTCTTCTGATCTAGGTGTTTTGCCTCGGCGCACACCTTAGTAGTGTGTTTAAAGGCTTCGGCCTCTTTTAGAGTCTTGGCCAAAGTAATCAGTTTCTTCTTAGCTATGTCAAACTTAAAACTTCTTTGGCCTCAGGCCCCGGATGAAGGCGTCAAAGGCCGCATAGGCATTCAAGTATTGGATCTATAGTGCCTCAAAGTTAAATCTTTTTACAAAACTCCATAAGGATTCCTTAGGGGCTTGGATGATCTTCCATAGATGAATGCTTGTCTTTTTCTCTTTCCAGTTGGCCACAAAGTGATGAGTAAAGAAGTAACTGAATTTAGTAAAGTTGTTGACGGAATTTGGGGGAAGGTTGTTAAACCACTTTTGGGCTACTCCCTTGAGAGTAGTCGGGAAATTCTTTTACCACGTGGCATCGTCCACGCCTTGCACATACATTTGATGCTTGTAAGCTGATAGATGATCATCTGGATCAGTTCTTCCATTGAAGGGTTCGACGGTTTGCAACTTGATCTTTGGGTAAGGGGGAGCTTTCATAATCCTGGACGAAAATGTTGTTGGACAATTGACGTGTAGTGCTCCTACTTGTTGTACTACTAGGCTATACTCCCCTTTGTTGTCTATAGAAAACCTCATTTATTGTTTTGGATAAGCTATAGCCAATGGTTGTTTAACACTTGGTTCATGATATGATCGGGGAGCTTAAGCGGGCGTCCTTTTCCTCTCTCTATGAGAATAAGAGATCAAAGGTGGGTCCCTAACTAGGGAGTTGTACCAGTAGAGAAATGTTGTTATGCTGCAACTCTCTTGGCCTCTAAGCACTGATAAGCATCATTCGTCAAAGTTTTCATTTGGAGTGTAGCCACTTCCCACCTGGGATCTTCGAGTACCAAGTTAAAATTTATCCTTCTTGGTTGTTCACTCCTAGCTGGTCGGTTTCCTTTTGAAACTCACTGGGAGTTTTCCGGATGAGCTTGTCGGCTAGGACCTGTATTAGCGATCGGCGACCGTCCTGGGCGATGAGCTTTGGACTTCGCCTGGTCTGCTGCCCTCCAAGATTAAGGAAGAGCATGTTGTTCTTGATTTGTTCCTGGACGACTCCAACCATCCTTGTTTGTAAATCATTGAGAAGTGTTTCCAGATGGGTTGTGGTCACCGGACAATCACGATTTTTCTCCAAAATGGGTTGCTGCATGGGATGGCCATTTGCCATCTTACGATCTTCTGTCATCATCGCAGACGTACGACGGTCACGTCCTTGAGTTAGACGTTCATCTACTATTGTGTCTTGTACTAATACTTGCATACTTTGATTTCGTGCAATGTTAGAGGATTTGCAATCTGTCCTTACACAGACGGCACCAAATGTTGTTGCGTGCTCGATGTACTTCAAGGGTAAAAGGGTAATTGATGAGATTTTTATGTAGGTAATGATTTGATCCATTCTCCGTACCTGCATGAAGGAAACCAATCTGGGAGGGTTTGGGTTGATTCCCCCTCCGATGCTTCAGTTAGTAATCTAGAGAGATAAAATCTGGAGAGAGATGCTCTGATGTGACAATAGCAATTTATGGGAAATGTGAACCTACCTTTTCTGGTATGACATAAGGGAATTTATACTAGTTTAGTGAGTTGGGGCCCCCTAGTTTTTCCCTAACATAAGGTCTTTTGATTGGCTGCCCTCTAATCATTTGACATGTGTCATAGCTGATGAAAGTTATCTCCCTTTTGAGATTTCATAACTTATAGGCTTTCAGCCACCTGTGTCAAGCAATGGGGTTTTTCCACGGGTCAGCCTCAGGGGTGACACGTGCAGCCTCCTCATTGCTTTTGACTAGGCCACGTGTAAATGGAAGAGAGGGACTAATTTTCTCTTACAACACTAAATTTAAAATTTCTGTCCATAATATAAACTATAATAATGACTTGTGTTCCGTATGTTGTTCCAATTTCTTCTACCAACCCTTTTGTTCCTGATATGTTGAAATTATACCCTCTTGATGAAATAAATAATATTATGTGGTCTGATAAAATGGAGTTCTTTTCAGGGAAAATTAGGATATATTACTACTTAACTATTGATGCTGCTCCTGAAGATGCACTTAGGGATTTTAAGAAAGATAATAAGAGTTGTAGGGGAATGTTACTGCACTATATGACCTCTTCACTATACATGATTTATAGTAAATCGAAAAAAGGCTAAGGAAATTTAGGTAGCGCTTAAAGTTAAGTATGGACTGGATGAATTAGGGACTAAAAAGTATGCTTGTAGTCATTAGTTAAAATTTACTATGATCGATGACAAACCTGTGTTTAGATCAAGTACATGATTATGAACACTTATGTGCTGAACTTGCTACTGAAAGTACATGATCAAGTACATGTTTTAAGCTAATTGTCTTTTAGACAAACTTCCACCTTCTTAGGAAACCTATGTGCTACTATGAAACATAAACAAAAGGATTTCATCCTTCAGGAATTAGTTTCCCATATTAAAATAGAGGAACAAAAATTGAATCCAAACTAAAGGAAAGTAGACCATTGACAGGCGAAAGTCGTATCACCTTATCAAAAGTAATCCTAAAGTCCTCTAACAAATAGTAGTCAGGGAAGTAGGGTCGAATCCACATAGAAACAGTGTTCATTTCCTAATTGTCGGTCAAATCTAGATTATAGGTGACGAGTGTTGCGGGTAATTATACTAAACTAGACTATAACTAAATCAAGAATATCAATAATAAAGAGTCTAGGACATAGGTTCACCAATGAACAATATTTCGGGATGAAACACAACAATCAAAAATTAATAATGCAATTAAATAGGTTGAATTGCTCTCTCGAATCGAAATCAACCATAGAATGGTATTAACAGGCTCTCGCAATCTATTAATACCAACTCTCCCTATTGAAACTAGCCTTAATATCAAGTTTATACCCCTCGGCGCATAACCTAATATTGCAACACTATAACAATCAAATCTGGCCAAATTGGATTGAGTAGATATAAAACCATTCAATAGGGATCAACATACATCAATAAAAATCAATACTTTATAAACATCCCTTCATAATTGATCATGGATCCCCTTAAACCCCAAAAATAGACTACTCAATCATAATTGGGGAAAACATATTCATAATTAAATAAGCAGACATGAATTAATAATCAAGACTTGAATAGAAATGATAAGAGAAGAGAAATAATACCAATTGTAGAACCAATCTTGCAAAATCAAAGCTTCTATTGAAAATTCAATGTAAATTGGGGAAAAAACAAAACTAGGATTCTTAACTAATTGAGAGAAAAAGAATTCTAATCTGAAATGAATTAATGATAGAAAAATAAAATAGAAAATAAGCTAGGAAATAATAATATTCCCTTTAATCTTTATACCTTTCTATTTCCTAAAACAACTAGAAAAAAAGAGCCAAATTCGCCAAAAGATAAGGCCTTATTCGACTATAAGCTACACGGAATAACCCGCGTGCGTGGGTTTTCATCCTACAAAATAGCTTCAACTTGAAAAGATCATATATCACAAACTAGAAGTCGTATCGGTGCGTGTCATACACCATTGGAAATCTCTTCAAGTCTAGTTTCCAACGCCACTGGAACCACTCAATTCAGATCTTTGGATAATGAGTTATGTTCAAAAGAGTGCACATGACTCGATTTCCATACTTCTCTTAACATGAATCCGTTCTGTTTTGGGTTGCAATCTGACTCGAAGATGCCCTTTGGACTTCTCATTTGACTTAGCTTCTTCCTAGATGCTTCTCATGCTTAATATTTTCCAATAATACTCCAATTGTCTTCTCAATACCTGAAAACTATCAAAAACACCGAAAACACACAAGAGTAATATTTTCTCAACTTAAGTAACTATATGCAATTATGATCTAAAAATGCAACTAAATGATCCTAAAATGCAACCTATATGCATCATGAAATACCTATATATAAATGACTCATCAACCATTCATCCTCTTTGGCAGACCTTATAGAACTTAAGAATGATGGAAAAGGGAAAAAGGGTAAGAGTCGGAACCATGTTCACGTGACTTGATGGAATGGTAATGGGTTCAAGTGAAAGAAGCAATTACAGGATAACCGTTATGTTTGTGGTAAATTTGGACATCTTGCTAAAGAACGTAGAAACAAGCAATTTTCTGCAAGTGTTGCTAGGAACAAACCAAAGGACAGCAAAGCGCAAGCCATCCTTGCAGAACATGATATTATTGTTGTTGTGTGTCCAAGGTGAACTTGGTAAGCAATGTTTCCAATGGGTTGTGGATACTAGAGAAAGCTGCCACATCTGCTCAGACAAGGAGATGTTCCAAAGCTAGGACAAAATTTCACAAGCACAATACGTGTTCATGGGCAACCCAAGCACTGTGAGTGTTTCAAGCAAAGGAATGATTATTCTGAAGTTGACTTTCGGAAAATCTGTTGCCTTGCAGAATGTGTTGTATGGCCCGATATCCGCAGAAAGCTCATTTTTGGTACTCTTTTAAGCAAAAAGTTTGAATCAACTTAACTTTTGACTCTAAAAAACTTGTATTAACTAGAAATAGAGATTTTGTGGGTAAAGGTTTTTGTAATGCTAGAATGTTTTGTTTGGATGTTGTTTTTTATAATAAAATTATATTGCTTCCGTTTACATTGCTGAGTCTGTTTCTTTATGGCATTCTAGACTAGGTCATGTGAATGTTGCATTTGCTAAAAGGCAAAAACAATTTAGATTTAATTCTGACTTTTGCAATACCTCTTTTGAGAAATGTGAAGTATGTGTAGAAGCTTAACATACTAAGAGAGCAAAATAACAACAACAACTAAGCCTTATTCCCACGATGATTTGGGGTCGGCTAACATGAATCATCATCTGAAACCGTTACCAAAGGAGATGGCATCAACAAGTTTGATAAAAAAATGTTAAAAGGTTTTAAGTTTTAAAAAGTTTTTAAAAAGGTTTACACCAAAAAAAGTTTTAAAACGGGTTTTTGACACGGTCGGTGCACGTGTCAAATTAATAACCTAACTTAGCCTCATATAGGGCAAGAAAGGGTCGAATCCACGAGGAAGCAAGGTTTAGTCAAAGTTTGAAAGCGATTTAGTGAGCTAAGCCTATTTTTGGGGGTGTTGGAGATTAGTGAACAACTAAGAAATTAGGAACTAAGAAACTAGCAATTCGAATTAAACTATATTAACGGGACACTAGGAATAGGGGATTCACAAGCTAACATTGAATTAACTAAATTGCCAAGCCAAGGGGATTCATTAGGATCGATTAGGGGACTAAGTCACTCAAATATTTCCTAATTACTCTCTCGAGCTAATTAGGAGGACCTAATCAACCAATTTTACCTATTCTCATGGTAAAATTAATCAACCAAGTATTTCCACAACTTGTAGTGATTCGATTGATATCCTAGGAAGTCAATCACCTATTCTCATGGTGAAGTCAACCTAAAATCTAGCAAAAGGTCTATCTAAGGTTTCATTTCTCAATCCTTCACTTTAGATTTCCATAACAAGTTCAAATGGTGATCAATCAAATAAATAAGGCAATAAAATTAGCTAGACAACACAATCTCACCCAAATCACACCCCCAAGCTTGACTTCAAGGTCAACACATGATTAGCAAGGTCATCCCCTTCCCCTAGCTACTAATCTACTCACTAGCCATGGAAAGGAATAAATAAAAAGCTTGAAGCAACAATGGTGAAAATCGTATTTAATAAGCTAATCATCAACTAATTACTACTAATCAATACTAAAGCAAGGTAAAACAAGTATAAAAGTAAATAAAGAGAAGAGATAGAAGAAATACTCAAAGATGGATGGAAATCAAATGCAAAACTCCATCAAAATAGCTTCAATCTTCAACTTTAAACTTTTAGATCTAGTTTCTCTCTCTAAGCATTCAGCTTCTCTCTCTACTCTCTCTAATTAAATCTAATTAAAATCATAAATTAAAAGCTTCTTTTATTATTATTACAAAAATGGGTTTTTATACCCCAAAGTACTAAAGGCAAAGCCATAAGACACAAAACCGAAACCGTCCAAAACAACCGATACAAAACCGAAATCGACCGATACAAAACCGAAACCGTCCAAAACAACCGATACAAAACCGAAATCGACCGATACAAAACCGAAACCGACCGAAATAGCAAATATGGGCATGGAGCGTCCGCTCCAAGCTGCTGCTTCTTTTCTTCACTTTTTCTTTGACGGAGCACCCGCTCCCCTTTTTTGAGGCTCTTCTTTTGTAAATCTAACTTTAATCACTTCAAGAAGAGGTTAGATGGGGGAGGGGGGATGCAAATGCACATGTAATGATCTATATGCAACCTAACTACACGCAAATGAAACAAAACTAAATGCAAAGCATGTGACTATGAGAAAGGATGGAAAAGGGGAAGAAAAGGAAACTATATGGCCTAAAATGCATCTAAATGACCTAAAACTAAATGCAAATAAGTGAACCTAAAGTCCACTTATCAGTTTTCAACAAAAGTTTTAACACAAAGACAAACATAATTGAGAAAAACAAATATATGAAGTAATCACATCCCCTTCCTCCACGTGGATACTGCCCCTCCACCCACATTTATCCAACGTCATGCTCTCCTCGATCCCAAGTAACGCCATATCACTTTCAATTACCTTCATCCAACTCATCTTAGGTCTTCCCCTGCCCCTTACAATTTGATTACTCCTTCACTCTTCAATTCTTCTCACTAACGCATCACTTGGTCTCCTTCTCACATGACTGAACCATCTCAAACGATTTTCCCTCATCTTTTCTTCAATAGATGCAACTCCAACTTTTTTCTAAATCACTTCATTTCTTAATCGGTCCTTCCTTCACACATCCACAGCAGCATACGCATCTCCGTCACATTCATCTTATGAATGTGGCATCCATTCACCACCCAATATTCGGTGTCATATAACAAAGCAGGCGTAATAGCCGTGCGGTAGAATTTTTCCTTCAATCTTTGGGGAATACCGGAATCACAAAGGGATCCGGTGGCGCTTTTCCACTTTAACTAGCCCGCGTTAATTCTATGAACCACCTCTCCATCGAGTTCTCCATCCTTTTGGAGAATAGATCCAAGGTAACGGAAGACACTCGACCCTTGAACCACTTTGCTATCCAAAGTGACCGTCCCTGCCTCGTTGCTTGTACCCCACTGAACTTGCAGTCTAGATACTCCGTCTTGAATCTGCTCAATCTAAAACCACGGGCTTCCAATGTATGTCTCCACAATTCAAACTTATTTTCAACACCTTCCTTTTTCTCATCAATTAACACAATATCATCCGCAAACATCATACCCCACGGTTATCATCTTGAATTGACCTCGTTAGTTCGTCCATGACTAGAGTATAGTAACCATCTCGTGCATAATAACACACATTCAAGAATGTGCCCAAACCTTTCTCACATACAGCAGACTAATCACAACCCCTAATACATCCAAAGACCTTTCTCCATGACATAATGCTGCAGCATACAGTACATGAATCATGTTAGCATTATCGGCCATTAACCAAGCATGTTAGCATCATATAGCAGCATACAATAGTATCCAGCAGTAGCAGCAACATCACGAGCAGCAGTAGCACACCAAAGAATCATTCAACAGAATAGAACTAAAGTTGCAACAATCATTCAAGTAACAACACCACAGAATCACATAGCAGCAACAAAAGCAGCAAAAGTAGCAAAAACAAAAGAAATTACCTTAATATAGGTATCATAAGCTGTGGGAGATGCTGTTATCATCTTCAAGTTGTCGTTCCACCCAAAGCCAGAATTGTTTCGGACAATTTATATAGTTGCCCAAGCATTTCTCACTGCCTTCATATGGTTCTCCACGTGGTCTGCAGTACAATTGGCTTGAAATTTTTTAGAGATGGCCTTTGCGGCTGCCACAAATGAGCTAGTGACACGGTCGTTGCACGTGCCAAATATAAACCTAACTTAGCCTAGTTTAGGGCAAGAAAGGGTCGATTCCACGAGGAAGCAAAGATTAGCAAGGTTTGAAAGTAATTAAGCGAGCTAAGCCTATTTTTGGTGATTTTTGAGATTAATTGATCAACTAAGAAAACAAGAAATAATTAGCTAACAATTAAACTAAATGATTTGGGTTTAACAATAATAAGAAGACACTAGGGATAGGGGAATCACTAGTTAACCAATTGCTAACCTATTCGTCAAGCCAAGGGGATTCATTAGGATCAACTAAGGGACTAAGGTCACTCATATGTTTCCTAATTACTCTCTCGAGCTAATTAGGAGGACTTAATCAACCAATTTTACCTATTCTCATGGTAAAATCAATCGATCAAGTATTTCCATAACTCGTAGCAATTCGATTAAGGTCCTAGGAAGCCTAACACCTATTCTCATGGTGAAGTCAACCTATTGACTAACCTAAGGTCCATCATAAGCTTCATCTCTCAATCCTTCACTTTTGATCTCCTAATCTAATTCAATTGATGATCAAGCAATTAAACAAGCAATTAAATAGGTTAGTCAACCCAATTTCTCCTAAATCTAACCCCCTAGCTTGACTTTTGAGGTCAACTCATGATCAACCTAGTTCATCCCCTTCCCCTAGCTAAGAAATTACTCTAAAGCCATTAAAGAAGCAAAATAAAAAGCTTGAGGTGTCAAATGAAGATCAACAATGGTGGAAAACATTATAAATGAGCTAAACGTCAACTAACCAATACTAATCAAAGGCTAAAACAAGTTAAGCAAGTATAAGGCAAAATAAAGAAAAGAGATAGAAGAAATACTCTAAATAGAAGAACATCAATGGGAAATCTCCATAGAAATACCTTCAAAAAGCTTCAAAATGATTTCAAGATCTACTTTATCTCTCTAAAAACTCCTTCTCTCTCTAAAGTTTCTCTCTCTAATGAAGCTAATAATGATTCAAAAATTAAAGGATATCTTAAGATTATTACAAAATTAGATTTATACCCCGTAGAAATAAGGCAAAATCGTAAAACACAAAATAAAACTACGGAGCCTGGGCAATGGAGCGCCCGCTCCTCACAACATGGAGCGCCCGCTCCCTCATCGCTCCTAGGTCGCTCCAAGTTTCTGATCCTCTGTCTTCATTTCTTGACCCATGGAGCGCCCGCTCCCTATCCTTAGGAGCGCCCGCTCCCCTGTTATAAGCCTCTTTTTTGCTTGATAACCTTCAAAACACTCAAGGCAAATATTAGATGGGGAGGGGGGTATGCATATGCATATGCAACAACATATATACATCCTAACTATATGCAAATGAGCTAAACTAGATGTTAAACACGAGATAATAAGAAATGAGGAAAAAAGGAAGGAAAAGAAAATTAAATGACCTAAAATGCATCTAAATGCCCTAAAACTACATGCAAATAAGTGAACCTAAAGTCCACTTATCAAATTCCCCCAAGCTTGCCAATTTCTTGTCCTCAAGCAATTAACGATCTCAAGGAAACCTATGCAATAAAAACTAAGAAAGGCATTACGAAAATATGACACGGTCGTTGCACGTGCCAAAAATAAACCTAACTTAGCCAATTTTTTTGGTGTTTTCACTCCTCCTCTAATTTCACTCATATAAAACCTCTTATTCACTCTTTTTTTTCTATTTTTTTGTATTTTTCTCATAACTCTTTTTTTTTCTTTCATTTTTTTTTCTTTTTTTGTTCTTTTTCTCATTTTTTTTTTTACACTTTCTTTTTCTAAAAGCTAAGAATCCGGGTTGCCTCCCGTAAGCGCTTATTTAAAGTCATTAGCTTGACCTTCCTACGATGAAAATCCTCATAGGGGAAGGGGGTAGTCATCCAAAGCAATGTGACAAATGTGCTCAATTTGGGTTCCATCGTGGTATACCTTGAGTCTTTGCCCATTTACTTTGAACGTCCCTTTTTCCTCGCTCCACACTTCCACCGCTCCATGAGGGAACACTGTTTTTACTTCAAACGGCCCACTCCACCTAGACATAAGTTTCCCCGAAAAGAGTCTTAGCTTAGAGTTGAAAAGAAGGACCTTGTCTCCTACCTTGAACTCTCTCTTCATTATCCTTCGATCATGCCATGCCTTAGTTCTCTCCTTGTAAATCCTAGCATTTTCATAGGCATCCCGCCTAAGCTCTTCGAGCTCATGTACATCCAAAAGTCTTCGTTCCCCGGATGACTTGAGATCAAAATTCAAAAGCTTGATGGCCCAATATGCTTTGTGCTCTAACTCAACCGGCAAGTGGCATGATTTGCCATACACAAGCTTCTGGGGGTCGTGCCAATTGGTGTCTTAAAAGCTGTCCGATAAGCCCATAAAGCATCATCGAGCTTTAATGACCAATTTTTGCGAGATCGGTTCACGGTTTTCTCCAAGATGAGCTTCACCTCCCTATTTGACACTTCCGTTTGGCCGCTACATTGTGGATGATAGGAGAGCCCCATTTTATGATGCACCCCATATTTGGAGAGGAGTGCTTGGAAACTCTTTTTGACGAAATGGGATCCCCTATCACTAATCACAGCTCTCGGGACCCCAAACCTCGGAAATATCACGGACTTGAAGAGCTTGGTAACTACCTTAGCATCATTTGTAGGAGAGGCGATTGCTTCCACCCATTTGGAGACATAGTCAACCGCCACTAAAATGTAGGAGATACCCAACGAAGAAGGGAAGGGTCCCATGAAGTCTACCCCCTAAACATCGAAGACTTCCAATTCTAAAATGTTGGTGAGGGGTAATTCATGCCTCTTGGAGATGTTGCCGACCCTTTGACACCTATCACAAGGTTTCACAAAACCCCACACGTCCTTGAACATAGAGGGCCAGCACAATCCACAAGATAAGATCTTGGCACCGGTCTTATCGGCGCCCATATGTCCTCTAAAGGAGGATGAATGACATTTCTCAATCACACTTGCGATCTCATCATCGGGAAGACATCTCCGATACAAACCATCCTCGCCCCGCTTGAACAAAAGTGGGTCCTCCCACGCATAAAACTTAGAATCATGGAGGAACCGCCTTCGGTGTTGATATGTAAACTCAAAAGGAATGATCCAACAAGCCAAGTAGTTCGCCATGTCGGCAAACCATGGGGTATCAAGGGCTTTGATGGAGTATAGGAGATCATCCTTTAAGCTATCATCAATGGGCATATCATGAGAGGGGGAGTCTTCAACCAAAGGCAACCAGGAAAGGTGGTCGGCCACCAAGTTTTCCGTTCCCTTCTTGTCTCTAATCTCAATGTCAAATTCTTGAAGGAGCAAGATCCAACGAATCAACCGCGGCTTCGCATCTTTCTTGGACATGAGATACTTGATTTCCGAGTGATCCATGTACACTACCACTTTGGAGCACACAAGAGAAGGCCGGAACTTATCAAATGCAAACACAACCGCCAACAACTCTTTCTCCGTTTTGGCGTAGTTCTTTTGAGCCAAATCAAGTGTCTTGCTCGCATAGTGAACAACATGTAGCTTTCCCTCTTTTATTTGCCCTAAAACGGCTCCCACTGCATAATCACTAGCATCATACATTAATTCAAAAGGCAAGCTCCAATCCGGAGCTTGCACAATGGGGGCGGAAATAAGGGCATGCTTTAAAGTCTCAAAAGCATTCATGCAATCACTATCAAAAACAAATTCATTATCTTTTTGCAAGAGGCTAGATAGAGGCCTAGCAATCTTAAAGAAGTCCTTTATGAACCGGCTATAGAAACCAGCATGTCCAAAAAAGAACGCACTCCCTTCACCGTAGTAGGTGGGGGCAACTTCTCTATGACCTCAATCTTGGCCCTATCTACCTGAATTCCCATTTGGGAAATCTTGTGTCCCAACACAATGCCATCCTCAACTATGAAATGACACTTCTCCCAATTAAGCACTAGATTCATCTTTTGACATCTTTGAATCACATTTTTCAAGTTCTTGAGACAATCATCAAAAGATGAACCTACTACGGAGAAGTCATCCATGAATACCTCAATGGTATCTTCCAACATGTCCGAAAAGATGGCGGCCATACACTTTTGAAATGTAGAGGGCGCATTGCACAAACCAAATGGCATCCTTCGATAAGCAAAGGTACCAAATGGACAAGTGAATGTAGTCCTTTCTTGGTCATCGGGGTGGATGGGAATTTGAAAGAACCCCGAATAACCATCAAGGAAACAAAAATGGGAATGGCCCGCCAATCTTTCCAACATTTGATCTATAAAAGGGATGGGAAAATGATCTTTCCGGGTGGCTTTATTCAATCTCCGGTAATCTATTCACATACGCCACCCGGTCACCGATCTAGTGGAGATTTGTTCTCCCTTTTCATTGGTGATGATGGTCATGCCTCCCTTTTTAGGGACCACATGGATGAGACTAACCCACCGACTATCGGAGATAGGGTAGATTATCCCCGCCTCAAGGAGTTTCAAAACCTCCTTTTTGACCATTTCCTTCATATTGGGATTCAACCTCCTTTGAGGCTCAATAGAAGAAGCATGATCGTCATCAAGATGAGTTCTATGCATGCATAGAGTAGGACTTAGCCCTTTGAGATCTTCAATTCTATACCCAATGGCACCTCTATATTCCGAAGGACATCAAGAAGTTGAGTAAGTTGAGTGCCTTCAAGTGTAGCATTGACTATCACCGGGTAAGTCTCACCCTCACCAAGAAAAGCATATTTTAAAGAAGGGGGAAGGGGTTTCAACTCTACCTTGGGAGGAGGCTTAGAACTCTCCTCCTTAGGTGAAGGCACCTCAAGAGCCTCAATCTTCTCCTCCTTAGATCAATAAATTGGAGAGGCATCCATGGCAAGCTTGAAGTTTTTCCCTTCCTCATTATCTTCCAAATCTTCTCCAAAAGTACATCTTCCAAGGGGTCTTTCTTACCCCTTAAACTCTTCAAAGTCAAGACCTCTTCATCAAAACTATCTATCCTCTTCACCTCTTCCATTATTGGAGACTTCATTGATTGCTTGAAAGCAAATTCCATGCTCTCATCTCCTACCCTCAAAGTAAGCACATCTCGCTTTATATCAACAAGAACTCCGGCCGTTTTAAGGAAAGGCCTCCCAAGTATAAGAGGGACTTGAGATTCTTCCTCCATCTCCATAACCACAAAGTCACAAGGGATGAAAACCCTTCCAACTTGGACCGATACATCCTCCAACTCTCCAACCGGAACTTTCACCGATCTGTCGGCAAGTTGAATGAACCTCCTAGTAGGCTTGAGTTAAAAATTAAGTTGCTTAGCGATGGACAAGGGCATCAAACTCACACTTGCCCCCAAATCCGCCAAGGCCCTCTTGGGCTCCAAGTCCCCAATCTTCAAAGGAATAGAAAATGACCCCGGATCTTCAAGCTTCTTGGGTAGCTTGTTTTGAAGTATGGCACTAACCTCGGCGGTCAAAGCAATGGTGGCACTTTCCTCGAGCTTGGTCTTGTTGGAGAGGAGCTCCTTAAAAAACTTGGCATAAGTAGGCATTTGAGACATGGCTTGGAGAAAAGGGATGTGCACTTGAAGCCCTTTCATGACTTATAAGAATTTCATGAATATATCATTGAGTTGCTTCTTAGCTAGCCTTTGAGGAAACTGAACCGGAGGCACATAAGCTTTGGGTGCCGCTTGACTAGCCTCTTTGCGTTGCTCATGAACCTCTTTCTCTTGGCTTCGTACAACATCACCTTCATCCTCCACAATTACCTCCTCAAGGAGCTTCTCAACCTCCCCTTTACTCCCCCTTTTCTCAACTCCGGGATTTCATTCACATCACTAGGCATCTTAGGCCCCGCATAGTTTGCTCCGGATCTCAAAGTAATGGCCTTAGCATGCTCGTGAATCACGGGTTGGCTTGGAAATTGAGTAGAAGAAGAAGAAGAATTGCTTACTTGTTGGGCAATTTGGGCAAGTTGGGTCTCAATCATTTTGTTGTGAGCTTGCATTTGTTGTAAGGAAGAGTGAATATCCCCAAACTTTTTATCATTATAGGCATTAGTCTTGGTTTGTTGGGCTCGAAAAAGATGAAGTGTAGACTCAAGTGATGAAGGCTTGGGTGGGTTAGGCTCAAAGGGTGGTCTTTGTTGTGGTTGGTTGAAACTGGGTGGTCGAAAGTTGAAGGAGTAGTTGTTGTGATTTTTTGGTGGGGGATGTTTCCATGTTCCTTGAGAGGGGTTGTTCCACCTCCCTTGGTTGTTGAAGTTTGAAGGCCCCTCTTGTCTTGCACCAACCCATGCTACATGTTCCGTAGATCCTCCACAATAAGAGCTTGCATGATAGGTGCCTCCACAAATTTCACAAGAGAAAGCTTGTGAAGGTGGTTGGCTTGGGGATGCCAAGTTCACCTTCTCAAGTTTCTTAGCTAGAGTGTCTAGCTTAGCATGGATATGATCCATGGCCTCCACATCATACTTCCCTTTACCACTAACCTTCTTGCTTGTAGACCTTGTGTTCCCCCAAGAGTAGTGCCTCACAACCTCTTCTATGGTGGGCTCAATATCTTCAACCCGTAGCTTGGTGAGTTGACCCCCCGTTCCGGAATCAAGACTAGCTCTAGTCATAGGAAGCAACCCATCATAGAAACTTTGCATCAACATCCATTGACTATACCCATGGTGCGGACACGACCTTCAAAGGTCTTTGAACCTATCCCATGCCTCATTCAAACTTTCATCTTCATCTTGTATGAAATTAGAGATCTTCCTTCTAGCCTCGGAAGTCTTCTCTTGGGAGTAGAACTCATCAACAAAATCCGCCGTTACTTGTGCCCAAGTAGTCAAGGAATCGGGAGGTAGAGATTGTAGCCACTTCTTGGCTTTCCCCATGAGAGAGAAATGAAAAAGATTAAGCCTCACGAACTCTTGAGTAACATTATTTTGCTTGACCGTGGCACAAAGCTCAAGAAAGTTTGCCAAATGGTCAAGTGGACACTCATGAACACATCCTCCATAAGGCTCTTGCTTGATCATTCTAATCAAGTGTGGAGAGAACTCAAAGTTAGCGGTTGTTGTCGGCCTCCGAATCCCACTTTTGAGCTCAAATGCTTCGGGGTGACCATAGTCCCTCAAAGCTCTTGGAACGGGTGGATCCTCTGCCATAATACTAGAAGTTGAAGAACGAGATTGATCTTCCTCAAACACCTCCCCCGGTTGCTCCTCACTAGTAGATAGTACCCTTGGTTCCCGAAAATTCCTCCTCAACTCCCGTAAAGTGCCGTCAAGATTGTGGTCAATTGGCAGCAATGGATCTCCTCGTAACCTTCTTGACATGCAAATACAAAAGCTCAAGGGAGAGATTAGTAACACAAGGGCTTACCACCAAGTAGTAAGCAACCTATTGGTAACCAAAAGAAAACAAAAATTAGAAAAAGGGAGGAGGAATAGACTTGACTTAGACTCAAAAATCACAATTCAAAGCAATGTAATTCGTTGCTTCCCCGGCAACGGCGCCAAAATTTGACACGGTCGTTGCACGTGCTAAATATAAACCTAACTTAGCCTAGTTTAGGGCAAGAAAGGGTCGATTCCACGAGGAAGCAAAGATTAGCAAGGTTTGAAAGTAATTAAGCGAGCTAAGCCTATTTTTGGTGATTTTTGAGAATAATTGGTCAACTAAGAAAACAAGAACTAATTAGCTAACAATTAAACTAAATGATTTGGGTTTAACAATAATAAGAAGACACTAGGGATAGGGGAATCACTAGTTAACCAATTGCTAACCTATTCGTCAAGCCAAGGGGATTCATTAGGATCAACTAAGGGACTAAGGTCACTCATATGTTTCCTAATTACTCTCTCGAGCTAATTAGGAGGACTTAATCAACCAATTTTACCTATTCTCATGGTAAAATCAATCGATCAAGTATTTCCACAACTCGTAGCAATTCGATTAAGGTCCTAGGAAGCCTAACACCTATTCTCATGGTGAAGTCAACCTATTGACTAACCTAAGGTCCATCAAAAGCTTCATCTCTCAATACTTCACTTTTGATCTCCTAATCTAATTCAATTGATGATCAAGCAATTAAACAAGCAATAAAATTGGTTAGTCAACCCAATTTCTCCTAAATCTAACCCCCTAGCTTGACTTTTGAGGTCAACTCATGATCAACCTAGTTCATCCCCTTCCCCTAGCTGAGAAATTACTCTAAAGCCATTAAAGAAGCAAAATAAAAGGCTTGAGGTATCAAATGAAGATCAACAATGGTGGAAAACATTATAAATGAGCTAAACATCAACTAACCAATACTAATCAAAGGCTAAAATAAGATAAGCAAGTATAAGGCAAAATAAAGCAAAGAGATAGAAGAAATACTCTAAATAGAAGAACATCAATGGGAAATCTCCATAGAAATACCTTCAAAAAGTTTCAAAATGATTTCAAGATCTACTTTATCTCTCTAAAAACTCCTTCTCTCTCTAAAGTTTCTCTCTCTAATGAAGCTAATAACGATTCAAAAATTAAAGGATATCTTAAGATTATTACAAAATTAGATTTATACCCCGTAGAAATAAGGCAAAATCATAAAATACGAAATAAAACTACGGAGCCTGGGCAATGGAGCGCCCGCTCCTCACAACATGGAGCGCCCGCTCCCTCATCGCTCCTGGGTCGCTCCAAGTTCCTGATCCTCTGTCTTCATTTCTTGACCCATGGACCGCCCGCTCCCTGTCCTTAGGAGCGCCCGCTCCCTGTCCTTAGGAGCGCCCGCTCCCCTATTATAAGCCTCTTTTTTGCTTAATAACCTTCAAAACACTCAAGGCAAATATTAGATGGGGAGGGGGGTATGCATATGCATATGCAACAACCTATATCATCCTAATTATATGCAAATGAGCTAAACTAGATGTTAAACACGAGATAATAAGAAATGAGGAAAAAAGGAAGGAAAAGGAAATTAAATGACCTAAAATGCATCTCAATGCCCTAAAACTACATGCAAATAAGTGAACCTAAAGTCCACTTATCAGCTAGTTCGAAAATTGTTATTAGGCTTGTTTCCCTTTCTAACTTCTTCAACCAAAGATCCAAGCAACTTCTTTGACATTTCATTTGACCAGCGAAAGTTAATCTTCTTTTACTCTTTGGCTTTCTATAGTAGTCACAAACAACATATAATACTCCCAAAAATGATGTATAATATGTAAAGAGCATAACAATAGAAAATCAACAACATCACTGTTGAAATTAGCTATTATAGTTGCTTAGAATCAACCAAACAAACATGTTTATAGGCTAAATGATACATTAAACACTAGTACAAGTTCACAGCATAAACGATAGAAGTTTAGTAAACTAATTCATATGCTAAGACCATCATGTTCGGGACTTCTTATAAGATGTCCACATCGCCAATGCTATGGCATTCCGCTTCCTCGCGCACTCTTTGTTCTCTTCATGCTCTTCTCTTCGAGTACGTACTTCTCCGATGCCTTGTGATGTCATCTCAACTTCCACCTCTCTTGTAATTGGATCATTCGGATCCACCCCTCTCAGATAATTATACAAGACACAACATGCAAGAACAACATCTACTGGTGTAGCATAAGGCCAAAATGGCTCGGCATCCAATACTCTAATCGCTTCTTAAGTACACCAAATGCCCTCTCCATGGTGATTCTTAGTGAAGAGTGACGAAGATTAAACAATTCATGTTCATTTTCGGGTGGATTTTTGGTATATTCTTTTAAGTGGTACCGAACACCCCTATATGGAGGCATAAATCCTTTACGATCATCGTATCCCGCATCAGCAAGATAGTACTTCCCTACATGATAATGACATTTGTGATAGTTACTAACTAATTATTAACCTTTGCATATAACACAAAAGAACTAAAAAAACCTTAAAATACCTTCAGGAACTTTAAATCCCCTTCTTAGCGCATCTCCCAAGACCCTTGAATCATGAGCAGAACAATCCCAACCAGCCAAGACATATGTAAATTTAAGATCAAAATCAACCACTGACACGGTCGTTGCACGTGAAAAATATAAACCTAACTTAGCCTAGTTTAGGGTAAGAAAAGGTCGATTCCACGAGGAAGCAAAGATTAGCAAGGGTTGAAAGCGATTAAGCGAGCTAAGCCTATTTTTGGTGATTTTTGAGATTAATTGATCAACTAAGAAAACAAGAACTAATTAGCTAACAATTATACTAAATGATTTGTATTTAACAATAATAAGAAGACACTAGGGATAGGGGAACCACTAGTTTATCAATTGCTAAGCTATTTGTCAAGCCAATGGGATTTATTAGGGTCAACTAAGGGACTAAGTCACTCATATGTTTCCTAATTACTCTCTCGAGCTAATTAGGAGGACTTAAACAACCAATTTTACCTATTCTCATGGTAAAGTCAATTGATCAAGTATTTCCACAACTCGTAGCGATTCGATTAAGGTCCTAGGAAGCCTAACACCTATTCTCATGGTGAAGTCAACATATTGACTAACCTAAGTTCCATCAAAAGCTACATCTCTCAATCCTTTACTTTTGATCCCCTAATCTAATTCAATTGATGATCAAACAATTAAACAAGCTATTAAATAGGTTAGTCACCCCAATTTCTCCTAAATCTACCCCCTAGCTTGACTTTTAAGGTTACCTCATGATCTACCTAGTTCATCCCATTCCCCTAGCCTAGAAACTACTCTAAAGCCATTAAAGAAGCAAAATGAAAAGCTTGGAGTATTAAATGAAGATCAACAATGGTAGAAATCAACATAATAAGCTAAACATCAACTAATCAACACTAATCAAAAGCTTAAACAAGATAAACAAGTAAATAGGCAAAATAAAGCAAAAGATAGAACAAATACTCTAAAATGATGAACAATAAATGGAAAACTCCATAGAAATACCTTCAAAAGCTTCAAAAATGGTTTCAAGATCTACTTTATCTCTCTAAAATTACTTCTCTCTCCAAGTTTCTCTCTCTAATTAAGCTAATAATAATTCTGGAAATTATAAAGATTCTCCTAAGATTATTACAAAATTAGATTTATACACTCGTAGAAATAAGGGCAAAAACGGAAAAGACGAAATAAAAACTATGGAGCCTGGGCAAATGGAGCGCCCGCTCCTCACAACATGGAGCGCCCGCTCCATGCTTGGAGCGACCGCTCCCCAAACGCTCCTGGGTCTCTCCAGCTCACTGATTCTCTGTCTTTAATTTTTGACCCCAGGAGCGCCCGCTCCCTATCCTTAGGAGCGCCTGCTCCCCTGTTATATACCTCTTCTTTGCTTGATAACCTTCAAAATTCTCGAGGCAAATGTTAGATGGAGAAGGGGGTATGCACATGCATATGCAACAACCTATATATACATCCTAACTATATGCAAATGAGATAATCTAGATGCTAAACACAAGATAATAAGAAATTATGAAAAAGGGAAGGAAAAGGAAGTTAAATGACCTAAAATGCATCTAAATGCCCTAAAACTACATGCAAATAAGTGAACCTAAAGTCCACTTATCAAATTCCCCCAAGCTTGCCAATTGCTTGTCCTCAAGCAATTAACAATCTCAAGGAAACCTATGCAATAAAAACTAAGAAAGGCATCACGAAATCAAGGTCCTCGTCCTAATAGAGGTGTCAAGGCAATGGGAGAACTCGACCAACTTTCAAAGCTTATAGCCGTCTTTCCTTATCCACAAGTTAGGGGTCAAAGGGGTGGTCTAAGCTAGTGTACAAAGAAAATGATCGTCCTAGAGGTCCCTCAACTATCACACAAGCCCTCATTGATCCTAAGTGAAACCTTTCCCTACAAAATGGAAAAACTCGCTCAACCTAGTACCAATCATGCCCCACAAGCTCACAAGATCCCCCAAGCAAGCATATTTATTCACTAGTTAACTTCTTCTCTTCTTTTTTTTTTGATTGCAAGGGCCCTAGACTACCTCATCACGCGGTCTACCTCTCACTCGATAGTCATGTTTCTGAGGCACGGTACCGAGCACTCGGTATGAGACGCGATAAGAGGGTAAGGTAGCTCATACCTAAGGCATTGGAGCATCTCTAGGGGCCGAAGCATGAATTTTTATAACTATAGGCTACTAGCCTTGTGGGCTCTTATGCACCACTTATTCAATCCAATAGGCCAAAAAGGGCTCTTTTTCTCTTCATTTTTTTTTCATTTTTATGTGTTTGTGTTTTGTTTTGTTATCTCTCTTTTTTTTTTTAAAGGCTACTAGCCTTACACTTCACTGGGCTAGAAGGGTTTCCAAGGTCGTTAAAGGGCTTATCCAAGGTCAAGGGAGAGAGTAAAGGCTTTTTATAGGGAAATAGAGACACTAAATCACGCTAAAGGCGAGTCTCGGACAATCGAGGGGTCTATTCGTACCAAGACCTATGCATCCAAGCTTAAAGCACCCCTAATACTCCTAACGAGCACATAAGACACTCAAGCTAATTCACCCCTACTCGAAATTCAAGTTCCCAACCTTTAACCTCTAAAGTCGAAACATAGAGTCATTCCTTAATTAGGTGATGCAAAAAAAAACTTACATGAAAACTACCAAAGACAAGTCCTATATGCAATTTATAAGCTACATGCAAAACTAACATGATATGCAACTATACTACATGAAATTCTAAGACCTAAAGGAGAAAAGAAGCAAATAAAAAGAAAAGCAAAGCAAAAAGATATATACAAGGAAACAAAAAGGATAGAAAAAGGAGAAAGTCATATACAAGTCATATACAAGAAAAAATGTTCAACCATGGTTCTTTTCATTTGAATCCTCAAGGCAATGATTAATAAAGCACACTCTCCTATCATGCCCCGTAAACCCGGCCTACCAATGCGTCCTCTCTAACACGCGTACCCAAAAAGACACCCCAAACCCTCAAAATGAGCCACAACCCGCTAGCATAATCAAATAAAAACACCCCCCAAATAATCAAGGCATCGTCCTCTGTGTAATCATGCAAAACAAGTAAAAGGGGAGCGGGGTAAGAGGATCTAGTCCTCGTCCATGCGAGATGATGGACCTTCTCCCGAAGGGGGAGGTGGTGGCATGTCTCCATAGGGGGGAGGGCCATGAGGCTCCCAACCGCCCGTGAAGCCCGGCGGCCAAGTGTCGTAGGGGTGGGGATAGGCGGGATCACCCATGGGGTTAGAACCCCCGGGTGCCCGCCAATCATAGGGTGGGTCGCGGTGGGGCCAATAGGGGAACGTGTGTTGGCGTTCATTCCACCCCGGTACCGGCCCATGTTGAGGAGGCCAATTTGGAAAGTTGTCATAGGGGTCAACGTTCCCACTCTCCACGTGGTGATGATACATTGCATTAGTTTGTATCATCATACCACTCAAGTCCTCTCTCAAGCTTTGGATCGTATTCATCATACGATCTTGGTTGAGAGCAAGACTGTATTAGGCCCCCTCATAGTCAAAGGAGCAGGACGACACGGAAGCACGTCGGCCGGAACTCGGCTCCTCGCGATGGAGAGGAGGAGCTAAGTTGCCGCGTGCGGCATGGGCATCCGCGACGGGGGGGCTCATAAGGGATGAGAAAAATCTCTCCATCCTCCCCGTCGCGGTCAAATGTGGTCACCTCTGGGTGTGGGAGGTAACAATGATGACTACCCCTTACCTTCCAAACGAACCTCGCGGGATCAGGGGTAAACTCAATCCACCCGGCGGCTCTAATGTAGTTCAAATCGAGGTAGGGGTTATCATCAACCGGAGTCAACAAATTAAGTTGCTCCCCAAACACTAGAGCGGAAGCAATGATAGTAATCATCCCCCCACAGTGAATATCGGATTTAAATAGTTCTCCACGGCGTATGGCAATACACCGTTGGAGAAATAGAAATCCGATATTCAACATTCCTCCTACATCCCTTGGATGATGGGACTCAATGTATAGCGCACTCACCTCCTCCGAGGCTACCTTACTTGGTTCTTTCTTTGAAAATATAGCGGTAACCAAGAGGCGGTGAATGTAGCGCAGGATGGGGGAATGCATATGAGACGAATATCCCGTTTTGGGATCAAAGGGGGCGTATCCGGCAATATCATGCCAAAATGCGTCCCTTTGATAGTGGACGGGGTATTGCCACGTCTCGGGATTACGGATGGCATTAGAGGAATCACATTGGAAGATCTCATTGAGCCTCCCCAAAGAGATACATTGGGGTTGATTGAACAATTGGAAGGATATTTCATACTCCCCCTCTTGTCCATCAACCTCGTTATATTTCATACTCCCCCTCTTGTCCAGCAACCTCGTTTCTCTCAAGAGAGGCTAAGAATTCCAATGTGAGCCGCTCGTATGTCAACGGGCTAAAGGTGTAAAAGCGTTCTAAGCCTAAAACATATAAACAACGCCTTACATCTAGCACTATCCCGAGACTATTTAGAGTCTCACCATGGAAGAACTTAGAGGCCTTGATCTTCCGGTGCTTAAGTTCGTCATACCGACGTTTATGGTCGGGGTTGACGAACTTAAGGGCCGGAAGGGTGCCCTTTGGGTTCTTTTGGGAGGTAGAACCTTGGTCTTTTTTACTTTTTTTTCGTTTACCAAACATACTTGGAGTTTGAAGAGAATAACTCAACCAAGATGATCATAAGAAATTTAAAAGACCACGGTCTCACCCCGACAACTAAGCACGTAAATAAGAACACCAACCAAGGCAAAATTCAAAGCAAAAATGAAGGAAAACAAAAGGAAATAATGAAAAGAAACTAGAAAAATTAAAAATAAAAGAAACTAGGAAAAATTAGGCTAAAAGAGTAAGAAACTAGAAAGAAAAAATGAAAGAAATCACATCAAAAATCAAAAAAATCAATTAAAAAATCTAAATCTATCTAAATCTAGCAGCTAAGTCCACAAACAACACCACAATCATCATATTATCAATTTTCTAGTACAAATCTAGAAGAAAAATAAAAGTTAGGGTTAGGTTTTGCCTTTCCTCTTTAAGAGGGGTGAAGAAAATCCACAATCGCGAACGATTTAGGTGCCTTCAAGCTTCAACCGTGTTCCTTAACCTTTTTCTTCAAGAGATCTCCCCCAAACTTCAACTTTGAAGTGATGATGAATTTTTGATTTTGGGGCTTTTTGACGAAAATGGATTCTTTGTGTAGAGGAGGAGAAAAGGTGAAGGTTTTGTGAAGGAAGGAAGTGAAAATGTTGAGAAATGAAGGAGATATGGAGGTTTGAAGTTGGAGGTTTAATGGAGTTTAGAGAGAGAAAGGGAGTTTGAAAGAGTTGAATGGGGAATGAGAGTGAAACGATGAGTATGAGGTGAGGGTGAGAGATAGGGAAAAAGGGGACGGATGGGGGTGGTTGTGAATAATAGTGGCACGTGAGCATTAAAAAAAACGAAGAAGAAGGCCTGGCGAGCTGGAGCGCCCGCTCCAGCTGAAAGGGAGCGCCCGCTCTAGGCCTGGAGCTGGGCGCTCCAGGAACGCTTCCCAAACTCTAAGTTCCTGATCCTGTGCTCATATTGTGCGAAGGGCGGAGCGCCCGCTCCGTTTTCTTAGGAGCGCCCGCTCCTATGGCGGAGCGCCCCTCCTTAGGCCTTGGGGGGGTCGCTCCTCCTCCAATCTCCCATACTTAGCCATTTTTTCATCTTTTCTTCCATCTTCCTCATATTTCACTCATCTAGAACCTCTTATTCACTCTTTTTTTTTCTCTATTTTTTTGTATTTTTTTCTCATAACTCTTTTTTTCATATTTTTTTTTTCTTTTTTCGTTCTTTTTCTCATTTTTTTTTTACACTTTTTTTTTTCTAAAAGCTAAGAATCCGAGTTGCCTCCCGTAAGCGCTTCTTTAAAGTCATTAGCTTGACTTCCCTAAGATGAAAATCCTCATAGGGGAAGGGGGTAGTCATCCAAAGCAATGTGACAAATGTGCTCAATTTGAGTTCCATCGTGGCATATCTTAAGCCTTTGCCCATTTACTTTGAATGTCCCTTTTTCTTCACTCCACACTTCCACCGCTCCATGCGGGAACACAGTTTTTACTTCAAACGGCCCAATCCACCTAGACTTAAGTTTCCCCGGAAAGAGTCTTAGCCTAGAGTTGAAGGGAAGGACCTTGTCTCCTACCTTGAACTCTCTCTTCATTATCCTTCGATCATGCCATGCCTTTGTTCTATCCTTGTAAATCTTAGCATTTTCATAGGCATCCCGCCTAAGCTCTTCGAGCTCATGTACATCCAAAAGCCTTCGTTCCCCGGATGACTTGAGATCAAAATTCAAAAGCTTGATCGCCCAATATGCCTTGTGCTCTAACTCAACCGGCAAGTGACATGATTTGCCATACAAAAGCTTGTAGGGGGTTATGCCAATTGGTGTCTTGAAAGCCGTCCTATAAGCCTAAAAAGCATCATCTAGCTTTAATGACCAATCCTTGCGAGATCGGTTAGCGGTTTTCTCCAAGATGAGCTTCACCTCCCTATTTGACACTTCCGTTTGGCCGCTACATTGTGGATGATAAGAGAGCCCCATTTTATGATGCACCCCATATTTGGAGAGGAGTGCTTGGAAACTCTTTTTGACGAAATGGGATCCCCTATCACTAATCACGGCTCTCGGAACCCCAAACCTTGGAAATATCACGGACTTGAAGAGCTTGGTAACTACCTTAGCATCATTTATAGGAGAGGCGATTGCTTTCACCCATTTGGAGACATAGTCAACCGCCACTAAAATGTAGGAGTTACCAAACGAAGAAGGGAAGTGTCCCATGAAGTCTACCCCCCAAACATCGAAGACTTCCAATTCTAAAATGTTGGTGAGGGGTAATTCATGCCTCTTGGAGATGTTACCGACCCTTTGACACCTATCACAAGCTTTCACAAAGCCCCAAACGTCCTTGAACATGGAGGGCCACCACAATCCACAAGATAAGATCTTGGCAACGGTCTTGTCGGCACCAATATGTCCTCCAACGGGGGATGAATGACAGTTCTCAATCACACTTGCAATCTCATCATCGGGAAGACATCTTCGATACAAACCATCCTCCCCCCGCTTGAACAAAAGTGGGTCCTCCCACGCATAAAACTTAGAATCATGGAGGAACCGCCTTCGTTGTTGATATGTAAACTCAAAAGGAATGATCCCACAAGCCAAGTAGTTCGCCATGTCGGCAAACCATGGGGTATCAAGGGCTTTGATGGAGTATAGGAGATCATCCTTTAAGCTATCATCAATGGGCATATCATGAGAGGGGGAGTCTTCACCCAAAGGCAACCGGGAAAGGTGGTCGGCCACCAAGTTTTCCGTTCCCTTCTTGTCTCTAATTTCAATGTCAAATTCTTGAAGGAGCAAGATCCAACGAATCAACAGCGGCTTCGCATCTTTCTTGGACATGAGATACTTGATGGCCGAGTGATCCGTGTACTACCACCTTGGAGCACACAAGATAAGGCCGGAACTTATCAAAGGCAAATACAACCGCCAACAACTCTTTCTCCGTTGTGGCGTAGTTCTTTTGAACCGAATTAAGTGTCTTGCTCGCATAGTGAACAACATGTAGCTTTCCCGCTTTTCTTTGCCCTAAAACGGCTCCCACTGCATAATCACTTGCATCACACATTAGTTCAAAAGACAAGCTCCTATCCGGAGCTTGCACAATGGGGGCGGAAATAAGGGCATGCTTTAAAGTCTCAAAAGCATTCATGCAATCATTATCAAAAATAAATTCATTATCTTTTTGCAAGAGGCTAGATAGAGGCCTAGCAATCTTAGAGAAGTCCTTTATGAACCGACGATAGAAACCGGCATGTCCCAAAAAAGAACGCACTCTCTTCACCGTAGTAGGTGGGGGCAACTTCTCTATGACCTCAATTTTGGCCTTATCTACCTCAATTCCCTTTTGGGAAATCTTGTGTCCCAACACAATGTCATCCTCAACCATGAAATGACACTTCTCCCAATTAAGCACTAGATTCATCTTTTGACATCTTTGAAGCACATTTTTCATGTTCTTAAGACAATCATCAAAAGATGAACCTACTATGGAGAAGTCATCCATGAATACCTCAATGGTATCTTCCAACATGTCCGAAAAGATGGCGGCCATACACCTTTGAAATGTAGAGGGCGCATTGCACAAACCAAATGGCATCCTTCGATAAGCAAAGGTACCAAAAGGGCAAGTGAATGTAGTCCTTTCTTGGTCATCGGGGTGGATGGGAATTTGAAAGAACCCCGAATAACCATCAAGGAAACAAAAATGGGAATGTCCCGCCAATCTTTCCAACATTTGATCTATAAAAGGGATGGGAAAATGATCTTTCCGGGTGGCTTTATTCAATATCCGGTAATCGATGTGCATACGCCACCCGGTCACCGATCTAGTGGAGATTTTTTCTCCCTCTTCATTAGTGATGACGGTCATGCCTCCCTTTTTAGGGACCACATGAACGGGACTAACCCATCGACTATCGGAGATAGGGTAGATTATCCCCGCCTCAAGGAGTTTAAAGACCTCATTTTTTATCACTTCCTTCATATTGGGATTCAACCTCCTTTGAGGCTCAATAGAAGAAGCATGATCGTCATCAAGATGAGTTTTATGCATGCATAGAGTAGGACTTAGCCCTTTGAGATCTTCAATTCTATACCCAATGGCACCTCTATATTCCGAAGGACATCAAGAAGTTGAGTAAGTTGAGTGCCTTCAAGTGTAGCATTGACTATCACCGGGTAAGTCTCACCCTCACCAAGAAAAGCATATTTTAAAGAAGGGGGAAGGGGTTTCAACTCTACCTTGGGAGGAGGCTTAGAACTCTCCTCCTTAGGTGAAGGCACCTCAAGAGCCTCAATCTTCTCCTCCTTAGAACAATAAATTGGAGAGGCATCCATGGCAAGCTTGAAGTTTTTCCCTTCCTCATTATCTTCCAAATCTTCTCCCAAAAGTACATCTTCCAAGGGGTCTTTCTTACCCCTTAAACTCTTCAAATGCAAGACCTCTTCATCAAAACTATCAATCCTCTTCACCTCTTCCATTATTGGAGAATTCATTGATTGCTTGAAAGCAAATTACATGCCCTCATCTCCTACCCTCAAAGTAAGCACATCTCGCTTCATATCAACAAGAACTCCGGCTGTCTTAAGGAAAGGCCTCCCAAGTATAAGAGGGACTTGAGAGTCTTCCTCCATCTCCATAACCACAAAGTCACAAGGGATGAAAACCCTTCCAACTTGGACCGGTACATCCTCCAACTCTCCAACCGGAACTTTCACCGATCTATCGGCGAGTTGAATGACCCTCCTAGTAGGCTTGAGCTCAAAATTAAATTGTTTAACGATGGACAAGGGCATCAAACTCACACTTTCCCCCAAATCCGCCAAGGCCCTCTTGGGCTCCAAGTCCCCAATCTTCAAAGGAATAGAAAATGACCCCGGATCTTCAAGCTTCTTAGGTAGCTTGTTTTGAAGTACGGCACTAACCTCGGCGGTCAAAGCAATGGTGGCACTTTCCTCGAGCTTGGTCTTGTTGGAGAGGAGCTCCTTAAGAAACTTGGCATAAGTAGGCATTTGAGACATGGCTTGTAGGAAAGGGATGTGCACTTGAAGCCCTTTCATGACTTCTAAGAATTTCATGAACTTATCATTGAGTTGCTTCTTAGCTAGCCTTTGAGGAAATGGAACCGGAGGCACATAAGCTTTGGGTGCCGCTTGACTAGCCTCTTTACGTTGCTTATGACCCTCTTTCTCTTGGCTTGGCTCAACTTCTCCTTCATCCTCCACAATTACCTCCTCAAGAAGCTTCTCAACCTCCCCCTCACTCCCCCTTTTCTCAACTTTCGGGCTTTCATTAACCTCACTAGGCATCTTAGGCCCCTCATAGTTTTCTCCGGATCTCAAAGTAATCGCCTTAGCATGCTCGTGAATCACGGGTTAGCTTGGGAATTGAGTAGAAGAAGAAGAAGAATTGCTTACTTGTTGGGCAATTTGGGCAAGTTGGGTCTCAATCATTTTGTTGTGAGCTTGCATTTGTTGTAAGGAAGAGTGAATTTCCCCGAACTTTTTATCATTATCGGCATTGGTCTTGGTTTGTTGGGCTAGGAATAGTTGAAGTGTAGACTTAAGTGATGGAGGGTTGGGTGGGTTGGGCTCAAAGGGTGGTCTTTGTTGTGGTTGATTGAAACCGGGTGGTCGAAAATTGGAGGAGTAGTTGTTGGGATTTTGTGGTGGAGGGTATTTCCATGTTCCTTGAGAGGGGTTGTTCCACCTCCCTTGGTTGTTGAAGTTTGAAGGCCCCTCTTGTCTTGCACCAACCCATGCTACATGTTCCGTAGATCCTCCACAATAAGAGCTTGCATGATCGGTGCCTCCACAAATTTCACAAGAGAAAGCTTGGGAAGGTGGTTGGCTTGGGGATGCCAAGTCACCTTCTCAAGTTTCTTAGCTAGAGTGTCTAGCTTAGCATGGATATGATCTATGGCCTCCACATCATACTTCCCTTTACCACTAATCTTCTTGCTTGTAGACCTTGTGTTCCCCCAAGAGTAGTGCCTCACAACCTCTTCTATGGTGGGCTCAATATCTTCAACCCGTAGCTTGGTGAGTTGACCCCCCGCTCCGGAATCAAGACTAGCTCTAGTCATAGGAAGCAACCCATCGTAGAAACTTTTCATCAACATCCATTGACTATACCCATGGTGTGGACACGACCTGGAGGTCTTTGAACCTATCCCATGCCTCATTCCTTCGAGCCTCGGAAGTCTTCTCTTGGGAGTAGAACTCATCAACAAAAGCCGACGTTACTTGTGCCCAAGTAGTCAAGGAATCGGGAGGTTGAGATTGTAGCCCTTCTTAGCTTTCCCCATGAGGGAGAAATGAAAAAGATTAAGCCTCACGAACTCTTGAGTAACACTATTTTGCTTGACCGTGGCACAAAGCTCAAGAAAGTTTGCCAAATGTTCAAGTGGACACTCATGAGCACATCCTCCATAAGGCTCTTGCTTGATCATTCTAATCAAGTGCGGAGAGAACTCAAAGTTAGCGGTTGTTGTCGGCCTCCGAATCCCACTTTTGAGCTCAAATGCTTCGGGGTGACCATAGTCCCTCAAAGCTCTTGGAACGGGTGGATCCTCCGCCATAATACTAGAAGTTGAAGAACGAGATTGATCTTCCTCAAACACCTCCCCCGGTTGCTCCTCACTAGTAGATAGTACCCTTGGTTCCCGAAAAATCCTCCTCAACTCCCGTAAAGTGCCGTCAAGATTGTGGTCAATTGGAAGCAATGGATCTCCTCGTAACCTTCTTGACATGCAAATACAAAAGCTCAAGGGAGAGATTAGTAACACAAGGGCTTACCACCAAGTAGTAAGCAGCCAATTGGTAACCAAAAGTAAACAAAAATTAGAAAAGGGGAGGAATAGACTTGACTTAGACTCAAAAATCATAATTCAAAGCAATGTAATCCGTTGCTTCCCTGGCAACGGCGCCAAAACTTGACACGATCGTTGCACGTGCCAAATATAAACCTAACTTAGCCTAGTTTAGGGTAAGAAAGGGTTGATTCCACGAGGAAGCAAAGATTAGCAAGGGTTGAAAGCGATTAAGCGAGCTAAGCCTATTTTTGGTGATTTTTGAGATTAATTGATCAACTAAGAAAGCAAGAACTAATTAGCTAACAATTATACTAAATGATTTGGATTTAACAATAATAAGAAGACACTAGGTATAGGGGAATCACTAGTTAATCAATTGCTAACATATTAGTCAAGCCAAGGGGATTTATTAGGGTCAACTAAGGGACTAAGTCGCTCATATGATTCCTAATTACTCTCTCGAACTAATTAGGAGGACTAAATCAACCAATTTTACCTATTCTCATGGTAAAGTTAATTGATCAAGTATTTCCACAACTCGTAGCGATTCGATTAAGGTCCTAGGAAGCCTAACACTTATTCTCATGGTGAAGTCAACCTATTGACTAACCTAAGGTCCATCAAAAGCTTCATATCTCAATCCTTTACTTTTGATCCCCTAATCTAATTCAATTGATGATCAAACAATTAAACAAGCTATTAAATAGGTTAGTCACCCCAATTTCTCCTAAATATACCCCCTAGCTTGACTTTTAAGGTCAACTCATGATCAACCTAGTTCATCCCCTTCCCCTAGCCTAGAAACTACTCTAAAGCCATTAAAGAAGCAAAATGAAAAGCTTGAAGTATTAAATGAAGATCAACAATGGTAGAAATCAACATAATAAGCTAAACATCAACTAATCAACACTAATCAAAAGGTTAAACAAGATAAACAAGTAAATAGGCAAAATAAAGCAAAAGATAGAACAAATACTCTAAAATGATGAACAATAAATGGAAAACTCCATAGAAATACCTTCAAAAGCTTCAAAATTGGTTTCAAGATCTACTTCATCTCTCTAAAATTACTTCTCTCTCCAAGTTTCTCTCTCTAATTAAGCTAATAATAATTCTGGAAATTATAAAGATTCTCCTAAGATTATTACAAAATTAGATTTATACCCCGTAGAAATAAGGGCAAAAACGAAAAAGACGAAATAAAAACTACGGAGCCTGGGCAAATGGAGCGCCCGCTCCTCAAAACATGGAGACCAAACGCTCCTGGGTCGCTCCAGCTCACTGATTCTCTGTCTTCGATTTTTGACCCCTGGAGCGCCCGCTCCCTATCCTTAGGAGCGCCCGCTCCTCTGTTATATACCTCTTCTTTGCTTGATAACCTTCAAAATTCTCGAGGCAAATGTTAGATGGGGAGGGGGGTATGCACATGCATATGCAACAACCTATATATACATCCTAACTATATGCAAATGAGCTAATCTAGATGCTAAACACAAGATAATAAGAAATGATGAAAAAGGGAAGGAAAAGGAAGTTAAATGACCTAAAATGCATCTAAATGCCCTAAAACTACATGCAAATAAGAGAACCTAAAGTCCACTTATCAACCACACCTAGTACATTCTGAGTAGTCCCTCCTTTTCTACCACAAAATCTACCTTACATCTCAATAGGTACAGATGCACGTACATGTGTGCCATCTATAGCTCCTATGAAATCCTCAAACCACGGAAAGAATCTAGGGTTGTTTTCAATTTCGGAAGGAAGTGATGTTTCGTGTGGTTTCACAAATTCCAAATAACATGAAAGTAACGATGGATGGTCCAAATAGATCGGAACAATCTCCCCCCCCCCCTCCACCCCGCCCTAAATCTTACATTATGCCCCAATATGTATAAAAATATCAGTACTTGTTCCTTAACACCTATTCGAATATTTTCTTTCAAGAGTCCTCTCTCCAATAAAATAATGCACAAATTGAAAAAAGCTTGAGGCCTCATACGAATTTGACCCAAAGAATGAGTATCACCACAATACAAGATATTATTGACAACCTCCATCCTCAAACTATATCTATTTATATAGGGTTGCCTAATTATTGTTGGCCTTCTAATTTTATATCTATGGTCATCTAGAAAAGCAAGCACATGAGCTATAACAGTAGCCACAACGCCAATAATCATGCCTTTAGTTTCAACAGACATCTACAATTCCCAAAAAAAAGGGTCAAACACACTTGCATATATAGTACAGCTTTTCTCATCACATAGGCACACACTCATACACTCATACCTGAGAGGATTTTCTAGCAGACAATCCATGCTCTGGTTTAGAATCCATAGCTCAAAACATCATGAAATCAAAATAAAAAGCTTTTCAATACAATCGTTAATAATGTACCTGGATGTTAACAGAGTCGAGAACAAATTATTTATCATAGCTTTTCTCATCACATAAGCACAATATTACAATACGGTATCGGAAATAATAGCATCTTAATATATAGTTTCGAAAAAATCAAGCTAAAACTCATGCTTTTTATAGTAAAAGCTTAAAATCTATATATGAATCTGAAAATTCTAAATAAAAATTGCAACCAACGATATAGAGGCAAAACACCATATTTGAATCAATTTAGTATAATCTGATGCTAAACAAAATCCCTAAAATCATAATGAAGCTAAAATTAAGAGCGTTTTTAGGCAAATACCAAAATTGATGTACAAAACGGGAAATCAGGGCTTCGATTGTCGATTATAAGAGAAATAACATAACATATAATGATATAATAATGATTTGATATTAGATTTGAAGAAGGTTGCAAAGGGAGTGATGAAGTAATTCGTATGTTAGGGTTTGTGAACATTGAGGAGAGTTCGTAACTGAATTAGAGAGAAGAAGCAGCGAAGAGAGAAATTACCTGAAAATAATTGGAGTGAGCAATCGGAGACCACAGTCGATGAGAGCAGCACCGGTGTGAGCAGCGAAGAGGAGCTGGGAAAACAACATGTTCCTTCTTTTTTGGAGGAAAATGTTTTCTTTCTCTTGGAAAACCAATAGTCAGTCTAAATTTTCCTATTTTTTGGGCCAGCCCAACAAACAGAGGAAAACCAGGAAAACTCTTTTCCTTTGGATGTTTTCCTCCAAAACAAACAGACCCTAAGTGCAGAACCTTGATGCACTCAGATCGTAATATGGAACTCTTATATCCTCCCCATCAGAGTCCGCACACTCGTAGTGGCTCCCTCATACATGTCCTTGATGATATCTATATATTTTTGTGAATTACCTTTCTTTCTCAACGCCCACCAAAGTATTTCTCTTGGTACTCTATCATATGCCTTCTCCAAATCAATGAAAACCATTTGTAGATCCTTCTTCCTATCACGGTAATCTTCCATTGTCTGTCTCATGCGGTGAATAGTCTCTTTAGCCAATCTTCTTGGCATAAATCCAAATTGGTTCTTCGATATCTTCACATGTTTCCTAAGTCTTTGCTCAATCACCCGCTCCAAGGTTTCATCGTATGACTCATTAGTTCCATTTCTTGGTAGTTGGTACAATCTTGTACACACGCCTTTGTTCTTATAAAAAGGAATCAAAGTAATCTTCCTCCACTCTGATGGCATTTTGCTATGTCTCCAAATCATGTTGAAGAATGTTATCAGGCATTCGATTCTTCTCCCCCCTAGCACCTCCAAACTTTGATAGGTATGTCTTTCGGCCCCGTACCTTTCTTCAATCCCATATTTTTTAATGTTGGTACGACTTCTCCCTTTTGAACCCTCCTCATAAACTCTCTATTTAACATACTAAGAAAGCATCAACAAAAAACTATTTCGCATCCCTCTACCTTGTTAGAACTAGTCAATAGTGACTTAGGTGACTTTCAGAATTCCATGAGTAAGGGAGGGAAGCATTATTATCTTACATTTGTTGATGACTTCTCATGTTACACTAAGGCTTATTTGTTAGGTACAAAAGATGAGGTTAAAGAAAAACTTCTTATTTATAAAGCCGGTGTAGAAAACCAATTAGACCTTAAGATAAATAGAGTGAGATCTGATCGGGGTGGAGAGTATGAAAATACAAATTGGGCAGCAATGAGGATGGCCTTAGACTAGCTACCAGAGGTCAGGGGCAATTCACTACTTAGGATTCCACTGTACAAGCTTCATATGGCCAGAGAGTTTAACAAGAGAGTTGTCAGACGTCCTATGAAAGTGAGAGACTTGGTTTTAAGGAAAATGGAGGTCGTTAGAAGAGCCAAAAAATATGGAAAACTAACCCCAAATGAATGGGCCATATCAGGTCGTGAGCTCCAAACGATGAAAGACATGGATGAGAGGCTAAGAAAGCTAGAAGCGTGTACAGAGGAAGCATTAGACTTGTTGTATAAGGTACATTCTAACTGAAGACGTGAAATAAAAAAAGGGTTACTATATCCAGGAGGCGGGTGATCTCATTGAAATGATTAAGAAACTAAAGCCACCCACTTCTACCAGCTCAATGGTGAATCTTTTATGGGGGTCATACTTTTTAGATTATATTATTTCGATGCTTAGAATAGCATATATTTGGACAAAAATGATACGATCCGATTAACCAGAACTGAGTAGCTCATCCAAAACTAGATTCGACCTTGATGACCCAATTTGAATCATAAACCCGAAGAGAACTAAACTTAACCTAAAACTAACTCAAGCGATACCCAAAAAAACCCGAAACACGATTATCGAAATCGATTTTTAATTCGAAATCTGAATTTACCTTAATCAAAATCTACAATTAACAGAAACTCATTGTGAATATGAACTGACAAAAACTCGAGTTGATAACAACATAAGCCAACAACCCGATGTAATATAAACATGAAAAAGCAAAATATTTAGAGGGTTATACGTTTAATCCAAAACGACCCGATTTCAATTAAACTCGCCAGACCGAACCAAATAACCGATTTGTTAGGGATCTATACAAAAAAGAAAACATAAAAAATAAACAAGTGTATTAATAGGGTCAAGGCCTTACTTGGCCCATATACAAGATCCTCCCCTGACTAGCTTAATGCGTTGTATCCTTACCTTGCTAAAAGACGAGTCGTAGATGAAGATGGCTATATTCATAAATGATTTGAGACAAAAAATGGAATCAAGCCAACATATGGAACCTCCTTTTACTAAGTGTCATGCAAACAAATAAAAATGAAATTATTTGGTAGGAACGGACGTCCAGAGCTTAGTGAAGAGTTAACTTGCCGGGAAAATATGCTTCTTATAGAGATTCAATACTAGGCTTGAGAGGAGTTGGAAAGACTAGACTTGTTGATCACATTTGGAACATTTGGCAAGTTACCTCTTATATTACAAGTTTCTATGTCCGATGACAACGTTTGTAGGGAATATTTGGCGTTTAAGCTACAAATGGTTTATTCTGAAAGGATACTCTCTTTAAGGAAAAGTCTGAGGTCCGAAGACAATTAGAGTCATCTCTCGTTGTTGAACGGTGACGAGTAGTTACTTATGTTGGACAATCTTGTTGATGTATCCTCAAACACTTGGTGTGATTTCCAAATTTCTCATCTCATTACTAGGAGAAAACTTCTCATCACCACCCTTAGTACTCGAGTTGCAAATATGACTCGAACTATTGTCCGTTATTTAGAGCCCTTATCACGGATTCATTTGAAGATTTCATCCATCATGAATATATGCTTTCGTGTAATAATTCTTTGTCTTTGCCTTCTAATTCTATGAGCCTTGACTTGGCTAAACAAGGTTGTGGCTTACGATTGGTTGCTACGTTCTTGGTTTGGTCATGAAATATTAGTTCATTCATGAGGACCTATGGAGATGGCCTAAATTTCAAACAAAAATCAAGCATGATGGGTCTTTAATCAAATTAAAAAGGCATTTTGTTTCGTTCTCTTTATTTCCCCATGACTATCACTTTTCTAAGGAGGATTTGATCCATTTATGGATAGGTGAGCTGTTGGTTTTAGTTTGTGTCAAGATTTGAGAGATATGGCAAAGATTTTTTAATGAGCTAGTGGATAGATCTATTCTTCAACCAAAATCTATCGAGAACTCTGGTTTAACGAGGTATGAAATGCATAAATTAACTCATCACTTAGCCCAAATTTATGGTTCAACCGTACATGTTCACATGGGTGTTGTATGCAACTCTAGTTCTTATGAATTTGATAAATACACAAGCCATATATCCTTGTCTTGTGATAATCAACTCAAGCTTTGGGATGATATTAGAAAACATCTTCGGTGTTTACGAACATTGTTTTTGTTGCGTGATAACCCACAAGTTGGGAAAATAGACAAAATTCGTGGTGATTTTTTTTAATTAAAAAGTATCTAGACTTAGGGTTCATTCTTTACGTCTGATCTGATCTGATCTGAATTTTTCTAATCTGATTTGAATTTTTCTGATCTAATCTGAACTTTTCTGATCTGAACTTTTCTGATCTAATCTGATCTGAACTTATTATAGTTGTTTTTTGTTCATATAGTTTTCTGATATGATCTGAACTTTTCTGATCTGATCTGTTTTTTTCTGATCTAATGTAAATTTTTCTGATCTGATCTGAATTTTTCTGATCTGATCTGATCTGATCATTTCTGAAATAAGCACTAGAGTGCTTAAATAAGTTGAAAAGAACATAGCCTTAGAGTGTTATCCTTGAGTAACACCAATCTTACCGACCTCCTCCAGGACCTATAACAAAGTTAAAGCACCTTCATTATCTAGACATTTCACACACTGATATCAAAAAGTTACCTGAAAAGCTTGTTAGCCTTTCCACCCTACAAATTCCTACGCTTAGAGCAGGCCTTGACATTCCACACTTTCCTACGAATTTCATAATGTTGACTAATTATTTGTTGATTGGAACGAAAGTCACATACAAAAAAGGGAAACTAAGCTACACAATATTGGTAACCTCGTTAATCTTCAGATTCTTCCTTTATTTAGTGTAGGTAATAAGAAAGGATATAAGATCACGGAGCTGAAGAGTATGAATCATATCTAAGGGCCAATTAGGATCACTAATCTTCAAAATGTCATTGATGAAGCAAAGGTTAGGGAGGCCATGCTGCCATGTCTTCAAAGGTTGGAATTTATACGGAGAAGAAAGATTTGGATGCAAAAGGGGTTCTCAAAGGCCTTTAACCTCATGACCAGCTGAAAGAGTTGAAAATTGTAGATTACAATGGTATTGCATTTCCACCATGGCTTTCTGACAAGACAATTAAGCTTCAAAAACTCAAGTTGGTAGGATGTCAATCTAGTTTCAACTTACCCTCCAATGAGGCAACTCCTAGATATCAAAAACCTTTATCTCGAGAATAAGTTGTTTAGAATGTTTGGACGAGAGTTTCTATTGAGTCCTTGTTCATGGTGTTGGATGTTTCCACTCACTTGAGACACTAGTATTAGATGACATGGCAGCGCTTCAGGAATGGGGACTGGGGGTCAACTTCCTACCTTACCTTCGCAATCTTAAGATCATGAATTGTCCAAAGCTAGAAACCTTGTCTTGCTTGTACCGTCGTACTTCACCTGTTGATTTACAAAATTACAAAATGAAGAGTGCAGGTCATTGTATCAATTTCCTATTGATTTACAAAATGAAGAGTGTTGGTCTTTGTATCAATTTCCAAGTCGATAATGTCACTAGTCATTGATCATTAAAAGTTGCAATATGGTTAAGATGGAGGTGAACATTGGTTGACCATAAAGCATATTCCGATGTGTTCATCGGTGGTACAAAAATGCCTAAAATTAACTATCCTTCATATGCAAAAAATAACACATTTCTCCAGGAAGAGTGAACTCAAATTTCATATCGATTTGTTTGATTATAAATAACACACACACGTATGGGGAGAGTATTGAGGATGTTGATTTACACGAGTACAGAATCAAAATTTAGTCATCACCAAATGCTAACAGAGAGTATAAAACCCGTTACCTATCCAACATTTATTACGCCAGGATGATTCAGGGTAAACTCATTTCTGATACCTAACTAATAAGAGCTACTACAGAAGTGACTTCTCATAGCGCAAAACTAATAAAGAATAACTATTACAAAAAATGCTCTAATTTATATAAATGTCCTTATATATCCTAGAAGGCCCTCTATTAAGAAGACAAAAACAAGTTATGGTGTTCAGAAACAATTCTTCTCCCATTTGAAGGAGGAAGCAAACAGACAGCTCTGTTAAGTTCCTTCAAGGGCTTAAATAATTCTCCCAAATAAGTAAAAATAGCAGCAGTGTATTCAAATATCGTTGCTGATGTCATGGACAGATAGAAGTCTAGTCTTCTGCAGTTCTGCGGATTCTCTTCTTTGATTTCTCTTGCTCACGGTATCTTTCCCGCCGTTCTTCTCTCTGCCGTTTTTTCGACACCTGCTCTTCTTTTGTCTTTTGAACCTCTAACACCTTTCTCTTCTCCTCGTCCTTTTGTTTTCGCTTCTTCTCCTGCACAGCAACAAACAACCCGAAACATCACAAATAAGATTGTATATCATGCAATTCTGAATGTCTTTGCATCATCGTTATCTTGATGCTCAATAACTAAGGAGAAAAAGCCATCAAAGGAAAAAGAAAATAGTACGAAAATTGAAGTATTTCAACAGCTTTAGTTGCCCATACATAACGCCTACCATGATCAACAACAACAATGATAACAACAACAGAGCCTTATTTCCAAAATGATTTGGGGTCGGTTAACATGAATCGTCATCTGAAACCATTGAAAAAAGAAGCCTACCATGATCAACAAACCAAACAAGGCAAAGCACCGGTAATGTTACTTTTTGTATTTCTTCTAGGTGATGCCGATACTTTTCATGGAAAAAAAATGGAAAAAAAAAAAACAAAACTTACCACTGTACCACATGTTAGTACGGTAGTGTCTCAAACGTATAGCACAAAATCACACTGTACACATTCATAGCTCTAATCTAAAAGCTTTGAAAATACATTGGCACAAAATATGCAAAACTCTACGGACAAGTACTTCCATGACCATCTGCACAAAGCATACCTTATTATGACGAATAAGCTGGAGATGTTGAACCAGCTTCTGGATTTTGCGCTCATGGGGTTCTACAACAACAGGTCTCCTATCTTCAAGAAGTCCACGCCTTCTTTTAGGAATATCTTTGGGCTTCGAACGAAAAGGCAGCGCTTCTTGCAATTGCTTGGGAATGACCACTGGATTAAATTTCCTCGGCTTTCTCTCAATTGGCTATGAAGCATGTAAAGGAGATATGAGAACTCTATTTCAAAAACATAGATACAGCCCAACAACAGATGAAACAGAGATATAATGAAGCTGATAGCAAAAAGAAGGGAAAGAAATCTACTGTGTTACACAACCTTGTACAGTGAATCCTTGTTGACAGGAACTGAAAGAGACAATTCTTTCCTCAATTCTGCAACAGTTTTCATTCCTTGCCAAGTCCGATCACGAGGTTGCAAGGCTGTTGTCAAAGGATTGAAAAATTTGGGAACATCCACATTAACCCATGTTGTGAAGTACACAACATCACTCATAAGGATCTTGTCCTCAAATGTGCACCTTGCAATCCCGCCCTTCAACGGAATCTCATCTCTCCTTGATTTATTGCCAATCACTTCTTTTGCAGCCTGCCAAATCATACAGTTACCCACATAAAAGAAATGTTTCAGAAACAATATTTATTTCAGATATAAGCTCGTTTTAGAGGTGACAACTATCACCCTAGAGTAGTAAAATTATATTTTGTCTGTGTTTGCTGGGTCCAAGAGATTGTTCTCCTCCCCATCCCAATTCCTGACCATGTCCCAATTGCTACGAGCCGAATAGTATATAAAGAGGGGAAAAGCTTCTGCCTAGATAAAGGAAACTATTTTCTGGTCAGTGATCAGTGAAGATCAGAAAGGAGACTTGAGTTAAAGGTCGATGAGTCCTTCAAAAAAGAAAAAAAAAAAGACTTAGCTCTCCCAATAAACTAAGACAATAAAAGTTCCAAGCTCAGAGACGTCAGGCAAAGGCATTCAAAAATGAGAGATGCAAGAAAAACAACCCTATCCCACAAAGGAAGCAGCATGGTAAACGACTAGATTTCAGACAATTCTGTCAATTCCTCTCCACCATAATACTCACAAGGCCACAACATCTAAAAAGCAGAAAGCCAGAGAACCTTCCACCCCTGATGCCCAAGAATGTTCCTTCAGGAGATGTGAGAGGAATAGCAACATTAAACCCCTCCAACACTGCATCTCAAAAGGAATTTCTGTCATAGCCCATAAACACGGAGCAAAGTCGATGTGACAACAAAAATGGCTACAAGACTGCAATAGTAAGACACGTCATACACAAATAGAGCTTTGCGTGGTGTTTGAGTCTAAAAGCTTGTCAATGGTAATAAAAATATCCGATGAAGCACGCCAAAAGTGACTTGGACTTTAGAAGTACACGTGTCGGATCCTTGAGAATGGTTAGGACACTTGCTTATAGCCAAGATAATGGAAAAATTTTGATTAAAAATCGAATCAGATATTTAGACGTGTGTTCATACCCCTGACAGGGCTCATACAAGTATTTGAGTCCAAGTAACATTGATTATGCACCACGAACAAGGCAATAAGGCGAGGGCAAGAAAAAAAATGACTGCTCCCTGCCCTAGTGTCAACTTAGATATCAATAAGAACTTGCTTCCTACCTTATAGAAAACCAAGAGAAAGAGCAAAGACAAGACCTGGGTCATTGACATCCATAGACTAATGAAGGAAGCATGACTCTTTGCTAGAGAATTCCACGCATTTCAGCTTACAGTTTATATTTTTATGTACTCTTTGTCACTTGACGAAGAAATATTAAAATCTTAAAGTGAATCACAAAGGCATTTAAGCACTAGAAAAATGTTTTTGCCTATTAATGATTTTGCAAAGAGGGTCACAACTTACAATGTGATTCACCTCTCTCACCCCTCATTAGCGTCTGTAACTTTTCATACAAAGACTACTTACTACTGAAGATAAACAAGGTTTCCCACCCACCAAATTTTTTTAAGACCGGATTCCAAATGATGAATACCCTAAAATTTGCCCCTAAAGCAAGCCCAAGAAAGTACGGAACGAGAAAGAAACAATTTTCCCCACAAAAAAAAAAATTAACTCTGGTAATAAGACGTGGAGTATATACATAGAGATACAAAGAGGACATCACTTTTGCCTTGAAAGCTGTCAGCTTTACAGGCAGCTCCTCTAGACGAAAAAGGGAAATACTAGCTAAGGCCCCAAGGAACAAGAAATATATTTCCTCTATTTTTTCTTGCTGTTCCTCATTGACTTTTAGAGTTTTCATCCAAGCTACTTTGACCTTATCTTTCTAATAATATACAAAAGGATTTTTTACATCATATTTCCTCTATTTTTTACATCATAATATACAAAAGAAATATATTTCCTCTATTTTTTCTTGCTGTTCCTCATTGACTTTTAGAGTTTTCATCAAAGGTACTTTGACCTTATCTTTCTAATAATATACAAAAGGATTTTTTACATCATATTCATACCCCCGTAAACTTTTCATCTTTTTTGAGATTCCCGCCTTTATGTTTTTTTAGATTACCAACTACCCTTTCCAATTTCCCTACAAGTCCCCACCACTTTACGATTTTTGTTAAATTTTGTTAACTAAATTGTTAAGTGGGTCCCACATATGCATCCTGTTATTCTAGTAGTACTATTTTTTTAAATACCTCCTACTCTTTCCGGCTTTTCTACCATTTTGCATCCACTTAACAATTTGGTTAACAGAGTATCAACTTTTCATAATACGACTTGCATCCACTTAAAGATTTAGTACTATGATGAAAAAAATCTTACATAAAAATAAGCATTATCATGTACGACGTTGTTAGATTAGTCTTAATGTATATATTCATATCATCAAGTTTTCATAATTTTAATTAATTGGTAATTAATTATCAAAATTGTGCATTGGCAAGTGTGAAAGTCAAAGTGAAACAACTAAATGAAAACATAGGAAGTATCATTTAATCTAATTAGATAGTAAATACCTTTACAGAATGGGAAACACAGCTAAAACTAAAATAAGGAATGATATTTACTGTAATTCTTTCAGTGCGCGCCTTACCTTCTTCACTTGTCCACGAATCCCACTCACAGTTCGAACTGGTACACCTTCAAATTTGGCTATTTCAAGATCTGACGTGAACATATCCTTAATATACGCTGTTTTCTTGTATATCTTGCAAGGTACACCTTCAAACTTGATTTTCTTCTTTATCTGAACTGCATGGTTGAACTCAAGTACGACAGCAGTTGCTGTGATTCTAAATGACGCCTGAGAAATATGTACATTATAATGCAAGAAATCAGAGACTTCAGAGTACAAAAGGTATACTCAACGTCATCAAGAAACAACATCATTACAGAAAGCATTTAGTGAGACATTCTTTAAGACTGAAGTTGAATTGTTAGAAAGAAAAGGATAAGTACGATGATTAAAGATTCCGGTATCAATGAATTGCCAGATGCCTAATGAGCTAGCTACTCAAAAAAAAAACATCATATAGCTGTGCAACAAAACTAGGCCTGTAGTAAGAGAAATACAAGCAAGGAAATATATAAATCCTAGTCAGTAAACTATCTATCAATTTGAAGCAAGTCAAAGCTCAAAGTCAACTCATGTTGAAGAACCTATTTGTTTAGTCCTTGAAGCATTTGGGTTTAACCTGCAATCAAACTCTTCCTTTGTGTCCATGATTACATGGGAAGATGATCCAGTCCAAGAAGCTTGACGTTGGGGCGTCCATTTGAGTCCATTAAGAATCTTAGTTAATTTAATTAAGTCTTTTATTTTCGGTCAATAAGAAGGCCGAAAATTCGGTTATATTTCGGTTATATAGAGTCCTTATACTAGTAGTAGTTGAGTTGTAATATTTCCTAAAAAATAAGATGGGATTAGCTAAGAGATAAAGTTGGTTAGGCGTGTAGATAGAAGATAAGGGCCGGATTTTGGAAGTCGTATCTTATGGGATTATCTTCCTTTATCTTTTCCTTTATTCTCTCCAAGATTCTAGGGATTAGTTTTTAAGCTATTTTAGATTAGTTTCGGCTTCCTAAGTATAAGCTATTTTAGATTAGTTTCGGCTTCCTAAGTATATTGGGAAAGCAATTAGTTTCGTGTAGTATAAATAGTCGTTCATGAGTATTTTTACGCAACTTTGTGAGTTTATGAATTTAATTGTTCTTCAATTATGTTCGGCCAATAGAGTGATTTTCAGGATTGCTAATTAATCTAATGTTGAATCTACTTAATTCCAGGAGTGGTTTGAGCAGTGTCACATAATTCGTGGAACGCTCCGAAACGCGGAACGAATTCGGGAACGGAATTCGCGACCCCAAGGTGAATTCGGTACGCTTTAGGTTCGATTTTGGTTCGATTAGAAAATACTTAATAAAAAAGAATAACAAAAAAAAAAGTCAAAAAAGTAAGAAAGAGAATATTGTTGAGAATAAATTAAATACTTGGAACAGAAAAAAAGCTACATAATAAAAGCCCCAAGTTTCATAATACTTGGAAGTTGAAACAGAATAAATTTACACACTTGCCCAAAACTTGGAACTGAAAAAAAAAAAAGAAAAAGGAAAGAACGTCAACACAGCAGCTGCAGCGGTGCAGTCTTCCTCACCGGGAAAGATTGCCGGCAGGCCGGAGCTCGTCGATCATACCAATAGACTCGCCTCACTATGCTTAATAAAAGCCCTAATGTTTCATTTCTTTATTCAACAAATTAAGCTTTCAATTAGAAGATCTAGGGTTTACCATTGGAACCCTAGATCTAATAACTTCTGGGCTAATTACATTTCTCCTTGCAATTAACCCTTCAGATATGGACAGAGTATGACGTTTAAGAATATGGTTCGCCATTTTAGCCGTTCCAATTCGCGAACCACTTCGATTTGGATCGCAATCGAACCGCGAATTGGAACGAGCAAATGCAATCAAGATTCGCAAGGGTGGTGAGCGAATTATGTGACACTGGGTTTGAGTGAGATTAATAGTTAACTAAAACGTTCGGGAGTGTTTGTTTTAGTTTTCATATCCGTTTCTTTTCGGACTTTAAAACTTCTAGGTTTCTTTGCATTGGAGTTCTTGGTTGTTGCTTCATCTTGGAGTTGCAATCATATCACAATTCTACCCACAATTTTCCCTTTGGGTTCCCTCTAAAGCTTTGACTTGTGCTCAGAATGATCACATGCAAATTAAAGCCAGCCCCGTTTTAGCTGCTGTTAAAATCAAAAGTAAGCATCAGCCAACATGCAATATAAGCTCTTTCCTACAAGTTGTTTTGAGCTAGATGCAAGTTTTCTACAACGGCCTCAATATTTTGCAACTTAATTTTTTTAAGGAAAAAACAATGTTTTAGAAAAATTAACTTTTGGTATATTCTAGTGAAAACAATCAGGTTCCAATAAGAACTCAATTGACAGCTAATTGAAGTTTGGTTTTTAAGGTGAAAGATGACGCCTAAATCATATACAAGAGCTCAACCAAAGCTACAACTTATAAGTTGAACTTGCCAAATGACATATTAGCCTTAAAGGGATTGACTCCACATCTTTCTCTCTCCCCCCCAGCCAAATGACATATTAGCCTTAAAGGGATTGACTCCACATCTTTCTCTCTCCCCCCCCCCCGAGAAATAAGAACTTACCACAAACAGAAAGTACTACAACAGAGATGCCCAATTATCTTAACTGCATTGTGATATAAGCCGAAATGGTCAACAGCACGATAAGACTTCAGAGATTTAAAACCAAACACAAGGTGACATAGGCAAAATAGAGATCCTGGACAAAGAGATGGGAGGTATAGAGGGTGTGCATCATCCAATGCGCGACGGGCCCTCATAATATAGAGTGCAGCATATAATAAAACCTAAGAGAGTGGTGTGCATCATCCAATGCGCGACAGGCCCTCATAATATAGAGTGCAGCATATAATAAAACCTAAGAGAGTGGTGCTATTTCACACAAACTAGGAGTATTAGCTGCATTTGGACTTTGAAATCAGCCAGAGTCCAAATCCATACCAAATCATATGTTCAAAGTAAAGTTCCTTTATAAGTGAATTCTTCAAAATTGGCTGTCGAAACCTTTCTAATTCCTGCCCCAGGAGTCCCTACCCCCCCCCGGCCGAGAAATAAGAACTTACCACAAACAGAAACTACAACAGAGATGCCCAATTATCTTAACTGCATTGTGATATAAGCCAAAATGGTCAACAGCACGATAAGACTTCAGAGATTTAAAACCAAACACAAGGTGACATAGGCAAAATAGAGATCCTGGACAAAGAGATGGGAGGTATAGAGGGTGTGCATCATCCAATGCGCGACGGGCCCTCATAATAAAGAGTGCAGCATATAATAAAACCTAAAAGAGTGGTGCTATTTCACACAAACTAGGAGTATTAGCTGCATTTGGACTTTGAAATCAGCCAGAGTCCAAATCCATACCAAATCATATGTTCAAAGTAAAGTTCCTTTATAAGTGAATTCGTCAGAATTGGCTGTCGAAACCTTTCTAATTCCTGCCCCAGTGGTCCCTACCTCCCCCCCCCCCAACATCACCGGAAGAATGAATTTCCATGTTGACTATCAATAACATATTGGGAAATTTCCTAAGGTACCCTGGGTTAAGCTAATTTGTCAAGTACCTTTATGGTTTTCAACCCAGCTCAAATGCCATTGAAGTTACTATTTGTGGCTAAAATGCGCTTACTACTAACGGACCTTAAGTTTCCGTTAAGTTTTCTCAATTATATTCTAGTTAAAAAATGATTAAAAACATACAAAATTAAATAAAAAAAATTAAAAACCCTTCCCACTCTCTCCTCCCTCCACCCCACCCACACTCCCAGCCACCACCACCCACCCACACTCTCTGCCTCGACCATCAACCCTTAACCCCGTCGAACCTAACCACCACTAAAGCTCTTAATTTCCGCCACCACCCATCGCATGGAATCAACGAAAATAATCTGGTCTCAATCGCACGAAAATCTCTTAATTTCCGCCATTGTTGACAGCTCCCCAAAGATCTGGGGTTCGAGGTTCGAGGTTCGAGGTACAGAGTGTGGGCGGGTTGGGTTCGATATGGGTTGCGGGTTGAGCGTTCGTCGGGGGTAAGTGGTGGTTGAGCGTTAGTCGGGGGGTAAGTGGTGGTTGGGTTCGACATGGATGGAGGGTTCGCTTCTAAGGGTTGAGGGTTATTGGTGGTTGGGTTAGACGGGGTGGTTGAGAGTGTGGGTGGGATGGGTGCTTAGTTTTAAAAGGCGCTAGGCGCACCGAGGCGCATAGGGTCCTGGAGCCTAGGCACAAGGCGAAGGTGCGCGCTTTTCGTAGGCGAGCCGCAATTTTTATAAATTTTTTTAACTTTTATTTACTTTCATTTTAGGTATGGATTTTTAGTATTTGCTACAAAGTCCAATCACTAACTTCAAAAAAAAAAAAGCCTTTTTATTTTCGAGGAGTGGGGCACGTGTCTGACTAGTTACTAGTATGAGGGGAAGGGGGGTGGGTGCCTGGGTGGTTACTTTCAAGTCAGTAAGGTTTAAAGAGGGGAAAAAACAAAAAACTTAGCAAACACCATCATACAGGCAGAAGAGGAAACAGGAAAGATGGGAAGAAATCGAGGAAAACTCTTCACCACCACCTACCTCCGGTAGATCTTGAGGCAGAAACTACCGGCAGCATTATCTGCGGCAATATCTGCCGTCTCTGGCCGCTTCTCGGCCTCCAGATACTTCTCACAAAATTAGGGTTTTTTAAAATTAGGGTTTTTGATTTCGCCTTCAACTTGATGCAATTAAATGACATTAATTGAGGGGTTATGCTCGATACTGAATTCTAAAGCCTAGGTAAGCTTTGATTTTGAATTTTTTTACTTTTTTCGAAATTCTCAACTCAGATCTACTTCATCGTTCTCTTCACTCCAAAGGCGCTTGAGGTGACGCGCCTTGCGCCTCCTCTAAGGCGGCCAAAAGTGCGCGCCTTCACGCGCCTCTTTAAAAAAGCTTCGCCTTGGTGGCCGGAGGCGAGTTGCACCCGACGCCTAGGCACGCCTCAGGCGCGCTTTTTAAAACTAAGGGTGGGTGGTGGGTGAGAGTTTGTGTGGGGGTGGGGGGAGGAGAAAAATTGGGAGGGGTGGGGTAGATATATTTTTTAAATTTTTTAATTTTGTATATTTTTTCATCATTTTTTTTCTTTTATTCAATTAAAATTGAAATATAATGTAGAAAACTTAACGTCTGTTAGTAGTAAGGGTATTTTAGCCACAAATAGTGACCTCAATGGTATTTGAGCTAGGTCGAAAACCAGAGGGGTACCCGAGGAATTATCTCTCATCCTAGGGTTTCCCTAACATATGTAATACTTGCATGTATCAATTTTCACAATAGAAACATATTAGCATCCCCCCAATTAGAGCCCACCGCCGAGGCTGCAACTAATTTTGCGGAAACAGATACATCACAACCCACCAGGCTGACATAGAACACAACATAGAGGGAGAAAGAAGGACCAACATTACTCGGAATGAAATACTGTTCGAAACGGGGAAACAAAAACGGGTAAAGTTAACTTAGAGTTTCGGGGGACGTAGGGTACAATAGGGGTTTCGTATTTTTATTCGATTTCAAGTAAAAGAAGAAGTGGTATATTTTAATTGGAGAGAATATTAGAAAAGAAAGAGAAAGAGCCCCCTCAAAAAAAAGGGAAAAGAAAAAGAAATAAGGAAGAATCACGTGATAGGGGGGAGGAGAACACTAAGAAAGAAAAAGAATTAGGAAAAGGAATCAATTATATTTCATCCCTCCCTCATACCTCTTTCTCCCTGCCTGGTTGTTTCTCTCTCTCCCTCCCTCGATTGTTTCTTCTCTCTCTCCCTCCCTCGACCCTTTTTCTCTCTCTCTCCCCCTATTTGCGCAATGTGCAACCGCCATAGAATATGTGACAGCTTCACATAGCTCCGGCAACTACAAGCCCCAAGTTTTCTTTATTCTTGATTTGGTGCCCTAATTTCCAGATCTAGGTGTTTTGAAACCCTTAACGACTACGACAATGAACCGCCAACTAACCAGAATGGGAACCTGAGACACGTTCCCTCCTCGTTCCGGTAAGGACATCCATCCTGGGACGGAATTCGGTCGGACATCCTATAAACTACCACTTGACAGCTTAGTTTTAAAAAGCGCGCCTAGGTGCTAGGCGCTAGGCGAGGCGTTTGGAAAATCGCCTCCTCCAACCAAGGCGAGGCGTTTTGCCTCAGGGAGGTGAAGCGCGCGCCTCTTGCCGCCTTTTGAGAGGCGCAAGGCGCGCCGCCTTGGCCGCCTTTGGTACAGAGTCGTGCGAGAGAGAGGTAGATAGCAGTTTCGACCTTAAAATGTCAAAAATTCTTCAAATTCCGACTTACCTTGGCTTAATTAGACCAAATCGAGCAAAAGCCCTTTGTTAATTGCATGAATTTCCATAAAAATAAACCCTAATTTTAAATCTGTGAGACGGCCAACACGTCGCCGGAGGCAACAGAGGCTGCCGACAAGTCTTTCTCCTGTCTCCAGTGGCCGTCATCGTCGTCGGAGCTTGAGATTTGTTCCTGTTCTCTTTCTTCGATCCTTTTTGTCCCTCTTCGATAGTTTCCAGTTTGTCTGACTTCACTATTTTCTTTCTTTTTTCTTTTCCTTTTCTCTTTCAAAGAGTTATTGTGTAAATTATGAGGTGTCCCTACTCCCCACTTGTTTGACCCCACTAATAGGAGACAAGCCAAATATATTAGTATACACTTTTTTTTCCCCAATTTTAGTACTACAGCTGTTATTTTTACCATATATAATATAATTATATATAAGTGCTTATTATTAAATAATTATTAGTATGACAGATATAAAAATAAATAAATAAGTGCGCCTCGCCTACAAAAAGCGCGCGCCTTCGCCTTGCGCCTCGCGCCTAGGCTCCAGAGACCCTTTGCGCCTCGGTGCGCCTTGCGCCTTTTTAAACTAAGCTTGACAGACTCTGATCTAAGACTACTTCAAATACTTGAAAGAATAAATTTTTATGTCGGATATAAAGTTTATAGATGTTTACAACAAACACACAACTATATATATAAATATTTGTAACTCCATGTAGTACATATAATAAAAGAAATACTTCCTAAACACATCAGGCTTCACATAGACATTAAGAATAGGTCATATTCATGGGTTTTTTTATCGAATATTTTACACTAAAGAAATGGATATAAGATCTGATGCATTCCAACCACAGAAAACCAAGCCATAAGAAATGGAGACAGAATCAATCCTAAATTGTACCAAGAAAAAGAATTGGTAATCAAATTCCAACTTGTTGATCCTTAAGGCCACCACTAATTCCAACACACCACTTTCAGAATCAATGACCCATATTTGTATAGTAATAACAACGATAGGGCCAAACAGAGGTAAAAAAAAATCTAACCTGATTATTTGAAAAGTTCTGTACAGCAACAACTCCAGTATTTGGTGGAGCAAGAGGGCCATAGAACATTGCAAGGCAGTGCATGTGCTCCGGAGTGTACTTCAGCATTCGGACCCGACCATTGAGATCCTCAATTGCATAGACAGGTATTGTCTGGTAACGCCTCCACCCCATAGATACAGTTATTGGATCCCTGGTCTTGAGAACTTTCTTATGCCATCTATGACGCTTTAACCTGACCTACAACAGATGGGTAAAACAAATGGTTCAATCGCCATTCATGTCCAGAAAAGATTAAAATAATGGGACAATATGCAAAAAAAAGATCCACTCATATAGTTCATGGCTCCATGCTCATGTGTCATGACCAGAGTTGAATGCACTTTGAATATGTAGCGCAATGATGATAAAGACATAACAGAGTACAGGAAGTTTATAAAAACCTGCATGTATCCAACATTTTCCTCTGCAAGGCTAATGCCTCCAACCAAAATAGGGTGGGAGGGATCAAAATATTCAACCATCTCGCATGGAACAGCTTGAATTTCTAATCTAACATATGTCCCTGTTCTGAAGCCTTCTATCTCTATCCTAGTAGCTTCATCAAGATCATTGAGCTCAGCCATATTCATTTGCTTTCGAAGTTCAATTTCTTCTTTCAACTGCATACACAACATGATGTTACAAATGGAATACATTGCAGCTCAAATTTAAAATCCAATACAATGGAAGGACTCCAAATTCACCTTCTCAAAAAACCCACTGTCATTGCCCTTGCTGGGACCAGATTTTGCCCCAGCTTCTTCGTCAGCTTCTTCGTCAGGTAACTCGGATCCATTATACGTACATTTGAATTAAGGTAAACCATAAATGAATTGGATTTATGTCAACATGGTTTCTCCAACAAATGGAAGTACAAGTTTCGAAAAACAAAGATGATAATTGGCATGCCATGGAACCAAAAAGCTTGACAATGCAAGTCACATATAGAATCTACTTAACATGAAGGACATCAGTCTACTCTTCTACACAAATACAAATAACATAGCAAAAATGAAGCTCTGCTGAAATATGGATTGCTTATCTTCATTCAGCTTCCTTTTTTTCCTCCTCTCTTTCTCTAACCATTTTGGGGTGAGGTGAGACTACGGATGGTTCGTGTACCATTTCACACCCAGTCCTTAGTGAATCCTTTGAATTTCAAGTTTAGTAGCATTTTTTGATCTAATAAATTTATTTCGCCTATTTTATAGGTTCGCGTGACCATGTTAAGGTTTGTATCGAAACGATTAACAAAATATAGCTCATAAAATCCTAAAAAGGTTTCAACTTACGTCATTGCATGCCTTAAAATGGAGCCACAACTACTCATAAAGTCGTAATTTACAACTTTTTTAAAAAAAAAAAATTAATGTAAATGGGTCTATGGGTAGGGTCTGGACCGGGTCTGATATATTTGGACCCGAATCAAGACCCGCCTGATGACCCTTGACGCATTGGGTCTAAAAAAGTTGGACCCAGCCCCTTATAAGTTGTCATCCCTAGGTGAGACTAGTCTTATTTGTCAACTCATTTCATATTAATGTTTTTCTTTTAGAAATACCAAGTAACAAGGATCGTACAGGTTTATATAATTACAATATGATGACTCAATGAAAATGAGTACAGACCTATTTTAATTTTTACGTCAGCAGAGAGTGTAGGAGATTCTGCCATAGAAAATTAGAAAAGGATATTGAGAATCAAACTTCGCACGAAGAGCAAGCTTTTTCAGCCTACGTTCTTCGATTAGAGCATCATCTTCCTTCTGCATCCCACAATGATCTGAATGAGGCTCATCCTCTTCGCCCATTTCTACATCTTGATAATCTCCATAGATGGCATCATCATCATCACTGAAACCACCCTCACCGGCCTTTCCTCTTAGGGCTGCTTTTGACCAATCACCAGTGACAAAACGGTCTCGAAGGGTTTCATAATCAACATCCTTATCCCAATTCTTGAAGCTCATACTGATGAACTTTGAACAATCATTACCATCAACATCGCCAGCACCTACGCCATCTGTCAACTTCTATTTTCAAAAAGGAAATAATACGCTCAGGCGTTTGAAATACTTCATATAGGAAAGAACTTAATCACCTACTCACGGAAGTTCAAGATGTCAACCACAATAAAATCATAAAATGGAATCTATGTTTGGAAAGTTCAACAACAAACCTTGGCTGCCTCTCCCTTCGGTTTGAAGAATTCTTCATCTTCACTTCCATCATCACTGCCTCCTTCTGGTTCACTAATATCAGATGTTTGGTTCAACATGGATTTTCCATATACATGTTGCATGAGATTGGAGTTCTGTCTCGAGACTGTTCGTTCCAACAAAGACTCCTTCCATCTGGAAGCATTTCCCAAATTTTCTTCCACTACAACATCGAACTGCAAAGGTTAGGAAAAAAAAAACCAGCATACAATTGCCTTACACATACATGGTAGAGTACTATAATTAGATAGACTCAAAATAGGTACTTCCTCTGTTTCGCAATATTCGCAACATTTCTTGCTTACACGCTCCAATGCAATACTTTGATAAGTAAAAATTATAAAATATTATGAAAGTATGCATCAAGATGAATCAATTATGAGCCCACTTGACTATATTTTTTCTTATACACTTGTGAGAAAATATGGCATAAGATTGACAGGTGAATAGTGGTTACTATGCTAATATTCAAGTATTGAGAAACGGAGGAAGTATTTACTAGGAAACAAGTAGCTCGATTACAGAATGAGGTGATTACCTAGATTGCCAAATGTAATTATTCGGGCATCAAATTTTGTGACTCACTCCGGCATCCATAATATCCATATGTAATTATTCAGGCATCAAATTTTGTTTGACTTTCATCAAAACTAAATAAGATCGATTTCAAGAAAGTGAAAGTGTTATTTTATTTGAGTGGTATTGCAAGGCCTTACCTTTCTTATATCACTAGCCATGGAAAATCGTTTCCCAAAACCTAGCATTAAGCCCTTTTAGGTCATTCTCAATTTGAACAACTTTTAGCAACATCAAGATCAAACAAACCACAAGCGTAGGCATCCACTCCATAACATTGTGCATTGACTCCTCTTTTTCAAGAGAACCAACTCAATGCATCAAAGCTTCATTCTCCATTACTCAGTTTGTCCCCTTCCCCCTCCCCCCAATAAAAAAATCATGTCTACTCTGTTTTGTTTCTAAAAAATCTAACCCGGATGACAATCCTTGCATATCCTCCAGCGGCCCCAATTCAACATCTTCGGATCTTCCAGCATTTAATTATTTATTGACACTATTGTAAGTAATTATATAACCTTTCTTGTGAGTGCAGTCAGTAAAATTCATAGATTTGAACTCATGTAAGCATAACAAAGGCATTTCTAGGTTTAGCCCCAAGAAAGAGGTAGGGGAAGGATAACAATAAATCTGTGGCTCTTACAAAACTTTGCAAACATATAAGCAGCTCACCACTAGCCGTGGGAAAAGTCGACCCAACCCGACATTCCACGACGTAACCTGAATCTAACCCGAAAATATCGCATTACAGTTAGGGTTGGATTCTCAACCCCGTCCATATAGGTGGTAAACACAATATGCCCGTTTAATAAAACGGGTTAGGATATGTTTTGGAATTACGTCTTTAACCTGCTATGACGCATTTAACTCACTTATAAAGAAAATACCGAAAGATGATATTGGAAAATGCGAAATTTGTCAAATATCACTAAGAGCTCGACATATATATCATAATTATTTCCAATTAAACATTGAACATGCATCCTTTCATAGTGAATTTAGTACTCCTTGGCGTCCTTGCATCTTGTCTTGTATACTAGTTTAACTTTGTGGTACACTAAGTGGAATAATTGCCACAACCAACCCACTCATGGGATGTGGGTTTCCCCATTATCTATCTGTCTCGTTTTCTCTCTCACATTCATGTGATATGGGCATTCTCACATTCTCTCTAACATTCATGTGATATGGGCATTAACTTTCTCTCTCTGTAAAAAAAAAAATCTTCTTTCTTAACTCTACTCGAAAAACGTACGCTACCCTACTACTTAGATTTAATATTCATGCCCAAACCGAAGAGGACAATTAATTGACGGCAGAGGGAGTATGTTTTAAATAATTAATTTCATTTAAATGATAGTCCTAATAATGATCAAATGGGTTTAACGGGTAAACCAATTAATAAAGCTAGTCGGATTACAGTTGAGTTTTCCAACTTGTTTATCAACGGCTTAGGTTTGAGTCCAGGTTCTTTACCGCATTTACTATCGACCCAAACCCAACCAATTAACAAGCTCTAAATGCCACATATAATGGTCAATACATGATTGATAATTATTATAAAAGTATTGGTATAAACTTCCCATTTTTTCCTCCTAAATTTAAGCAAGAAAACAACAAAGGAGACCGTTCTTTTATGTTTCCTGAATCATGAGGGATAGGGAGGGTTACCTTCCATATCTTCATCAGCCCCATCATCTTCAGAAGAATCTGAACCAGAAGTTGCTTCACCAACTTGATCTCCGTCATTTCCGTCACTGTCATCTTCACCATCTTCATCTGGATGCTGCATTCAGATTTTCAGTGAAACAGCGCTCTAATTGATGCAATGACCACTTAGCATGAATTTGAAAAATCTAAAAGCTTGATTACTTAGACTCTTCGTTTAACCATAACGGAACCTTGGTCCTACGACACGGGTGTGGACCCTTCAACACTACATTATGGGCCATTATCATGAAAAAGACTTCAAATAATAGATAGGACGAACATTTGGGCATGTACACGTGTAGGATATGACTTCATGAGCACCCAAATCCGAGTTACGTAGTCTAAAAGATTATAAACGACAGTATAGAGTGGAAAAAGAAAAGGAGGAAGAACTTGGAAAGTGCGAACAGGCAGCATTGAACCATGTAGTTAACTCAGCCAAATACTTTTTTTACAACATGCGAAATTCCTTTTAAGGCCATACAAAAGAAAGCACAATTTTAGTGGTTGATTGGTGAGAATTGCAAGCTTCCCTACCATCCCAACACCTATTGTCTAGCAAATCACTATGACATCAACCAGACTGCATTGGTAGCGAGATCTAACGTGATGAGGCTACTGGACATTAGAGACTCTCTCTGATACCCAACATACCTTCTTTTAATTAATATCCCAAAGAAGTCACTACATTAATATGCCAAAGAAGTCACTCTATCATGACACATGGGAAACATTTCATGAACAATTTACAAGGGAGAAGAGGGAAGAAGGTATGCTCCATTGACTTTGGATTTACAAGAACGATTAGAGAGTTTACATTTCCACAGTATCATTATGATTTTGAGATGGTTCCATTTTAAGAAACTGAACACCAAAATAGCAAATGAAATGGAGGCAAAGCACCAGAGGAAGAGGAACTAATAACATCAAGATTATCATGGAAATCATTCTGATAAGAAAAGAGAGCACCATGACCAGCACCCTATTATAAAAAGTCAGGGTAAGGGAGGATTTCTGATATTTTCATTTGCCTGGATTGGAGGTTTGAAAAAATCAAGAGGGTAATATAATCCTCTACAGTAACACCCCCCCCCCAAAAAAAAAAAAAAAAAAAAAGTCCATCTATTCTTTATCATCCAATTTCCATCGGATCTCTCTCTTATGCCTTTCTCTTCCTTCACCTCCATCGCTCTCCTGTTACTCTCTCACCTCTTCATTTCTGATCTTCTTCCAAATCTCTCTCTCTCACCTCTGCGTCTATGTTCCTTCTAGATTTCCGATGGATAATGACATCAGCATGAATATGGTGGGCTAAGTTAATGTCTTTTGTGATCAATTGACCCGAAATGTCAGATCAAAAACCTTCACAGCCAAAAGTAACCATCATGTTGTTGAATTTTGCAACCTTGACAAGGATGTCACCCTTAATTGAAATAGGTCTTTCCATTTCTCCCTGCCTCTCTTCCTCTCTCTCAAATGGTGGTTCGGATAGTGGCTGGTCAGGTTTTTCTGGTGGTTTGCAAGGTGGCGACTGGGTTTGTGGTGATCTGTGGAGTGGTTTGGGAAGTGGTGGGGTCAAGTTAGCATGCGAATGGTATTGTGTAGCTGTGTTAATTCAAGGTTCTCATGCTAGGGAGGCTTAAGAACAGAAAAGCCTTTAATCTTTACCCCCGACTGATGCCAGACTTAAAAGGAAAATGTATTCCCTTAATAAATCCTCTAGTAAAATCTGCCACGATAATTAACTACCTTAATTAGTTGGAAAAATCCAGCCATGACCTAAGATATAAGGAGCATGAAAAATAAGAGCACTCTAGCGGTGGAGAAATTTAGAAATTGTGAGAATTGCCTCTGGAGTTGTAAAAGCAAAATCGACCTGTAGAGGCATAGACTACAATTCTTCCCAGCTCCTAAAGCTCCAGGTTTGAAAGTTAACTCAAATTAGAAACAGCATCAAGTGTGTTCAATTTTTATTCCCTCATTTGCATGGGAAGGAAATAAGAAAGGAAGATTATTAGAGGAACATAGAGAGGAGAACAAAGATGAAAACAGGATGTCCTAGAAAAACTAACCTCATCAGGGTCATCGTCATTATTGCTGAATACTGCTTTCCTTCTGATCCTACCATCATGAACCTCAACCTGTTCCTTGAAATTGTTTCTTGAATCCTGTTGTAAATTGCTAGAAACATCTCCCGTGATCATCATAGTGTCATTTCCTTCGAGTTCATAATCATCATCTGAAGATTCTGAACTATGCAGATCAACATCATCACTTTCTTTGTCAAATCCAGCACTTTCACCATCTTCATGAAACTGACCTCCGGCAACAGGCAAATCAGCTTCGTGTTTATCTTGCTTCCGGCTAAAGAGATCGATGAAGCGTTCCTGCAATTGCTCATCAATAGAATACTTCACATTCTGAAGCTTTTTAACCAGTTCCTCGCCAACATCATGCTTTTTTCCTGGTTACACAAGGGAAGCAATCAAAGACATCACAAGACACAAAATTTTGGGCAAAAAAGCAAGCACAAGTATCAATGAACACCCGGTGAAGGTAGAAAATTAAAAATTAAAGAGACCTCTGTGTACAGTGCTCTCATTATCATCAGCTCCTTTAGAGAATTGCACAAAGTGGTCATTCATGATTATATAGACAGCATCTTTATCGTAAAGGACCTCGCCAACACCAGACATCGGAGCATAAAGTAACTTTTCCTTATCGCGCAATCCTTTCTTTTTAGCAGCTGATGGTAAAGGACAAGGATCAGCCAAGCTGGTAACACTGGCCAGGCTATAGTCACCAACACCAGCAATGTGGACCTAAAGAGCACAGTTAACAAAATCAGATTTTTTTAATGAAAGGTACTTCACAAATGTGTTCTGGCATGCCATAGGTAAGACATTTTATTCAGATGAAATAAACCAAAGTTCACCTACTTTAGTTCCCTTCTTCAAATTACATCCTCGCAAGTAACCATAAACTGTAACATTCCTGTCACATTTTTTATTCATCTGCACTCTCTCTGGGGGTGTGACATCTTCAAAGCGATCTGCTACTACATAAGGATGAACAGTTCGCCAAGACAATGGATGAAATTTCATAACAGAAATGAATCTTGCAAGATTATGGATTTCGCGCTTATGATACCTGAATTTGCAAGAGACAGTTCAGAAGAGGAGATCCAGCACAAATAAACATCCAGCAAGAAATATGATGACACATAGAAGCAGAAAAGACAGTTCAGAAGGGATCCAGCACAAATAAACATTCAGCAAGAAAGATGATGACACATAGAAGGTACTCACTTCCCATGAATAAGACCGGACAAATAGAACAATTTTGCTCCATCATATATTTCAGTCCAAAAACGATGTTTGAGACGCTGCTTTGTCTTTCTTAATTTCTTTACATCCTTGAACTTATCAAGGTGTGTAAGAACTCCCATAACTTTTGGAAATCCGTGAACTTGCATAACATTCAGGAACTCAAAAGTTTCCTACAAGCAACAAAAATTCAGATACTCACAATCTACTATAGAGTAAATATTCTTCAACACTAAATCAAACAATAAAAATGGCATAGCAAAGAACTATTCATGATTCATTTGGGTATTACTAGCACAGTGATTTAAAAGCATTCAAAAGACATCAACCCTGTAAATTGAGAATAACGTCCATTGTCGGCAATCCTAATTTGTAGAAAAAGGTACCAGCCTCTGAAGTATTTGAAGCATTTCAACTGGGGAAAAAAGGAAAGGAACTCACCATTTCGAAGCCATAACTCCCATCAACTAGAAGCAGAGCCAAGTCAGCAAATTTTGCACAATCAATCATGGCATTTATTTCATTTGGACACTCCACAAATTGGAGACGCCTTTGTTTACCTGCATCAATGGAAAGACATCAATTACTCCAAATCAAGCTCTCCATAATCTTGTCTTCCAGATTTTATTCTATCTCAGAGCACTAAGAGCCCCAGCACCCAAAAAAAAATCCACTCCCTCTCTTTTTCAATAAGCTTATCACACATTAAAAATAGATGTTTCACATAACCTTAATACATTTGAAAATAACCTAATTAAAGGTATATTTCTCTTTCTCTCTCCTATCCAACGAGGCCACTCTTTCTTTCTACATCTCTCCCCACTTTTTTGTTTTTTTGTGCAACTCAAATAATATAAATCAACTGCTTCAAGCAGGGAGACCAGAACTAAGGAGGAAAGTCTTTGTATTGGTATATGCTTCAAGAAACTAATTTTACATTATTAATTCATTACAGATACAGAAACTACCACAAATAAAAGAATATCAAACGATGCCATTTGTACAAAATGAAGGGCCTCAAAATCTCCTAACACACAATGCCTCAAAATGAATCGGAAACGGAATTGAAGCAAATGAGAATCGAGCGAACCTGAAACTATAGTAATCGGACCGCGAACATCAGGTAAATTGTGCTTGGTGTAGTGTTTCACAAGACACTTAATCAACAACGACTTTCCTACCTACAATAAAAATTAACAAAACAAAAACAAAGCATCAATAAAAAACAGTTGACATTGAACCAAATTCAGATTAATTTCCAAAATCGAACCTGAGGAGGGCCATGAACTACAACAACAAAGGGTGGGGGATCGCCAATGACGCGGTCCATAGTGGGAATGTGAAGCTTACGCTGCTCTTGCTCCACCTTACGTGAATGTAATTTCTTGGCTTTAGCATTTGAACGGAAAGAAAAGGCCTAAAAAACAACCAAAATATATTTATAGTAAGACATTTATATAAGCAAAAACGCATATGAATAGAAGAAAGGAAGGGTTTAGCAACAATTGGTAAACCTTAGGGTTTTGATTCTTGTTGTTTTCAGAATCATGACCTCCCTTCTTCTTCTTCTTGTCTTTGTCTTTTTTCTTGGGGCCAGCCTGACGAGACCTATGATTTTTGTGTGATTGTTCTACACTGGCCATTGAAGAAGTTATGCTCTAATAGAAAGCGAAGCTCAATTTCGACAAAGATACTGCTCAATGTATCTCAACTTTCTGCAAAATTAAACCAGCAACTACGAATCAAAATGACTGTAGTGGGAAAAAAAAGAGTAAAATTCGACGAGCAATTTTGTGGTTAACTTGAGAATGAACAACGAAAACGTGAGAATTACAAAGAGTTTAATCAGAGAAAAACCCTAAAAACAGAAGGGCAGTTCTCCAGCTTCACACTTAAAACATCTTTCTAGTTTCTATCTCTCTCACCTAGAATGTATGCCGCCCCCAACGTCGTCAATTACACTGCCGTGTCGCTTTCCTTCTCTTTTTACCTCTTTCCGGAATGGTTAACATAATAGGGCAAACTTACGAAGAATGCCAAGTTCATACACTGAGTACATCTTATAATATCCTTTTCTCTTATAGGGCTTCTTCTCTTGGGCAAAAAAACAACTTAATTAAAGTAAAGGAAAAATTGATAAGAATAATCCCACCTTTGGCCGTTCTTCCATCAGTGGTACCACCTTCATTTAATCCAGGTATAATCCCACCTTTGACATCAATATTCTCTCATTGGTACAAGATTATGGCAACCTGTTTGACCAGCCAAAATGACCGTTGACTTTTTTAAAAAAATAAAAATAAAAAAAATAAAACCCATCCCCTCCCCTTCCCCACTGCTGCCAATCTGCCATGCCACCCACCCCCATCCCCTCCCCTTCCCCTGCCACCCCACCCCCATCCCCTCCCCCTCTTCCGATTTGATCGGCGACCGGCAACTGGCGACCGGCAACGAAGCGTTGCCGCGTCATTGCCGGAAAAACGTGCCTAGAAAAACGTGCCCAGAAAACAGAGGGTTAGGGGCGGGAGAAAAGGAATAGGGAAGAGGTCGAAACGCTAGGTCTTCGCCGGAAAAATGCCGACGCAAAAAATTGGGGTTGTTCTGTCGTCGTTCGTCCTGCAGCGGGGGAGGGGAAGATGTGGGGTGAAGTTTTGTGGTGATTAAGGAGGAAGATGAAGGGGAGGTAGCGGGGGAGGGGGTGTGGCAGGGGAAGGGGAAGGGATGGGGGTTGGGTGGCAGGGGAAGGGGAAGGTTGGGTGGCAGCAGGGGAAGCGATGGGGGTTGGGTGGCAGGGGAAGGGGAGGTGGTGGTGTTGGGTGGTAGTAGTGGGGGAAGGGGAGGGGGTAGGTCTTTTTTTATTTTTATTTTAATTAATTTGATTTAAAATATTAATTAATTAAAATTTTAAGTTTAAAATAACCTAATGAGCAATTAATCATGTAATTAGGAAGATTACCCACTATTGTAGGTAACCAACAGGTCACGGCCCAATGAGAGAATATTGATGTCAAAGGTGGGATTATACCTGGATTAAATGAAGGTGGTACCACTGATGGAAGACCGGCCAAAGGTGGGATTATTCCTATCAATTTTTCCTAAAGTAAATTGAACGGAGTTGAAATGAATTAAACTGAACTATTTGCAATTAAATTGAATTATGCTGATTGAACTGATTGTAACTAAACTGAACTGAACTGATTGCAACTAAACTGAACTAATTGCAACTGAAATGAACTGATTGCAACTGAACTGAACTGGATTATAACTAATAATAATGATAATAATTTAGTTGTCATTAATTAATAAATACATAATATAATATTAGGCTATTGAATAATAATAATTATTATTATTATAATAGATAAAAAAATTTGAAAATTGAAATTAATAAAAAAAATAGGTGGAAGGAATGTATGAGCACTTTAACTATCGTCATTCTTCTTGTCGAAATGTAATTGAGAGGGTTTTTGCGGTTCTCAAAAATAGGTGGAAGGTTCTAAAATCGATGCCGCAAATGGACGGGGCTAATTAGTTGGAAATTATCGTCGTCTGTTTTACTCTACACAATTTTATTCATTTACATGATCTAGGGGTTCCTTTCGCGCACCAGATTAAAGTCATGGAACCAAGAGCTGATCATAATATGTATGATGATCACTGAAAAAAGGCTATGGATAGTGTACGACAGGAAATAACTAAAGAAATATGGGATGCAATACAGAGTAATCCCAAGGTGATGGAGCAAAGTTATGGAGAAGAAGACGACGAAGAATTAACCGATTATGAAAACTAGTTAATATTCGATAGTACTATTATTTTTCTTAGTAGTTTAACTATGACAATGTGTATTAAAAAATATGACTATTTCAACAATGACAATTATTGTTGTTGTTACTATTATTAGAATTATTGTTCATCTATTCAGAAGTATCTACTTTAGACAATGACAAATATTATTGAAATGTATACTTCTTAGGATTTAATTATCATTTTCAATATTTAGCAATATTAAATAATAATATTGATATTAATAGTAATAGTAATAGTAATAGTAATTGTAATAATACTAATACTAATTATTGTTATTATCATTGTTTTATTATCAAAGAAATAAAGTAGGAACTGAACTGAGCTGATTGGCTGAAGTGAACTGAACTGAAAATAAGTTGTGGAGAACAAACCCTTAGACAAATAGCGGTGTTTGTTTTTAGAAAAAAATACCTCATAGTGAGTGGATCGGGTTCCAAAAGCAGTTTAGGGATACCTTATGGTTTAATGTGAAGCTGGTAGTATCCAACCCTCAAATATTTTTGAAAAGGTTGTTTCCCTTTGAAGTTGGCCAACAAATCATCCATACGAGGTAATGGATACTTATTCTTAATCGTAATTTTGTTCAATTCCCGTATACATAACCTTAAACATCCATCCATTTTATTATACGAAGAAGACATGGGCTCACATACAAGGTGATATACTCGGAAATATTTACCCTTCTTCAGTTAACTCGTCTCGCATAAACTCCTAGAATTTGCTCCATCTAGATTCATGGCCATTTTCTTTTTGGCATTGGCCTTCCATCATAAGCTTATTTTATCTGTGAGCTAAAATAAAACGATAACGATTGTTCATTTATCGAGGTATTGTAAGATCTCAGATAATTGATCCATACTGTTGATCCAATCTTCAAACTTGATGAGATCGAGTTTACTATTAGAAGATAGTGGATTTGGGGACGAGGATTACTACGTGACAGGCGAAAGTCGTATTACCTAATCAAAGATAAATCCTAAATTCCTCTCACAACAATAGTCAGGGAAGTAGGGTCGAATCCATAGGGAGACAGGTTTTCAGAGTTAATATTCAGCTAAACAGCTACTTCAGACAAGATTAGAGAAGAATCAAGTGAACAACTAATTAAACTAAAGAAAGCAACATAAAAGTGGGATTTAATTTATGAATTAAAGGTCTATGGCATTAGTTCGGTCTACCATGCTTATACCAATCAAAAGGATCAAATAACTACCAATATCTAGGTTCAAAGTCGAGAGATTAGAGCACGTGTTAAGCTATGGTTAAGACTTAATGCTCATAATTCAACAAATGTTGCATGTTCACTAACACAATCAGAATTACTAGTGTGTAGTAGGCCTCTAAAAGTAACACAGATTTGTGAAAACAATTATTAACCACAGACAATCAGTAAAACTGCGCAATAACATTAATTACTCATCAAGAACAAATCACACAATAATCAATCTAATCAAAACCTAGAAACAAAAAGCAATTCAAATATGAATCATGGTATAAACATGGTTTTCCTCCCTAAAACCCTAGAAATATGACTACTCAGACATGATGGAATCAACCATAATAAAACTAATATAAAACCCTAATCTTTGCATCATGAAAGAAATTAATAATCAAACTAAGCAATTAAGAATGAAAGAGAGTAATTAAGAGTGAAGAATAGTACCAATTAACGGAAAGCAATAACCTTTATTGAAAATAATCTAAGCTTCAATCACCTTTGAAACTAATCTGAAGTGTTTAACTCTGAAAAGCTCTCTAAACTAATACTAATTAATGCTGGAACAAAAGATCTCTTTAAAAATAAAAAGACTTTTCTATTTATACTCCAACTCAAAAGTAATTAAAACGGAAATTAAAAGATCGAAATTGGGCAGCGGACATGCCAACTCGATCGCGTAATTATTGCTCTATGGCATTGGGCCAACACAAAAACGGCCCAACTTAATCTCTCTTCCTCCGCAAACGAATGCAGCAGCGGCAAAGCAATGGATTGGGCCTGCCCGATCGGGCCAATGTTGCCCGACAGGATCAAGCTGAGCCAACTTAAGCCAGCCTTGCTTCTCTTGGCGTACGCACAACAGCAGTAGCAAATTTGAGTAATTCAGGGCTTCGCCCGATCGGGCCTACTTTGCTCGATTGGATCGGGCTAAGCCAAAAGTCCAGCCCAGCTTTCCTTCGCTCAAGTAAGCAGCAGCAACAATCATTGAGTGATAATATGGGCTCGCCCGATCTGGTCGGGCAAGGCTGCCCGATCGGGCTCGAAGCCCTAGCACCTAATCCAATATTCTTTGCCCGATCGGGCCATGTTTTGCCAATTCAGATTACATCTTTCCAGCCCTCTTAGCTTTTGGCACTCAATCTTCACGCTTTAGAGGTCTCGGGACCTAGTGAAACATCTATAATACTTGTGATAACTTCTACGTGTCTCATGACAACTCGTAAAGTTGTGGTTGCTTCCAAAAAGCTCGAATCCCTAAAACCTGCAATTCAACATAAAACAACAAAACTACAACTCTATAGAGTAATTAGCACGAAATAGCTCCGAAGAGCTCCAATGACGATTTAGCTCATAAATAAGGAATATGGTACTCATTTAGCCCGATCTCTTTACTCGTTCTTCAATTCCTTTCGGAGGTTGGTGAAGTCCTTCATTCTCGTTATTGTGAGTAGCCTCTACGTAAACTTCACCACGTGTACATTTTCACTTTTCGTAACTACCATTATTGTCGTTAGCGGTCAACCTTACGTCGAATAAATATGACCAGGATAAAATAAACTCGTAAAATGTTTCCCTTATTCCGTATCCTACGCTCATACTCGTAATTATTCCATTTTTATTTAATAAATATGTATTGGAATTATTGCTTATGGAATTCATCCCTTTTTTATCCATCCAAAACCTATTTACCTCTATTTCTTATTTTACTATTATTTATAACTCTTTTTACTAAAGATTCTTTTACTCTCGTTTTAAACTCACTTGTTCCTATTTAATATAAAACCTATAGGTTCCAGAACCGTTGCTCTGATACCATTCTATAACGCCCCGACCTATGGATCACTAATTAGAGTACTAATAACAACGAAAAACCCTATTGGGTCGAGGCATTACTACCGTATCTTCCGTTAGGAAAACACAAGGCACAATCAGATATTAAACTATAACTAACACTTTTGATTACCTTAATTAACATTGTTATAATATTTTAATAGTTCTTATAAATACAAAAAGAACATAAGTGATAACTGCTAAAGCTCATAAAATTGAGATTCTCGCCTCTATTTGTTTCCCCTCTTCCTTGGATATACCTAAAACATAAATACAAAAATGGATGAGTCGAGAGACTCAGTAACAGACTACTCTAACAACTTAATTTCATTTCCCTTTTTTTCATAAAATAGAAGGAGAGAGAGAATATTTCAAACATTCATATTATAGTATAACCCCGTCATTCCACTAGTTATTTTATCTCTTTACTCCTAGTGATTAGATTTTATATTTTTATGTTTAGGCATACCAAAATCTACTCAGAAATGTATATCAGTTTATTTTAAGTTTAGATAGACGTATGACATTTCAAATTATCTCTTGAGTTCACTTAATATCTAGTTTATTTATTCTTAAAAGGGATGTTTTATGTAAATTAAGAAAAAAAAAAGAATACCTCTATGAAGGGAAAGCATAAATAATAAGGCATGACAAGATATTTGTGAATTTCAAAACCTCCGTTTTCTTTGCTGAAGATCACAAAAATGTATATAAAAGGTGCAATCTATAAGGAAAAATTGTCAGAAACCACCTAAAGTCACTTTTTTGAGAAAACCACCTAATAAACGTTTTATTAAAAAAAACTCCTATTAACACACTTCTTTTTTAAAACCCCACCACTTAACGAACGAATTGTAACGCCGTTAACTCTAATAAGACTTCCCTCCAATTTTGCTTGTTATTTAAAAAGACGAATTTGCCCTTTTGCTTTGAAAATCAACTGACTATTCATCTACCCCTTTACACCTTCATCATTCAAGGTTCAAAGCTCTGAGAATTGGAAATTCACCAAGCCAAGCAAGCTTCAATTGCTTTGTCTCATTAAACCTACAAAAACCCTAAACTAGAATTTCGCCCTTTTTGCTGATTTGGGAAGAATTGGAGTGCCATTTTGGAAAATCATGGCAGAAAAAAGGGGAAAGTTGTTGTTAATGAGCAGAAGATACTACAAATCTCACCAAGGATGTTGGGTATGCTAACAAGTGTTAAATTTGCATTTTTCATTATGTACTTTCCTTTTCTTTATTTTAAGTGTGTAACTGGAACCCTAACTTGAAAATCGAAAAATGGATTGTATGTGTTTAGTAGTTGAATAATGTAGGAAGTGGTTGTGTAGATTTGTAGGATGATTGAGACATCCCACGATTTGAGGAAAAAAAAAGAGAAATAGGGAGATTAATCCAAAAACAACATAAACCCTAATTTTATTTGTGCGAAATTAAAACAAACTAGGAGCAATTACCTTCGATTGGATGAACGAAATGCAGATGCAGAACCGTAATTTCAGTGCTATGAACCCTAATTGAAGGATTGAAGGAAAAAACCCAGAATTTGAGTGAATTGAAAATGTGAGTGATGAGGTGCTATAAAAGGGGGAAAATTGGTGGGAAATTTGGATGGAAAGAGGATGGAAAACATAAAGGGGAAACACTTGCCTGAATAGTTAACAAAGTTAGTGATAAAACGTTAAGTGGTGGTGTTTTTTTTTAAAAAAAAGTGTGTTAATAGGTGGTTTTTTTTTGAATAAAACGTTTATTAGATGGTTTTCTCAAAATAAGTGACCTTAAAAGGTGGTTTCCGATAATTTTTCCGAATATATACAACGAATTGTAATAATCGTAGATTATATTTCAATAACCTCTTCAGCTAGTAGGTATTATATACAAAAGCTATATTGAATAAAATAAACATTAGTCATCAAAATCATGTAAATCCCAACTTCATTATGGATCAGGATCATAGAATTTGATACCCTAACCAACTATATGATATATTAACCTCGAAGGTAATTGAGAATCTAACAATTTCCATCCATCGAATAGAGAAAACTGGAAAATAAATCACCAAGGGCGTTTTCGCATGTCCAGTGATTTGCAAAGATATTTACAACCTAAAAATGGTATAGTGATACAAGAGCGAAGAGGCTACTCCAAGATATCACTATTTATGACCTTCGCAATTTTTGGGTATGGTTAATTCTTTGAAACAAGGTCATGGGAGTTATGAGTTTAAGCTCAATGCAACCTTTTCGTCCATGTTAAGGTGGATTAAAGATGATCCAAGTCTATGAAGAGCGATATGGGGCGTCCATATTAGAGTCCTATTGAGCCATATAGAGTCTTAGTTAATTTTTCATTTAGTATTTGATTCAGCATTTTATTTTCTGTTAATAATAGCCGAAAATATGCTTTGTAATTTAGGTTATTAAGAGTCCTTATTCTAGTAGTAGTTGAGTTGTAATCCTTAAAAGATAATATTTGATTAGCTAAGGGATAAGGATGAAGATAGGCATGTAAATAAGATAAGGAGCGCTGAAAAATCCCTATCCTATCTTGTTAGATTATCTTCCTTATCTTTTCTTTATCTTTTCCTAAATTATAGGGATTAGTTTTTAAATGCTTTCTAGATAGAATTTGGTTTTCCTGATTATACTAGGAGTAGTCTTGTATAAATAGGCGTTCATAGTTTTAATGAGAAGTACACACACTTTTTGAATTGAAATTTCGGACTATTGTCTTAGTGAATTTGGATGTACATCTTTCCAAGTTTTATTGTTTTGGAAAATTTCCTGAGGTACCCCCGGAGTTAGGGCTAATTCCACGGGTACCCCCAGGGTATTTGAGCTAGCTCAAATGCCACCAGCGTCATTACCGTTAGCTTAAATGCCATTACTACTAAATTTCCGTTAACTATTCCGTTAACTATCATAATTATACCTTAATTTCAATTAAAATCAAACTAAAAAATCTAAAAAAAAACTAAACCCCACTCCCACCCCTCCCACTCTCCCTCCTCCCCCCTCCTCTCCCAGCCACAACCTAGCTCAGCCACCCCATCCAACCAACCTAAAACAGTGGTCGCCGGTGGTGGTCGCCACAATCTCAGATTCCCCACAATCACCGGTGGTCACCGGCAACGCCATTTCAACTGCGCGCCAATTCCTCACCTTCGCACCTTCACACCTTCACACCTTCGCACCCACTCTCACTTCACTGCGCCTCATATTCCCCACAAAGGCCACAATCGCTGGTGGTCGCCGGCAACGCCGTTTCAGGTTGCTTCACTTGTAAATCCGCCGTCATTCCCAAACTCCGTCAGTTCAAATGTCGTCCGATTTAGATTTATTTTGTCGTTCTCTTGTTGGCGGGGGGTGAGTCAAGCTGGTGGTCCCCGTTCGCCTGTTGGCGGTGGTGTGTGGCAGCAGGGGTGGGTCGATCTGGGGTGAGGTGGGGTTTCAGGGAAGGGTGGCTAGGGGGTGGGGGTGGGGGTTTGTAATTACGTGGTTTTGAGGAGGAGGAGCAATGGTACAGGGTCGATGTTGGTTTCGAGGAGGAGGACTGAGGCCTTGGGTGGGTCGATGTTGGTGGTGGTGGTCGATGTTGGGGGGTTAGGGGTTTTGAGGTGGCTTGGGGTGGTCGATTTAGGTGGCTTGGGGTTTCTTGGGTGGTTGGTTTTGGTGGCCGAATAGGGGAGGGGTGGGGGAAGAGAGAGAAGGAGGGGTGGTGGGAGGAGAGAGAGTGGGAGGGGTTGGGGGAGGAGATAGACAGAGAGTGTGGGAGGGTGGGGGTGGGTTAAATTTTTTTTTTAATACTTTAAATAAAAATTAAAGTATAATTATAATAGTTAACGGAATAGTTAACGGAAATTTAGTACCAATGGCATTTAAGCTAACGGCACTGACGCTGGTGGCATTTGAACTAGCTCAAATACCTCGGCGGTACCCGAGGAATTAGCCCTAACCCCGGGGGTACCTCAGGAAATATCCCTATTGTTTTTAGAGAGAGAATCTAATTACAAGACCGTTAGTAATTAGGCGAGTAAAACCTAATTCTAAGCGAGGTTAATACAATTAGTGAGCGAAGCTAACTTGTTTAATTTCAATACTATCCCCCTAAATTGAGTTTAAAGGTGAGTGAAGCCCTACATTGGTTTTAGAACCCTTAAAGAATCATAACTGAGTGAAGGTTGTGAGGACTTAAGCTTGGATCCGTCCCGGATTCATATCATATAGCCTAATAATAGCGACGTACATCTCTATATTCTTTTTTTGCTATATAGAGAGTTTGAAAGAGATATGATGTAAAGAAGATTCAGTTTTAACTCTTAAGTGCCATCACAAACTCCTAATGAACTAATCTAGCAAGAAATTGCATGCTCCGTACATCATAATCTCCTTAGACCTTAATAAAGTCCTATTGTTTTCTTGTTATTTCAAGTGTTACAATTGGCATATATTAAGAGTAAGAGGAGTTTTAATTTGGTAATGTATAAAGGATCCCATTTCAGCATAACAACAAGATCTTATTACTTAAGGCATTCAAGTGTCTACATGGCTAGCCAGCCTAAGCCGATCCCGAGGAAAGGGGCTCTAGGATTACCCGCGAAATAAGAAAAAGATATTGACCTAAATGTTTGATAATAGCGCAAAACAAATCTATTGGCCTAATTTAAATACAAATAGATATCATGCAATATGAAGGGTTGCTTCTAAATAACCATCTAAGTAACTTAAAGGGCAAGAATTTATAATATAGTAATAGATATTCATTATTCATGTTTCTCATTAAAAAAAAATCTGAAGGAAATGAGTTAGAACAGGGTCAAGTAAGGCAAGGTTGTAGCACGTTTAAAATGTGAATAAAACTTTCTGAACAAAATTAATTGTTCCGCTTTCATTTTGTCACTTTCCATAATAATACTATAGATACATTATTCAGTATTTGAAATGACAACTTAGAAATGAAATCAAAATAAATGATGCATGACAAAATCAGCTATTATTTTTTCTGAAGTTATGAAGCTATAACATAGACGTAATCTTTTAATTTTCGCTATTATCGCTATTGTTCAAAAGGATATTATGGTACACTTTTTGAGATTGACAAGGGTGGTAAGTGAGATTAAACTCTTACTCACTTTTAGTGGCTTGATAATGCCTTTTAAAGCATAAGTGGAAGATCGAATATTTAGTTTACTAATATTTTATGAGCAAAATTTCCAACTTTAGCCAATAGAAGCAAACGTAACTAGTTTGTATTTGTATAAAAAAGAGGAGTAACGATTATAAGTATTATTATTTCAAATTTCACATTTATTTAAAAACAAAAGTGTTGTGAGGTTGTAATTCTTACATTGATAAGTTGACACACTTACTCTCCTAGTATTCCCTCGTGTCTCTTAACCTTCAAGTTCATCTTTTATCCTGAATTTATTTAACAATTTCAGTCTCAGAGAACCCAGTCATTCATCACCTAACACTTTCACCTTATTTTCCTAAACAATGGCACTCCCCTTATATCGTGAACAAACTGAATTTAAACAAAATAAAAAGGATCAAGAATAAAAATTTTTTAGGGAAACAAGATGTTACTCGTACTTTATCTCGTAGAATACAGAGGGTGTTATATACCTTTACATCCTCCCCATCTCCATCTACTCCCAAAAACCTCCATCCTCTCCATTCCCACCTGACATTCTATTTCTCTAATACCATTTATTTCTACCACACTCTCCTAAAATCACAACACTAACATTAGATTCTTGAAATCATTGTAATCCTTTTCTCTTTTTGGCAAGTTCTCATGCTATTAAAAAGTAACAACTTTCACATATTAGTATTTCTCAGATGCATCTTTTTGAACCTCTTAACAAACACTACATAATACTATCTTTGAGCAGTCGAATGATGGTTAAGTAGTCATAAGACAGTCACAAACTTCATAAACGGTAACCACTTAACAAGTAGCCACAAAATTCAATACCTATAGCAAATTAGATCGCCTATTGAAGTGAATAAAGGATCTTATATCTTACTATTGAAAGAATTAGAAATAGTTTTCAAGTTAATGAAATAAGCAAATAAGCATATCTAAGGGTACAATAGTTAAAAACTCATATGGAATTAAAGCCTCCTGAGTATCCATAAGACTTTGTTTGATTGGAGGAAAAACATTTATCCTAAAAAACTAGTTTCCTTACTTTCCTTTTTTTGGTTTGTAAAGGGGAAAATAAATTTTCCTAATTATCGAAAATAGATTTCAATGTGGTGGAAAAATTTTTCCTTCCTACATGAAGGAAAAATGCATTTCCTTCCTATTATTCACCTTTCTCTCCTTTATTCTCCCTTTGATCTTACATTGTTTTTCCCTTCTAATTTTATGTAAGGAGCCAAATAAAGGAGAATTAACCTATAACTCAACTTTCCATTGTATAAAGAGTTTCATGGAAAACCATTTTCGATGGAAAATGATTTTTCGTCTAACAAAACCAACATAACCTCAGGTGCGTTCTCTTTAAGTTCAGTAAGTGCAGGTTAATTCCAAGTTTTGACACTTTATAACATCAACTTCAATAAGTTACAATATGTTTAGACATTATAACGTAAGTTTATATATATACTTCCTCCCTTTCAATTTAATTGCAACAATTCACTTTCACGCTTGTCTAGACATAACTTTGACGATTAATATCTACTATAACATACAAGTAAAAAATTATATAAAGTTGATATTACGAAAGTATTTAACGAGACGAATCTAACAAGATCCTACTTGACTATGTTTTTCATTATGTGTAAAGCTCAAATCTTAGTCAAAGTACATACTGTCAATAGTGCAAAATATTGGTTGTTACATTTAATTTGGAACGGAGGAAGTATATAAGTTCAAGAAAAATAATTTCTAAGTGAAACCAGCATGCATTGCATGATGTTTACTCATTTAATTAGGTCAACGAGAATTATTTTTGGTTTCTTAACTCTAATTAATTGTAAAATTCACCTTTCCTTTCAATCTTATATCCTAGAAAATTCGTTTGAAGATCGAAAAGGTAATCCTTAAGTAAATATAAAGAGTTCTCAAATTCATGTGGTGATATAATTGCTACTCCCAGAGTCACAATCAATGAAATCCAAGTCAAGGAACCTACGCTAAGTTCTGCCTAAGTCCGAAAATCAAGGATCAAAGTAATAACCGGATACGTCAATTAAAAAGAACACTCCCGAACCTTTTTAATTAACTCTTGATCTCCCTTAAACCACTTCTGGAATTAAGTAGATAAAGCACTCAATAATAAACATTCCTGAAAATTATTAAGTGGGCGAAAATTAATTGAAAGAAACAAACATTCAAAGACAAGTTTTGTAATCAAATCACACACATCTTTTATTGATCATTATATGAAAATTTATAAGTACTACAAGAAAACTACTTGACCCCCAAACAAATCCTAGGGTCGAAAATCAGCCAACATAATTTAGGAAACTACAACCTACCAACTTGAATCAAAATCCCTAGATTCTAGGAGAGAATAAAAGAGAAAATAAAGAATTAAATCTCCCTAACAAGACCAACCCTAATCTCCCTAATTTCGGCTAGTGTGAACATGATCTTAAAGGGAATATTACAATTCAATACTAGCTTGCAGCTTGGAGTACAAGGACTCAATTACTCCCCCCGTCCCATATTAGATGATACACTTTCTTTATTCGTTCGTCTCACATTAGATGCATACACTTCTATAAATTTTATGAGAGTATAATAGAAATATTATTTTTTATTATTGATGGGTCCCATATATAACTAATTTAATAACCCTACCACCCTAAAGGCCTATGATATTCCCCCACTAACATGTACTTTATGTACTAAAACAAATACTAATAATCAACTACTCCCAATAAAATAAGTTAGTCAAATAACACTCCTAAACTCTATGTCAATCAAAATTTGTATCATCTAATATGGGACGAAGGGAGTACTACCTAAAAAATCTGAAAATACAACCAGATAATTCAGACCATTATTTTGCTAATATAAAATGACTTAATAAAAATAACTAAGACTCTTAATTGGACTTTTGTTGTACGTTATCTTAGACCCTTCCTGTACTGTATCTTCAACTCACCTTAACATGTACGAAAAGGCTGCATTGGGCTTAAAATCATTAGGTAAATAAAAAGAGTTTTAAATTCATGTGGTGATATGATTGCTGCTCCCAGAGTCACAATCAATGAAATCCAAGTCGAGGAACCTAGGTTAAGTTTTGCCTAAATTCGAAAGTCAAGGATCAATTTAACCGAATATGTCAATTAAAAAGGACACCCCTTAAGCTTTTAATTAACTATTAATCTCCCTTAAACCACTCCTGGAATTAAGTAGATTAAGCTTTCAATAATAAACACTCCTGAAAATTATTAAGTAGGCGAAAATTAATTGAAAGAACAAACATTCAAAGACAAGTTTTTTTTATCAAATCACACACATATATTATTGATCGTTATATGAATATTTATAAGTACTACAAGAAAACTACTTGACCCCCAAGCAATCCTAGGGTCGAAAATCAGCCAACATAATTTAGGAAACTACAACCTACCAACTTGAATCAAAATCCCTGGATTCTAGGAGAGATTAAAGGAGAAAATAAAGAATTAAATCTCCCTAATAAGACCATCCCTAATCTCGCTAATTTAGGCTAGTGTGAACATGATCTTAAGGGAAGATTACAACTCAATGTTAGCTTGCAACTTGGAGTACAAGGACTCAATTACTCACTCTGTCCCATATTAGCTGATACACTTTCTTTATTCGTTTGTCCCACATTAGTTGCATACACTTCTATAAATGGCATGAGAGTACAATAGAAATATTATTTTATTATTATTGATGGGTCCCACATATAATTAGTTTAATAGCCCCACCCACCCTAAACCCCTACGATATGCCCCAACCAATATGTACTTCATGTACTAAAACAAATACTAATAATTAACTACCCTCAATAAAATAAGTTGATCAAATAGCACTCTTAAAACTCTGTGCTAGTCAAACTAAATCATCTAATATGGGACAGAGGGATTACTACCTAAAAAATCCAAAAATACAACCAGATTTTCGGACCAATATTTTACTGAAATAAAATGAGTTAATAAAAATAACTAAGACTCTTAATTGGACTCATGTTGTACGCTATCTTAGACCCTTCTTAGATTGGAACTTCAACTCACCTTAACATGGACGAAAAGGTTGCATAGGGCTTAACCTCATAGCTCCCATGGTTTTGCTTTGAAGAATTTACCATACCCAAAAATTGTGAAGATCATAAACAATGAGATTTTGAAGTAGCCTCTTCGCACCCACATCATACTCGCCTTCTTTGGAAAACATTCGACCTCGAATATTGACAACTTCGGAGAAATAATCACAGACTCGAACAATTGGCTCTATGGCTTTTGTCTTTTTCAAACTATAAAGAAAGTCATAATCAATAAAACAACATGAATTGGATACCCCATTAAAAATAGAAGGATCTTCAACAGTATCACTAAAAAGAATATATTTGTCTATCTCAACCCCAAAAGTATGGTCCATCCAAGTTGGACGTTCCTCAAAGATGGTGTCGAATCATTTCACATAAGTTTATCTTTGTTGAATATAGGAACATCAATCTCTTCTATTTCTTTAGCAACTTCTTCAACAATTTGAGGTAACTATAGAGTCAACTTGGAAAAAGTAGGAAGAACATCAATCTTGACTTCTTCAACTAGCACTTCGAGAATCAAAATTGATCTTTCAAGTTTTTCCATAAGTTCCTTAAGTTCTTCCCTCTATTACTTTTCTAATTCTTTCGTAAAATATTCGAGTTGTTAGACATATATTAAAACCGATAATTCCCTTTCAAAAATTCTTCTTTCCATCTTTGTGAGAAAAGTATTTGCCATGATATCTTCTAGGACTGTAATTGCATTATCAAAGCCAAGAGTATTAAGGGTCTTAAAATATTATGACTAGTCTCTCATGATTTCTGACAAATAATTCTCTAAAAGTCAGAATACTCAGAAAATTGACCCAACTTCAAAAATAAACTGTAGTTGCTACTATTCGTCAAAAATTATGAAATGTTAACAAAAGAAACTTTTGAATGTTACAAAACACCTCCAGTTGGAATCACTCAAGAATGAATTAGATTATTTGCAGCTTCAATTTCAATTTAGTCGCGCCAGATTCACACCAATTTAGCACGTTTCACAAAATTAGTCTCGAAACTATATCAAATGAACTCCAAATTCTAGGAAATTTTAGGACAATAGACTAAACTTGGAATAGACCATCTTAGGCTCAAGAAGCACCCAAAAAGACGTTGTCAATAGGGAGAACAAATTGAAACAAAATGTACCAGAAAACTGTTTGTATTCGGATGATCAAAATAAGCCTTAGATCTGATGCCAAATTATATGATTGCTACTCCGAGAGTCACAATCAATGAAATCCAACTCAAGGAACCTAAATTAAGTTTTGCCTAAGTCTGAAAATCAAGGATCAAAGTAACCGGATATGTCAATTAAAAAGAACACCCCTTAACCTTTTTAATTAACTTATAACCTCCCTTAAACCACTCCTGGAACTAAGTAGATTAAATACTCAATAATAAACACTCCTAAAAATTATTAAGTCGGCGAAAGTAAATTGAAAGAAAAAAGTTAACATTCAAAGACAAGTTTTTTAAAACAAATCACGCACATTTTTTATTGATCATAATATGAATATTTATAAGTACTAAGCTATCAAAAAAGAATATTTTATAAGTACTAAGCTATCAAAAAAGAATATTTTATAAGTACTACAAGAAAACTACTTAACCCCAAGCAAACCTAGGGCAAAAAATCAGCCAACATAATTTAGGAAACTATAACCTAGCAACTTGCATTAAAATCCCTAGATTCTAGGAGAAAAAAAAGGGAGAAAATAAAGAATCAAATCTCCTAACAAAATCAACCCTAATCTCCCTAGATTTCGGCTAGTGCGAACATTATCCTAAGAGTATATTACATCTCAATGCTAGCTTGCAACTTAGCGTACAAGGATTCAATTACTACCTAAAAAAATCCAAAAATAAAACCAAATTTTTCGAACCATTATTTTTCTAATACAGAACGACTTCAAAAAAAAATAACTAGGACTCTTAATTGGACTTATGTTGTACGCCATCTTAGACTCTTCTTGGATTGGATCTTCAACTCACCTAAACATGGATGAAAAGGTTTCATTAGGCTTAAATTTATAGATCCCATGGCCTTGCTTTGAAGATTAACCATACTAAAAAATTGCAAAAGTCATAAACAGTGATATTTTGTAGTAGCTTATTCGCACCGGCACCATGTGGCTTCGTGACTAATTCAGTCAACAAAAACTCCAAGTTTTTTTAATATAGATGCTTTAGTCATGGGATGAAAATAAAATGGCATCAAATTGCACCATTCTATAACTCAAAATTTAAGTGAGTTGGGACGAAAAAATAAACAAATCATAAATTAAGCAACAATGGCAAACAAGAACGAAGAGATATGGGAGAGATTATACCTGAAAATATTGGTTCTTGGCTATTTTGTTGACGAGCTGCTAATTTTCTCTGTAGTAGCACCTTTTCTACAGAAACATTTCTTTTCAAATTTGTATGTTTCTCCGTTACATATTCGGCATACTTATTACAATTTATCAACAAACATAGAATAAGAAGAGTCGTCTTATGAAATGACTTCACTTAAAAAACGGATTCCGCTGTTGCAAGGTGAGAGAGCACTTTTCTCGTCCCTCCGCCCCGGCATAGCACTTCGCTTCCGGTAAAACAACTTCACAACCATACACCAACGAAAAGGGTAACTGTCCTATTACAGCTTTCGGTATCGTCCAAAGCAAGAAAAAGAAATACACTTCACAACTTTTTTGAAAGAGAACACTTGTAAAATGAGAAAATCGATATTCCTTTCCTAGATATGTTTGTGAAACATCACAAAACTTTGCAACCATAAATTCGGTAGTCATGATTGTATATTTAATCTGAAAGAATGTATACGTATGTACGCTTCTAGTAAATAGAGTTTCCAAACAAAAGAATTGATAAATTATAGAATGGATAATCAATCTTGCTATTGGAACTTCCTCTGTTTCTTAAGATGGGACACACTTTCCTATTATTTACTTCTTAAAATGGCAACTTATTGCTATTATTTAAAAACTTACCATTACTTAATAAACATAACTTTATTTTGAATTTTTCCTAACTAACGGCTTAGAGTTTTCAACCACCCATTCAAAGCCCACTCACCCTCTATCGAAGATCACTCTCCTTTCCTCACCCCATCTGTTCAACCACCACCACCTGACCCACCATTTAATCTGTCCCATCAAAAAACACCACCACCAAACCCACCATCGTACCCAACCCAACCCGACGAAAACCACCAGTGATCTAGATTCTAACCATACCCACCTCAAAGCACCACCTCACTCAACGAAAACCACCATTGAAATCACCCCCTAGCCACAAAAAATAACACTTACCAAAAACACCACTTAGAACCAAAAACAATGTCCACCCCTTGAGATCTCCTTTCTTTCCCTCTTCCAGCCTTTCACCTTTTTCAAGCTCCTCTATTTCTCTCTCTTCTGTGGGGTTTGGGGCATCTCAAACGCTAAGATTCATCCTTGAGAAAACCATCCATCCACTGAAAGATTCTCTTTTCAATCTGCTTCCTCTGTCTTCTTTTTGTCTGCTCGGCTTCCTCAACCTTCTTACTCGTTAGGTGTTGCACTAAAGAAAGAGGGGGGTGAACAAAGGGAGGTTGGTGTTGGGTGTGAAGGAGCAAATATCAGTTTTCAGTTTTTTGGGATAAGGGAATCCCTGTTTTTCCATGATTGGAAAGCTTCCAATCATATTGAACATGTGCTGACCAACGAGTTTCCCTCTGCCCAATTTGCGTTCCAATACCTTACAATTAGCTTCAAACCTCTCATATCTACAATTCTTTTGAAACATAGTTATAAGTTTTTAAATTATGGTGTAGGCATCTAAATTATTAAAATGTTTTAGAAAATCTGGTTCCATGCAAGCAAGCATCAAACATTTTCAGTTGCATAGAATGAGCCTTCAAGGTCTGTCTAGCTCTCCGTTCCATTGGAGTTTCATTTTTGGAAGGGGTCTAAGAAGTGGCTAATCAAGAACATTTTCCCTTTCTTAGGCTCCGAGAATAATTCTCACAACCATTTCCCATTCTACAAAGTTGTTTGCATTCAGCTAGTCTTTTTCAAGTACATAGCGCAAATTAAAATGAGAAGCGTTTTGTTCTTATAACTAGACATAATAACTACAACAAAATAATAAAGAACGATTCAATCAATGTTTATCAAAAGTAATAATTAAACAAACTTTAATTAACTATAACCCTTTATTCAAAATCACATCCCCCATTGAATAAAGAAATAACTAAGACCCTCTCCAACTACGATTAAACGGACTTTGGTCTTGCCTTTAAAGTATTGTAGTTGAGGTAAGTAAACATTTTACTAATTATAATTCTTGGTAGACAAGTTAATAACTCTTTTCTAACTCCCATCTCATAGCTTCAAACCCCAAAACTTTGTGTTTTGATGATTTTGTTAAGTTAAACCAAACATTAATATGTAAATAACAAAAAACAACCCTACTATCACGAAATTATGAGCTACACCCTGCTTTGGCAGGACATATTATTCATGATCAAAGGCTTTATAGATGTTATTTGAAAAATCAATTAAAGTTCAATATTACTTTGGAGACCTAAGCTTTACTAATATTGTCAATTATTAGTGAACACATAGCATGAATGACCATACCTATAACCTTTAGTAAGCAATTATTTAAATAAAATTAGATGCATAAGCAAAAAAATTTATATATGAACCTAATATAACCCCTAATCCTAGGATAACTCTTTATGAATCCTTCCTTGGGACATTCGGATATCCATCCTTGATACTCCATGGTACTTCAATCTCGATAAACATTTAAAACATCCTAAATAATTTAAATCACAAATTTTAAAAGATGTGCAAATTGTATTTAATTTACAGAAATACATAATGTACACGTTGATCATATTTTATATCCTAGTTTGGGCAACACCAGTCACAATCATGTAAATATTGTATCATGATATATAATTATATATGCATGCATGTATAATATCATCTTTATTATATAGCAAAAGAATTTACTTCATTCACCATAAATAAGTAAATTAAATCAAAGCTTTCAATAAAGATAATAAAACTTAGGAAAAATTATCGGAAATAAGTCAACCTTTTCGCGGTCTTCTTTTGATAAGTTAAACTTTGGATTATCCTGGAATAAATTAACTTTGCTATTACTTAAACTTTTAACAAGTCAAATTACTTATAACTGATTCAACCGGTAATTGTGAGGCTTGTCTTAAATTTTATATTCTTTTTTCTCTGTGTTCCTTCTCTTCTTCTACTTTCCATCCCCAACCATATCAACAAATTGTCTTCTCTATCTTCCCCTCCATAACCCCACCACCAGGCACCTAAAGACTCTCACCAAATTGCAAATAGGAAACTGCATTGTGTGAGTTGTAACAAACATATTGGAATTTGTTTGCAAACTATCATCTGAGTTTCTTTCATCTTCCACTAAAATGGTCTTTTTAACCATTTTCCTTCACCAATCTTATTTTAATCATGTGTAAGGCAGAAAACTAACTTCGATTATGTGTAAGGCAAAAAACTATGTAAAATAACTGCAAGATTTTCTCATAAGAATTAAATCCAAGGCAACTAAAATAAATATCATAAAAGATTTGGTATTAATTAGTAAAAAATCATGAAAATTATTGTCTTGATTCGGCACAACAAGTACAAATAGACCAAGATCCAAGGTTGTAAAATTTACCTCTCGGGTGGAACACCTCTAAAATCTCTTTCACGTTAAGTGCAAGATTTATGTTTTTTGTGCATATACTTTTCATGCTCGATGTCTCTAATTTGGGTAAACTTCCGACAACTATTACCAAAGGAGAGGACTTTTTTGAAGCATCCAAGGTACTGGAATTGATTGCACATGCATCATCCACAACATTCAATATCTTATCATTCAATGTCAGGATTGAATGGATAGGGAGCAATTTCAAAATCTTATGTTTTTGTTTTCTCGCTTTTCTTGTTATACGCTACCTTCAGCAATTACATAAACGTAGGTAACTCGACCGTAATTATGCAATACCTCAAGCAATTAGTTCAATTTTTTTTTCCAATGTACACATAAAACTATGTATACATGTATAAAGCCCTCAGTCTTTGCAAAGTAGTAAAATAATAATATCCAATAATAATCCAACTTACTCACAAAGTCCTCGGCCTTTGGGAAGTAATAAAATATCCACTAAGGGAAACAATACCAAAATTCATAATCCAATAATAAAATTATATTAATCCACATCACACGATGGATCAAAATATAAACATTCCCATAACAACTAGCTTGAATAAAACATTCATTCAATCATGTGATAAATAGTAAAGACAATTAACATGCTCAACAACACGTAATTCCAATTCGATAGCCACGTATTATGAACCATAAAAGGGTTTCCTATACATGATACTATAAATAATCCTAATCCTTAGGACATGATACTAGTCTAACACATAAGGACATGTACGTACCTTGTGTAGACAAAGTGAGAGGCCACTTTAGAATTCTAAAAAGTCGCCTAAAGTAAATTCTCCGCCTACCAAAATAATAATACAACAATGAATTAATATACTAATTAATTCACAGCAATATAATTTATTTTAAAACGCTTCAAAACTCATTTTAAAATACTTTAAAAAGGTTAAATTTCCAACCTTTAACAACCTTTAATATAATACTCATAAACCTAGGCTTTAAAACCTCAAAAATCATTACTTTAATACTTAAAATTCACTTTAAACCATAAATAATAAATCTGAAATTATACTTTATATTCACAATAAATAAAAATCAAATTTTTAATAATTCGAATAATAAAGTTTTCAACTTTATTTATAAAACATATGAAAACTCATAAAATTATAACTTTAACATTAAAACTATAGTTAACATTAAAGTAGAGGATAAGGGATTATGAAATAACCAATGAAACCACGAAAAACCGAAAAAACGGAAGAAGTCGCATGAGAGGTGGCGCGTGGCTACGGGGTGGCGCGTGCACAGACGCGCGGCTGCTGCTGCTTGGCTACCGGCGAGTGAAGGCAGAAAAGGGAGGGGAGTGTTGCGTGGCTAGCGGCAGCACGCAACGAGAGGGAGAGGTGTGCGTGTGGTGGTCAAACGCCGGAAGCAAACGGAGGTGAGGCGGGTGTTTATGCAAAACGAGGGGGAAGAGGGAGAAGAGTGGTACCGGTTTTGAGGAGAGAGGGAGAAAATAAAAGGTGTACAACTATGGGGTTTGGGGGGTATTTATAGGTTTTGCCTAAAACCTATGGCACTTACGTTAGGCTTAGGTTTGGGCTCAAGTTGATTATCAAAATTAAACAAATGGTTTGGGCTCCTTCACCCAACATTAAAAATCATTTTAAACACGACCCAAAACCTTTAAATAAAATATTCAATACCTAAATACAAATCCATAAATATTAATGACTATTTAAAACGTTTAAACAATGATTTGACTTTCAAAATAGTCAATACTTAAATAATTTAATGAATTAAATATGAAAATGATTATAAATATACTTTAAATATATTTATAAAATTCATAAAATTACGGGAGATTACATAAATAGATCGATTAGATACTTATTATGCTTCTCGACATGTCTCATGGCTAGTAGTTCAGTCAACTCACGTTTCTGATCAGCACTAACGCCTCTGCTAACCGAAATTTCCAACTTAATGTATCACATTTATATATAGTTTCTAGATGCATTTACATTGCATTTAGAACTCCTTTTTGAGCACTTAGGTGCATAATGGAATGAATTAAACAAGTTGTGCTCTACTACTCCCCGTTTGTGTGTTTCGATGATTTTCAGGTTATTTTGATACAAAGTGATCATGAGTACCAAGGATGTAGCCTATTAATCATTGAATATGAAGGTAGCTTGCGCAAGGATCACAATGCATCCGTTTGGGACAATTTTGAGTTGGAATGAAGCAAAGAGCTAGTGAAAGAAGTGCTAAAACTGACACACCTTCACTATTTTTATTATAACTTTTGATAGAAAATTGATAATCCAGAAATTATAATTGGATTGGATTCTAGACTTCAAGAGCTTTCCAATGATAGGTCACACGCCCCAAACGGACGTCTGGTTTGAGAGATACGGCCTTCGCAAGTTGATGCAGAATTACAATTTACCCACCCGATCGGACGGGATTTGACCCGATCGGGCCTGAAGCACGGACAGCTCTTTTCCGAAATTCTATCTTGTTTTAATGAGACTTTGGGCTATTATAAATAGCTATCCTTCATTATTTTTTAGAGACATCTTTTTCTCTAGTTTTATTTTCCATAGTTCTTAGCTTTATTTTAGATTAAACACTTTAGATTAGATTAAAGATGACTGAACCTCGGATTCGATTTCAATAAAAGTTCTTGCTTTCTGTCAATTGGTATTTTTCTCTACTCTAATCTCTTTTATTATTCTTAATTGCTTAGCTTAATTATTTATTCATTCATGATGCAATTATTAGGGTTTCATATTAGATTTATTATTGTTGATTTAATTATGAGTGAGTAGTTTAATTTCTAGGGATTTAGAGAGGGAAGCCATGTTTATACCATGATTATTTGAATTGCTATTAGTTTCTAGGGTTTGATGCGATAGGTTATGGTGTGATTTGTTCTTATTGAGTAATTAACGTTATTGCGCAGTTTCTTTGATTACTTGAGGTTAATAATTGTTTGCACAGATCCGTCTTACTTTTAGAGGCCTAGTACACACCAGTAATTCTGATTATGTTTGTGAACGTGTTGCATATGTTGAATTATGGGCGTTGAGACTTAACCATAGCTTGACATTGCTCTAATCTATCGATTCTCGACCTAGGTTCTGATAGTTGTTTGCTCCTTTGATTGGTATAAGCATGGTGGACCGAACTAATTCCCTAGACCTTTATTTTATAGAGTAAAAATCCTTTTTATATTGTTTTCTAGTAGTTAATTATTAGTTCAACTGATTTCTATCTGATCTTGTCTGAAGTAGCTATTTGGCTGGATATTAACTTAGAACTCCGTCTCTCTCTGGATTCGACCCTGCTTCCCTTGACTACTATTGTTAGAGGACTATAGGAATTATCTTTGATTAGGTGATACGACTTTAGCCTGTCACTTATCAACATTAATATTTTGACCCCAAGCAGCTTCATATTTGTTGAGAATATCAATTATAATCCTGCATTCATGACGGTTAGCTCTAGCAAACAACAAGCTATCATCAGCAAAAAGGAGATGAGAAATCACTGGACCAGTCCTACTAGCTTTCGCACCATGTACCTGCTTATCTATCACAACCTTCTTCATAAGGGATGAGAAAGCATCAGTCACACTATCTCAACCCTCAAGACGGACACTGATAAGTGGACTTTAGGTTTACTTATTTGCATTTAGTTTTAGGTCATTTAGATGCATTTTAGGCCATATAGTTTCCCATTTTTTCCCTTTTTCATCCTTTCTCATATTCTCATACTTAGCTTTTAGTTTTAGTGCATTTGCATATAGTTAGGTTGCATTTAGGTCATTTCATTTGCATATGCATTCCCCCTCCCCCATCTAATATCCTCTTGGAGTGTTTTGAAGCTAGATAAGCAAGGAAGAGCCTCCAAACAGGGGAGCGGGCGCTCCATAGGAAGAGGAGCGAGCGCTCCATATGTGAAGAAACAAGGCAAAATGGGAGCAGCTTGGAGCGGGCGCTCCAGCTTCCAGTTTTCCTAATTTTTTGTTATGTCTTTTACAATTTTGCCCTTACTTCTACGGGGTATAAAACCAATTTTGTAATAATCCTAAACCATGCTTTTTCTGAACATTTAATTAGTTTAATTAGAGAGAGTTCTAGAGAGAGAAGGAGAAGTTAGAGAGATAAACTAGATCTAGAAGTAGAGAATTGAAGTTTTGAAGCTATTTCAATGGAGATTATCATTTGATTTCCATCCTTATTTGAGTATTTCTTCTTACTCTTCTCTTTAGTTACTTTCATACTTGTTTTATTTTGGTTTAGCATTTGATTAGTAGTGATTAATTGATGATTAGCTTATTTAGTATGATTTTCACCATTGTTGGATCACCTATGTTGTTTGATGCTTTTTATTTTACCTTTTTTTATGGCTAGTGAGTAGTCTACTAGCTAGGGGAAGGGGATGACCTAGGTGATCATTAGTTGACCTTAAAAGTCAAGCTTGGGGGTTAGACTTAGGTGAGATTAGGTTGTCTAGCTTATTTAATTGCCTTGTTTAATTGATTGATCACCATTTGAACTTGATTTGGAGATCAAAAGTGAAGGATCGAGAGATGAAACTTTTGATTGACCTTAGGCTAGTCAATAGGTTGTCTTCACCATGAAAATAGGTGATTGACTTCCTAGGACCTTAATTGAATCGCTATGATTTGTGGAAATACTTGGTTGATTGATTTTACCATGAGAATAAGTAAAATTGGTTGATTAAGTCCTCCTAATTAGCTCGAGAGAGTAATTAGGAAACATTTGAGCGACTTAGTCCCTTAGTTGACCCTAATGAATCCCCTTGGCTTGACAAATAGGCTAGCTATTGGTTAACTAGTGATTCCCCTATCCTAGTGTCTTCCTATTATAGTTTAAACCCAATCATTTACTTTAATCATTAGCTAATTCGTTTACTATTTCGTTTACTATTTCTTAGTTAATCATTAATCTCAAAAAACCCCCAAAATAGACTTAGCTCGCTAAATCGCTTTCAAACCTTGATTAATCCTTACTTCCTCGTGCATTCGACCCTTCCTTACCCTATATTGGGCTAAGTTAGGTTTATTAATTTGGCACGTGCAACACCGTGTCAGACTCACAGCTCCACAGACATTCCCATTCACCACAAAAGAGTACTTTATAGAAGAAACACATTGAGAAACAAGCCTCACCCAACTCTCAGCAAAACCCATCTTTAACATCAACTCCTTAAGAAAAGACCACTCTACCCTGTCATAAGCTTTGCTCATATCTAATTTCATAGCAATGATACCTCTCCACCCTTTACATCTAAACTTCATAGATACTTTATGGTGGAACAAAAGTTCAAAGGCAAAAAGAGCGTTATCAGTAATGAGTCTCCCTGGAAGGAAAGCGCTCTGATTCTCTGAGATTACCTCAGGCAGGATAATTTTGAGTCCATTTGCAAGCACTTTCTAGACCAACTTATAATCACATTACATAAACTAATTGGTCGAAATTCCGAGACAATGGTAGGAGATTTTACCTTAGGGATAAAAGCCACATTTGTTCCGTTCAGTTCATCAAGGGGCCTCGTTTCATGGATAATACCCATCACTAAACCAGCCACGTCGTCCCAACAATAGACCAAAATCTCTAGTAAAAGACATCATGCATTCCATTCGGACTCGGGGCCTTGCAAGGGTGCAAGCCAACAACACTTCATCTTTCGCAACGTCTAACAAGCTCCTGATTAATCTCCACAGAAATAGACAGAGTACCTTCCCGAAGGACCTCCTCTATACACTCCAAAGAAGGATTATCGGAGGTAAAATGCTTTTCGTAGTAATCTAAAATAATTTGCTCGACCTCTTCCTCCTCCATTCTCCACACCCCCGCATCACCATACAAACCACTAATGTAGTTTCGCTGCTTTCTCTGCGAGGCTTTATGCTGGAAATACTTTGGTATTTCGATCCCTGTCTTTCATCTCTGCCACCCGCGAACGAAGATACCAATAGGCTTCTTGCTTATCAAGCAAGTTATCGAATTTTGCTTGCAACAATACCTCGCAATCGCTGTCGACCTGGATGGTCCCATGTTGGATTTCATGCCACAACTTCTCAGTTTCAAGTATTTGTTTGTCAAGTTTGCCAAATTTCTTACAATTCCACGATACTAAATCATTCACCATCTTGACCCAATCACCAAACGAGCCCCCCACGGACCCAAGCCAAGCATCACGCACCATACGTTCACAATCATCATCAAGAAGCCAAACAGTTTCGAACCTAATAGGCTTACCCATCTTGCATTTTCGCTTGCGAGGACCCCAAATGTGTAGCAATATTAGATTATGATCCAACTTAGCACGCACCAAGTGCTCAACAGGCGCCAAAGGAAATACCTCATCCCAAGCACATGAAGCAAGAATCCTGTCAAGACGTTCACGGATTCGCGTGGACGGATTTCTTCCTCTTTCCCACGTGTACCAAGGCCCCACGAAGCCAAGTTCTCTAAGCTCTAAATCCTCCATAATTTCTCTAAAGTCAAACATACTATGCCTTTCCCTCTTGGAGCCCCTTTCAATCTCACTTGCACATAACACTTTATTTATATTGCCTCCAAAAACAACAGGGTGATCAACCACACATAACTCTCTAATCAACGCCCAAATTTTGAACTTTGACGCTACATCGTGCCAACCATATATACCAACAAAACGCCATCTCATCACCATAAATATGATTTCTTGAGAAAGAAACCAACATAAAGCTTAGCCTCTCTTCCTTCCAAAACATGCAAAGACCACCCGACTTACCCACACTATCAACTCCAAAAGCACTATCAAACCCCAAATGACTCTTCAAACTCTCCGACGCACTTCTACTGATCATGGTTTCCGAAACAAAAACCATGTCAAGGCTATAATAACTACTCCATCTACAGAGTAAACGAACTACACGCAGGTTGCCCAGGCCTCGGCAGTGCCAACATAAGAGACTCATAATCATAGGTGGGGTTGTTCTTCACCAACCTCCGCCAAACAAGAAACATTGTTTTCCAACCTGCCCCTCTTACCAGGAGCACCACATTCTCCTACGGCCACATCTACGTCCATCGCATCACTCGCTTTTCGCTTATTCCCACTTCCCACCTCAAGACTATCAGCTTGGCCACACGAAAGGGTTGAAGCAAGCCCCTTAATAAGCCTTTTAATAATGTTAACCCTACGAGCCTTCTTTGCATCATCAGAACTACTCACCGAAAAAGAAAGTGGTAAAGGATTATCATCCAGACTAACAGCAGGAATAACATTAGGGGAAAAGTTCTCAACTACACAAGAAAAATATAAAACGAGATCCCTAGAAGCTGATTCTTCAGCATTTACTATGTTAACAATGGGTTGGTACTAGGTACCTCAGCCACTATAATCTCCGCTTTTTCACCCACAATACCATGCACACTCTTCACCAAAGTTTCCCCACCAAACTTAGGCTTTTCCCACGTGAAAGGAAACTTCTCTCTTCCTCTTGCAGTTTCAGTCGACCACGCCGTGGAGAAGCTCGGAGACAAAGCCCCCCCCCCTTTAGTGGCCCACAATCCTCTTCAGGTACCACCTCACAATCACGCTTAATGTGGCCTACCAATCCACACACATAGCGAAACGTTGGAAGCCTCTCATATTTGATCTCCACCTTTGCCACCTCACCTGTCTTGTTTAAGATCTTCTGGAATCTACGGAAGGGTTTTGTGATGTTCAAATTAACGCAAACCCTCACCGACGAGTCCCATAATATCTTGGATTTGTCAACCGTCACAACCTTGCCAATTCGGCCAGCCACCGCCCAAAATCCTTCTCCAAACGAAAATTCATAGGTAGGTTATACAAACGTATCCAAAAAGGGCAATTATAAATAGCAATATCAGACGATTGCACCCTGCTAGGGATGTCCTCCAACAATGCTAGGTTATTATCGAACGTCCATGAATGTCCGCCAAGAACTTTCCCCCTGTCCCTCTTACACACGAACTGGACAATGAATAAATCGTTCTCAATCTGATTAAATAACGCACCTTTTGATGTGGACCAAATCTTGTTCATTGTCTTCTTCATTGCTTGGAAATCAAAAGCCTCGCAGTCAAAACTCTCCCGACAACCGCCAAGGCAATAATCGGGTCAGGCAAAACCTCCTCTCCCTCGCCAAGTGCAACAACGTCATCCTCCTCATCAGCAATTTAAGCAAAGAACACTTTGAAACCAAATCTTCAACCATTACAGCCGTGAAAGATCGCTAGCTTGGGGAAGAAGACTCGAAAAGTTTGAGAAAAAACTCAAACCCTAGCGTAGTAGGGAGAGTCTTTCTTTTAATGACTTTACACCTTGTCTTGATGCATGTAGCTAGAATAGTCTCACATGCCAAAATTATCTAACCACAATTCTTTTTATTTTAATGCACAAAGAATAATTTTATTCCTGTATATTCGTTCCAAACTATATTCGTTCTAAACTATATTCGTTCCGCCAAGAGTAATTCCAACTATGAGTTACCCCTGTATAATCCTAACTATTGGGGAGGTCTGCAACAAATGTACCGTGACCTAAAGGAAACTTGTTTAACTGGTAACATGCCATGCTTCATGCTTTCATTGGTTGTTTATATTTTTTTTTGCCTTTTATCTTTAAATTCCCCCTCAACACTCTTCATTGTCTGCTTTCTTTGTCCTCTTCTTCTACCGCACACGAACACACCATCAATTATCAACTCAATCTCTTTAAATTCAACACGGAACATAAGTTATGCATCCATGATTCAGCCCCGTTCAATATCTCTTTGATGAGGTGGGTTGAACTTATTTGAATTAGAATTGAATTGAGGTTTAGTCAATTAAATTTAACTATAATTCAACATTCTTTTTGCAATTTTTTGTTGTTCATAAAATTATAATACAAGTTTGAAGAAATTATAGATGGATTATTCAATAAGATACAGAATTTGGATGCATATCCTAAAATCAAGAAAATGTTGATGATAGGACTTTGTGGCTTCCTGACCACCCTTCTTTGATCTTCTTGCTCCTTATCACTCTTCTTCGAATTTCCTAATTGGGTTGTGCGCTTATGCAGTGGTGGTGTAGCTGTTTAGACCTTTTGAACTTCCAAATCTTGAAGAGAGAGAAAAGTATAATCTCAACGCCGACGAACTTGAAGAAAGAAATTCAATTTCATTTCCTTTTTCTTTTTCTTTGGGCCAAGAGAAATCTACAACTTTCAATAAGCGTAACTAACAAAATTATAAAAATATAATTAAGAAAAGAAGATGAAAAAAATGATATAAAAGATAGACCTTTCCATTTCAAGCATAGGCATCTGTGTGACAAAGAGAAGTGAAGAGTATATATATCAACCCCATTACGGCATTACAATTATTAGTCAAAAATCAAGTGACAGAGGTGGAAACATTGAATGAATACCTTTTCAGGTGATGACTTTGCCTTTAGTATCAGCAACCATTACCGGAATTTGATGAGTTCAGTCTCCAATTTTCTTTTATTATGGTGGCGGGGAAGGGAAGGGTAGGGATAGGGGAGGGGAATGGTGGCCGGGGAAGGGTGTGGGTTATTTTTTATTTTTTTTATTTTATTTTTTATTTTGGATTAAGAGAAATAAAAGAGAAATAAAAAATTACTTGGTTAACAAGTTGCAGGTCACATGGGTCTGTTTGTGGAGAACTTTCCTAATAGTTCGGATTATATAGGAATAACTCATAGTTGGGATTATTATTGGCGGAACGGTCATTGCTTGGATTATTCCAATCAATTTTTCCTTAAAAATAAACATATTTCCTTCTTTAATTGTTTCAAGCTAAGTAACTTATTCTATCTACCTCCACTTATTATAATGTTCAATGGTAAGCTAATTGTTTAAATATTTATACTATATCCGTTTTTTTAATATGTATGTTCGCTTTTGAGCGCGGACCGAGGAAAAAGTGCAAAAGTAGGAAAGAAAGTTAGTAAAAGTAAGGAAAAAGTGAAAAAAGTAGAGAGAAGGAAAGAAAAAAAGGAAAAATTGATAAGAATAATCCGACCTTTGGCCGGTCTTCCACCAATGGTACCACCTTCATTTGATCCAGCAATAATCCCACCTTTTACCCCCATCTGCTCATATTGGTCCCTCACCTGTTGGTGACCTACAATTACAGGTAAACTCTCTTAATTACATGATTAATAGCTAATTAAATATAATTTAAACCTAAATTCTTAATTACCCACTAATTAAGTATAATTTATAAATTAACTTTAAAAAAACTTTTAGAAAAAGGACTCCCCCACCCCCACCCCCCTGCCAGCCCATCTCCCTCACCTCAACCACCACCCCTCCCCCAACCCCCGCCTCTGCCACCCTTCCCCTTCCCCCCTCCATATCTAACCCTAAAATTTGACCAATTTTAATTAAGTTGCAGCCATGAAAAATCCAAGTGAATCACGGAAAGCACAACGAATGCAGAATTGACACTTAATCTACAACGTAATGATGTTAAATAGGTATAATCCATAATGTAGAAAGTTTCTGCAATCACGCCGGAAGCGAGGAAGAGAGAGTAAATGTTAATACTGATACACCGACAAAGAGGAGAGGGAGAGACAGGGGAAGAAGGTACTCCGCCACTGCTTACAGCTATAGCAAACTACTACAGAACCCATAATATGAAAAATTGGGCAAGAATAAGATGATCAAAGACGAAATTGAAGCTTGAAGGGTACTTACCTTCCTATAATCAAAGAGCCCAAGCCAAAAATCGTTGATAAAATCAAAAAATGTGATAAACCCAATTCAGCAGAGCCTGCCTATTGCAAAACTCATAAATAAAACAAAGAGAGAGAGAGAAAAAGGAAGATAAATCTTTAAGAATAAAAAGTGCAAAATTTGAGCTATAAGAAATACAAAAAAGGGAAAAGATTCTTATACAAAAATTTGAGCTATCATTTGTTAATCTGCAAAAGATTCTTCCCTCAAATGGCTTTAATTGATTCTTATAAAGAGTGAATCAGAGACAATTCTGAAGGTTCGAGAGAGAGAGGGAGTGTTTGTGATAAGACTTTTTCCTCCATTTTCAGGAAGAGCTCGTGATAAAGAGAGAAGAGTTCTTTCTGGTTAATAAAGAAAATGGAGAAGCAGGAAAGAGAAAGAAGAACGAGAAAATGTAAGGGAAGGAATCAAAAGAATGCGGGAAAGGGGAGGGTTTTGGGGGGTGGGGCAGCTGTGTTATGGGGGAGGGAGAGGGTGGCGGGGGAATGGGAGGGGTGGCAGTAATGGGGGAAGGGGGTGGAGGGGGTGGTTTTTTTATTTTAAAGTTTATTTTTAATTAAAAAGTCAACGGTAATTTTAGCGGTCAAACAGGTTGTCATTATCTTGTACTATTGAGAGAATATGGGTGTTAAAGGTGGGACTATTGCTGGATTAAATGAAGGTGGTACCAATGGTGGAAGACCGACCAAAGGTTGGATTGTTTATATCAATTTTTTCAAGAAAAGATAGGAGAGAAGTATAATAATTAGGTGGGTCAACCTTCTATTTACGAGAGATAGTGGAAAGGTACATAAACTTGCAAAATGGTAAAATGTGCATATTAAAAAAAAAAACGGAGGGAGTATAATTTAAGAGGTAGTCCATTTTTCAGACCATTAACATAAGCTATCAGGGGAGGCGTTCTGCACATAAGCTAAAATTGCAAATTTCTCTTGTAAAAATGGCGCTGAGGCAGATATCAGGGGAGACGCTGCCATCTCTTCTAAAAGTGGTGAGGAAGGGTATCCCAAAACCACATCTAACCAGTCAGCCTTTGCCTTCACTGAGACGAACTTTCTCTCTTTATGACCAGATCAATCTCATTGATACTGTCCCTGAGGACCAACTGCGCTTTCAACAGTATAGTATTTGATTTTGATCTTTTCTGTTTTTATCATTCAATTTGTTGGCTTTATTGTTTTCGTTGCAACATTTGAATAGGTTTGACGACACTGGATTTAAGGTAAACGGAGTCAAGTATGAAGGTAGCCTGCTTTGCGTTGGAAATTTGCTTATGTCATGGAGCCCTAAGAATTTTACTGATATCACCCCCGAAAGGTAATTACTTTTACTTTCACGATTATGCTAATACACTTTTTTACATGCATATGGCGCATCATATAGCTATGTACAATATATCTCTACTATTTTTTATTGGGATTATTATGTGCCTGAATTTATATGTAATTGAGTGATGCACCAGTGAGAAGACTTGAAGAGTAGAGGAATAATCAAATTGTAAGGGTTACGACAGGGGAAGATTTAAGATAGACTTTGACGAATGTAATTGAAAGTGATATGACTTTATTTGCGATAGAAGTGGGTGGAGGGACCTATTCACGTGGAGGAAGGGCTCTCATTACCTTATTTATTGGTTTATCTTTAATGTGTTTGTCTTTGTGTTTAAAACTTTTTGTCACACTTGTCGATGCGGTCTCTTTTTCAACGTTTTCCGATGACGATTTATGTTAGCCGACCCCAAATCAGTTTGAGAAGAAGGCTTAGTTGTTGTTATTGTTAATGTTATTGTTATTTTGTTTGAGTAATTCACATCTTATAACTAATTGGGCACAGTCTTCCCTGATTGGAAGTCTGTGTTAGTGGTTTTTCAATTTGATGTTATTATCCGTGTTAGATAATTTAAGATTGGTGTTTGGGTGCTCACTTATGATCTGTGGATCAGAGGCTTATGCTGTAGATTAACTAGTAAACACACAAAAACATAGAATCAGAGGTGAGGATAGTATGTTTTCTATTAGATTAGAGTAATCCAATTACAACTTTCCTTCATTCGAGAGGAAGGTCTCTCCCAAAAGAGTATGAACTCTACTGCAATAATCTGGTATCTTCCCTTCCTTTACCCATCTATTTATTTACATTATGGTGTATAACAGAATCTGATACATGTCATCATAACAGAATCTGCTACCTATTCATTCACCCTAAAACTTAATTAAAAGTACTTAAATACCCTTATGCTAATGATAGCTAACAAGTGTGATATTTTCTTCATGTTTCTGCTCTTGCTTTTCCTTTCTTGCGTGCATAGGTGAACTTAAGGGGGGGTTTGATTTGATCTCTTGCATTACCATCCACCCAAACTTCCACCTTGTCCTCAAGGGGGAAAGAAGGAAACCTGAGATCAATGGAGTCCCAATCTTCCCAATCTTCCCAAGAAGGAAATCTGCCATTTGATGAGCACTTCCTTACGGCCATCAGTAGCTCTGTTCCTCACACCCAAGACTGCCTCAGGTTCAACTTCAAGTATCAAATCAGTGGAGAGTTTAGTGAAGAGTAGGCCTATGAGTTGCCAATCACTTTTTTCAGCATCCTGCTGTCTAGTGTAGACAGCAGGAGCAATTTGTAAGCTACTGCCCCAATCTTCTCCTAAGACTTGAAAAGGGCCATAGAACCGAGGGGAAAGCTTTTCACTGAATTTCTTTGCTAGAGACCGTTGCCTAGAAGGTTTACACCATGTCCCCGATCAAAAACTCCCCATCTCTTCTCTTCTTATATTGTTTGATGAGGTTTTGAGACTTAGCTAATTGGAATTGTAGTTCATCCAAAATAGCATCTCGTTTAATGAGGGATTCTTCCGATGAAGAAACAGATGTGCTGCCATCAACAACCTCACCAATCTCGGGGGGGGGGGAGGGGTCCCTCCCATAAAGAGCCTTGAAAGGAGTGAGGTGGAAGCATGCCAAGAGGTTTTGTAATGGTACTCGGCCCAAGAAAGCCACAGCCTAACTCACATTTTTTGAAGTTAGCATATAGTTTGTGCTCATGAAGGGAATTTAATGCAATAGAGAGGTGTTGTACGTGAACTTCCTCACTAGGACTATAAACCACTGTCATCAAAAAAGAGAAGCACAAACTTTCTGAGAAATGGTCTAAAAATTTCATTCATCAATGATTGGAATGTGGCGGGTGCATTTGTGAGGCCAAAAGACATGACAAGAGCTTGACTTTAGTCGCATCCTCACTTTTCATTTTTAATTTGATGGTATCTTGACTTTAAGTCTAGTTTAGTATAGACCTTTGACCCGTGTAATTCATCAAGGAGTTTATCAATAATAGGTATGGGATCTTTGTTAGCAACAATTACCTTATTAAGAGCTTGATAATCAACCCAAAACCTCCATGACCCATCTTCTTTTTTATTAGCAAAACTGAGCTGGAAAACGGGTTCGAAGATGGTTGTATGATTCATGCTTGGAGCATATCCCGAATCAACTTCTCGATTTCATCCTTCTAGAGGGTAGCGGTAGGGTTGAACGCTAATGGGGTTGCTGTCCTTCTTGAGTAGAATAGAATGCTCGATGGGTCTAGAAATGGGCAACCCATCTGTCATGTTGAACACTGCACCCTGCAGCAACGGAGACAAAAACCTTACGGATTTCTTTGACCTTACTGTCCCCTTTCCCGTTCACCCGAACTCCCTCTATGTGGTTGAGCTCAACTAGATAACCGCCCCTTCCTTTTGCTGGCTCTGAGTATTGCTTTTAGTGAAATGCAACTTCGCTCGAGGGATGGGTCACCTCGAAGTGTGAGAAGTTGCGTTTTCCGGTTGCCAGTCATCGTGCCTAATTTCTCGAGCCATTGAATTCGCGTAATGATGTCAGAATTTCCCAAGGGCAGAGAAGGAAATCTTCTATGATACAAAACCCTTGTATTTCAATTTGTATCCCACGACATTCTCCCTCTCCTTACACCATTTCTCCGGTTCCGAAAGAAACCCCATATTTTTTTTGAAGACGTGATGGTAAGTCCTAATTGTCGAGCCGCCGGATTCGAGATAAAGTTGTGGGTAGCTCCGGGATCAATTATAACCACCACTTCATGCCCCTGCACCACCCCTTTTAACTTCATTGTTTTCATATTGTTTATCCCTATAGGTTCGAAGTTCTTCCCCACATACTGCTTCCATGCCGGTTTCTACAAGATTCAATTCTTCAATCCCACCTGAAATGGCGTCTTCACCTTCATCGTCATCCATGGTGAGCAGCTCATCGAGTTCCCTCCTTCGACAACGATGGTTGAGGTTCCATTTTGCATCACATCTAACATAGAGCCTTTTTTCTCTCTTTTGCTGCACTTCTTTATCACTCAATCTCCTATTTCTCCAATGGATCGGGATGTGGGTATATTTGGATTGAGTTTAAAAAATGGGCGGTTTGGAAGGGTTGGGTTTTGTGTGAGGTTAGACTCTGTGTTTGGTTTGTAGGTTGGAGATATGGGTCCGTTTCGCCAATGGGTGGGTTGGAATTGGAATCTGGGCTTACTTCTTTTGGGTAACCCAAACTTTAGTTTCTCTTCCACCTTAATGGACATATCCATTTCCAAGTCCAAGGTGTGGGGCCCATGAAGTCTTACCTCAGCCTTTATCTCCTCTTTCAACCCATTAATGTAGTGGCTCTTGGCAATATCTAGGGATTTCAGTGGGGCGGGCTTCGTGGAGACCCGCCCCGCATCTGCCCCAGTTAGGCGGCGGGGAGTTAGGCGGCGGGGATGGGGGAAGGTTTCGCAGGTGATGGGGATGAAAACAGTACCCACCGTGGTTGATGTGGCGGGTGTGGATGTTAGATTAGCCCCACCCCATCCCCGCTCACCCCGCCCTAGCCCCGCCCGCCCCGCTTTATCCCATGGATTAAAGAAATTTATTTTTTAATGTAATTTATGTTTTTTTAAAGTTTTTGGGACGGGGATGGGGCGGGGATGAGACGGGGTTGGGGTGGGTCGACCGGAGGTGAGGCGGGTATGGGGATCCACGCAGGTGATGGGGTGAGGATAGTTTTTGATGTGTCCCCGTTGGAGCGGGGATAAGATTTTCCCCCGCCATGGGTGATGGGGCGGGGATGGAGATGATATTTTAAGGCAGGGATGGGGATAGTAATGCCAACATCCGCCGCGCCCCACCCCATTGACATCCGTACCATTTTTGATGTAGATTGTTAATTGATGTTGTTTGTTGTTGTATTTGGCGCCAAAATCAGTTGTAACTTATTTTTAGCTAAGAATAACAAATTCTGTTATTCAGTTTTAGCATTGTTATTCTATTAGCAGCTTACTTCTCATTGTATAAATAAGCTAGCTTTGAGCTTATTGTAATTGATTCATGAAATAATACAAATCTTACTCTCTTCTTCTCTCTCAATCTCTCTCTCTCTCTAAATCTCTTTCTCTCTAAATCTCTTTCTCTTTTTGTTCTTCTTCTCTATTCTGATGTTTTCTCTTCTTTCTATCTTCTTCTCTATTTTCTATCATGTTGTTAATATTCTAAGGTGAGCTAAGAGCTACCTTATCAAATATCCTCTAGTATGCCTTCTAACGGAGCCACCAACTCAATAAACTTCCTCCTATACGCAAGCACATCGCCGGTTTGTTTATGCATCAACCACTGCACTTGCAAGGATCCGGTGGAGGTGGCTCGAAATTGGCGGAGAAGCAGCACCTTCAGCTCCTCCCATCTCGGAACCGGTCGACGGCGGTGGTCCCAGTAGAGAAGCAAGGCGTCCCCGTCCAAAGCCACCACCGAAGCTTCCGGTCGATTTCTTTACTTAGGCGGTAGAAGTGGAAGAAACGTTCGGCTCTCAGAATCCACCCATCCGGATTCACGCCTTCGAAGGTGGGTAAGTCAAGCTTCTTCATTCTCCAACTCGACAACCCTCCATCCGACAACCCTAAGTTCGAAAACAGCCCGTCGCTGTTCGACTTAGGTTTTCCAAATGAAGCTTACACCTCTTCGTCCTCCTCCGAGCTTTTCTTCTTCAATATCTCAGCCCGGATGCTCTGGTTGGTTTGCTCTAACCGGAAGCAAACTGGGCAGCCAACCTCTGTTCCATAGCTGCCATGGCTTGAGCTACTGCTTGAGCGATTTTGGAATCAAGGTTAGAGATCTCTGTCTCCATTTGTTCCATCCTCTGCGCGTTGGTTGCCGGCGCTATTCACCACTAGATCGTGGCAGCTCTATACCAAGTTGCTGTAGATTAACTAGTAAACACACAAAAACAGAGAATCAGAGGTGAGGATAGTATGTTGTCTATTAGATTAGAGTAATCCAGTTACAACTTTCCTTTCATTCGAGAGGAAGGTCTCTCCCAAAAGAGTATGCACTCTACTGCAATAATCTGGTATCCTCCCTTCCTTTGCCCCTCTATTTATTTACATTCTGAATGGTGTATAAAACAATCTGATACATGCCATCATAACAGAATCTGCCACCTATTCATTTACCCTAACAACTTAATTACCCTTATGTTAATGATAGCTAATGAGTGAGATATTTTCTTCATGTTTCTGCTCTTGCTTTTCCTTTCTTGCGTGCATAGGTGAAAGGGGGGGGTGGGGGTGGGGGTGGGGGTGGGGGGTGGGGGTGGGGGTGGGGGTGGGGGTGGGGGTTGATTTGATCCCTTGCAGCTTACTTGCTGTCAGTGACACTGGAACAATTTTTTATTAAGCTAACATTTGGTGTTTAGGTGGTGGGTTGATCGAGCAGGGTGTTTTCTTCTCAGAATTGACATTAAGTTTGCCTTTGTTGGTCCTCTATCCATAACTTGCCAGTTTGGCTGTTTCCCTTATGTATGCTGCTTTAGCGGGTTTATTGAAGCCCCTTATTGTATATGAAGCTAAAAGGTTAATGAGTAGAAGGAAAACACCAAGAACGTTAAGGCTACAGAACTAATTTTCTTGGAATTTTTGTTCAATTAGTTAATGAACGCCTATTAAGGCAGAGGCCTATTTGCTAGAAATACTTCTTCCATACGTCCTATTTTCCGTAAAAACATAACAACAAGGAATCTGATGTGCGTGAAGTGCCTTGGTAATATTTGCTTGCACACATTGGTTGCATTCTTAATTTGCAATCTGGCTCTTACTTCTTCTTTTTTTGGGAAAGAGATACAACAACAACAACAACAACAACTAAGCCTTATTCCCAAAGTGATTTGGGGTCGGCTAACATGAATCGTCAACTGAAACCGTTGCCAAATGAGATGGTATCAACATGTGTGATAAAAAGTTTTTAAAAGGGTTTAAGTTTTAAGAATTTTTTAAGAAGTTTTTGAAAACAATGGTTTACACCAAAAAGTATTAAAAGAGGTTTTCAAAAGGTTTTAATACAACATAATTGAGAAAAACAAATAAATGCAGTAATCACACCCCTTCCTCCACATGGATATTGCCCCTCCACCCACTTCTATCTAACGCCATGCTCTCCTCAATCCCAAGTAGCTTCGTATCACTTTCAATTACCTTCATCCAAGTCATCTTAGGTCTTCCCCTACCCCTTACAATTTGGTTACTCCTCCACTCTTCAATTCTTCTCACCGGTGCATCACCTAATCTCCTTTTCAAATGACCAAACCATCTTAACATTCTCTCTCATATTTTCTTCAATAGATGCAACTCCAACTTTTTCCCGAATACTTCATTTCTTACTCGGTCCTTCCTGGTGTGGCCACACATCCACCGCAACATACACATAAGATGAACGTGACATTGTTTCACCGCCCAACATTTGGTGCCATATAACAAAGCATATAAAAAAGCAGGCCTAATCGCCGTATGGTAGAATCTTCCCTTCAATCTCTGGGGAATGTCAGAATCACAAAGGAACCCGGTGGCGCTTTTCCACTTTAACCAACCCGCGTTAATTCTATGAGCCACGTCTCCATCCAGTTTTCCATTCTTTTGGAGAATGGATCCAAGGTAACGGAAGACGTTCGATCCTTGAACCACTTTGCTATCCAAAGTGACCGCCCCTACCTCGTTGCTTGTAACCCCACAACTTGCACTCCATATAGTACGTCTTACTTCTGCTCAATCTAAAACCACGAGCTTCTAATGTATCCCTCCACAATTCCAACTTACTCTCAACACCTTCCTTTGTCTCATCAATCAACACAATATCATCCGCAAACATCATATACCACGGTATATCATCTTGAATTGACCTCGTTAGTTCGTCCGTCACTAAAGCAAAGAGAAAGGGGCTAAGTGCAGAACCTTGATGCACTCCGATCGTAATAGGGAACTCTTCTGTCCTCCCCACCGTAGTCCGCACACTTGTATTTGCCCCCTCATACATATCCTTGATGATATCTATATATTTTTGTGGAACACCTTTATTTGCCAACGCCCACCAAAGTATTTCTCTTGGTACTCTATCATATGCCTTTTCCAAATCAATGAATACCATATGTAGATCCTTCTTCCTATCACGGTAATGTTCTATTGTCAGTCTCATGAGGTGGATGGCCTCTATAGTCGATCTTCCTGCATAAATCCGAATTGGTTCTCCGATATCTTCTCATGTTTCCCAAGTCTTTGCTCAATCACTCGTTCCCAGAGTTTCATCGTATGACTCATAAGTTTGATTCCTCGGTAGTTGGTACAATCTTGTACATCGCCTTTGTTCTTATACAAAGGAATCAAAGTACTCTTCCTCCACTCTAATGACATTTTGTTGTGTCTCCAAATCATGTTGAAGAATGTTGTCAGCCATTCGATTCCTTCCCCCCCCAAACACCTCCAAACTTCGATAGATATGCCATCTCCCCGTAGCTTTCTTCAATCCCATCTTTTTTAATGCTGCGACGACTATTAATGGAAACCAATGAACCACTATTGATGGACGTTTCACATGACTCAATCAATTCAAGTTAAGATTTACTGCTAGTTGAACTTGCTTAGTGTCTTAATTGTTTGAATACACGCAGGTTACTTATGAAAGGAAGAGGTGAAATAATGATCGTAGTCGAATGACAAGAACTCTTAACTAATAAGTGGTTGTTTTTTTTAAACTTTAAGACATAGTAGTCCATATTTATAAGAAGGAAAAACTGACCATAAGCACCTAATAAGTACCACTTTTTCAAAAAAAAAAACCACAATTTTTTTTTGTATTTAACCACTTCTTATTATTCTCAACTTTCAAAACCACCACCACTTTAACGGGTCCTTTAATAATCCGTTAAGTGGCCCCACTTTTGCTATTCAATCATCCTCTACCTCACCATTCCACCATTATTATACCTTCATCCACCCAACCACCATCACTCCCAAAACCATCCACCCAATCACCATTTCACCCAACTCCCTCTCTCCTAAAAGGCTCAAAAGCCTCAAACCGTAAAAGAGCAAACAAGCATGTTAGCGCAAACCGTGAGAGAAACGCCAAAATTATACTCTAAAAACTTTAAAAGGCAACAAAAGAGAGTTGTATTGCATTTTTCATGGGAGTTTCTGTTTTTAGGGAAGAGAAATTTCCCATTTTTGTTAAAAGAGAAAAAGTGTGTTTTTCCGTCGAACAAGTAATTTCGTTGATTTAGAGATCTGGGTATAACATTTACCGAGGTGAAATTAGTGAAGAAAACTCAGAAAAACAACAACAATGGTGGTGGGTATAACATTTTGTATGGGTTTTTGAGGGGGGATTTGGCGCCAGGGAGCTACTTGAGATGGTGTTTCGATGGTGGGGAGCTGCCCGGTCTGGGGAACCTGTTTCGGAGAAAAAAAGGAAGGGGATCGTTCAGTGGCTGGGGTGGTAGGGGAGGGGGCAGTGGAGGAGGTTGGCTGGGGGGTTTGAAATGGTGGCTGGGTGGGTGGTTTTGGGTGTGGTGGTGGCTAGGTGGATGAAGGTATGATAATGGTGAAGATAATGAAGGTATGATAATTGTGGAACGGTGAAGAAGAGGATGATTGAATAGCAAAAAGTGGGGCCACTTAACAGATCTTTTAACGGGTTTGTTAGTGGTGGTGTTTTTAAAAGTTAATGATGATAATAGGTGGTTAAATTTTTAAAAAAAGTTCCATAGGTGGGTTTTTTCAAAAAGTGGTACTTAATAGGTAGTTATGGTCTATTTTTCCTTATAGGAATGAATTCCGGGAAGGTGTTGTAAAGATATGCTATTGTTACCGCATCCCGATCTTGAGAGAATTGTGTATGGCTCTTCAGCTACAATTTTTTTCTTATATCTTGTAGAAGTTCAAACCTCACAATTTAAATTGTTCTTTTTTATATGGTACTCACAGGATCACATTATGCTTTCTCGAGTCTTTAAAGGATGGTAAGGAAGGATGTTGTGGAAGGGTACTCATAATTTTGCAGAGTAAAGGAAGAAGTGCCTTGAGATTCCTTCTTTTTAATACATTAACAACATAGTTTTCCTAAGAGCAGGTTTCTAGTTCATTTGATTGGGTTCTTTAAATTAGGTATTTCATCCAACATTTTCTATCTGAGCTCGTGAAACTTATCAGATATCAATATTTTTTAAAGTCTCACCACTGACGAGTAAAACAATACTTCTACCATCATGTGAAACTCTAATTGACTTGTCACAACAATCATAACTCCAATTCTAGAACAAGTGAAAATAGCTTGTCAATTGCCAATTTACAATGGAATGTCAACTAAATCAACCAATGAAATTCATAATTAGTTCTTTATATTTAAGTAATAACCAATTTACTATCACTAATCAATGTACTACATCACTCAACTTCGTTTGGTGGTATATCAGATTTGTTGAGTCTTGGTGGTGATGTATAGCTCGAGGTTGCCACTTCTGGGTATTGGTAGTGCTGCAATTCGTTGATGGGTGTAGGTCGTCCCACGGTGCTCCAGTAAGTGCATTGCTCACTCGCTCACCATCCGTTGTAGTAGTAGTGTACCATTGAAGAAGAAGGGGAGTAGGTCTGAGAGGAGTGGGGTGTCTTTATGTTTGTGTTTCATATTTTTTTTCCCTTACTGGATGAGATATGGCAGTGTGGATCGGAACAATGTGGTCTGGGGAGAGATGGTGAAAGTAGCAAGCGTATGGGTCATGGGTGTGAGTTATTTTTTTGTAGGGTTTTGTTAAATTGCCCCTAACTTTTTTACTTTATCTGTTGCACTTTCATGGGTCAAGTTTAATTTAGAATGGAGAGATAAAATTATGGCAACTCACCCTTTTTTTATTAACCAGAAACTGAAATTAAGAATGAGATACTTGGTGGAAATGATGCGACTATAAGGAAACGAAGTTTATAAAGTAAACTTGCGCTTTGTTTGGATAGCATATAAAGAGGGAAAGGAAGGTGAGGGAGAGATGGAGAAGGGGAGGGAAGAGAAAGGGAGGGGAAATGTGTGGTCCATTTTCCCTCCAAATCTTTCCATTGTTGGAGAGATTATGCTTATTAAAGGATGAGGGTAATGGATCCCTCCGTCTCCCTCCCCTTCCCTCCCCCAACCATTTATCCAAACTAGTGAAATTGTATCCCTCCCTTTCTCTTCTCTTCTCTTCCTTTCCTTCCATTTCCTCATATCCAAACAATGTGTTAGTGTCTAATTTGTGTTGGATTTATCTCGGTATTTATTTTCAAAATATCAACTATTTAGAATATTTACTAATAAATAATTAATGATGTTCAAAATTGTGCTTTTGCAAATGGAAGTCAAATTGGTGCAACTAGAAAACAGACGGACAAACACCAAAAATTTACCTTTTATTTGTATACAATTGTATCTATAAGCCTAATGATCTGATTATAACTGCTAATATAATATAATGACTGCATATGATGTCGCTGTCCAATTGTAAACACGTTACCAAACGGCATTTTGGGACAGGCACGTCCAATATCTGTTACAGTACAGCCTTTTTATAATTGCATGGTCGATGCTGTAAGTTCTTTTCGATTTCTCCATTTGATCAGGGCATACGAGATTATTTTAAAGAAGGCTTCTTCCAAAATGTACAAACCTCTGCGTCTTTATTTTTATTATATTTCATGAATCCATGTTTTCAATTGCCTTAATTTCGTACTTCTTTGGAGCCTTTTTTGTCTTTGAAGTAATAATTATATTATCTATGTCATGTGCGTTTGCTTCAGAAATTTATCTTGCCTTTTTTTCCTCTGATGCAGCTTGTCCATCTTCCAAATTCTTCGGCCTATACCAGGTGAATCTCTGATCGCTCTCTAAATGCATATTTTTTGTACCTGATGCTAACAGATGCTGTATTGATCTTATTGATTACAATTCCATTTTATGCTCCGTCTTTCCATCTAAAAAATAATCAAATTTTAAACTGGGATGGTAGTCTGGCTGCTTGAAGTGTTAAATGTTCATAAAAGGTGTAGAATAGATCATTCATCATTTTTAGATCTACCTGGACCTTTTCTTATGTAGTAAATTTTCCGAAAGAATGAACTAGAATGTGTCAGGGATGAAGCACTACTCAATAAGGCAGGACATCTTATCAAACATTTTTGTGCAAGAGAGCACTGCTATTCATTCCTTTATTCTGACAGATGTACCATATATTAAAACACCGTGTTACCTTAGCTCTAATTTTTTTTTCACTACTTAAATACTAAGTTTTCCAATCCAAAAGAATGCAAAAGATCTATCCATGCTCATAATAACTTTTCACTGTGGAAGGTTCCTTTAGTACTTCTATTTTAACTCCATGACAAAGGGCTTTTGAAATCTTGTAATAGCCAATAATTAAATGATGATTTGGTTTATAAGAGCTGCATAATACTTAGTGATAGGCTCTTAGAGTCAGTCATTCAATACATCTTTCAAGCTTAAGCTCTCGACATCTTGTGAATACTCATCTCATCATTTTAATGCCTCGTACTTTTGTATACTTCTTTCAATCTTCACTTTAGGCCATGCTATCACCTTTTTTATGGTTAGGCATGGAACTCGAATGAGGGTTGCTTGGTGGTTAAGGTTCCACTTTCCAACGCAACGAAAACACAGGTCGTGCTCTTGTTTTTGGTGCCCTTTTTTGACAAATAAATTATAGGAAAAATTGACATTAATAGTCACTACTTTTGGCCGTCATCTATATAAGGTCCAAACTATAGAAAATTTATGAACATTCTAAACTATCCACCCTATCTTCCGCAAACGGTCGCGTCAACCTACTAACCTAGTTAGGTAAACCTAGATTTTTTCTTAGTTTTTAATAAAAATAATATTTTTTTTCGAGAAGACGACGTTTTTTTTATAAAAGCCACCGGTATAAGCCTGCGATGTGTACGAATTTCGGTATCTCTACGAAACAAGTACCAATAAGTTGCGTTTTTGGGTAAGCACTTCGAGGTGAACCGTTAATTTTTTCGAAAAAAGGACACGCTCGTGTGCCCTTATGGGGCTCGTATTTCGAGAATCCCTACGAGGGTAGTACTAGCATGCTAGGTTTTCGGTCACATACTTTGAGATGACTTTTTCGAGTTGAAGACAACTATTTTTTCGAAAAATGAACACCGCTGTATTGCCCTTTGTAGGCACAAATTTCGAGAATTTTTACATGATGAGTACCAGCAAGCAAAGTCTTCTGACACACACTTTTAGACGACCTTTTCGGCCTTTTCGACCTTTTCGGCCCGAAGACGACATTTTTTCGAAAATGAACGCCGCCATTCTACTCTTAGTTGGCACGAAATTTGAGAAACCCTATGAAACGAATACTAATAAGTCAGGTTTTCGGACACGAACTATGAGGCGACCTTATCAGCCGAAGATAACGTTTCATCGTAAAATAGACGCCGTGCGTCCTTATGGGGCAGGAATTTCCAACGTCTTTGCCATCAAAAGCAACCAAAAATATCGTCTCAAAGCGCGTGTTCGAAACCCGCCTTGCTGGTACTCGTTTTCTAGGGACGCCTGAAATTCGTGCCCAAGAAGGTGAAAGACGGAGTCCACTATCTAGGAAAGCGTCGTCTTCACCATAAAGCGCGATTAAATGCTATCGCGCAAAATCAAGACTTTTTTTTACTAAAACTAAACAGAAAAATAAAATTAAAAATAATCAAGGTTTACCTAATGGCAATATCCCATGGATGATCCATTACTCGCTCCACCTGAAAGACAAAAAAGGGTGATAAATCGAGTTAAGTGAATGATATTCCGGTGGCGGGTGAACGGGTGACTAGTGATGGATAGAATTAGGATTTGTTCATAATTTGACATGCTTCCATAACTTAGCTTATCGTAATATAACGTTAACTTAACGTATAAATTGCCTTTTTTGCAAGTTTGATTGTTGAATTCTTTACGGATGACCACCGCTCCATCCGATTCACCCGCGGGTGATGGATGTATGGAATATAGGTGACAATCTTTTTTGGTGATGGGTAAATGGATGAGAGTTGGTGTAAATGGATGCGGGTCCCACCCGCTGTCATCCCTATTGCTTTCCAGGTTAGGTTAGCAGGTTGGTGGGCCTGTTTGGGGGAAGATTAGGTTGATAATGTGGAATATTAATGAATTTTCCATATTCTGGACCTTTTATAGAAGATGGTCTAAAGTTGGGACTGCTAATGTCAATTTTTTCTAAAATATATTCATTAATCACAAACAAGTACACAGAAAGTCATACAACCTGGCGAACAAATTTGGAGCTCTCTAAGTCCCCTTCTAGCCCAATAGTTTAAAACCCACCTTCTAGGAAGGGTTAAATTAAATCACTCTTAATTTGCTTAAAACAAAAGAGAAGGAGGACTAATACCTAAGAAACAATTGAGTAGTTTCATCATTGCTTCTACAAACAACCTTTAACACTATCTCACTCACACAAGGATCAACACTAATCAGCTTTTGCTAAAAAATATTACAATTTCTTTCTATCCAAAGATGATACAAAGTTTATGTGAAACACAACACAAAACATAAAGCTTAACTTTTCTTGCCTTTTTTCTGCTTGCCTCGCAGAAAAGGACAAGCAAAAATTAGGTGCGGAACACATTGCAAGACCACAACTAGAATTAGTATTACTAGTGAACTCCATGTATTAGTCTATCTCAGTAGACAATCAACTTTTGGAAGCCAGCCAAAGAATAGAGATGCTTTGTAATGAACCAACCCAAGCCACCTATTTTGCTGACAAATGCAAGAAGAAATAAGAAGGGAACACCAGCATGAGGGTACTATAGGCACGTCATATATAATTCAGTTAAGCAAAAGGAATATTATGCAAAAGGAATAATTAGTCAGAAATGGTATAGTTTAGTACAAAAGGAGAGGAATGTTAGGAGAGAGAGAGTGCAGAAATTTATATTGTTTTAAGGTAAAATTGCGAGAAATTACCTTTTACAACAACTTTTTTGCGAGAAACTACCTTTTAATTTTTTTTTTGCGAAAAACTACCTTTTATCAAAAAAAAATTGTGAGAAACTACCAATTGACGTGAGCTGTTAGTTTGACTTGGTTTGGCCGTTAGTAGTCTCACGTGCAATAACCCATTTTGCCTCCAATTCTTTTTCATTTTCCCTCCTTTTGCTTTTCACCTTCTCCCCCTTTACAAACCCTATTCCTTCTCCATTTCAATGAAGCAGCCCAATAGTTGTTCATTTTAACATGTAATAAAAATCCCCTCTTTAATTCAATTATTTTTCAACTATTTAAATTGGAGTAAAACTATTATTTTTCCTAATCTCAGTTTTTCCTCTAAGAAGAATACAATATATCTCCATCTTTACTGATAAAAAAACACAATCTCCAAAAAATTTGTGCTAGCAGTTATGGTGAATATGTTTGTTCCAAGTGAAAAAAATAATAATAAGCAAGACAACTTGGCCCCTCCTCACAGCTTCCGTTGTGCAAAAAATAGTAATCATATCCAGATTCTATTAAAAGAGGGGATTTTTATTTATATGCTAAAATGAACAACAATTGGGTTGCTATATTGAAATGGAGAAGGAATAGGGTTTGTAAAGGGGGAGAAGGTGAAAAGCAAAAGGAGGGAAAATGAAAAAGAATTGGAGGCAAAATGGGTTATTGCACGTGAGACTACTAACAGTCAAACTAACAGCTCACGTCAATTGGTAGTTTCTCACAATTTTTTTTTTGATAAAAGGTAGTTTTTCGCAAAAAAAATTTAAAAGGTAGTTTCTCGCAAAAAAGTTGTTGTAAAAGGTAGTTTCTCGCAATTTTGCCTTGTTTTAATTTGTTTTTGGGAGAGATCTTGGCCTCTCAAAAACCTTGAGTTATCTTTACAAGCTTCCTCTGCCTTCTAGTTTTCCTCTGTTTTCTTCTGATCCTTTCATTGCTTGCTCTTCCGTTGTGTTGTTGATAGTACTCTTGACTAGTAGTGAGCTTGGTTGATAAACCAATTTATTACATGCTCTTAGGAGTAGATATATTGTTGCACCATAGTCTCCTCCAGCAAACACAAACACTCAAGAAGTCTTACAAGCTTTTTGTAAGTTTTGGCAACATAGAACTTTTTTTGGTGCATCATTTTTGGACAATCACCATGCTCCAATAGGGTTAACCTACTAAGCATAATTTTCCTCAACTCAGAGGAGAAATATTCATAGTTAGCATATCTTTACCTTTGATGAAGTAAATATGCACTAACTGGATCCACAACTTCTCATCTGAAGTAATGGCCTAAAGGTTCTTAAGAAGAGCAACTTTGTTCCAAATCAACATACTAATTGCTATTATGTTCCACCCACCTTGGAGCTAAGACAACAATCTCCAAGCAAAGGCTTTCGTAGAATCAAATCACATTTCGAGTATGGCCTCAACATCTCAATAATGTTCTTAGGGAGAGGGAAAATAACACTAAGGATACTCTTCATAAGCTGGATATCCTATCAGCATAAGAAAGCATGTGAGGACCCAAGATTGCTATTTGTCATTTTTTACATATTAGGTTTACATGAATGTAGGAAATTTCCTACTAGACAAAGGATCCCCAAATAATTAAAAGACAACTCACCCAAGGATCATGGACGAAAGAACTCATAAGCATTTGCGTACTCATACTAATAGGAAACAAGAAAGAGGAGCTCCCAAAAAGGCTTAGCCATCAACTAAAATTCAGTATGAAATAGAGAAACACACATCATCTATCATCTAACAAACTTGTTAGGGAAGCCCAACTCTCCAAGTTGTTGGACCCTTTTGCACCCACTAGAATTTGCCAATAAAGAGAATCATATGCCTTCTTGACGTTAACTTGATCATGGAACATATTAGCTTTGGTGTAAGGTTGCACGGAAACGCGGAAACGTATACACGTGGAAGCTTTAATCTCAAAATGAGGAAACGCTAGGGAAACGGGAGGAAACAGTATTATTTTAGCACTTTACAATATCTATAAAGTAAGAATGACATTATGCGCTAATTTATGATAGACGTAATTGTTAATAATTATGGTATTTGATTAGCATTTACCAGCTGAGCATTATATATTCAATATAAATACAATATAATAGATGAATCTAATACTTCATATGCTTACTTATGTCACATACAAGAGATAACATGCCATGGAAAATATGTATATAATATGGGAATATATTAAGACCCTTTAATTTCCTAAAACAGTTAGCACAAAGATTTTGTAACGAGTGATTATAATTTGATAATGCTACAAAGCTACATTACCAATCAACGACAGTAGCAACGAAGGAAAAAGTAAAAGCATTCCTAACTAAGAGTTATGATTGCCTGGATCAAGCGATAACATGCTTATAATTTACATAAAAAATGATATTTAACTAAACAAGTAAGGAAAGGATTTTACAAAATCAAAGATAATATGGGAAGTCCTTGATGCATGCGAGAGATTATAGGAACTGGAAAGCAGGGGACTACCTTTAGCGAAAACGTATTCTTCGGCTGAAAAAAACGTTTCATTCAAGTGTCAGCAAAGCTTTTATGGCAGTGGCATCTCGCTATTTGAAGAGACGTTTATTGAGCGTTTTGAAAACGTTTCGAAACGTGAAACGTTGCCTCGACAGAGTGTTTCCGTGCATCATAGCTTGCAAGTAAAATGTAATTGAAATTTGTCTCTTGTTGTTGGTTCAAGAGTGAGCTTGATTGACCACTTCACCGATCACCCATTGAAGCCAAACCTTCTTAAAGAACAAAGAACACAACGTTAAAACTATCTAACCAAGTGCTTTAATATCATTGATACTAAACTAGGCTTGGTCAATTTATAGGACTATATGACGAGTCACAAGCTTCTCTTTTTAATCGGGGATCAACCTAAGTACAATTAGATCAATGTGTGTTAAGGAAGAACCGCAGAATATTGGAGCTTCTTATAAAACTTAACAATATTGTTAGAGATAACTTGATCATAAATCAAATCTCCCAAGGAGATATAATCTCAACAATGTCTCTCTCTCATGGAAGCATTAAAGAATATGGAGTTTGAATCATCAAGCTTGATTCAATGAACACTGGCTTTGTGCATCAAAATACTCTCATGTATTTTATTCTAGGGCTTTAATTTTGATACCAAGTGCTGTTCGCTCTTGTAAATAAAAAACTAGCTTGATGATGAACTTCAAAAAGGAAATCCCTCGTTGTAGAAGATCCTCAAAGTCTCTTTTGTGAATATTAGTGAAAGATTTTAGATTGTTCCGACAATGATGCGTGGAATAACCTTCTTAGGAAGGAGTCTAGTCAAGCGTTTTGTATCAGCAAAATCCTTGTGCTCAACCAGTACATTAAAGAATTTGAATGGCCTACTACTACGGGTTTCCAGCTTGAACATCATCTACATACTTCAAATGCTAATCACTATTGCCAATTAAAAAAGAGGCTTGAGCTAGGAAACTCTTTAACATCATCTTGATCAATAAAATCATTGAAATCTCTAGTTTCAACTTCTCTGGATTCCCATTTTCTTTTTCAATACTTTGTTGACATGAGTAACAGCATTGAAATGCCCAATACAGACCCAAGGAGAGTACATCACCCTCCAAAGCTGAGATCACTCTGCAAAAATCTTCTTGAGATCACTCCACAAAGATCTTCTACTTTCCATAGGGAAGACCCCACACACAACACAAAAACAACAATAGTGCTTTTTAGCTTTATCTTCAAATTGACATGGACACTTGTTCTTCGAGTAGCCATCTAACCGATTCGAAATCCCCCTTTAACTAAATGTGAGTAGGTATGTGACCACTGCCAACCATTACCAAACTTCTTAAGAATCTTAGCAAGTATGTTTGCTCTCACTCGTAGTTTCAAACAAAGCAATCAAGGTACTCTTATTGTAAGTAAGGAATTTTTTTACTCTCCTTACTTTACTAGGGTCATTAAGACCCCTTACAATCCATGGTGTTATTAACATTAAGAGAGATAAGGGCTATGTTCCTTAGCACGTCCAGATCTACCTAAAAACATAGCATCATCTTCACCAATGAGAGAAAGTCTACCTTGATGCCTCAAAGGATGATATCTAACTTGCTTCTCTTTATCTCTAGACTTTTTGCACGCAACTTCCATTCACCCTCATCATCTCCTTGAGGCTGGGTTGGCTAACCACATTATTAACCCCAAGTGGTAATGTCTGAAGTATAGGTTGTTGTTTAGTAAGTGCTAATTCAGCTACAACCTTATTCTTTGGCTCGTCCACAACAACCGTTTGATTTTTCTTTGGCACCCACTTCTCTACACTGTTGTTAGATTTTTCTTCTTTCCCCCTAATAATTTGTCCTATAGTGTCACATTTTGTTCCAAAAGAAGGTAAAGCACTGCCATTAAGATCCTCAACTTGTATTTCAGTAACTTGCTCCTTGGTCACATCAATCTGAATAAGAACTCTTGTAAAAAATATTCTTAATTGTTTTCCAGTATAATCATCAACATATAATGGTATCCGAAGTAGACTACTAATTGTGGACGCCAACCACTTAGATGTAATTTAGGAAATCTAACCCATATACGCAGATCTCTTAAGGATTTTGGAGTAACATTCAAACTTAGCAGTCCAAGCTATGAGAATAATAACTTGTGAATAGAATTGGTGAGATCTAGAAAACAAAATAACATATGTGAAACTTACTCACATAATACCCTTCTTAATTCAAAAAAATAGTTGGCATTTGAACTTGATTCCGAAATAAACAATAGATAATGAAGGATTATGAAAAATACCCTTGAAGATAAGTGCATTATTCCATGACTCTGTAAGCCTGTTAACTTCAGTAGTTATCAAATCTTGCCACAACTTGACCATCGATCTTTGCTAGAGCAACAAAGTTAAGGCTCATACCTTTTGTAGGTAAATTACCAATCGAAAAGTTTAATAGCCCTCTTCAACAAACGTGGCTTGGCCTCAGCACCTTTCGAGGCTTTGTGTGGGTTCTTGGAGGATTAAAAGGCAAGGCTACGCTCATCTCTTAGGACATGCAACCTCCTTCACTTCTTTGGGAGCACTAGAAGCTTCATCTCTCCCTTGTAGTTGCTTAGCAGATTGCTTCTTTTTTCTCCCTATATATGGAGGATGGCGCACATAGAAAATCTATCTTCTCATGCGCCTCGAGAGCTTCTATGGGGAGTCGCTTTTTTTTGTTGTCGCCAGAACTGTGGGTTTTGTGGTGTTTGGATCTTTGAGTAGTGTTTGGGGAAAAGAAGGAGGGGGCTGATTTGGGCGAGAATGGGTCAAGTGTTGTTTGCAAAAGGGTGGATTGGGCTTCTAAGTGGAGGTGTTTGAGTGGTGTTTGGGGAAAAGAAAGGACGGGGTTGGTCAAGAATCGGTTAAGTCACTTATGTGTTTGTAAGAGGGTGGGTTGGGCTTCTAAGTGGAGGAGGGTCGGCCCAATGTGTGGGTCTTTGCTAGATCATAGCCTCATCCTCAACCAAAGCTAGATCATAGCCTCATCCAAAGAGAGTGTGTTCAAAACTTGGACTTGAGCCGGAATAGCTTTCCTTAGCCCATTACGAAAATGGCCCTTTGCTATGACTCCTGTAACTCCTTCCACAAGGGCTAAAAGTTCGCGATACTCCGTCACTGAAGAGGTGAGTTGGTGCAACCATACACACTTCCCATCGTGGTCGGACGAAATTTGCGAAGGAGTTCCTCCCATTAAGTGACATCTCCATCCAAAACCACCAGGGGGGCTTCGAGGCGGTCCTGCTCGTTCAAACCGTAGAAATGAAAGTATCGTTCCGCCCTGAAGATCCACCCATCCGGGTTGGTGCCATCGAAGGTGGGAAGGTCAAGTTTCTTTGAATGCCACGACGATCCGCCACCTCCGAAACCTCAATTAAAGGAACCCTGACTATACTTCTCGAAGGAATTTGGGGTCCAAAAACCCGCAAACACCCCTTCCTCGTCGGGAAATATATTCTCCCCTTTGCACTCCACCGATCGAGCTCTTAGTTGCTTGACTCCACATCGACTATCACATCTGGTTCTTTTCTCACATGAATGTGTGATCGAACCTCTGCCTTGCCTCCAAGGCTCCAAGCGTTGCTTGCTCGTGGAGGGAGGAAGCCGTGCCATCATCTTGCAGTGACCACACCGTCATGTCGGCGCCGAATTGCTGCGATGTTTTCTCCAGCCTCACCATGAGTAGGGCCGAAAAACGTTGCTCTATTGCTTCCATCGCTTTCCTCACTGAGTGGGCAATGTTGGAATCATCCGACCTCATGTGGTCCATACGCTAGGCATTAGTTATAGGTGACATCGTTCTGTCGCCCGTTCAAACTGCTCTAATACCACTTTGTTAAGAACTGCAAATTCACACGCAAATACAGAAACAGAGAAGTAGAATCAGGGAAGGTTGGGATAGTTTGTATTGACTAAGGTAATCTCTCAATCCACTTCTTTCATTGGAGAGGAAAGGGCTCTCCAAACAAGCCAGAGTTTAACAAATTTCAGAATGCTTTACATCAAAACTGATTCTTCTATTTATGCAATTGTTTCATACCCAAAACTCGTTAACAACTTCACCACACATTCTCTCTCTCTATAACAAACTCTTAACTGAATAATAATTACTACTGATAATGACTCATATACCCTTAATTGTAATTAATTTACTTAGCTGCTATTTTCTTCCTCCTCGCATGTAGAAATTACTTGTTATTGGCTTCGCGGGCTAATCTTCTACCTTCCTATTAATGTCCCAGTTGATGCTTACTATGTTTTGCTTGTATGCAGCTTCCCCAATATGACAGAAGATGGGGAAGAGCAAAAGTAGTTGGCTGAAGAATTCGTTTTGTGATGTATGACAGAAATTTTAATCCTTGGATGTGGAAGGCACATTGAACCAGTGAATTCTGAACTCAGGAGCTATGTCCGTTCTGCAGGCATGAAATTGGAAGCAGTTGACTCGGTAATTGTGATATTGACACATTGATTCAGTGTTTTGTTAGTGTACTTAATGTCTATGTTTAAGCATAAGCAGTGGCCTTTTTTATGTGGTGCCCCTATGAACCAAGCATCGGTTGGATGCATAAGAGCTTGCTTGAATGTGTTCCGGAGATACCTTAGCTTACCAGACCCACTTTATGCTTGAAAAAAGTGCCATACCTGCGAATTCCTTTTAAACAATGAAGGAGATGGTACCCTCACATAGTCACATTTTTCAAAGGCTTCACAATAGCCCTGTGGAATTAGAATCTCTTAACGATGCCCTTACCATTATTTTGTTACTAACAAACGTAGTTAGATAGTTTTAGGATTCTAATTTCATTTTTGGGTGGCTAATCGATTTAATTAGTATAAACTTGTTATAGAGTGAGATATAGAAGGTTTTAGTTCATATGTCCCCACTTTATCGCAAGAAGTTCGAAGTAATCAAATTAAATCGAATTCAAAACTCAAAAATATTTTAGAATGCGTAAAACATCCAAAGGAAATTTATCAATAGAAGATACAGTACGTTCATCACTGAGACACTTCTAAAACAACATGGTCTTTTAGAGATTTTGAAAACGGTGAGTACAAAGTAGATTTGCAACAAAGGGACGCCGCTGAGAAAAATATGCCATCAAATTTCCGCAGAATATGAGCAAGCTTCTTTACTGAATTGTCGCTTGCTGTGTCTTCAAACATGAAAGTTATAGGAATTATGTGATCTACAGGTCTGTCGGTTTGCTGTAATGATGTGTTTATGAACACACATGCACTTAGGCTTTGCATCAAAGAATTTGCAGACTGGAGCTTTTCAGGTGGTTGGTTTACATCTATTAATAACGCTATGGACAGACTTTAAGGGACATTTGCTCCAAAAGCCTGTGGATATCCTAGAGCTTTGGAGTTTCAAGAAACTTGCGCTTTCTATCATGTTGTTTTCTTGCTGTTATTTTTCTTCATACCTTGATTCTGTAAGCTCTTATCCTGTATTGGGAATATGTTGATTCCTTGTACTGAAAATGACGTATGTCTTCCATACGTCACGGGTTCATGATGCATATAATTTGTTTACGATTGGTGCAGACAAGTTGTTATTTTAAAACACTTTTGGCACTAAGGACCTTTCTTCGCCCCAAACTTCATCAAGCTGTTTCCTAAAGTTTGATGATGTCAATGAAATTATGGTCACTCATGCATCACCTATTTTGTTTCAGAGAAATGCTGCCTCTACATACAACATTTTGAACGAGGAAGGAAGAATAGTTGCGGCGGCTCTCCTCCCTTATGGCGCATCTTCATAACATTCAATTTTCTGATTATGTCATAAGTATCAGCAATTCCTGGGTTTGCTCTTGAAACTGCCTTTGACTTGGTTTACTTTTGTTGCCAAACCCAACTGTTTGTAAAGAAACAAATAAAATTAGCCCTTGTTTGGTATGAATGTATGATAGCTGGAAAGGTAAAGGAATGGAAATGGTTAAGGAAGGGAAAGGGTAAAGATAAGTGTTAAGGTTGTCACTTGTTTTGTGTAAACATGGTAAGGGAAACACTATTCTTATTTCCCTTTCTATAGTTTGCTATTGAAAGGAAACGTTAAGACTTCCTCCGTTTTAAAATAAGTGATACATTTTTTTTTCACGCTTATAAAGGAAATGATTTAAGGATGTAAACGATTAAATTTTTTGATAAAATTTTAACATAAGTAATATAGAGTCTCATTCTTGCTTTTATCAAAATTTCATCTAAAAATAGTAGGATCTAAATTAGCCTTGCATGCCACTTTCCATTAACAATTATTACTTGCATGCCAAGTCATTAGATTTACACGCCATTCATGATCTCTAAAGTAGATTATGAGATTAACTATTGACTTTATTCAAGACTCCTCAATCAAACTACTTTTCCTTGTCGACATTGACTCACTCACCATTCTACAGGCCTAATGACTCAACATTAATGAAGGGCAACAATTAAGCTTAAAAGAACAAAAAAAAACCTTTTCTAGTGAAAAGGTAAAACTTATAGGCAAAATGACTCAAAACTGCTTTAGGAACGAATTAATGCATACTAAATCCACATCACTAGGGTTTTAGGATTGAACATTGAAAAGAATGTATGTTGTTGATGATGATTTTAGTTCAACCTTTGTAATTCCTAATGGTATGTTTGTAGCGAAAGATGGATTTTTGTTTAGATTAAAGAGAATAGTTTGTGTATTCCTAAAAGTGGCATGACGGAGTTGTTGGTGAGAAAAATCAATAGTAGTGGGGTGGCTGGTCATTTTGGCATTCAAAGACCTTAAATACTTTGAGTGAGAATTACTTATTGGGTTAGCATGGTGAAGGATGTTCATATGGTGGTTATTAAGTGTGGAACTTGTCAAAGATCTAAGTGCATTTTTCACCTAAAATTTTACACTCCTTTACCTATTCTAAAATTTTTATGGGGTAGTGTCAGCATGGATTTCATTGTTGGTTTGCCTAGAACTCAAAGAGGCAAATATGCTATCATGGTGTGCTGGATTGTTTTTAACAAATGGCTTACTTTATTCCTATGCATAAAATTGTTGATGCTTTACATGTGGATGACTTGTATTTTAGGAAAATCATTTGTGTACATGGTATCCCCTAAAGTATTGTTTCAAACCGAGATTCAAAGTTCCTTAGTCACATTTGGAGCAGCTTATGGAAGATGGTGGGTACTAAGTTGCCGTTTAGTACAACTCATCATCCTCAAATTGATGGTCAAGCTGAAGTCACAAATAAGATACTTGGTTCTTTGTTGCGTGTCGTAATCAGCAAGACTCAAAAGGATTGTGATATTAAGCTTGCACATGCTAAATTCGGTAACAATATATCTCATTCATCTACTAATTATCAATCTCCTTTTGAAGTGGTTTATGGTATTAATCTTTTCCTCCCTATCGATTTTGTTTCACTCTCTAAATATGAAATTTATGTGGATTGAAAGAAGAAATAAGAGTGCCAAAAAGCCGTTTTTCTCTCTTCCCAAGCGCGATTCTCTGCGCTCCTCCACTCTTTGTGGAGCCATAGCAGGGGGTAGAAGAGGAAGGCCCCCGAAAAGGAAAAATGGCAAGAATAAGAGCGTGATTGAATCTGGAGCTGGTAGTTCCAAAGCTAGCTTGAAATTGAAAGGGAAACTACATGAGGATGAAGATGATATTACTGATCTGGAAATAACAAGTGATGAGGAGGTGGCTCCAGATACCCCTATTGTTCACTCAAAAGGAGATGAGGTGAATCCTAAAGCTCAAAGAAGATTTTCAGAATGGGTTTTCGGCTCTCAAATCCAATCCAGAGGAGCATACTTCGAACTTCAGAGGTAAGTTTGTCTATAGTAATCCAAGCAAACATATCATCGTCGGTTCTGCTGTCAGTGTTGAAATGAGAAATGAAAAGCATGATTTGAGTGTCATGAATGTGATTGAGGAGCATAATACCTTGAATGATCATTTAACTAAAATAGACATTGAGGATGTTGCTGAGGAGATTGATTACTGGCAAACTGCTGTGTTTTGTTTTGTTGTTGGTGCTAATCCATCATTCCAAGTAATGGAGGGTTTCATTAAGAGGGTTTGGGGGAAAATGGGCATAAACAAAATTGCTCAAGTAGGGAGGGGGAGTATTCTGGCGAGATTCAATGATATGGGAGGTAAAGATATGGCTCTGAATGACCATTTCAGTTTTGATTCGAAACCTGTAGTGGTTAAAACTTGGGATATTGATGCAAATATTTGTGATCAGGTTGTTAAGAAGGTTCCTTTTTGGATTAAACTACCTAAGCTTAATGTTAAGTATTGGGGAGACAGAAGTTTAACTAAAATAGTGCAGTCTTTGGGTACTTTTTAAAAGTGGACCAAGCAACTGCAAAGAGGGATAGGTTGATGTATGCTAGAGTCATGGTAGAAGTTTTGGTGGATCAGGAATACCCTGACAAGATATCTTTCCTAAATGAGCATGGTATGATTGAAAATCAGATTGTTGAGTATGAATGGAGCCTGAAATTTGTGTGCATTGCAAGAAGATAGGACATAAAGGTGAGGAGTGTTGGGCAGTTAAGAAGAAGAAAGAATGGGGGCCTAAGGTTGTGAATGGTCCTAAGGTGAATAAAGACCTATTGGTGGATGAGGATGGCTTTAGACAAATTACTAGCAGGTTTAAGCAAAAAAATCAAGATCTGATTGCAGTAGCTGATGATACTGGAAAGAGCAGTCCTAATAGATTTTAGGTGTTACAACAACATGTTGTGCTTCCTGATGATATAGCTGAGAGCTCTCATAGAGATGGTGACAGAGGTGATGAAGAGATGATAGATAAGGGGCTGATCACCCCTGCTGTTAATGGATAACATTATTTGCTGGAATGTCAGGGGGCTAAACAAGAAAGCTAAGCAACAAGAGGCTAAATCTTTAATCTCCTTACATCAAGCTAAACTTGTTTGCCTCCTGGAAACAAAAATCAGGGCCAATAAACTTGGAGCCTTGTATCTTAATCTGTGTCCAGGTTGGAATATAACTACAAATTTGCCTTGGAATGGTAGAGGTGAATAATCATTGTTTGGGACCCAAGAGCCTTTGAGGTTGATATCAGGCAATGTACTGATCAGTTAGTGCATTGTGTTATCAGCTCTTGTAGCTCTAAGGTCACCTTTGCTTGTTCAGTGATCTATGCACATAATGATAATGCTAATAGGTGCATCTTATGGGAGGATTTGAAAAAGATTGGAAGTTGCCTAGTTGGCCCTTGGGTTATGATGGGGGATTTCAACAATGTGTTGACTAATGAGGATAGGTTATTAGCTAAACTTGGCTGATGTGAAATTCACTGGTAGGTTTTACACCTGGAACAACAAACAGGATAATGAGGATAGGGTATTAGCTAAACTTGATAGAGTTGTTGCTAATGCTAGTTGGTTATCTCTTCTCCAAGCAGCTGAAGTGATTTTTCTCCCTAAAGGATACTTTGACCACTCACCTGCTTTGATCAAATGTTTCTCTACACCTCAAGGGAAGATCCCATTTAGATATTTCTCAATGTGGAGTAACTGTGAGAAATTCTTAGATGTTGTGACAGAGTATTGGCAGGAACAGATTTCTGGCTATAAAATGTATCAAGTTTGGCAGAAATTAAAGAGCTTGAAAAAGGCTTGAAGCAACTTAATAAAGATAGATTTGGGGATGTTGAAGCAGCTTACTTGCAAGCAGCTGCTGATCTCAGGAGATGTCAAGAACAGCTACACTTGGATCCAAGAAATTCTAGATTAACTCATGAAGAGTTCAATGCACATCAGAAATTAAAAGAGGTTCAGGTAAACTATTTTTCCTTTTTGCAGCAAAAGGCTAAAGGAGATTGGATTATTGATGGAGATAGTAATACTAAGATGTTTCATAATAGTGTTAAAATTAAAGCTCAAAAAAATAGAAATAATACTATTATGAATAGAGATGATGTTTGGATGTATGAGCATGATATTGTAAAAAGCATCTTTGTAAACCACTTTAGAAATTTTGTTAGTGATACAAGAGCATAGATATTGCCTATTAAGAGTAGGATTATTCAACAAGAACCTGTCTTGTTGAATAGTCAACATACTCTACTTAATTTTGATTTCTCAGATGAGGAGATCAAGCAAGCTCTTTGGTATATTCCCAACATTAAATCACCTGGGATTGATGGATATGGGAGTAACTTTTTTAAAGATGCTTGGGAAGTGGTGGGAAAGGATGTAGCTGATGCAGTAAAAGAATTTTTCAGTTCTGGAAGAATGCTAAAAGCAATTAATACTACAACAATTACCTTGATACCTAAGGTGACATGCCCTTCTCATGTTGGAGATTACAGGCCTGTAGCCTGCTGTACTGTCATCTACAAGACAATCTCTAAGCTGATATGTTCAAGACTGAAAAGACTTCTACCAGGATTGATTAGCCAAAGTCAAAGTGCTTTTGTGGCAGGCAGAATTGTAATAGATAATATTCTGGTTTGTCAGGACCTTATAAGACACTATACAAGGAAGAGAATAGCTAGGAGTTGCTTAATGAAGGTAGACCTTCAAAAGGCTTATGATCCTATTGAGTGGAGTTTTGTTCATGAGTTATTGAAGGCTCTCAACTTCCCCCAGAAGTTCATTGCAGTCCTTATGGAGTGTATATCAACAACTAGATACACTATACTCTTTAATGGTTCTTATACTGATCTTTTTCCATTTTCACCCTAGATGCCAATCTATGCAGCTAAATAGCTTGTGTTTTGCAGATGATGTAATGATTTTTAGCAGAGGTGATTATAGGAGTGTGTATCTGATGCTTCAAGGTTTGAGATTGTTTGAGAGCCTCTGGCCTGGCTGCTAACAAGCATATTTCTGAAATCTTTCAGATTAGCATGAAAGAAGCTGATGTGCTAAGGATTCACACATTATCTGGTTTTAGAGTTGGTAGTTGGCCTTTCAAGTATCTTGGTGCACCCATAAGCACAAAGAAACTGAAAACTAGTGACTGTGATAAGCTGGTGGATAAAATGTTATAGAGGATCAAATCTTGGCAACATAGAAACCTTTCGTAAACTCTGTGTTGATGAGTATTTGTAATTATTGGATGCAAATTTTTATCTTGCCAGAGGTAATTATCAAGAGGATTAATCAAGTATGCAGAATTTACCTTTGGCAAGGGAATGATAAAGACATGAAGCCTGGCTATGTAAACTGGGATAAAGTGTGCAGCAAGAAGAAATATGGAGGCTTGGGAGTGAGGGACATCAAACTCTGGAATCTTTTGGCAGTTAGTAAACAAGTGTGGGCTATTGCTGAAAATAAAGATACTCTTTGGGTCAGATGGGTAAATTCAGTTTATATTCATGATGAAAACTGGTGGCAGTACCACCCTAGATCCAATGCTAGTTGGGTTTGGAATTATTTTCGAAAGGTAAAAGAGGAAATTACCCAAGCAACTTGGTTGCCTCAACCTGGGCAAGTCTTTTCAATTGGGAAATGCTATAAACAAGCTCAGGATATGGAAACTAGGGTTACTTGGGATAGGGTGGTCTGGAATAGTCTCAATACCCCCAAACACAGTTTCATGTTGTGGTTAGCAGCTCAGCAAAGACTTATGACAAGAGCTAGACTTAGGAGGTATGGAGTGAGTAATGATGATACCTGTGCAATTTGTGGCTCTCACACTGAGAGTATTAATCACCTGCTGTTTCATTGTGATTTCAGCAGGATGATATGGGAGGAATGCCTAGCCTGGATTATGATCAGGAAGAGATGACTGGAATTAATGATTGCTTGGCTTGGATTAGTAGGAGAGGTGGCTTATCTCAAGCAAGAAGAAGAGTGGTATTTGCTGTGGTTGCTGTTGTGATCTACAATATATGGATAGCTAGAAATAAAGCTCTTTGGAGTAATTGTGTTCCAAGTGTTGCTAGTTCTGTATCTTCCATTAAATTTTTAATTAGGACTAAGATTAACCTAGTCTACAATTCAAAGACGTTACTAAGATACAATCTTGGCTAGATGAGCTCAAATGTAATTGATTACTCTTGGGTGTTGGGGAGCCTTCCTAGAAGGGTTGTCATCATCCTTGAGTAAGTTTAATTGTGTTTGGTGATCTATATATTTCTTTCATTTACCAAAAAAGAAAGAAAGAAGAGGCTGGAAGCTTTCAAGAAGACTTGTGAGCAACTCAAAGCTAGAATTGAGAAAATGGATGCACAATACAAAGAGAGAGAAAACAAGCATGTGAGGCAACAAAAATTTAAATTTGGTGACTTAGTGTTGATACATTTAAGGAAGGAAAGATTTCCTGGCAAAAGGACAAATAAATTAATGCGAAGAGTTGATTTTCACGTGTTGACTCTTGTCTTCATTGTTTCGCACGACCCACTAGCGTCACACTCTCATCGGATTATTAGTCAAGACTCCGCCCAAAGTTTTGTTAGGCTAAGTGTGCTATGAATTTGGCTAATTATGCAGATAGCTAGGCTACTATGTAGGCAAGAGAGTGTTAAGGGGAATGCTCTTAGATTATTACTTGAAGAGAGAATGCAAGTGTTAGTTAGTGTTGGTTGTGATGTACATAGGGGGGGGGTGGGGGGGGGGGTGCCTATTTAATATCCCCCATGTTCCTAATTCTAGAGTTCCCTAAGTCTAGATTGTTCATACCTCCTTAACGGAACCTTTTTACAAGGAGTTTCTACATACTTCCTTTAATGTATGTACAATAATGTTCTAGAGCCTTTCTACCTAGAAGCATCCATGATAGAATTCTCTAGTGCTATCTGAAGTACTCTAGTGTTGTTTAGAATACTATAGAAAACACTACTCTAGATATTACAAGTATTTACTTGATGATTATAGAGACTACATGATGTCTACAGGTTTTTCTAGAGTGTTCCTAGGAATCCTTTAGTGTTCTCTAGAAATCTCTAGGATGAGCACCTTGCAAAATCTGTCTTTCGAAACTTACGGTTTAAGTGCGACTTTGTTGATACTTAGCGGGGAAAAGTCGTGACATTCTCCCCCACCAAAATTCTTGACACCCTCGTCAAGCTCAACCCTTAGACTCGTTCCACATGTCCAGGTCTCGAACTTACCTTGGTCCCTTGTGTCGCGACGTCCCTTGTCGCTCCTTGACGCTAATACCTTATCATCCATCTAGCCTTCAAGGAAGAGATCTTCGCGCCCATATCCTTGTGTTCCGCTAGCCCGATGTCATACTCTTGCCCCTTGGATGTGATGGTTAGCACACCCTCGTCAATCCTAAAATGCATCACTGTGCTTAGGATTTCATCCCAAGAACCATGGACTCATCGTCCATGTCGACTACCGAAAAGTCGACCTATCCCTTCTACTTCCCCAAGCGGACAGAGATCCTCCACGCCCTTCCATACACTAGCATGGCACTATAGTTAACGACCTGCACTAATCTGTATACCTTGGTGAACTTCACCTCGAGGCTCTTAACTTCCCTTTATGCCAAGAAGTTGCTCGACGCTCCCGTGTCGAGAAGAACCTTAGTGTGCACCTGAAGCATTTGCCCTCTCAGATAAAGAAGACAAATCTGAAGTCCAAAGCAAAGGACCTAAATGAAGCCTGTAAGTCCGAAAATTTCAATGTAATAAAGAACGAGATATTTTATTTGCGAAGAAAACTCCTGAACTCACAAATAAATCATAACTCTATTAAGAACAGTCCTGAACATTAATATTAAGTTGCATTCTCAATAATTAGCGCTCTTGAAAATTATTAAAAGAATATTTTTAAATTCTCAAAGAATTTAAAACTCTAAGTAAACAAAAGTTTTTTGAATACTGCATAATAAATTTTATTGATCTTATGACCTCTCTATAGTACATCGATCAATCCAAACAAAAACCAACAATACTTAGGAAAACACTAGATAAGCGTCCATCCCTCTCCTTCTCCTAGTCTAGTTAGATTTTACAACTCCTTGTAGAATTAAGAAAGCTTGTTGTAAATTTGATATGTTAGTAACCAACCTTATTTTATCTTCCATGTAGATCTTAAGCGCCATTCTCTTGTTAACTTTCTTCCTTTGTGTTCACATTTCCTTCTTGTTTTCATATTGTCATCTTGATCAATAACTTTGACTCTAAACTAAGCTATTGACTCAATAATATTTAAATGACAGAAAATAGCCTAAAACAAGAAAAACCCTTTTCAAATGAAAAGGTAAAAACCTGTAGGCAAACTCTATACTATAGACTCAACTATTTACATAACTTGAAAATCCTCCCCAACATAAGGCAATAAAGTTACAAAAGTTTTTAAGTTAAACCCCATGGCTTCCATAATCAAAATAACAGGTTCATCTTGAGTTAAAGGAACATTCACATCCATAACCTCCCCTTCTTCAAAAGAATTTGTCCTCATATTCTCATGATCATAATAGGGAGACAAATCACCAACATACTCACTAGGGAGCTTGATCTTGTAAGCACTATCTCCAAGAACCTTCTCAACTCTGAAGGGACCATCAGCTCGAGGCATTAACTTGTTCTTCCTTTTGGAGGAAAATCTTTCCTTCCTCAAATGTGCCCACACAAGATCACCCTCACGAAAATGATGTGTCCTTCTCCCCTCGTTATCTCTTTGTTTGTATAGAGTATTCATCTTCTCAATTCGTGCCTTGACTTGCTCACAAGTCTTTTCAAATGCCTCCAGCCTTTTCTTAGCATTAGTATGAATTTCAGACTCAGGCAAAATTACAAAATCAATAGGAAAAATGGATTAATGCCATATACAATATCAAAAGGCGAATTTGAAGTAGTAGATGAATGAGAACGATTATAAGCAAATTCACAATGAGCTGACTTTACATCCCAATCTTTATGGGTTTTACTAACAAGGCCATGCAGCAATGACCCCAAAGTTCTATTTGTGACTTTAGTTTGACCGTTTGTCTATGGATGATGACTTGTCGAAAATAACATTTAAGTGTATCTTCCAAAGACTCCTCCAAAAATGGTTCACAAATTTAGTACACCTAGGCAAACCATGCAACTTGACAATATCCTTGAAATACAAATCAGCAGCATGAGAAGCATCGTCAGTTTTATGCACAGGAATAAAATGAGCAGTTTTTGAAAAACGATCAATAACCACCATAATAGAATCCTTGCCTCTCTGAGTCTGAGGCAAGCCAACAATAAAATCCATGGAAACACTTTCCTAAGAGGAATCTGGAACAGGATAAGGAGTATAGAGTCCTTTGTGAAAAGTACTCTCGGACTTCTGACACGTGGCACATCTACACACTGCCATATGAATAATCACGCTAGGCCAACAAAAATGTTAATGTAAGATATTGTATGTCTTGTGAATCCCAAAATGCCCAACAATTCCCCCACTATGTACTTCCCTACCAAGCAACTCCCTCACAACACATTTTGGAATATATAGCCTGTTTCCCTTAAATAAATACCCTTCCTGAACAACATACATGCCCTCAGGTTTACAAAAGTAAGAACAAAAATCAGCATCATCAACATACAAAAGTTTAATTTGCTCGAACCCTAAAACCCTCGCATCCACCATAGCTAACATATAGGCACGCCTACTCAATGCACCAGCCACAATATTAGTCTTACCTTCTTTATACGTAAAAGAAAAAGTAAAAGATTGTAAGTATTCCACGCACTTAGCATGCCTATGATTTGGTTTCTGTTGTCCATGAATGTATTTTAAGGCCTCATGATCACTATGCAATATGAATGGTTTAGGTCTTAAATAATGAGACCAATGATCAAGTTCCCTAACAATAGCATAAATTTTCCGATCATAGTTAGAGTAGTTAAGGCTAGAACCACTTAACTTCTCATTAAAGAAAGAGATCGGTCTCTTTTCCTGCACCAACACAGCTCCAACTCCAACTCCAACTCCACTTGCATCACATTCAACTTCAAACAATTTATTAAAATCAGGTAAAGCAAGTATAGGATTCCTACATAACCTCTGTTTCACCTCTTTAAACGCTCTTTGGGGAGACTAAGAAAACTCTGCTTTCTTTTATAATTCGGTGATAGGCGCCATGATAATGGAGAAGTTCTGAATAAATCTTCGATAAAATGAAGCAAGTCCATGGAAACTTCTACATTCACTAACATTGGAAGTTGCAACCAAAGTAGATTTAGCAACAACTTTCTCTGGATCAACATGAACACCTATCCTAGATACAATATATCCAAGAAAAGAAACACTAGAAACAAGAAAATCACAATTTTCTAGTTTACCATACAATTTTTCTTATCTCAGTTTCTCAAATAAACTCCTAATATGGAACAAATGTTCCTCTATAGATTTGCTATATATAAGACTATCATCTAAATATACAACAATAAATTTATTCAAAAAGGAATGAAGTACCTCATTCATTAAGCGCATGAAAGAGCTAGTAGCATTGCAAAGACCAAAAGGCATCACCAACCACTCATAGATACCTTATTTGGCCTTGAAAGTTGTCTTCCATTCATCACCTTCTCTGATTCTCATTTGATGGTAGCCACTTCCGAGACCAATCTTAGAAAAATCGGTAGCACCATGCAATTCATCCAACATATCCTCAAGTCTGGGCATAGGGAACCTATACTTGATAGTGATATTTACATCCCTACTATCAATACACATCCTCCAAGTACCATCTTTCTTAGGAACTAATGTCATCGATCTCGAATTCCGGTGTTTGACTGCTTCTTTTCATTTCTCTGAGCTTGCTTCACCACTTATGTGTAGTTTGTTTCACCCGTATCTCCTCAAATATGTTTGGTCCAACAGTAGGAGCATTCAACTAAGCATTCACATAAGCAGACTCAACTACCTCCAAACTCAATCTCTTGATCTCTTCACATAGCTCATCAGCCACGATCAATATGTTCAGTGAATGAGCACTCTTTCTGCTTAACGCAACTACCTATCCAATTTTCCTTCTTGATACACTATCTTAGAATCGTAATAGTTTATGAGCTAACCAACGTCTTTGTCTCATATTCACCTCCTTTTGCGTATACAAGTACTTCAAACTTTTGTAATTAATATACGCCTTACATTGCAGTTAATACTAATAGTATCTCCAGATCTTAAGTGCAAACACAATCGCTTCTAATCCCAAGTTAGAGTAGGGTGATTTTTCTCATGCGGTTTAAGTTGTCTTAACGCATAAGTCACTACTTTACCATGTTACATAAGGACGCACCCAAAACCTTTATTTGAAGCATCCTTGTCAACTTCAAATTCTTTCCCTTTCGGATTGCAATGTTAATACTGGGGTTGTTGTAAGTCTCTTATTTGGCTCTGGAAATGCTTCCTCACACTTAACATCCCAATAAAATTTAGTGGGTCTTTCTCGAGAAATCTTTCACAAATATCCAATAATTTCCAACTCGACCTAATTAACCCGTAGGCTGTTCTGTAGATTTAGATCTAACATTTCCCTAGGATGTGGGTTGCGGATTCACTAGCGTTTAACTCACTAATAATTGTGAAGTTATTGTTTAATTTGAAGTTTATTTTATTTGAAGTTATCATGTGGATTCAATTTATATTATGCGGTTTAATGTAATGTTGATATGAGCATTGACGTTATTAACTTGTTAAATGCTTAATATTAAAATTTGAAACTGTTTGAGCATGTTGAAGTGTTATTCTGTTTTTGTACTATGTTCTTTTAAAACTGCTATTTGAATCCTATTGGTTCGACACAGTCGCGCGCGTTTACCAAAGATACTATTTATGAATCCAACTTTCCAGTAGAAATTAATGTAAGTTGCAAGAAGGATCGAAGCATAGAGACTTGGTTACCAAAGTATGTATATAAGAGATTGCAAAGGGGGGTTTTTAATAGAAATTTATAATCTAATAAACGAAAGAAAGCAATAATAAAATAAGGAAAGATCAATAAAGAAGAGTCTTGAGTTCGATTGATTTTCACTTCGATTAGGATTATCGATCATCGGTTCCTATGTATAAACAACTACTCTTAATCACTTATAGATTGAGAACTAAATCCCGCTTCCCACTAAAGAATAGTTAAACGACCCGAATCTACATATAGAATAACTGAACTATAGAACAACCTAATTGAATATGCAATTATGGTTCAATTCTCAAGCGCATCAAACCCTAGGAATTATGTAAGCCGAACAACAATTGTTAGCACAAAAACTCAATTCCGAAATATTGATTTCACGAGAGAATAACAAGAACAATCAGATTCTAAATCAAACCCTAGTTTGCTACTCATGAACGAAGAGTAAAAGAATCGACAATTACTCTAAGTTCTAGCAATAGATTAATTGAAAAGAAAGACTATAATTAAAATATAAATCATATAATCAAAATAGAAATCAAACAAATAATCATGTAATCAAAATAGAAAACCAAAACTATAATTAAGAGAGTGAAAATAATAGAAACCTCAAAATAATGAACTGAAGATCAAACAACCGTTCCCAATAGTAGATTTACGCTACGATCGGCATAGTTTCAATCCACAAATCTTCAATAATTGAATCTAACATAAAGGGATTAGAGAAGGAAAAGTAGTTTCTCTCTCTAATTAGGGTTCTAAACCAATTGATGAATAATGAATGATAAGAAAATAATTAAAACTAAGTTAATAAGCAAAAGCACTCGATAAATCGTCGTACGCGGCAGCAAGCCCGATTTGTGTGAGTCGCATACGTTAGGCGCGCTGGTTGCGTGGAGGGACTGACGATGTGCGTTGCTGGGTCTCGCCAGGTGGGTCGCGCACGATTGCTGCTGCGATGCATGAGGTGCGCATAAGAACGCGTGGGGTGCGCGCCTACGCTGCTGGGATGGTTGCTTGCTTACGAATGCTTGGCATGATTGGCATGCTTGCGAATGCTCACACGCTTGTGCTGGGACTTACGTGAGATCTTGAACTCTTCCATACGAAACTACGATCAATCACCCACATTTGCATATGCGAACACACAAGACGCTAGGGTATACCAAACGGGTCACGAACACGGGACGGAGTCCACCTGTAAATGATTAAAATAATATAAAGTCTCCAAACGTCCTTAAATCTCCTCTAATACGTTGAAACCATCTCAATTATCCATATACCTCACTTAGGCTAATAATTACAAAACTCCGCTTTTCAGGCTTAAACCTCTTCAAAACGAACTTCGAAATACTCTAAATACACGCCTAATGTATTCCCATCAAATACCCCCCCACTTGAACTTTACTTGACCTCGAGTATACTCAATCATTAAGAATACGGGGTAAACCTTCCCAAGACAACACACACCTGAACTACTCCCCTTATCACTCCATCCTAGTGTACAAAAACGATGCTACTCTTCTCTGAATCGCTCAAGGTCAAACACAAGGGCAAGAAAAGCACCCCCACACTTGAACCAAAAGCTTACTTGAAACAACGTCAGAAGCATACTAATCACGTTCACACCAAGATCACACACCAAGAGTCATGAAATCAATAAAGTGAATTCGAGCCCCGAAAAATCTCGAAGGACTCAAACTCACACCAAATCCGCACAAATCACAACTTATTTCTCCAAAGATATATGAGTTCTAACCTATTCGCCTCTACTTCAAACACCAAGATGAATCCTACCCGAAACACTCCTTATATCACCGTCTTCTTATGACACCAAAACCGACAAATGATTCAAAGTATCTCTCTTTTCATCTCTCATTTTGCCTAGGACCTCTTTCGAGTTTTCATCCTAGCTTCACACACATTTTTTTCAACTTATGAACTCACCATATCACCCGCTCTAAATAGCCACTTTCTTGCATAGGTTGCTCTTTTGAGTTTTCAACCTATCCGGACCCCCATTCTTTCCTGAGTTTCCAACTCAGCGGGTTTTCACATATTATTTTGGATTTTCATTTTTTCAGTTTTTTTTTCCAAAAGCAAAGCAAAAATAAATGTGTAAGTCACGCAAAACACACCCAAAGCAATGAATATCTCCCCCCACTTAATCAAGACATTATCCTCAAAGTGAGAACATGTATAAGATGGAAAAATAAGGAAAAAAGGGATAAACGCGACACCAACTCTCACAAAGTCTTCACTCCCTCAATACCACCTCTCATTATGCATCAAAAACTCAACCCCAACAACAAATATACTACCAAAGATCCACTCAAATCCCTCAGCCAACCAACAATGATAAGTTTGAAACCAACCCCAATGGAAGGGAAGGTTCGAAATCCGCACCCAATAGATAAATCCAAGATCCAAATGCTCAATGTGTTTGAAATTTTGTGGAAAGGGAAATGGAATAGGGTATGGCCATTTGTTGTGGTGGATAGAAAAGATGGTGGAATTCCAAAAATGAAAGAAGAAGAAGAAGAATATGGAAGATGGAAGGAAAAGAAAGAAAGAAAAGAAAGAGAAAGAAGAAGCTCGAGTTGCCTGCCGAGTAGCGCTTAGTTTAGAGTCGTTAGCTCGACTACTTACCTCCCGAGATTAATCAGGGAAGGACTCACCTCCATGATTGAACTCTTGTACCTGTAAACCAGAGGAAACTACACCTTGACCAACCAAAGTTAGTGAAAACAATTGATAATCATGGTGCAAATCGGGTGGTTTGGTAGGACTCTTCACCTTATTCGCCTTTTTCTTCTTAGTAGTGCCACAAGGAGTATGTGACACCGACTCTATAATACCAACAAAGCATGATGGGTGAGAAATCAAAGACTTCTTACAATCAAACATCCCAAAGGACTCAACCCGAACCCCAAACTCGACACTGAACGACCCAGCACCCACATCAATCTTAGTGTTGGAGGTTTTCATAAACGGTGGCCCTAAGAGAACATAAGAAGCATTAGACTCCATCTCCAACACATAGAAATCAGTAGGAAATTGGAGTTTACCAACTGTAACTAACACATCCACTACTTTACCTTTAGGGAGAATAGTGGATCTGTTAGCCAATTGCACAACGACACTAGTAGCAATAAGAGGACCAAACCGTGAAGACTCATAAAGGGAGAGGGGAATCACATTAATGGACGCTCCTAAGTCTAACATATCTTGGGGGGATGGGTGTGTCATGGATTGTGTAAGGGATAGTAAACATGCGAGGATCATCATGCTTAGGGCGGAGCAAATTATCGAAGACAAAACCAACAAACTCATTTGCTCGCGCTACTACATAAGCATTAGGAGGACTTACCTTGGGCTCATGCACGACCTCATAAAGATCCTTGCTCTTTTCAAACCTTCTGTCGGCCCGTAATGCTGCAGGGAAAGGTGGAGGAGGCTTGTAGTTTGGAATAAAAAGACTCCCCCCTTGTTGCTTTGGAGCCTCATCCATCATTATAATGGAATTCACCTTCTTCTTCAGATTCAACTTAGTTAAGGATGGCAATTTCCCACTATCACGAGCCTCCAACATGCTCACCGCACTCGAGACTTGGCTCATCTGACTCTCCAGTTTTCTGATGCTAGCCCGAGTCTCCTCTTGAAACTGTACCATGTTTCCTTGCATAAAGGTCATGTTCTTGGTCAAGGCATGTATCATATCTTAAGAAGACATATAAGAGCCTTGCCTTGGCCCCGAACCTTGCCTCTGATTTGGAGCTTGTTGGTATTGCTATGGTTGTTGATTGTTGCTGTCATTCCCATATCTCAATCGCGGGTTATCCCTCCAACCCTGATTATAGGTGGTAGAATAGGGGTCATACACTCATACCTCCTTTGGTTGCTCTGTTGGCCTTGAAAACCCATGGCCTTCACCTATTCACTCGGCCCCCTCTTGCAATTGCGGGCACCAATCAGTAGGATGGTTAGAAGCACAAATCCCACAAGCCTTCACATGTTGTACTTACCCCTTCACGATAAGATATCTCACTAAGGAAGTGAGAGCTTGCACTTGCTCTCCCAATTGGGGATCATTACCACTTGCTGCACTAACAATCTTCCTTTGCGCACCTCGTCTACTAAAGTGCCTGGAGCCTTAGACAACTCCTCTATCAAAGCTCGAGCCGCTTCTGGGGTTTTGTTAATAATGGACCCACCACTAGCAGCATTGACCATACGCATATCCTCATCAGTGAGACCATTGTAGAAGTATAGGATGAGGTCCTGGTCATTGTACATGATAGGGACAACTTGCACTCAATCTCTTGAACAGCTCCGAATACTCATAACGGGACTCATCATATTTCTACTCGATGTTGCTTATCTCCTTTTTCAATTTGGAGAACTTAGAAGTTGGAAAATATTTGACTAGCAATTGTCGCTTCATTTCTGCCCATGTAGAGATGCAACGCGGTGGAAGATAGTAAAGCCAGTCCTTGGCGGTATCCTTCAAGGAGAAAGGAAACGCCTTTAGCTTTACTTGTTCTTCAGTAGCACTGCTCAGTTTCATGCTTGAGAAGACTATGTGAAACTCAGATAAAACTTGTTTGGATCCTCCCCACTGAGCCCATGGAAGGATGACAAGAGATGTAAGATCCCTGACTTGAGCTCGAAGGTAGTGGTGGTGGTGCCCTCTTCAAGTTCAGGGAACACTATGCACAAAGGCTACTGATCAAGGTTGGGAGCAGTGAGATCCCTCAAAGTGTGTGGCTCCGCTCGTGGTGGCATGTTTTCCTCAAAGTCAAAATGGAATCAAAGTTCTTCAAAATCTCTCGGCAATTCTCTCCTCAACCTGAAAAGATTCAATTCAAGTTCTTGATCGTACTACAATTGATTTTGGTTAGTAACACGAGTTTCAACCATATAGGAAAAAGAGTAAGAAAAAAAATAAAAAAATAAAAACAATCTACTCTAAACACACTTTAGTTGTTGCCAAGTTCCCGGCAACGACGCCAAAATTTGGTTCAACGCGTTCGCACGCGTTTACCAAAGATACTATCTATAAATCCAACTTTCCAATACAATGTAAGTGGCAAGCAGGGTCGAACCACATAGACTTGGGTAACAAAGTATGTATATAAGAGATTTCAAAGGGGGGTTTTCAATAGAAATTATAATCTAATAAACTTAAGAAAACAATAATAAAATAAGGAAAGATCAATAAAGAAGAGTCTTGAGTTCGTTTGATTTTCACTTCGATTCGGATTATCGATCATTGGATCCTATGTATAAACAACTACTCTTAATCACTCATAGATTGAGAACTAAATCCCGCTTCCCCGTAAAGAATAGTTAAACTACCCGAATCTGCAGATAGAATAACTGAACTATAGAACAACCTAAATGAATCTGCAACAATGGTTCAATTCTAAAGCACATCAAACCCTAGGAATTATATAAGCCAATCAACAATTGCTAGCACAAAATTCAATTACGAAATATTGATTTCACGAGAGAATAACAAGAACAATCGGATTCTAAATCAAACCCTAGTGTGCTACTCATGAACGAAGAGGAAAAGAATCGACAATTACTTTAAGTTCTAGCAATAGATCAACTGAAAAGAAAGACTAGTTGTACTTCCTAGCAATCAAACAAATAATCATATAATCAAAATAGAAATCAAAACTGTAATTAAGAGAGTGAAAATAATAGAAACCTCACAATAATGAACCGAACATCAAACAACCGTTCTCAAGGGTAGATTTACGCTATGATGGTCTCATCACCTATGTTGGATTGGGTGAGCTGTTAGTTACTCCCGACTGATGGTGGATTTTTGTTGCAGACTATGATGTTTAGAATTGTTATGGTGTGGACGGGGTTGTGAGAACCGACCGTGAGCATTGGAAAGTAGTGTCCATCATAATTGATGGAATACGAAGTAGCAGTTAAGACCATATAGCTTTTAGGCTTAGGAAGAATTTAAAATTATTTGAATACTTTAATTACTTGAGGAATTATGTTTAGTAGTTGGATATTCATTTTGGATAATTTTGAGTATGAAGCTGATTATGTAAATCAGATTGGGTTTCATAATAGTAAGGCCGATCATTAATTGTTTATATATCTTCGCGTAACGATACTGCTTATCTTCTTGTCAATGTTGATGATATTATCTTGACTGCCTCATCTACTTCTCTTCGCAAGTCTATCATGTCACTCCTTGAATCTTAGTTTTCCATGAAAGACTTAAGGCTCTTGAGTTATTTCTTACATTGTTGTGACTCGTCATGAAGGTGGTCTCTTCTTATATCAACGTAAGTATGCGGAAGAAATTATTAAACGTGCAGGCATGTCTGCATGTAAACCCTCTTCTACCCCAGTGGATACTATGTCAAAGCTTAGGGCTAAATCAGACATTGGCTGCTCCGATCCTTTTCTCTATCAGAGTGTTATAGGTGCTCTTCAGTATCTCATGTTTACTAGACCTGATATCTCCTATGCTATTTAGAAAATTTTCCTATTCATACATCAACTATGGAGGAACATATGAATGCCCCTAAAACGTGTCCGATACGTTAAGGGCACACTACATCATGCTCTCCACTAGTATCCTTCGACTACATCCACCCTCATTTCTTATACTGATGCTGATTAGGGTGGGTGCCCTAATACTAGGCACTCCACGTCTGGTTATTGTATGTTCCATGGTGATAACCTACCCTCATGGTCTTCGAAACGAGAAGCTACATGCCTCATTCTAGTGCTGACTCTCAATATAGAGGAGTTGTAAATGTGGTTTCCGATTCATGGTGGTTTAGAAATTTGTTGGTTGAACTTCATTGTCATGTGAAGAAGGCCACGTATGTGTATTGTGATAATGTGAGTGCCATTTTATTTGTCTGGAAATCTGGCTTAACATCAAAGACCAAACATATTGACATGGACATTCACTTTGTTCATGAGAAGGTGGCACGTGGTGAGGTTCGTGGTTTACATGAGCCATCCCACCCTCAGATTACTGACATCTTTACCAAAGGTCTCCCGTTGATAGTCTTTGAAGACTTTAGGGACAATCTCAGTGTCCGAGCTCCTCGCGCTTCGACTGAGGGGGTGTGTTAGAATACATGAAAATAGTGTATATTTTCATTATCCGTATTTTAGGAATGTAAATATCTCAATGTAATCTAGTGTATCTCACTAGTATATAAGATTAATCATTTATGGTCAAGGAAAATATTATCTTTCAGTGATTTTGTAACCGAAAATTTGAATTGATGATGGTAAGTGGGTTTTTGACTCACTAATTACGAGTAGTTCTAGGTCATTTAGTTGCATTTTAGGCCATATAGCTTCTTTTTTTCCCATTTGCATCCTTTTTCATGATTACAGGTTTTGCTTTAGTTTTTAGAGCATTTGCATCCCCCCCTCCCGTTACCTAACCTCCTCTTAAGTGTTTCTTTCTTAGGCGTGAAGAAATGGGACAAGAACAGGGGAATGGTCGCTCCATTTGCTAAATTGCAACCGCTCCATAGTCCAGAAATTGAAGCCAAAGGAGCAGGAGCTTGGAACGGAGCTGAAGCGCCCATGGAGTGCCTGCTCCACAGTGTGGAGCGCCTGCTCCATTGCTCTTTCATTCAGTGTCGGTCGGTTTTGGGATTTAAGTTTTTTTCGGTTTTTCCGGTTATGTGGTTTACGGCTTTACCCTTAGTATTTTGGGGTATTTAAGCCCATTTTGTGTAATAATCAAAGTTTAGTTTTATTTTCAGATTTTAATTAGATTAATTAGAGTAGAGAGAGAAGTTGAATGTTTAGAGAGAGAAACTAGATCTAGAAGTTGATCATTGAAGATTTAAGCTATTTTCATGGAGTTTTGCATTTGATTTCCATCTATCTTTGAGTATTTCTTTTATCTCTTCTCTTTATTTGTTTTAATACTTGCTTTATTTTGATTTAAAATTAATTAGTAGTGATTAGTTGTTTATTAGCTTTTTTGAGATGATTTCCACCATTGTTGAATCACCATTACTTCTTCAAGCTTTTTATTTTACCTTTTTATGGCTAGTGAGTAGTTTACTAGCTAGGGGAAGGGGATGACCTAGGTGATCATTAGTTGACCTTGAAAGTCAAGCTTGGGGGGTAGACCTAGGTGAGATTATGTTGTCTAGCTTATTTTATTGCCATGTTTAATTGATTGATCACCATTTATACTTGCTTTGGGAATCCAAAGTGAAGGACTGAAAAATGAAACCTTGGATTGACCTCAGGCTAGTCAATAGGTTGACTTCCCCATGAGAATAGGTGATTGACTTCCTAGGACCTTAATAGTTGGTTGATTGACTTTACCATGAGAATAGGTGAAATTGGTCGATTAGGTCCTCCTAATTAGCTCGAGAGAGTAATTAGGAAATATTTGAGGGACTTAGTCCCTTAATTGACCCTAATGAATACCCTTGCTTGACAAATAGGTTAGTTATTGGTTAACTAGTGATTCCCCTGTCTGCAGTGTCTTGTTTTCATAGTTTAAACCCAATCATCTAGTTTAATTGTGAGCTAATTCACTCATAGTTTCTTAGTTAATCATTCATATCAAAAATCCCCAAAATAGACTTAGCTCCCTTAATCGCTTTCAAACCTTGATTATTCCTTGTTTCCTCGTGGATTCGACCTTTTCTTACTCTATATTAGGCTAAGTTAGGTTATTAATTTGGCACTTGCAAGAGTTGCAACGACCATGTCATCCAACTCAGTTTGCCGAATTTGTTTTTTGCCACCGCTTGCTATTAATCCGGCGAATAAAAGTGGAAAAATTATGAGGAGATGGCATGAGTGCGTTTAATTGGAAATATAAAATGGGAAATATTATGAGAAGATGGTATGAAGAACTCTAAGGGTCATAGTTGAGTAAATTAAGGAGGAGGAAGAGAATCTAGAGCATCTACAGTTGTCAAACTAATTTTTTATTATTTACTTTGCCAAGTCATTTTGCAGCTACATTATTTGAAATCTAATTTACTCATTGTTGAGCTATAATTTACTCCATCCATCCCAAGTTATTTGCTACATATTGACTTTGAGCACTATTCTCTTTGACTTTATTTAAGTTCATATACCTAACGGAAAACATACTCATGTGAGATCTTGTTTGTTTGTCTCAATTTGTACGTTTCAAATATATATTTTTTGTAACCTTTTCTTATTCAAACTTGAGAAATTGTTTTTTGAAATCATATCTTGAAAACTGTGAAAAAGTGAATGTAGAAAATAAATTAGGAACGAATGGTGTATGTAGCTAGAGTAGTCTCATGCCAAAATATCTAAGCACAATTCTTTTTGTTTTAATGCACAAAGAATAATTTTATTAATAAACTAACCATGTTTCCTTTTTAAAAATGTTTCAAGATAGTAGCTTATTCTAGCTACCTAATTCTCTTGAATTATAAAGTGCAATGGCAATCTAGTTGCTTGAATTTTACATAATTTGCAAGCTACAAAGTGTTTGAATGAACATCTCAGCCGATGTAAGGAATGAACAAAAGAGGAAAAGTTTAAGATTAATTAAGGAGAGCTTTTTTACACTACAACAAAGTTAGCTTTAGGTAACATACAATGGTAACTCTTTTCAATTGACAAATTATTTGTCTTCAAACGTAACACTTTAGTAACACTTGTTAATAGATAACACTTTATTGTACAACTTTTAAAATAGGTAACACTTTATAGTAACACTATTTTACCAAGTAACATTCTAAGGTAACACTTCTAAAGTATTACCTTTTTTTATTTAGAAAAGTTTTTCATATATATATATTATTATCTATAATACACTTTAAACTTTTTTTTTACGCGGCTATTCTCAATTTCACATAAGAAGAAGGCGCCAAACAAACTTTTTTGGAACAACCGTTGTTGCTAGACAATTAAAAACAAAACTTCATTAATTTCTAGGTTTGGCAGAGGCAGACACGTTCGTTATCACTCTTCAGAACCATGGGCGCTCATATTTTTCTCCTTGGCGCTCATAACTTTCCTCTCAGGCGTGGTACTGGTGGCGGCCTGGTAGTCAGTTGCTTCAAGGCTAGTGGCAACGCAACTCGGTCGTCAGTTCTATTCATTTCATTGCATTCTTATCAATTGTGAATTAGAATTGGGAATTTACGGATTTGTGATTTTGTAATTTGTGATTTATGATTTGTGATTTGTGATTTGTGATTTTTGATTATGTTAATTTTTCATTGTTCCATCTTAATTAATTACGGATTGGTTGTGAATTAGAATTGTGAATTAGAATTTTGAATTAAAATTGGGAATTAGAGTTTTGAATTAGATTGTAAAAGGTAGTCAGATATAATTTTAATTTCATCTGAAGTTTGTATATTTGCTGACTACTCAGGAGATTCAACAAATGATTTAGACTTCTCGTGTGAAAATGGTTTGGTAGTATCAAATTATGCTCCTCTTACTTGTAAGATATGACTTTCAATTTGGTTTGTCTATGTATTAGTCATACACATTAGTTTGTTGTCATGAATTGAAAAGATAGACCGAATTTCAGAGAGAAAGCAAAAAGAGTAGGACTGCAGTGAGTGGTGTGCTGTTAATTTTCATTGGTTTTATTATTATTCATTGGTTGATTAGATCATTTGATGCTAAGTTGCACTTGATGACTCCACATAATTATATTTTTAATCTACTAAATGTTGACAGTGCTCCCATTCTTCCATCTTCCCCGTCCTTCTCCAAATGCAACTGTGTGGTGTTAGATTTCGACAAACTCATTTAGTGTTCTGCTCCTTTTAAAAAAAAAACAAACTTTCAAGTGTTTTCCATTAATAATTATATGTAGGTGGTTAATATACAGGGTAGAATTTTAACTCACTTTGAAAACCTATTGATCTCTACTTCTGGAGATTATGGCACTATATTGATATCTAGACTTCTGGAGATTAGTAGTTCAGGTGTTTGACGTAAAGGAGGGGTCCAGACTCTAGAGTCAAGTCTATTGCTCTATTATGTGAAAAGCATAAATGTAATGTAAATCATTTCGTTACTGCATTAACTTCAGGTTATTACAACTGAGTTTATGCTAAGTGAGGATAGAAGTTTGGTGTACTGCCGCGCATTTGGAAGTATTACAGTTTATCGCTAATTATTTTTTACTTTTTGCAGCATAAAGTTCCCTTTTTATCAATTGAAGGGCTTCATCCTCTTCATATCTTCATCTTTGTTCTGGCGGTCGTTCATAGCACTTTTTCTGTCTTTACTGTCTTTTTGGGGGACCAAGGGTATGTATATAGTTTTATGTTTTGCTGTCCTCTTGCTATTCAGTCTGTGTTCTATTCTGTCATGTTTTCAAGTTGCTTGTTTTTTTTCTAATGTTTATCCTATCTGACGATATGCCAATGGAAGCACTAGTAAGATGTTGTTGCCAATGAGAAATTTGATATAGATCAGGGTAAGAACAAAGGAGTAGGAAAAAATTGTTGCTTGTTGTTTCATCTTTCGCTGTTTATCTTGTGAACTTATAATACTGCCACTCTTTCCTTGAAAAGTAAAAGAAAAAGAACAGAAAAGAAGAGGTCATAATATGTGAGAAATGATGCAAATCTAATGCAGACACCTCATCTTCTTCCACGTTCACACTATCAAGTCCATGTAATTGCTGGTCCTTTGAGACCATAATCTCCTGTCATAATCTCCCTAATCTCCAGTCAAATCTAATGCAGAAACCTCGCCTTCTCCCCATGTTCACACTATCAGAACCGTTTGATCGATAATTAAGAAAAAACTGCAACACATAATCTCCTTTCATAATCTCCCTGTTTTGAAATGTAGGATAGGGGGAGGGGAGAAAGAGAACTAATAGGATATAAACATTTATAAGAAACAGCGTTGCTATGATGCCAAAGCAAACTCTTAAGTTAAAGGACCAACCCTCCAATTGACGTGGGGTGACATCAAACTCTTGCTACCAGACCTTCTATGTACTTTCATTGAATCTTTTCCGTTTTTCAGGTTTCTAGCTAACAAACTAATGCGGCATTTGGTTTCAACTTTCAGGTATTTGGTGGTGTAGGCAAGCAAAAACATAGATAGAACCAACTTATTGGACCAACTGTAAGCTTTCCTTCTTTCACTTCTAATCCTAGATCTCACTTCATACGGTGGCACTTTTTTCCCACGACATTGTATATTGGTGGTAGATACTTAAAGTATGTAGTTCGTTTACAAAAATTGGTATGTTAATTAAGTTACAATATCTCATCATGTCTTGAAAATGTCTCATTTGATTTTTTTTGGTTTTTATATTTTTATAAATACTTGCTTGGATGTTCTAGTTGGCTCAAGTAAGAATCTAATTTAATGCATAACTTTATAAAAAAAACCCAATGTAAAACGTTGATTGATTAGAGAAGCATCTAAAATGTGAATACTTATAGCTTGATATAAACGAAAAGGATAAGTTGTGAAATCCGTATATTGATTGATAAGATAATAGTGTGAACTTTTGGATTGTTTCTTGTGGTATCATGCCAAATTTAGGGTTGGTGTTTGAAGTCTAAATTCATTTATGTTTTTTTCCTGTGTTAAGGTAACAAAATGAGTAGTTGGACCGATTTCTTACGATCTAGTAATGAGTATGAGAAAGGAGTCGAGGCTTATTTAGATAAAGCATTTGCTACCCTAGCAATCAGAGGTCATATAAGTGGTCCGTGCAAGGCTTGTTATCATCGCTTTTGGCATCGTAGAGAGCAAGTGTTCGATCATTTGATTGCAAATGGGGTTGAGCCCGAAGAACTACATTATCACAAGAAGGGTATGTCCTCAATGTCGAACACAGATCATGCTAGTGATGGTATCAATATCCGAAACATCCAAGATGACATGAATGGTCTCATAAAAGATATCTACAGGGATGTCGCAGAACAAGGCCGTGAAGGTTTAGGAGACGATGCCACTTTAGAGGCAAAGAAGTTTTACAAGTTGGTTGAAGATGGGAAACAAGAAAGAGTGCAAAACATTTCGAAACTATCATTCATTATACGTTTGTATATTTTGAAGTGTCTTCATGGAATATCAAATACTGGTTTTTCAGATATTTTGGAGCTGATTCGAGAATTGAATCCAGAAGCCAAATTGCGTAAGTCTTTCTACGAGACAAAGAAAATGGTAAAAGATTTAGGTCTTCACTATGACAAGATCGATGTGTGTCGCAATGATGGTATCATTTATTGGAAAGAACATGAATCAGCAACATCTTTCCATGTGTGTCATGCTCCAAGGTGTAAAGAGGTTGAAAAAGAAGAAGATAGTGAAAATCCATCATCTAACAGAGCTTGTCAGGAGTGGGGTCTCTAAAAAGGGGACATCTCCTCCTATTGGATTTTTTTCAGGAGTGGGGTCTTTAAAAAGGGGACAACTCCTATTCATATGGCCTTATAGGCGGCACTGATAGCAAGAGGTGTTAAAAGCTTACCCGACTTTATTAGCTGACTCATCCCGAAACCTGACATGATTCGAATCGAGAATTGCACACCCGAAATCCGACTTGTGCACCGACCCGAAATAAACGTGACACTTAAATGACCTTGTATGACCTGACTTAAAACACGAGCCGAACCCACCCGGACCCACCCGTAGTCAACCCTGACCCAATCAGTACCGATAATCTATAACCCGAAACCTACCTGAAACTTGCTTCAACCCGAACAATACCTGTAAAATCTCGACTCGTAAAATTACGACTTGTGTTTGCCCTGAATCAAACAATCCGCCTACCCGGCCTGTTTGGACCGATATATTATTTATTTCCTAGTCCATTTAAATAGAATACTTTTCCTATTTGTCCGTCTCAATTTAGACGCAACACTTCTATATAAGGCAATGACATACTATTTTTTAAAAAATCTTTTTCACACTACAAGTATAAGGTTGTAAAATATAGTTTAAAAGTAATATTTTTTTCCCACTTACCCTCCTTAAGAATCCAAGTAAGCAAAATTAATATAAAATTACTCATTATATTTGATCAAATTCACTCTCTTTCTTTCCACACCTTGTAATTTTTAAATACTCTTAACACGATATTATTTATTGATCCCTAACATATAATAATCTAAAAATCAGTAAAAGATAGTATTAATTTTCTTTGCATACCACTCATTCATAGAATCACAGAGAGAGCTCAAGGATGGATGGCTCATTTGCTGTCATATGCAGGGAGGCTTCAGCTGGTAAAGTCCATATTCAGTAGTATGCAAAATTATTGGGCTCATATTTTTCCTCTTCCAAAGAAGGTGATTAGAGCTGTTGAGAACACCTGTAGGAAGTTCTTGTGGACTGGTTTTGTTAATCCATCACATAAAGCTCATGTAGCTTGGGCTGAGTTTCACAAAGTCAAAACTGGTGGGGGTTGGAATGTGATTAATATGTCTCTATGGAACAAAGCTGCAATGCTTAAGCTATTGTGGGCATTGGCTTTCAAGAGTGACAAGCTTTGGGTCAGATGGATAAAATCCTACTACATCAAGAATAGAGACTTGGACAATGTTGCTACTGCTAGCAACACCTCTTGGATTTTGAGGAAAATCATTGGAAGTGCTCTCTTTTGCATGATCTAAGTGGCTGGACTAATGTTCTATCTCATGGCACTTTCAACATGAAGAGATTATATAGGCTTTTGATGGGCCCTATGAGAGGGTTTCTTGGAGAAGACTTATTCACAACAATAAAGCTACTCCTAAGAGCAAATTTATCCTCTAGCTTGCTGTTCAGAATAGGCTCCCTACAGCTGATAGGCTCTCTACTTGGGGCATTCAATGTAGTAGAGTTTGTGTTATGTGTGGTCTTGATGTTGCGTCTGTTTCTCACCTCTATTTTGAGTGTGATTATTCTATTACTATTTGGAAATCAGGTTTACAGCTGCTTGGGTTGCCTTGGATTAGCTTTGATTTTCACTGGAATTTGCAAGCAGCCTTCAGCAGAGCTCATAGCAAGTCCAAAGTTTCACAGCTGTTTGTGATGTTATACACTGAGACAGTGTACTCTGTATGAATACAACGCAATAGTAAGATTTTTAGTGATAGATGTCTATCCCCTCTTCAGGCTTTTAGAGAGGTTTTGTTTAGAGTCTCTATTAGATGTGATGATAGGAGAAGAGAGCTTCTTATTGTATAAATGGCTGGTTGTGCTAGGTTGCCCTCCTACCATGTTGGTATTGAAGGTGTACCTCTAGGTTGTATTTGGTGTGTTCACTACTTTTTTTGGTAGTCAATAATAACCTTGAATTGCCAAAAAAAAAAAATTCCTTTGCATAATTAGATAGTTAACTTTACTATAATTTTTGGTTTTAATCGCCTATAAAATAATTGAAACAGATTATTTAGGGTTGACACTTATTTGTCTTCTAGCACATTAAACAATTTAACCTAGTTCTTATATGAATCGAAATAATAATATATACTTCACCATAAATTAGTTTAAGGATGGATTTTCAATCAATAATTGATGTAAAGAACTTACATGCCAATGATGATTGATTTCCAACTCTATAATATTAAACTTTGAAGAACAATATAAGTCTACAACTAGTAAGTCTTAACTTTAAGTGAAAGTATTGGGTCAGACCGTCTGACCAATACTTACTGTCAGACGGACCTGCTTCTCGCCATTTCTATGTTCATCTTCTTTCTCCGCCGCCGCGCCGCTGCTCCTTCTTCATCTTCTTCCTCCGCCACCGTCGCGCCGCTGCTCCTTGTTCTTCATCTTCACTGTTGGTGGTAGTGATTCACCTTTGTTTTTTTCTCTGGTCTTTGTTCGCCGGTGGCGTTGGTGTTTGGGGGATTTGTTTGGGAGAAGAAGAAGAAGGAGGAGGTGCTTTGGTGAAGAAGGAGGTGATTTGGTGTTGTTTATTGACTAATGGAGATCTGCCATTGGTGGCTTTGCGTGAAGGCGCCATTGATGAATGTTATACTGTAAGTCAGAGAAAGAGAAAATAGAGGAAGGAGAAATGAAGAGGGAGATGAGGTATATGGTTAGTTAGTTGTTAAATGAAAGAATAAGAAAACTAAATGAAAGGATAATATAAGTAACTGAAAACTAATTTGCTTTCATTTAGAACTTCTTTTATTTCATTTACTTAAGTTTTGTTTTCACTTAGACTAAAACACGTAAATGAAACAATAAGATAAATAACTGAACTTAAAAGACATCCAACTGAAATAAAAAAGATCAACTGAAAAAAATTGAAACCAACAGAACAAAAATTGAAACCTACTGAAACAAAAATGAAACCATTTGAAAAAAAATGAAACCAACTGGAAAAAAATAAAACCAACCGAAAGTCGTCCGACCAAATGTTATGGTCGGACGCGTCTGACCTAATACCTTCTCTAACTTTAAATAACAACGTAACTTGTTACAAATTAAAGTCAAAACTATAAAAGAGTTATATTACATTCCAGCAATCATAAATTACCTAAGGCTCTTAGGGATTAAAACCTCAACACTGAGCATTGAAACCCTAACAACTATCAAATAACAATCATACACGGTTCACAGGCTAAAGTCGTATCACCTATTCAAAGATAATTCCTACAGTCCTCTAACAATGGTAGTAAAGGGAAGTAAGGTCGAATCCACAAAGAGACGGAGTTCTAAGTTAATATTCAGCTAAAAAGCTATTTCAGACAAGATCAGATAGAAACAACTGAACTAATAATTAACTACTAGAAAACAAAATAAAATGGATTTTTACTCTATGAAATAAAGGTCTAGGTAATTAGTTCGGTCCACCATGCTTATACTAATCAAAGGATCAAACAACTATCAGAACCTAGGTCGAGCATCGATAGATTAGAACAGTGTCAAGCTATGGTTAAGTCTCGACGTCCATAATTCAACATATGCAGCACGTTCACAAACATAATCAGAATTATTGGTGTGTACTAGGCCTCTAAAAGTAAGACGGATCTGTGCAAACAATTATTAACCTCAAGTAATCAAAGAAACTGCGCAATAACGTTAATTACTCAATAACAACAAATCACACCATAACCTATCTCATCAAACCCTAGAAACTAATAGCAATTCAAATAATCAAGATATAAACATGGCTTCCCTCACCAAATCCCTAGAAATTAAACTACTCACCCATAATTGAATCAACAATAATAAATCTAATAAGAAACCCTAATTTCAACATCATGAATGAATAAATAATTAAACTAGGTAATCAAGAAATATTAAGGAGATTAAATTAGAGAAGAATACCAATTGACGGAAAGCAAGATCTTTTATTGAAATCGAATCCAAGGTTCAATCACCTTTAATCTAATCTAATCTAAAGTGTTTAAACTAAATAAAACTAAGCTAAGAACTATGGAAATAAAAACAGAATAAAAAGATGTCTCTAAATTAATGAAGGATATCCATATATAATAGCCCCAAAATCTAATTAAAAATGAATCAAAAAAGATAGAATTTCGGAAAAACGAGTTGTCCGTGCTTCAGCCCGATCAGGTCGATTCCCGCCCGATCGGGTGCGTGAACTGCAATTTTGTATCACCTTGCGAAGGTTGTATCTCTCAAACCAGAAGTCCGTTTGGGGCGTGTGACCTATCATTCGAAAGCTCTTGAAGTCTAGAATCCAACTCAATTGGAATTTCTTGATTATCAATTTTCTATAAATAGTTATGATAAAAATAGTGAGCATGTGTCAGTTTTGGTCCTTCTTTCATTAACTCTTTGCTTCATTCCAACTTAAAATTGTACCAAACGGATGCATTGTGATACTTGTGCAAGCTACCTTCATCTTCAATGATTAATAGGCTAGATCTTTGGTACTCATGATCACTTTGTATCAAAATAACATGAAAATCATCGAAACACACAAACGGGGAGTAGTAGAGCACAACTTATGTAATTCATGTCATTATGCACCTAAATGCTCAAAAAGGAGTTCTAAATGCAATCTAAATGCATCTAAAAACTATATATAAATGTGAGACATCAAACTCCCCTAAGCTAAACCTTTGCTTGTCCTCAAGCAAATAAAACATGAACATGGAATAATTGCCTCACCCCAAAGATAAAACATTCGAAGCTCAAAACATTTTCAAGACTAAGAGTCGTTCAAGCAGGCAAAATTCAAGTTAAGCTATTCAAATCCATCCAACTACCAATCATCCAAGAAAATCGTCAAATGTAACTTTCCACAAGGCATACAAATCCTGAAAAGGTGCTCACAAAGGTGTCACTCCTCTCAATTATGTGACAGGCAAAGAATGTGCCCGAACACTCACCGACCCGACCATAATGTCCCTTCCCACTCACACTCTCATGTGTTTAAGAAGGTTAAATGACGCTCACCCTAATCAAGTCGACTCAATTAGCAGACATACTCTTTAACTTTGATAAACTTACTCGAAATCAATCCACTAAACAATGTAAACACAAGCTCAAGAGGACTTTATAGGGTTGTATGGGGCTTAGGCAAGAGGTAGGAGATATTTTTAGGAAACGTGGTGGAAAAACCAACAATAAGGGAGCAAAAATCACTCAAACAAGGCCAAAGATGGCCGAAATAACTCCTAACAACACCATATAACCACAAAATATATTCCAACTCTTATGAAACGATGAAAACTCGCAACATACCCAATTTTCAAACAATGTAGCATAATTTTTATATAAACATACGTGAAGGAAGGAACTTTGAATTTTTTTTTTGAACTTTTATTTCTTTTTCTTTTATTTTACGAACCAACCATTCACGCAACTCAAACTTTGTCTTTTCTTTTCTTTTTCTCACACTCAAACCACAACAAATACACTTTAATTCTCCAAAATCCAAACCCAACCATAAAACCAATCTAAAACTCAACCCATACAAAAGCTCCCCCAAGCTAGCTAGGCTTGGAAATAGTATCGAAATAAAGGCCATGAGCTCATAATAAGGGTTTAAGTAACACGAAAACAGGTCATTAGGCTCAGCGGGGCTAAGGAGGATAAAAGTATATCAAAAATTCACTCTGAGGCTCAAGAATCAGACAAAAGAACGCCTCTATCACAGCAAATGCTACAAGTCATCGAACATCAGACAAGTACGAAGTCAAAGTCAAGATCAATCAACTAAAGAGGAACTAACACACAAAAACAGACTGTATAATATTATGAATCCAATAGGCTACAAAGAGGCCTCACAGTCTAACCAATACAGGCATGCAGCACAAGGTAGTGTAATATAGTCCAAATTCGCTCGAAAACATAGCAATCAAACATCAAATCATAGCCTCAAGATCACAAATGCCCAGCTATCCAGAAAACAAAGTCAAATCATTTTCAATAAGAGCACACCAAGGGGCACAGGGAGGCAAATAAACCAGTCATGGGAACCATATTTTTTTGATTTTTCAGTATTTTTCGAAAGCAGTAAATCTATCCTAGAAAGCAGTAAAAGAGATAGAGAATACAAACAGAAATCTTCCCCCAAGCTGAACTTGGCAGTGTCCTCAATGCCAAAAGGTAACAAAGGACGATGTTAAGAGGAAAAACAACGTTAGTACCCTCACTCTCGCTCACTAAAAAAAGAAAAAATAAAAAGAAAAGGAAAAAGGGGAGAAATACGAGTTGCCTCTCGCACAACACTGGTTTATAAAGGTCCCGCACGACCATATTACCTCAACCATCAGTCAGAAGAGGAACAAGGTTGTAGGAATAGTACCCCAACATGCCCCACGATCTTATCCTATCATTATTGGAAGAGTCCAATGCCTTAAGTTACTTATCAAATGCGCCTGCAAACATGTCATTGAGCACTAGATATGGCTTGATGACAAGCGCATCTATCTTCACATAAATAATATCAGAGAAAACAAATGATTTGTGAAGATAAGTAGAATCAAAATAAAAGGGAGAAAAGAAGGACAATGAACAACTTCCCTTTGGTGGCGTAGGCTGTGAGGGCCTCAAGGAGAGAATAGGAGCAACCGCAACTGTGAGAAAATATGGGGCATGTCGAATAGAGAGAGAAGGGACAAGATCAAGTCTATCTGAAGATGAAATATAGGGACAGGGAATAATAGGCTCAATCTTGAGGGTTTTACTTACTATTTCACCATCCTCAATAATGGGCTCGTCAACACAAGGGTCCTCAACCAAGAGTTCCTCCTCTATCAAACCATTCATTACATCATACTCCCCTCAGTCTGATCATTCTTTTCAATATCGGGAGTCAAATTATTGACATTCACCTCTAATATGGTATTCTCAACACAATCATCATCACAATCATCATCATCATGTATCATCTGTTGGCTATCAAATTGTTGCGTAACAAGTGATTTTTCATAAGTTGAGATATGTGTGAGGTAACACATCAAGTCTTGATTAGATTTTTCAATTTGTTTACCACAAGACTCAATCATCGGCTTAAGTAGACCTAGACTCACTGAAGATTCAGATTGTGAATAATTATGGGCTCCATGTGGGTCAGAATGGGTATAGTCAGTTGCATAAGACTCGTTAGGGAAATGGTTAATATCATGGGAATTCATGCACACGTTATTTGGATATTGACAATAAGAAGATGCATCAGACACATAACTATTGTAATACCCATTATCAAAATTATGTTGCTCTTGCAAATTAGAATACCCATTATTGTAGTCTTGCCCCTGATAATTGGAATATCCATTATTACAGTCATATTGCCCTTAAAAATTGGAATATCCATTATAGTTGTTATATTGCCCCTGATAATTAGGATAACCTTCCCCATACGAATTATAACCAGGCCACTCCATTTAAACTCATGAGTAAGGCAGGAAGAAAGAAAGATTTTACAATAAAATAAAAATATTTACACAAGAAAAGTTGTCTGAATAATCGAATAAAAACTGAGAAAACTAGCCGTCTCCCCGGCAACGACGCCAAAATTTGACAGACTAAAGTCGTATAACCTATTCAAAGATAATTCCTACAGTCCTCTAACAATGGTAGTAAAGGGAAGTAGGGTCGAATCCACAAAGAGACGGAGTTCTAAGTTAATATTCAGCTAAAAAGCTACTTCAGACAAGATCCGATAGAAACAGCTGAACTAATTATTAACTACTAGAAAACAATATAAAATGGATTTTTACTCTATGAAATAAAGGTCTAGGGAATTAGTTCGGTCCACCATGCTTATACCAATCAAAGGATCAAACAACTATCAGAACCTAGGTCGAGAATTGATAGATTAGAACAGTGTCAAGCTATGGTTAAGTCTCGACGTCCATAATTCAACATATGCAGCACGTTCACAAACATAATCAGAATTATTGGTGTGTACTAGGCCTCTAAAAGTAAGACGGATCTGTGCGAACAATTATTAACCTCAAGTAATCAAAGAAACTGCTCAATAACGTTAATTACTCAATAAGAACAAACAATACCATAACCTATCTCATCAAACCCTAGAAACTAATAGCAATTCAAATAATCAAGCTATAAACATGGCTTCCCTCACCAAATCCCTAGAAATTAAACTACTCACCCATAATTGAATCAACAATAATAAATCTAATAAGAAACCCTAATTTCAACATCATGAATGAATAAATAATTAAACTAAGTAATTAAGAAATATTAAGGAGATTAAATTAGAGAAGAATACCAATTGACTGAAAGCAAGATCTTTTATTGAAATCTTATCCAAGGTTCAATCACCTTTAAACTAATCTAATCTAAAGTGTTTAAACTAAATAAAACTAAGTTAAGAACTATGGAAATAAAAACAAAATAAAAAGATGTCTCTAAAATTAATGAAGGATATCCATATATAATAGCCCCAAAATCTAATTAAAAATGAATCGAAAAAGATAGAATTTCGGAAAAACGAGTTGTCCGTGCTTTAGCCGATCGGGTCGATTCCCGCCCGATCGGGTGCGTGAACTACAATTTTGTATCACCTTGCGAAGGCCATATCTCTCAAACTAGTAGTCCGTTTGGGGCGAGTGACCTATCATTGGAAAGCTCTTGAAGTATAGAATCCAACCCAGTTGGAATTTCTTGATTATCAATTTTCTATCGATAGTTATGATAAAAATAGTGAGCATGTGTCAGTTTTGGTCCTTCTTTCATTAACTCTTTGCTTCATTCCAACTCAAAATTGTACCAAACGGATGCATTGTGATTCTTGTGCAAGCTACCTTCATCTTCAATGATTAATAGGCTATATCTGTGGTACTCATGATCACTTTGTATCAAAATAACATGAAAATCATCGAAACACACAAACGGGGAGTAGTAGAGCACAACTTATGTAATTCATGTCATTATGCACCTAAATGCTCAAAAAGGAGTTCTTAATGCAATCTAAATGCATATAAAAACTATATATAAATGTGATACATCAACGGTCCGCCAGTAGTTGGAACACGAGCATCTTGTAAATGGCAATCTATTTAGAATTAGCAAATCTAACCAAATGTGTGTCTGAAAACTTTAGACAAGCCACTTATCAAGTTCCAACATGAGTCAAAGGGATACAAGCAGGAAAAATAATTAAGTTGCAGAGTCTACTACGGGACATCCAAAAGACACTAAAGCCGGAAAAAAACAGCAACATCATATCAGCATCAAACATCAGTTGTAAACCCACCAGTAAAAGGGAACTACCAAAATACCTAACAGAAATACAACAACCAAAATGACCAACACCAAAAGTTTGGAGCAAAAAGGGCATCACACAAACAGTTCAGTTGAATCAAGATATAGCATCAACATCGTCCTTAAAATCAGTTACTGTAACGCCCCGACTTCTAATTATAATTATTAAGATTATTAATCTGATATTAGCAGCGGAAGTCCTAGACAGTCAGTGCGTCACCAGCGCATTCCCCAGTTGGAAAATACAAGGCGACATAAAACATAAACATTACTAATATTAAAACAACGTACTTAATACATAAGAGTGTGTAACTGAGAGCTAGTAGTTTGACCAATAAGTTGTTAGATAACATGACCATAATAGTTGCGTAATTTAAAGACTGAACATATTCCTCGCTTCTACGCGGTATCGTCATCCCCATCAGTACCTAAAACAGAAAAATAAAACGTCGTGAGCCGAGGCTTAGTAACATACTACTCTAACATCGTAAATTCATTTCAATTCATTTTATTTGTAAAACAGAGGGAAGAGAAATAGCGTAAATCCATTTGAAAAAAAATAACAGATCTAGAAATAGTTCATCTAGAGATATCATTTCGTATCATCTTCATTATCAGAGTTAAGATATAATTCATATTGGTAACTTGGCAAGTATAAAAGAACATAGGCCACGAAGAACACAAAGTACTCCAAGAGAAGGTGGCGTGCGACGGGAGATTATTATCCCCCAACATAAGGTGGTATATATATAATAACAGAATACAAATGTCACTGAAGATTATTACCCTCCAACAAAGCCGCCAGAATGGAACGTGCACGACCAAGAGAACAAAATACTGCCAAGAATCATCTTTCACTTTTCTTTATCATGTTTCATATCCTTTTATGATCAAACCAAATGAAGAAACATTTATAACATCATTTACATAATAATATTTCTTATCCCACAATCCATAAATAACGTCATTAAATCGAAACATTATCATAAAACATAGTTGGAAGGGGATTCGGGTGTTAGCAGTAGACGTTACCTTATTTCCTATTTAACATCCTTGATAACTGGGGGAGGCTGTAATATCCTTATATTTTAATTTAGTAACGAGTTAAAAGACTTATTAACAATTCATTCTAGATTCACGATTCATTTTCGTCATTTGAATCCATTATAACTATAATATTAATAATTATACTTTCTTATTTATTTTAGAGTTTTAGGTTGCTAAGAAATTTTAATAAATAGTATAAATTTAATAGAAGTTAATTATTATCGACTTCTATTAAAGTAATTTGTCCTTGAAACTATTAACTCCCAAAATTAATATTAATATCAATATTCTATCCTTGAAAAATTAACTAAAAGTCGAATATTCAAGTAAATAAAATATTATCTTAAATTGTGTAAATATATATTTTTAATCATTTTAAAACTCATTATCCGATTAGTAATACTTAAACTAATTATAATTCAGAAATCAATATAATCATTCATTTTCCAAAATTATATTCACTAACATATTTATATTGTGTTTTACTTAAGCAAGTGAACGTAAATTTATAATTAATTAACAACTAATGAGGCCCATAATCATTATACTAATCAAAGCTAAAAGGGTATGTTTATACCTTTTGCTTCTCTTGAAGCCAGGAAAAAGAACAGAGTTATGCGTGCGGTCTGCGGAACATGGGCTGCATGGGTGTTGCCGCTGCCGAAGCTGGGAAGGCAGTGTGCTGGTGATCGGAGCATCTGGGCAGGCTAGTCAAGAGAGAAAGAAGAGATGCAGCGAGGGAAGAGGGGAGCTGCGGTGGTTGCGGCCTGGCTGTAATCTGATTTCTGGGTTCGTGGTTGCTCAAGATGGTCACCCACAACCAGCGCTGGACCTAGCCGGAAGCCTCTTCCGAAAAATTCCCAACGACTTCAAAAGGAAAGCGGCCAGCTAGGGGTGAATAACCAAGAAGGTTAAACTGGAATTTAGTACTTGAAGACCCCATAAGGCAAGGAGCTCCACTCCAAAGAGAAACCTTGAGGACTGATGCCGTCATTACTTAGAGGCGAAGACAGCAGCAGCACAACAATACTCAACTATTGGCTCAACTACCAATATGAGGGACTCGCCCTTAGTCATCTACTCACATAGAGATAAGCATGGGACATCTATTCACTGGGCTGTACCAAGATTCAAGTGTTCAACAACCATTGGCAGGGGTATATCGGGAGCCGGGACAAAGATTCTCTGCTGAGACTAGGGGGAAAATCAGCTGGTGGGACAATAAGGAGCTTTACAAGTCAATTGGCCAATTCCATTCTCGGCCATAATTATGAAAGCATCCCCATACCCAAACGTCAAGTTTCCAACCAGCGAGCCTTTTGATGGGATAACTGGCCTGGACGATTATAGATCCGCCTACAAACGCCAGATGTTACGTGGTGCAAAAATTTCCCGGCTACTCTCAAGGGAGTGGCCCAAAAGTGGTTCAACAACCTTACCCTAAATTTCGTTAACAACTTTACTGAACTCAGTTATTTGTCTACTTCGTTGACAACCCGCAAGAGAAAAAGACAAGCATTTATCTATGAAAGATTATTTAAGCGCCCAAGGAATCTTTATGAGGTACGGTAAAATGATTTAACCTCGAGGTGCTGCAGATCCAAGATCTAATTGTCGGGGAAGCTTTTGATGCATTCATCCGAGGCCTAAAGCCAGGAAGTTTTATGTTCGACTCAGTAAAAAAAAAGTTATTACTCTGGCTGAGGCATTAAGGGAGGCCGAAGCCTTTAAACATGCGACTGCGGTGTAGGCTGAGTCAAAACACCTAGATCAGAAGAAAAATAAGGAGGTAGTCCAAGCAAAGAAGAGAGATCATAATAAGGCAGAGACTTGAGCCGTGTTGATGGAGGTCCATCTATTTGCATTGATCCTAAGACTAAGAACATGGTTGCTTCCATTTTAAGCGATGTTCTGAATTCCCTTAAGTCCATTGAGTCCTTAGAAAATGTCCTTAGCTTAGTTAATTAATTTTAGCTAAGTTATTATCTTTTATTTGCTTTATTAGAGTCCTAGGAAGGTCATATGTACTGTTAGCTAATTTAGATATCATGTTAGATTAACTAGGTTAGTATTAGTTTCTTTTATTTCCTTAAAGTCCGAAACTAACTATGTAAACTATGTAGTTGAGTTGTATTTTGTTTTCTTTTAAACTAGATAGTCCAATTAGGTTGTAAAACACTACTATGGACGTGTGAAGAGTCAAAGAAGCAAGGAAGAGGCGCCTACAAGCAAGGAAAACCGACTACAAGCAAGGAATGAACCTAGACAAGCTTTGAAGATGAACCTAGACATGAGTAATGAGTCCACTACTACTTCCTAAAACCTAGGCGTGCGCAAAAGAAGAATGGCGTGTGGAATTGCTGAAGTTTCCTCTATTCTAGTCGTCCTTCCTCCCTTTGAAATTCAAAATATGCGCCCAACTTCAAACCACCTTTGAATTAGTCTCCTACTTTCAAGGGATGTTGAGGGAATCAAGGAGAAGCTACATTTGAATCTACAAAAGGCCATATTCACGTCCAAGGAGAATTTAGACACTATTTAGGACATGTTCTCATGTACTTATCTTAGTGTATTAGTAGTAGTTAATTTATTTTGGAAAAATTGACTACAATAATCCAAACTATTGTCGTTCCGCCAAGAATAATTCCAACTATGGTTTATTCCTGTATAATCCCAACTATAGCGATGGTCAGCCACAAATGCACCCAGGTGACTTGAAACCGGTTAATCAGGTAAATTTTTACTTTTCCATTTAAAAAACATTTAATTTCCCTTTTCTTTCTATCTTTTCCACCCTTACCCAACCACCACCTTCCACTTCCACCCTTACCCAACCACCAATGCACCACCACCACTTGTCCACTTTCACTTTTACCCAACCACCACAACTACCACTTCCAGCCCACCTCCTTCCCTACCACCACCCTCTGCTTCGTCTACCAATTGAGTTCATTCCCAAATGTCATTCAATAAAAGAAGAAATAACATTTTTGATACTAAGAAAATAAAAGGCAAATATGTTGGAGATGATTACAGATTTCCTTTCTTTATTATGATCTGTTAAAGTGCGTGATGCTTCTATTTTGCACCAGTAACAGAACTAATTTGCTAAAAGTAATATCGTGTTCTTGGTGAGCAAGGAGCCAAGGAATTTGTTCAACAACTTCCCACATCCTACTAACTTTTTGGGTGTTCAATTCCTTCCTCACGTGATTCTTAAGAGGCTCATCTTTTTCAAGTAATGAAATGATGCAGCTAATACTAGCTGAGATAATGCCAAGCAGATTCCCAAAGATGTAGGAATGGTACTTGGGTTGCTAACACCAGATGATTCCAAAGAGAAATAAGGGATCCTCGATGTTATTTAACTATGATCAATGACTGGTTGTAAAAGTTATTGAGAGAGATAGAATTTAGAAAGAGAAAACAGAGGTTTTCATTACTTCCTCATCCCTTACAATGATTGATTAGTGTGCTAATACCTTACTTAGAATTTTTGCAAAGGTACCCACATTTCTATCACGCACTTCTCCTCCCTACTAGAGAGAAAATGAATAGCCCTCCTCCTCTAAACAGCGGCAAAGAAGAGAGATATACATTACATAATGTTCATCTTCCACTTAGTTTAATTCCATCCATATAATTTGTCAATTTTCCTGTATTTTTCTTTTTTCTTTTTCAATCGGGGACAATCAAACGTCAACAATTTTGAAGAGTTTATGTTTGTTTTTGCATTTTTGAAGCTATTTAGTCAAATTGGCAACAGTATTGGCAGATTAATATCTTTGATTCAGGTTAATTCGAAGATTTTTGGGAAATTTGAGGAGTTGATTGTCGATAGTTTGATATTTAGGGCGTAATTTGCGTGGTAAAACGGAGTTAGTTTTTCAGGCGATTCGATTTGTGTGAGGGGAGGAGGTGGTGAAGGAGGTGTCGAATGAGGCGGTGCAGGATGAGTTCGTGTTTGGGTTTTAATTTTCACCAGTGTTAGATGCTAAGAATGGTGAAGGAAGGTGGTGAGAGAGAGGAAGATGAAGAGGTTTTTTTTTTCTTCTTATTTCGGTGGTTATGGTTGGGTGGGGCTGGGTAGAACTGCTGGTTGGGGCTGGTAGAGGAGGGTGGTGGTAGTGGGAAGAAGCTAATAGTGGGTTTAAAAAAATGCAAAAGAAAAATAGTAATGTACATTGCAAATCAGAGTGTAACATGTCGCCTTATTCACTTGTTTAACCGGTTCTCTTCAGGTTATGGTCCATTTTCTGCAAATGTCCCGTATAGTTGGGATTATACACGAATAAACCACAGTTGGAATTATTCTTGGCGGAATGACAATAGTTTGGATTGTTCTAGTCAATTTTTCCATTTATTTTTAATTAATTAGTTTTAATTTTCGAAAATAGGACCTAAGGACATGTATTTAAAGGACCTCAAGCTTAATGAAAAAGACACATGACTTTGAATCCAAACTTTGAGTTTATATTTGCTTTGATTAATAATCTAATTAATCTAAGTTCCTTTGCTAGCTTAATTCTTTAGCTTGAATTGAGTGGTGTTCTTAGGAACCTTAAACTTGACTTAGTGGTGAATCTGTATCTTAGTTAATTTAAAAGCTAACTCTATCAATTCTTATATTTTGACTAATCCATAGCCGAAATATAACATCTTGGTATCAGAGCCAAACACATCCTAAACACATCCCAAACACATTTCCTAAACACAAACCCTAAATACAATGGCCGGAACAAGCCAAACAACTGAAAAATTTCAAGAAATAATCATAAGAATGGAGGAAGAGAAGCGTGAGAGTGAGGCTAGAATGGCCTTGATGCAAGATCAATTAAGGCAAATGACCTTAAGATTAAGGAAACAAAGAGGGGATGAATCCTTTGAGGATTCTGATTATGATAATAATTTATGATTATGATGGTAGATTAGATGCTAATGAATTTATAGAATGGTTGAGAACTGTTGAGAGGGTCTTTGATTATAAGCAAATTCCCGAGGAGAAAAGAGTTAAGCGTGTAGCTCTCAAGCTTGAAAGTGTGCTTCAACTTGGTGGGCTAGTGTATGCACCAAGAGGGAGAGGCAAGGGAAGGAGAAGGTTCGAAATATGACTAAGATGAAGAAACTTCTTAAGCAAAAGTTTCTTCCTACTTACTATGTGCAAGAGAACTTTGCCAAGTTCCATAATCTACAACAAGGATCAAATTCAGTAGAGCACTATGCAAGGGAGTTCGAATCCTATCTCATGAAGTGTGAAGTGCAAGAGGATGAACCTCAAACCCTCGTAAGATTTCTTGGTAGTTTAGATCTTAAAATTGCGAACACTATTGGATTGCATCCTTTTTCTACTCTAGAGTAATTGATCATCTTGGCTCATAAGATTGAGAAATAGGAAAAGACCAAAGGTAAAGCAGAGGCCTCACGCCCCTTTACCAAATCGACGCCCTATTCTAAGCCAAATACAACATTTTTTAAGCCTACTCAACCCTCTAATCCAAAAACCCCTAATAGTACTACTACTACTTCTTCTACTCCAAATCGTGCCCCTAGAAGAAGTTTTAGGTGCCAAGGGTTAGGATACATTGCTTCTGAATGTCCTAACAAGAAAGTAGTGAGCCTTATGGAGTTTGAAACCCTATATGAGGAGGATGATGTAGACATGGAGGCATGTGGAGAGGAGGACTATGGAGATAGATTGTTTGTCCTGATGAGGGTGAATGCTTGGTGGTGTGGAGAGCTTTGAGTGGAGTGATAGATCATGAAAAGTCACAACAAAGAAAGCCATTTTCCATACTAGGTGTACGATTGAGAACAAGGTGTGTACCTTGATCATTGATGGAGGAAGTTGCTAAAACTTACTACAACACCTCATCCTAAGCCATATGTGATTCAATGGGTTAATCAAGGGAAAGTTATTCAAGTTACTCACCGTTTACTATTATCTTTTAGTATTGGTAGTAATTATAAACAGGAGATTTGGTGTGATGTAATTCCTATGGATGCTTGTCATGTATTTTTAGGTCGTCCATGATTGTTTGATAGGAGAACAATTATTCATTCACAAAAAATGGCAAGAAAGTAACCCTTACTCCTATTATGTCCATTCCTAACTCTAAACAACATTCCACTAAAGAAAAATATCATTCACTCACTACTCTTTTGAAATCTGATTATCATGAACTTAGTCCTTTTCATGAAATATTGTTAAGTATAGATCAAAAGGAAGAAGTTACTAATAATCTAGATCATCCTTTGATTGTTCCATTGCTAGAAACTTACAAAGATGTCTTTCCCACTGAAGTACCTCACGGCTTACCCCCTAAAAGGAACATTCAACACAACATTGATCTTATTCCTGGAGCTATGTTACCTAATAAGCCTGCTTATAGAACAAACCCTAAAGAAATCGAAGAGATAAGGAGGCAAGTGAATGATTTGTTGTCTAAAGGCATGATTAGAGAGTCTTTGAGTCCTTGTGCTATTCCAACTCTCTTAGTTCCTAAAAAGAATGGTGAATGGCACATGTGTGTTTATATTAGAGCTATTAATAAGATTACTATTAAATATCGTCTTCCTTTTCCAAGGTTAAAAGATTTACTAGATGATCTTAATGGTTCTAAAGTGTTTTCTAAGATTGATTTGAGGAGTGGATACCATCAGATTCGAATTTGTGAAGGGGATGAATGGAAGACTGCCTTTAAGACAAAGGAGGGATTGGATGAATGGCTTGTTATGCCATTTGGATTGTCGATGCTCCAAGAACTTTTATGCGCCTAATGAATCAAACTATGAAGCCATTTATTGGCAGATTTGTAGTTGTTTACTTTGATGATATACTAGTATATAGTGTCAATGAATGAGAACATGTAAAACACTTAGAACAAGTGTTTATTGTATTGAGAAACGAATGCTTGTATGGAAACTTAGAAAAATGTCATTTCTTTTCTAGTCAAGTTGTTTTCCTAGGATTTATTATATCTAGTGAAGGAATTAAAGCTGATGAGAAGAAGGTTCAAGCAATCAAGGAGTGGCCTACTCCTACCTCAATGCAACAAGTTCGAAGTATCCATGGCTTAGCTTCGTTTTATATGAGAGGTTTGTTCGAAATTTCAGTGCCATCATGACACCTATTACTGAAATCACAAATTTGAAGAAGTTTGAATGGAACAATCAAGCTAATAAGGCATTTGAGGAGGTAAAAGCTCAATTAACTAGTGCTCCTATTTTAGCTTTACCTAACTTTAGTGAAGTTCTTGAGGTAGAATGTGACGCATCTGGCGTGGGCATTGGAGCTGTTCTATCTCAAAATGGTAGGCCCTTGGCTTACTTTAGTGAGAAATTGAATGAGTCAAAACGAAAGTATTCAACTTATGACAAAGAGTTTTATGCTTTGGTTCGTGCCTTGGATCATTGGAGGCTTTATCTCATTTCTAAGGAGTTCATTCTCCATTCTGACCATGAATCTCTTAAGTACCTTCAAAGCCAACAAAAGTTGCAGCCTAGACATGCTAAATGGGTGGAATACCTTCAAACATTCCACTTTACAATCAAACATAAGGCTGGAAAGATGAATAAAGGTGCAGATGCTTTATCTAGGAGGTACTTGTTACTTTCTACCCGAAGTCCTAAGGTGATGGGGCTTGAATTATTGAAAGAATGTTATGTGGAGGACAAGGACTTTGGCGTGATGTTTGATAAGTGTCATAATCATCCTTTTGGGGAATACTATCTCCTAAAGGGATTTCTTTTCAAGGGAAATCGCCTTTGTATTCCTAGACATAGTATGAGAGTGTCCTTAGTCAAGGAGTTTCATGAAGGAGGACTTCCTGGTCACTTTGGGATCGAAAAGACATTGATTCTTGTGAGTGATTACTTCTTTTGGCCTAGATTGGCAAGAGATGTAGAGTTCTTGATCAAGAGGTGCTTAGTTTGTCAAAAAGCTAAGGGTCATTTGCTACCTCATGGGTTGTTCATGCCCCCTTCCTATTCCTCAAGCACCATGGGAGGATGTAAGCTTGGATTTTATTACCTATAACCAAACGCCAAAAAGATTCAATTATGGTGGTGGTTGATAGGTTCTCTAAAATGGCACACTTTATGGCGTGCCATACTACTAATGATGTTGTTTCTTGTGCTAACTTGTATTTCTGGGACATTGTTAGATTGCATGGAGTTCCAAGGTCGATGGTTAGTGATCGAGATTCCAAGTTCCTAAGTCACTTTTGGCTTACACCATGGAAGAAGATGGGAACAAAGCTCAAGTTCAGTACCTCTAGCCACCCTCAAACTAACGGCCAAACAGAGGTCACCAATAGAACCCTAGGAACCCTACTTCGTAACCTAGCTACAAAAAGTCCTAAACAATGGGAGGAGATGTTACCTCATGCGGAGTTTGCCTACAACCGAGTCCCTAGCAAGACTACTGGTCTTAGTCCATTCTTTGTGGTCCATGGTTAAAACCCTTGCATACCTATTGACTTAGCCCCTTTTCCTACCACCACAAAATAAATCCATGACGCCGACATTAGATTGAAAGAGATCCAAAAGATACATGAATATGTGAGAGAGAAGATTGAGAAAGCCAATGAGAGAACAAAAGAGAGGATAGACAAGAAAAAGAGGGATGTTCAATTCAAAGAGGGTGATATGGTTTGGATTCATCTTAGGAAGGAACGTTTCCGTTCTAAAAGAAAGTCTAAACTAAGTCCAAGAGCCGATGGTCCTTTCAAAGTTCTTGAGACGGTCAACAACAATGCATACAAGATCGAATTGCCAGGAGATTATGGAGTTTCAGCTACTCTCAGTGTTGCTGATTTGAGTCCATTCTATGATGATGAAGAATAGCTACCAAGTTTAAGGTCAAACTCTTCCAAAGAAGGGGAGGATGATGGACGTCCATCTATTTCCATTGATCTTAATACTAAGAACATGGTTGCTTCCATTTTAAGGGATGTTCTGAATTCCCTTAAGTCCATTGAGTCCTTAGAAAATGTTCTTAGCTTAGTTAATTAATTTTAGCTAAGTTATTATCTTTCATTTGCTTTATTAGAGTCCTAGGAAGGTCATATGTACTAATAACATGTCAGATTAACTAGGTTAGTATCAGTTTCTTTTATTTCCTTAAAGTCCGAAAATGACTATGTAAACTAAGTAGTTGAGTTGTATTTTCTTTTCTTTTAAATTAGAGAGTCCAATTAGGTTGTAAAACACTACTATGGACGTGTGAAGAGTCAAAGAAGCAAGGAAGAGGCGCCTATAAGAAAGGAAGACCAACTACAATCAAGGAATGAACCTAGACAAGCTTTGAAGATGAACCTAGACATGAGGAATGAGTCCACAACTACTTACTAAAATCTAGGCGTGTAAAAATGAAGAATGGCGTGTGGAATTGCTGAAGTTTACTCTATTCTAGCCGTCCTTCCTCCCTTTGAAATTCAAAATAGGCGCCTAACTTCAAACCACCTTTGAATTAGTCTCCTACTTTCAAGGGGTGTTGAGGGAATCAAGGAGAAGCTACATTTGAAGCTACAAACGACCATATTCACGTCCAAGGAGCATTTAGACACTATTTAGGACATGTTCTCATGTAATTATCTTAGTGTATTAGTAGTAGTTATATTATTTTTAATTAATTACTTTTAATTTTCAAAAATAGGACCTAAGGACATGTATTTAAAGGACCTCAAGTTTAATGAAAAAGACACATGACTTTGAATCCAAACTTTGAGTTTATATTTGCTTTGATTAATAATCTAATTAATCTAAGTGCCTTTGCTAGCTTAATTCTTTAGCTTGAATTAAGTGGTATTCTTAGGAACCTTAAACTTGACTTAGTGGTGAATCTACATCTTAGTTAATTTAAGATAGGCTAACTCTATCAATTCTTATATTTCGACTAATCCATAGCCGAAATATAACACGTGTCATCGGGAAAGACCTTGTCTAGAGGCAAAAAGGAGAGGAAGGGAACACACTAGAGATCTGATCGAGTTCACTGAAGATCCCTACTTTATCTGATGCGGATTCGAACATGCATAGTCCTTCTCTAATCTATCTTTATTGCTTTATAGTTAATAGAGTCATGGTTTTTGTCCTTTACTCTTAAAGTTGGGAATTTTTACATGATCCAAGAGTTTTAGTTAATTTAATTAAGTCCTTAATTGTCATTTATTTTCAGTAAATACATTGGCCGAAAATCCCTTGTGATTTCGGTCATATTAGGGTATTAAGACTTGTACTCCAAGTATGCAAGTTGCATGCTAGTTGGCATTAGTTGTAATATCCTCTTAGATTTCATTGACACAAGGAGTGTAAGGGAGGAAAGCTGTCCAGATTTTTGGTCCTTTTAAGGGGGATTTGATCCTTATTTTCTCCTCTATTCGCTCCTAGAATCTAGGGATTTTGATGCAAGTTGCTAGGTTGTACGTTTCCTATATTATGTTGGATGATTTTTGGCCCTAGGGATTGCTTGGGGGTCAATTAGTTTTCTTGTAATACTTAAAAATATTGATATGATGATCAATAAAGAAATGTGTGTGATTTTGATTAAAAAACTTGTCTTTGAATTTTAATTGTTCTGTCAATTAATTTTCGCCCACTTAATAATTTGTAGGAGTGCTTATTATTGAGTGTTTAGTCTACATAATTCCAGTAGTAGTTTAAGGGAGATTAAGAGTTAATTAAAAAAGGTTTAGGAGTGTTCTTTTGAATAAACAATCCGGTTATTTTGATCCTTGATTTTCGGACTTAGGAAAATCTAACCTCGGTTCCTTGACTTGGATTTCATTGATTGAGACTCTTGAATTATCAATCATATCAATTGGTATCAGATCTTGAAGAGAAAGGAATGTTACATGGTTATTTTGAACATCCAAATACAAACAGTTTTCTGGTACGTTTTGTTTCAATTCGTTCTCTCAATTTACAACATCTTTTGGGTTATACTTGAGCCTAAACTGGTGTATCTCAAGTCTAGTTTACTTTCCTAAAATTTAGTAGAATTTTGAGTTCATTTGATATAGTTTCAAGACTGATTTTGTGGAAGGTGTTGATTTCGTACGAATCTGGCGCTACTGAATTGAAATTAAAAATGCGAATAATCTACCTCGTATTTTGAAGTGATTCAAATTGGAAGTGTTCCCCGAATCCAAAATTTTCTTGTGTTAAAATTTCATAATTTTTGACGAAGTGTAGCAACTGCAGTTTATTTTACAAATTTAGTTAGTTTTCTAGGTTTTTCTAGACAGGTTTAGAGAAATTTTTGGTCACGAATCATGGGGGATCGTCTGAAATCCTTAACCTCCTTAATAATCTTATTCTTAAGATGGATGTTTTTGAAGATTATAAAAACGAGGCCTAAAAACAGTTTAAAACATTCACTTCCATTGTTATGCAAAACAAAATCATATGTGGCCTGGGGAATTCAATGAGGAGTCTGAAGAACAAAGTTATCAGCCATGTCCCATTGATGATGATAGAGGTTTGAAACTAGACCTACCCAAATTTGCAGGAGATTCGGATCCAGAGGTATTTCTTGATTGGGTTAGGCAAATTGAGGAGTATTTGACTAAAAGGAGTATGATGATCGAAAAAGGTACAAACTTGCCACCATGAACTCACCAAGTATGTATCTTTAAGGTTGGAAAGGTTCAAAGCTCGAAGAAAGAGAGATGGAAAGGAACAAGTGAACACTCGGACTAGTTTGAAGAAGAAATTAAGAGCCAAATTCCTTCCTATAGAGTATAAGCAAGAGAAATACATAAAAACCCACATCTTCGATGCAAGAGACTCTTAATGTGGCTTATTACACACGAGAATTTGAAAGATATATTTTGTTTGTGATATGCAGGAAAAGGAAACTTTGAATATATCAAGGTACATCAAAGGCTTTACAAGGCAAATTGCGGATCAAGTAGAAGTGAAACATTTTGTTCCAAGAGAAGAGTTCAAGAATAGGAGAAAGTATTTCAAATTTCAAGGTAAGGGTCACATAGCAAGTGAATGTCCTAGCAAACGAGCAATTACTTTGAGACAATACCACACCATGCTTAAGAGGTTTATGAATTTATTCCCTAGAAAGAAAACGTGGAGGAAGAAGAAGAGGACTTCTTTGCGGAAGATTACTCGAAATTGATTGGTGTTGGTAGGAAAGTTATACATGTTGATTGTCAACCTGGTCAAGAACAACGAGAGAATTTATTTCATACACGTTGCAAAGTAGGTGATAAAACTTGTAATGTAATTATTGATAGTGGTTCTTGCACTAACGTTGTTTCTTGTGATGTGATAGACAAGTTAAATCTTCTTATTAGGGATCATCCACTACCCAATAAGTTGCGTTGGCTTGATATAATTCATTTTCTATTGGAAACTACAAGGATGAGCTATGGTGTGATGTACTTCCCATGAGTGCTTGTCACCTTTTACTTGGAAGACCATGGAAATTTGATAGGAAAGTTATCCATGAAGGGGACACAAATGTCTATTGTAGCAGCCCGGCCTCCTGAGCTGCTAGCTTAACACGCTTAGCAATCTCATACTTCAATGATCATGAAATCCATAATAATAAATAATACTTTTGATGAAACATGCAGTGGAAACAACCTTAAATACACGATCCTGGACCTGTGGGTTATGGGCCCACAAAACAATAACCTTTATATAATACTTCAATTACAGAGTCATTCGATCTCAATCCCAAAATAAAGGAATTAAATTAGAACATAAGTCATTGTAACAGACTCCTCGTATCCAAACTTAAATCTTAGGACTTTAACCCACAATTTATAATCTGAATCATAACTTTGCTCTCAACTCGATTCTGGCTTCTAACATAATCCTGCATCAAGGTTAGACTCTGCCACCCACCAAGTGACAGGCCACAGAAATGAAAAAAACAATCAGCAAAGCTGAGTACACACTGTATAATAGAAAATACATGTTTAGGTGTATTTTGAAACTAAAACATAGTTATAATAACAAATAGTCACATTCAACTCAGTTACTATAGTTTTTATTTACTCAAATCGTTTGGCATGAACGCGAATGGAGAGGGGTACCACGCAGTACCAGCTGTCTCCAAACTGTTGAGGGTCGTCACCCCACCTTTTATGTTCTGCTTACAAGACTTAACCCGGACATGTCCTATAACGCCAGAATTTCGCCCATCCTGCAAGGCAACAGCTAGGGACTCCCCGCCCTAACTCGGGTGCCTGTTCACGCCTCACTTTCATATTTGTAATTCAAGATATTTAATAATTCATACTTTAATACTCAATACTCATAATCCTCATCGATTCATCCTTAACTCATAGATTCCTTATCAACTCCCTTCAATTACTCTCGCTGTAGTAGTTAAGAAACATAGAGTTTTTATACTTGAAAATAGTCTTGAACGTAGTAACTTTGATTGAACTTAACCAATTATGCCTTAGAGACTTGATTAACACTTATACATATAATTCTATCAAGAGTATACCTATTATCGATCACTACACAAGTCCATGTACTTGACATATCCCAATTAGAAGTATAATCCCGATAACTTGGTGTATAACCGTTGTTTAGATCACATAAAACAACTTTAATGAACCTTAGCATGTTATGTCCATGTTTTGTACTCAATATACACATAATAAGATACACATCATAAGTAAACTCATTTCATAAACATGCTTCACACTAGAAAGAAACAATCACCTAACTATAAGTATGGAATTTTCTAGGTTAAAACCAAACTAGGTGTGTGTACCTTCACTTAAGAGGCTTTATTCAATGAAACTTCTTAATCCAATTGTTTCACTACTCCTATAGCTTCCCATGAATCAGTATCATGCTAAGAATTAGTTCAAACAAGCTTTTAAATATGAAAAACTAAGCTTAAACACAAGAGGTGTAATCTGTTGAACTTACATCAACTTATGTGATCTTTAAGCAAGGTTTTCTATATGATTTTAAGGTCTTAGGATTGAAACCAAATCTTGAACTATTGTTATGGATGTCCAGAAGTGTTATATGTAAAGAAAAGTAGGCGTCCAAGAGAAAGAAAGAAGAGAAAAGAGGCGAAAACCCAGAACAGGTATATATACCCTGTTCTGGCGGTACCCAAGGGGGAGGGAAATGGGTTCTGGGCAAGGTCGGTTTCTGGGTATTTCTGGGAGGTTCTTGCTTGTGGTGGTAGCTTGAGGTGTTGGCTTTCATGCACCCAAAGGGTTTTAAGTGATCGACACCCAAGTAGCTGCTAAGAAGCCTTCTTTGAGCATAGGTCTGAGCTGTACTTTCAGCTGGCCAGTTTTTACTTAGTGAGCAATTTACCTTAGTGAGCCACGTAATTCTTGGGCATAAATGACCATTTTGACCTTAAGACATCCCAAGCATGTCATATATCAAGTTTGGTTAGGTTCTAAGCACGGATTCAACCCCGAAAGGCTCTTTAACTGGAAGTTCGTTGCTACCCGATAAAACGATCTCTATACGATTTTCACAATCTTAATGAATAAGGCTCTTAAGGGCCTTCTAACTTATTTATAGGATTCCAAAACCTTCTAAACCAATAAGAATGGTAGATCTTACCCACTTTTTTCCTCGTGTGGTGTTAAAGAGTATTCTAATCTACTTAAAGGGCTGAAACCAATTGAAACCTTAACACATCTAGCAATCCAAGTAACTCTCTTCACCTGAAATACTAAAACCCTAAAATCCTATTTGAATAACTTAATACAATTAGCTTTAAACTCAACCTGCTTAAAATTCAGGCTATTACATCTATTCAGTCTGGTGGGTTCAAGGAGGGTGCGCTTACATCCATTAACTCCCCAAGAAATAATGTCCAAGAAGAAACGGGATTCAACCATACGAGAAGTGCCAAAGTACTTGAATGACAGGCTACATAAAAACAAGAAAGAGAGGCATGCTGCCATTTTGAGTTTGAGAAAGGAATTTTCCTTAGGTTGGTGATTACGTGTTTTTGAGCTTGAATGCACAAAAGGTATTCAACAATTCAAAAGGAAAGCATGAAGCCCACTGAAGAAGGTCCATTCAAGGTGGTCCATCAGGAGAATCATGATACATTTCAAATATTGTTTGTTAAAGGAATTTGTGCATCCATGAGAGCTTGTGATATTGTTCCTTGTACTTTGGAAGGAACTTGAGGACAGGTATGCTTTTAAGAGGGAGGGAATGATGCGGATTAGATCATGCATAATCCTTCTCTAATCTATCTTTATTGTTTTCTAGTTAATAAGATCATTGCTTTTGTCCTTAACTCTTAAAGTTGGAAATTTTTACATGATCCAAGAGTCTTAGTTATTTAATTAAGTCCTTGATTTGTCATTTATTTTCAATAAATACTATGGCCGAAAATCCCTCGTAATTTCGGTCATATTAGGGTATTGAGTCCGTGTACTCCATGTATGCAAGTTGCATGCTAGTTAGCTTGAGTTGTAATCTCCTCTTAGATTTCATTCACACTGGGAGTGTAAGAGAGGAAAGCTGTCCAGATTTTCGGTCCTCTTCAAGGGGGACTTGATCCTTATTTTCTCCTTTATTCTCTCCTAGAATCTAGGGATTTTGATGCAAGTTACTAGGTTGTAGTTTTCTAAATTATGTTGGATGATCTTCGGGCCTAGGTTTTCCTTGGGGGTCAATTAGTTTTCTTGTAATACTTATAAATATTCATATGATGCTCAATAAAGAATGTGTGTGATTTTTATTAAAAAAAACTGTCTTTGAATGTTAATTGTTTCTTTCAATTAATTTCCGCTCACTTAATAATTTTCCGGAGTTTTTATTATTGAATGTTTAGTGTAATTAATTTCAGGAGTGGTTTAAGGTATATTAAGAGTTAATTAAAAAAGGTTAAGGAGTGTTCTTTTTAATTAACATATACGGTTACTTTGATCCTTGGTTTTCGGACTTATGCAAATCTAACCTTGGTTCCTTGACTTGGATTTCATTAATTGAGACTCTTGGATTCTCAATAATATCACTATCCTTATGGATATCAAAGACCATCGTGATCTCAAGGCTCCACCGGAGATGAAAACCCTCTTTAAGCAGAGATAGAAGTATTGCCACTTCCATAAGGATTGTGGGCATGAAACAAATGAATGAAAGCATATGAAATGAGCTTTGGAAGAATTAGACCAGCAAGGAAAGATGAATTCTTACCTGCCCAATGCCGGTCGAAAGTTCCACAAAAAAGAAAACAAGCAGTCCAAGAAGAAAGACGACGAAGGTACAGATGAGGATGTGGTAATGGTCAGATATGAAGGCTTTGCCGCCAGAGGACCAACAAATAGAGGGTACAAGAATTATGTCCGCGAACTCGACCAGAAAGATTAGAGAAGTCCAACGTTTGACTAGGTGCTTGACTGCACTTGGTAGATTTTTGTCCAAGTCTGGTGATAAGTGTTATCACTTCTTCCCCACCATAAGGCAGAAAGCTCATTTTTTGAATGGACGCCTGAGGCAGAAGAGGCTCTTAATCATGTTAAAGATCTTTACGACAGCTGCCTAGATTGATAAGCCTGGCAGAGGAGGACAGCCTGTCAGTGCAATCTTAATAGCTGAGCATCGCAATGTGCAAGTACCAGTCTATTTTGTGAGTCACGTCCTAGGAGATGCTGAGCTACGTTATCCATCTATAGAAAAGTTTGGCCAGGCATTGGTAATGGCCAGCTGGAAACTACGACCTCACTTCTTGGCTCATTCGATTTTGGTATACACCAACCAGCCCCTAAAGTAGGTGCTCCAAAAATTGGATGCCTCTAGATGAATGCTAACGTGGGTTGTCGAGTTGAACATGTTTGACATTACTTTGACCCATGGAAAGCGATTAAAGGCCAAGCTTTAGCTGACTTCATAGTTGAGCTAACTCGGCTAAATGGCTTTCATTACAAAAAAGATGATCATGACAAGGGTAAGAAAATTAGACTTTGATGGTGAAAGGATCATCCACGTCCAATGGTTGTGGGGCAGGAATAATCGATCTTTGAATCTCTAGAAGGAGACAGGTTCGAATATGCAATGACGTTTCACTTCCGTGCCTCCAACAATGAGGTCGAGTATGAGGCACTATTAGCCGGCATTCAAATGTGTTAAACGGCGGGAGCCTAAGAAATCGAACCAAAACCATATTCACTCCTAGTGGTAAGTCAAGTTAAGGGAGATTACGACTGTAAAGAAGCGGCTATGAGCAAGTATGTTGAGCTCATCAAAGAGGAAGTTAAAACATTATAGAGGTTCGACCGTGAACAAATCCTAAGGTCTTCAAACAATCAGGCAGTTGCACTTTCCAAACTAATAAGCTTAGCGGCTTGTGATGCCCCTAGGACTGTGTTTTGGGAGGTGTTGAGTGATAGGTTTTAGTCGTGTCACCTAATAAAAAATAAACCTACGGACCTCTAACTAGGTAGTCAGTGGAAGCAGGGTCGAATCCACAGGGAGACAGAGTTTCTAAATCAATATTCAACCAATTCAGCTACTCCAGATGAATTCAGGAAGGAAATAATTAAACTAAGGAATAGAATACGGAAGACTGAATAAATCGAGGATTAAACTATGGAATAAAAGTCTAGGGTATTAGGTCGGTCCACCATGCTTATACCAATCAAATAGGGTCAACTACTATCAAAACCTAAGTCAAGAGTCGGGGGATTAGAGCCTATGTTGAGCTATGGTTAAGACTCAACGCTCATAGTTCAACATACGCCGCATGTTCACTAACGTAATCAGAACTACTGATGTGTCCTAGGCCTCTAGTCGTAAGACGGATCTGTGCAAACAACTATTAACCACAAGCAATCAATGAAATTGTACACTGACATTAATTACTCAATAAGAACAAACCACATCACAATCACCCTAATCAAGCCCTATAAATTAATAGAAATCTAAATCACAATCATGGTATAAACATGGCTTTCCTATCTAACACCCTAGAAAGGGAACTACTCACTCATAATCGAATTGACAATAATAAAACTAATTTGAAACCCTAATAATTGCATCATGAACAATTAAATAAATAAGCTAAGCAATTAATAATAATAAAAGAGATTAGAGTAGAGAAGAATACCAATTGACGAAAAGTAGGAACTTTTATTGAAATCGAAACAGGTTTGATCACCTCTACATAAATCTAAAGTGTTTGAATTAAACTAAGAGCAATGTAGAATAAAACTAGTCTAAAACCTAATGAAAGATCAATCAAAGATCCTTGAAAGATAATGAGGAAAAGGTATTTATAATACCCCTCAAGTTCACTAAAAACGGAGACAAAAAGTGAAAAAGCGCGATAAAAGCACCAGACCCGATCGGGCCCGAGCACAGTACCCGATCGGGTCCACATACAAATTCGCCCAACTTTACTTCTGGGCTCTGGCAGCAGCAGTGCAGCAATAAAGCGAGAAGACGGCCCACCCGATCGGGTCGGGCGGTAGTCACCCGATCGGGCCAGGCGACGAAATGTGTCAGCAAGTTCCTCTCGAAAGCAGCAGCAGAATGAGACCAAGCAGCACTCCACCCGATCGGGTCGGGCGGTGGTCACCCGATCGGGTCTGGGGACATGCTTCCTCGCCCGATGCGATCGGGCAATCCTCGCCCGATCGGGTCCGCAACTTTTATACCCGATCATAAATACTTCGCCCGATCGGGCTATTTCTGCCCGATCAATACGCGGAATATTCTTTTTTGACTCCTTTGCTCTCTAATCTTCACGTTTAGGGGTCTTGGGACCTCCTAAACTATCCATAAAGCTCGTGAGCCACCCTACGTGCCTCATAACATCTCGTAAAGCCGTGGTTGCTTCCAAATGGCTCGGGAATAAGGAGAAAACTCCATAAAACCTGCAATTCAATACTAAAACACGAAACCACAACTGCATACGAAAGTTAGCACAAAATAGCTCCCAAGAGCTCCAATGACGCACAAATTAGCTTGTAAATAAGGGAGAAAACTCTATATAAATACGTGATATCATTGAGTCTAAAGAGTATCGAAAAGGAAGAGACATGTTCCTTGAAAGGGGCACAACCTGGATGAACCCCATTGTGAAGTTTAAAACCACTTGCGAGTTGCCCGAAGATTCCATGGAGGTTAAGTACGTCAGGGCTACGGACAAGTACTTTATGTTACGGAATGGAGGACTGTATAAGGTAGGCTTTAATAAGGTATGGCTGAAGTGTGTAAGTAAGGAAGATAGTGTTGACATCCTAAAAGATCTACATAAGGGAGCATGTTCCTCCCACATTGGGGGCTATGAATTAGATGGAAAAGCTCTGAGAACGGGTTATTTTGGTTGACCCAAAAATATGACACTTTGGATTATGTAAAAAGATATGACAGTTGCCAAAAACATGCCAATCTCCATCAAAGGCTGTCCAACTTACTCACTCCTATTAGTTTCCCCTACCGTTTGCAAAGTGGGGCGTTTACGTCCTTGGTGCATTTCCTATGACAGGTGGACAGAAGAATTTAGTTATAGTACTTGAGGATTACATCCGCAAATGGGTAGAGGCAGAAGCCGTCATAGGTATTACTATAAAAGACGTCAAGATTTTCATTTGGAAAAATATAATCACCCGATTCGGTATGCCCCAGTCAATAGTTTTTGACGATGGACCACAATTCGAGACGCCTATGCTAAAAGACTGGCTAGTTGAGAGAGACATCAGGGAACACTTTGCAGTTGTAGCCCATCCACAGGTAAATGTCCAGGTAGAATCTTTCAACAAGATTCTATTAAATGGCATAAAGAAGAAACTTGAGAACGCCAAGGGACTATCGGTAGAGGAGCTAAAGCTAGTATTGTCGTCAGTAAGGACAACGGCTAAAAATTAAACAGGAGAAATACCCTTTATTGTTGTCTATGGTGGTGAAGTTGTACTAGCCATAGAGGTAGAAGAACCTTCCCTTAGAGTCATGTTATATGACAAAGATGCCAATTGGCCAGCTATGCGAACAACTCTTGAACAATTACCAGAAGTCAGGGGAAATGCTCTTTTAAGGATGCATCTATATAAGCTCAACATGACAAGAGAGTTCAACAAATGGGTGGTCAGAAGTCCAATGAAGGTAGGAAATCTGGTACTGAGAAAAATGGAGGTTGTTGGCATAGCAAAAGAACAAGGAAAACTCACCCAAAACTGGGAAGGACCGTACATGATTGTCGAAGAAGTAAGAGACGGACTTATCGGTTATAGGACATGGAAGGCCGGCCCATCCTGCACACTTGGAGTTCTGACAATCGTCGACGATATCATATCAGGGCAATGTACTATTGAAAAAAAAGTGTCTTGGCGCATTAGAGATTAGATTTGTATCCATTTAACTTGGCGTTAGCCCAAGCAAAATTCACATAATACAAATTCTACTTCTCTCATATTTGCTATCAATTCTTTTTTAGAGTTTTACTAAGTCATTTCATTTTGGGGCAAACAATGGTCGCAACCTATTAGTCTAAAGGCGGAAACATACTACAGTAAGAACATAAAAATGAAACACTTAGATAAAATCTCGATAAAAAAAGATGATTGTCGATGGACATAGTTAATTGTCGCTGAACCCTAGTAAGGCACTTCAACGAAGACAAAAACCTCCACTTACTCATATAATAAAACAAATAGACAGTCTTCCAAAAAGAAGAGCGTCATAGAAGTTTTAAAAGGTGAAAAACACCAGACGAGTATGGCTCCAAGAAGGAGGTCGTTTGGGAACTCATAAACACTTCGAAACAACGAAGTTAAATCTTGCACACAAAATGTCTGAAAAGCTGGCATCATCAAGAAAGGGTAAAACAAACGAAGCTAGCTCCTTTTTACAGGATGTCCAAAGGTTATTTTGACAATGCCTAGGTTTCCTAGGACGAAAAACGTTTGAAGCCCAGAGGCCTTAATCACAACCTAAGAGTGAATTTAATTAGCAAACATGGACTAGACGCTCTTTGCTTATAATGAATAAGCGTCCATAAGGTCCACCTTGTTTGAAGAACATCTGCCCAAATGGATATTAACTAGAATTGATATTGATTAAGTTACTTAATGAATGTCTAGGAAAGAATAATTTCAGACGTCCAAGTTGATATTAAATAAAGTTGATATTGACTAAGTTACTTAATGAACATATGGAAAAGAATAATTTCAGACGTCCAATTTGATATTAACTAAAGTTGATATTGACTAAGTTACCTAATGAACTTTTGGGAAAGAATAATCTCTGACGTCCAAGTTGATATTAACTAAAGTTGAGACTGACTAGGTTACTTAATGAACATGCGGGAAAGAATAATTTCATACGCCCTGGTCGATATTAACTGAAATTGATAATGACTAAGTTACTTGAGGAACGTTTGGGAAAGAAAAACACCAGACGCCCAAGATAAAGTTCTATTTGTTTTGGACGACCAAGTCAATGCAAGGATCCAACCAAGTAAAACTATTTTAGCTATTAGCTAGGTTATTAGTGGTTGCCTAGAATTTATGCATGGTTGAATGACTAAGTATGATACAACCAAGTAAAACTATATAGACGATCAGTTAGAGGAAGTACTAACGAGGCTATTTCACACTTAGCAAAATATTTATAAAGTAAAACGTTAGGCAAATACAAGATCATGGAGAAAAACGATAACTTCATTGATAATCATAAGATTTTACAAAAGATGGCTTATTGGCCGAAGTACATAGCAGGAGTAGACGTCTTACAAAGGTCAGGAAAAAGAAAATAGACGTTTTACAAAAGATGGATCCTTGGCCGGGAAAAAGGTTAAAGGGTCAGTTGGTTGCCCATCTTTGCCAAGCAACCAAGGACAGACGTTCATAGCATAAGAATGACATGTCTAGAGAAGAAGCCCCATGGACAAAAGTGGCAACATCTTAGCCTCGTCTACAAGTTGGATAGTCTAAGAAGGGATACATATCTACCTATGGAAATTTGCAAAGGTGAGCATCCAAAACAGTAGAGGTAACAAACAACTAGCAATGTAACTTTAGGCCATAATTTTCAGTTGACCTCATAAAAGGGAAAATTATATCAAGTTTCTAATATAGTTGAACATCCTCGTCCTAAGGCTTATCTGCATCCGAAGAGTCGGGCTTGTCAGTAACCTCTTCCCCGCCAAAATCCACAAATTTGGGGTACTCCTCCTCCTTAGCTTAGCCTTGTAGAACGCCTCTTAGTACTCTAGACGTCCGGTGTACCTAAGGACCTCTTCAGCATCCGCCATTAGCTTTAAGGCTTTATTTTCCCAGCTGACGGCTACATCAATGGATTCATTTATGGCCCCTAGAGAGTCTTCATGATGCTGCTTCAACTCCCGTTTGAGGCCAGATTCCTCTCTTTGTAGCTCAGCAGCAACCATCAAATCCTAGTTCAGCTCGTCCAGAACCTCAGAAGGAGCAGTGGAGAGAATAAGCTCTGATTAAGCCTTTTCCTTGAACACCTGTTCAATCTTGATGAGCAACCGCTTGTTCTCCCCCTCTAAGACAACCAACCTCTTCTCCAAGGCAAGATGAGTCTTGTTCTGCAAGACCTTAGCCTCGGCCATCTTTTTGATGGGATGTCCCCAACATTCTTCTTATTCTCCAGCCGGAGCTTCTTCATTGCCTCGTCCAAATAAATAGCACGTAGAACAAACTGAAAAAGATGAACATAAAGGGTGAGTGTTTGAAAAAAATATGATTAAAGACGTCATGAACACAAGACAAAAACGATTAGTACCTCCATGGCCATCTGGGTTAGGTAACCCACACAACCGGCCTTAGCCCCTTCATAGCCTTCAAGAAAGCGTTAGGGTAGGAGCAGAAGACGTCCCTGATGATCTTCTCTCTCTCCTTCTTAGACTTCTTGGAGAAGGTCGGTACGCACTCTTCAGACGAGTCGGCCGAACTTTCCATGGCCGCTTCCTCCTATAGTTGTTACGACGATCTGAAACACACGAACTATCAACCTTGATTAAATAGACGACCGTCAACTGGTTGGATTGACTCATAGATCGCATAGAAACTCGAACGATTTCAACCACTAATACTGACTAGAAGACAAGGGCGTCTGGGGGAATTCGTCCATTGAGCCTAAAGACAACTCCACTAAGTACTAAGCGTTGGGGCTCAGTGTTCGAGGGCAGAGCCTCGACGTCCGCAACAAGTTTCAAGGGCATTACAAACAACCCTAACTAACCGGCTAGCTCATCCCTAGTCAAGGGATGAGGAGCGGTTGCGCCCACTTGTTAAAGGGGGACAACTAACAGAGATTCGAGTGCCTCGGCCTTTGACACCTTCTTTTTGGGCACAAAGTCCTTTGGTTTCTTTGTTGGCGGCGTTTCAGCTGTAGCCGCCGATCTTTTCTTGCCGGGCTGGGGAGTGGGCCCTATGCCTTTGGACGTAGAGGCACTTGCTTACACAAAAGAAAAATATAAGTTAGCTAGATATGAACGACTTAGATACTTCTATCAAAAGATCACAAGTTGGACAATTGTGGCCCAAAAAATGAGACCGCCTGAGAAAGCAAACCTAGACGTCCCACATTAGCCAAAGAACAGACCACAAGCTGGACGTTCGTGGAACAAAAAAGAAAAATGTCCAAATCCACTCAGACGACCAACTATCCAAAATATGACATAAGACGTCCAAGACATAAGAAAGGAAGACGTTGGAATACTTTTTGAACGTTCCACCTAAACAAGACATTCTTGGAAGAGCATGGATCGTAGAAGGAGAACGTCTGATAAATCATAGACGCCCTCCTCTTTCTGATCAATCCTGTTCCAAACAGAATCCAAGACGTCCAAAGAAGGACGTCCAGCCACTCCTTAGACGTTCTTCTACTTTTTGTCATCCTCGTCCCTAGTCTAAGCATGTTTGGACGAGTAAGACTCGTATGAGGACGGACGACCAACAAGAGCTAGATGTCCTCCTCAATCGGGTCACCCTTGTCCAAGGTCTATGTTTCGGCTTGCCAAGATCTAGAAGTTCTATTTACAAGGCGGTCTAAAATACATAGAAACTTACCAGGGTTTCCCCCTGCTTATCAGCGGCTGGTTTGCATGCTGCCACCATCAAAACCTTGACGGACTTGCTCATATCAATCTTCCTTCGCTTACATTTGGGGAGATCAGTACGAGCAGCTTCTACAAAAACCACGAATACATATATCTCAGATGACAAACAATGGGGGACAAACAAGTGAAAGTGCCAAAGTGTTTACCTATATCCCTGCCCTGCCTAAGACTAGCAGCGACCAGGAAATTGTCGTCCCGGAAGTATAGCTTTTCAGGGGGTAGCCATTGAGCTGGCCTCATGAAGGGATCTTGACCCTCCACGACATGTTCCTTGGTTGCAAAGGTGCTGACCAAGTGTTCCTCATCCTCGTCATTGAGGTCCAGCCAGGAGGCACCTCGACTATAATTCATCACCGCCCGGCTGTTGTACCTTATTTTCGAGCCATAATAAAATTCTCCTTCCAATCATTCATATTAGACGACTTGTCCAAAGCAGTCAGATAGCCAGATCTATTGCAAAAACAACAAGTGAATATGAGTGAAGACGAACAATATGGGAGTAATCCCACTAAACCTACAAGTAGCGATGAATGAAAAGATGCTCATCAAAGAATTGGGTATTAGTTGGATTTGCCAAATCCCATAGTACTTAAGCACTTGTTCAATGAACTCGTGCAAAGGAAAACGAAGCCCGGTGTCGAGGGCCAGCCTATACACATGAAAATGGCCGTCAAGGGCCTTAGAAATGGTATTTTCCTTGCTGGGCACCACCAACTCATAGCCCGACATAGGAATGGTAGAATGAAAAAGGGGAAAGTTATTGTGTACCTTATCCAGCCACTTATTGTTGGCAAGGATAAGGCTGTGGTCAGATGAGGGCTCTAGACGCTCTCGCTCAAGCACGGTTTAAAGTAATCATAAAGAGGTGATGAAGAAGTTAGAGGATGTAGTAGAAGTCGTTAAAACCCCTCCCTCTCCTAATACTTAAACACTACTCTTTCTTAGCTTTAATTAATTTTGGGAACACTACTCTTTTGTTGGAAAACTATTTTCTTTCGTTCTTTTTGGCGCACTTAAGGAACAATGTTATCTTCCTAATCTTTATATATATGCTTATGTGCATGTGTGCATCTTTGAATGGCTAATATTACTTGTTTTAAGGAAAAAGCATGCCTTTACCTCTATTGCACGGGGACCAATCCAAAGGTGACACGTAACACTATTAGGGGCCCACACGTGTCAGCCTTAAAGGGATCACAAGTGTCCTCCTTTGTTGATGACATGTGGTAAGCCCTTGGTGCTTGACACGAATGACAAAAAGCCTTAAATAAGGTAAGCCTAAAAGGCTAAATAAAAACCTCGGCTACGCCACGTGTCAATTAATAAGAGGGCAGCCCATCTGAACACCCTATTTTACAACAAAACTAGGAGCCCCAAGCCCTCCTAACTCATATATCCCCATAAATGATGTATTGTCAAATTAGAGCATCTCTCCTAGATTTTATCTCTCTAAAATACTGACTTAAGCATCGGAGAGAGAATCAACCCAAACCCTCCAAGGGGGTTTCCTTCGTCTAGGTTCGGACCGAGGATGGAATCATTACCACACAAGTATCCTAAATTACCCTTTTACCCTTGAAGAACATCAAGCACACAACAACATATATAGCCGTCTGTGGGGCGACGTAGAGTAATGACTGATTGTCACTCCTCTAACATTGCATGAAATCGGAGTATGCAAGTTTTAGTAGAAGATACAGTCAAAGATGAACATCCACCTCGTGGACGTGACCACCGTGAGCCTGAGACGACAACAAGAAATCGTTGGATGAAAAATGGCCTTCCCTTACATCAAATAATTCTGGAAGAATATCGTGATCGTCTAGTGACTACTGCTCATTTGGAAACTCTTCTTAACAATTTCCAAACTAGGATTGCCGGAGTCGTCTAAGAACAACATGCTCTTCTTCAATCTTGGAAAGCACCAGACTAAAGCGACTTCCAATGATCATCGCTCAGGACGTCCCCCAAGGCCAATGCTGGACTTAGCCGACAGCCCCTTCCGGAACTTCCAGCGAGTTTCAAAAGGAAGGAGGTCAGCTAGGAGTGAGCAGTCGAGGAGGTTAAATTAGAATTTGGTACTCGAAGACCCCATGAGGTAAGGAGCTGCACTCCAAAGATAAACCTTGAGCACTGACGCCCATCAGTACTTAGGGGCAAAAAGAGCAGCAGCACAGCAACACTTAAACCCTGATTCAACTCCCTATCTGAGGGACCGCCCCTAGTCACTTACTCACATAGAGATGAGTAAGGGACATATGTTGAGGTTCGTGGGTTGTAACCAAATCGAAGATTCTCTACCAAGACCAGGGGAGAAAATCAGCTAGTAGGGCAACAAGGGGAATTACATGTCAATTGACCAACTCCATTCACGATCGGGATCATGAAAGCACCCCCTTACCCAAACATCAAGTCTTTTGATAGGATAACTGACCCGGACGATCATTCGTCGGCCTACAAACAACAGATGTATGTCCAAGCAGTGGACTATGCTACATGATGCAAGAATTTCAAGGCCACTCTCATGGGAGTGGCCAAAAAGTTGTTTAACAACCTTCCCCTAACTTTTGTTAACAACTTGACTGAGCTCAGTTATCTGTTCACTAATCACTTTGTGGCCAACCGATAAGAGCAAAATACAAGTATTCATTTAGGGAAGATCATTCAAGCGCCCGAGGAATCTTTACAAAGTTTGGCAACAAGATTTAAACTTGAGGCGCTCCAGCACCAAGACCTAAATGTTGGGATGTCCGTTGATGCATTCATTTGAGGCCTAAGGACAGGAAGCTTTAAGTTTTACTTGATAAAGAAGAAAGTGTTTACATCAGCCGAGGCCTTAAAAGAGTCTAAAGCCTTTATACATGCCACTAAGGTATGCATTGAGTCAAAGCATCTCGATCAGAAGAAAACTGAGGAAGTAGTCCAAGCGAAAAAGAGAGATCTTAAGAAGGAAGAAATATGGGTCGTGTCCTCGGCAAAGGCCTTGTCTAGAGGCAGCAGGAGAGGAAGGGAATGGACTAGGGATTCACTCGAGTTCAACAAAGATCCCTACTCTATCCTGATGGATAACAAAGACCATCATGATCTCAAGGCTCCATCAGAGATGAAAACCCCCTATAAAAGCAGAGATAAGGCTAGTATTGCCACTTCCATAAGGATTGTGAGCATGAAACAAATGAATGTATGCATTTGAAAAGAGCTTTCGAAGAATTAGCCCGGCAAGGAAAGATGAATTCTTACCTCCACAATGTTGGACGAAAGTTCCAAAAAAAGAAAGCAAGCAGTCCAAGAAGAAAGACAATGAAGGCAGTAATGAGAATATGGTAATGGTTATATACGGAGGCTTTGCTTTCGGAGGACAAATAAACCAAGGATGCAAGAATTATGTCACGAACTAGGCCTGGTCCTGACAGCCGAAAGATATAAGCAAGAGCCTTTTCCCAAAGTACTAATCAGTGAAGAACAGATAAAGGCAAAATAAGAACACCTCATGACGATCCATCGGTGTGGAAATGAAATTTACCAATATGAGAGTTCGTCGGATCTTGATTGATACAAGATGTTCCACGGATATCCTCTCAGTTGATTGCTTGTCACGATTGAAGTTTGACGAGCAAGCTGACACCCGTCCAACATCCTTTCATTATATTCCGAGGGGGAGTAATACATCCAATGGGTTCGGTGACCTCGCCTGTTATATTCCAACTATAGGTTAGTAAAAATATAAGAATTAATATGATTATGTTAACTTGTCTTAATTCAATATAGATATCGATGCACCACTAAGTTAAAGAATTAAGCTAGCAAAGGCACTTAGATTAATTAGATTATTAATCAAAGCAAATATAAAACTTAAAGTTTGTATTAAAAGTCTTGTGTTTCTCATTAAGATCGAAGTCCTGTAAATACATGTCCTTATGTCCTATTTTCGGAAATTAAAACAAATTAACTAAAACTAAAATAACCTCCACTACTTCAACTAACTAATTACATGTAAACATGTTTTAAGTAGTCTATTTATGGCCCTTGGACGTGTATATAGCCGTTGGAGGCTTCATGGACACTTCTTCCAGGATTCTCTCAACTTCCCTTGAAAGAAGGAGACTCATTCAAAGCTAGCTTGAGTTAGGCACCTATTTTGAAGTTGTGGAGATGCTGGACGGCTAGAATAGGAGAAGAGGTTGTAACAACCTCAACAACTTCAGCCACACACTCCATTTGCACGCCACTCTCTTACCCTCTTCATTGTGCACGCTTAGATTATAGGAAGTAGCTGTAGACTTGTTCCAACATAGTCTAGGTTCATCTCAAAGTATGTCTAGGTTCATTTCACACGTTAAAGCATCTTCTTGCTTGTAACTTGACTTCCTTGCTTGTAGCTCATCTTTCACACGTCCATAGGAGTAGCTACAAACTAATTTGACTCTCTAAGTTAAAAGAAAAGAAATAAAACAATTACAACTCAAGACTCTAACTGATTTTCGGACTTACATAAATAAAGCATGAAATACTACTCTAATTAACTTAATATGACATATTAAATTAACTGGAATAATCTATGACTCTCATAAGGACTCTAATAAAGCATTTAAAGATGGTAACTTAGCTAAACTTAATTAACCAAGCTAAGGACACTTTCAAAGGACTCAATGGACTTAAGGGAATTCTGAACATCCCTTAGAATGGAAGCAACCATGTTCTTCTATTGAGGATCAATAGAAATAGATGGATCTCCATCATCCTCCCCTTCTTTGGAAGAGTTGGACCTCAAACTTGGTAGCTCTTCTTCATCATCATAAAATGGACTCAAATCAGCAACATTAAATGTTGCTGAAACTCCATAATCTCCTGGCAATTCGACCTTGTATGCATTGTTGTTAATCTTCTCAAGAACATTGAAAGGACCATCGGATCTTGGACTTAGTTTAGACTTTCTTTTAGAAGGGTAATGTTCCTTCCTAAGATGAATCTACACCATGTCATCTTCTTTGAATTGAACATCTCTCTTCTTCTTGTCTATTCTCTCTTTTGTTCTCTCATTTGCTTTCTCAATCTTCTCTCTCACATACTCATGCAAATTCTGGATCTCTTTCACTCTAATGTCCGCTCCATAAATATATATTTTATGGGGGCAGGAAAAGGGGCTAAGTCAATAGAGGTGCAAGGGTTTTGACCATAGACCACAAAGAATGGACTAAGACCAGTAGTCTTGCTAGGAACTCGGTTGTAGGCAAACTCAGCATGAGGTAGCATCTCCGCCCATTGTTTACGGATTTTGGAAGCTAGGGAACGACTAGGGTTCCTAAGGTCCTATTGGTAACCTCTGTTTGCCCGTCAGTTTGAGGGTGGCTAGAGGTACTGAATTTGAGCTTTGTTCCCATCTTCTTCCAAAGTGTAAGCCAAAAGTGACTTAAGAACTTAGGATCACGATCACTAACCATAGACTTGGGAACTCCATGCAATCTAACAATGTCCCTGAAATACAAGTTAGCACAAGAAACAACATCAATAGTAGTATGGCACACCACAAAGTGTACCATCTTAGAGAACTTATTAACCATCATCATTGTTGAATCTTTTTGGCATTGGATTCTAGGTAATCCGGTGATAAAATCTAAGCTTACATCCTCCCATGGTGCTTGAGGAAGAGAAAGGGGCATGAACAACCGCTGAGGTAACAAATGGCCCTTAGCATTTTGACAAACTAAGCACCTTTTGATCAAGAACTCTACATTTCATGCTAATCTAGGCCAAAATAAGTATTCACTCACAAGCATAATAGTCTTTTCGATTCCAAAGTGACCAGCAAGTCCTCTTTCATGAAACTCCTTGACTAAAGGCACTCTCATACTATGTCTAGGAATACATAGGCGATTTCCTTTGAAAAGAAATCCCTTTAAGAGATAGTACCCACAAGCATGATTATGGCACTTCTCAAACATCACGCCAAAGTCTTTGTCCTCCAAATAGCATTCTTTCAACAATTCAAGCCCCATCACCTTAGGACTTAGGGTAGAAAGTAAGAAGTACCTCCTAGATAAAGCATCTACACCTTTGTTCATCTTTCCAGCCTTGTGTTTGATTGTAAAGTGGAATGTTTGAAGGTATTCCACCCATTTAGCATGTCTACGTTGAAGATTTTGTTGGCTTTGAAGGTACTATAGAGCTTCATGGTCAGAATGGAGAATAACTCCATGGCAATTAGATAATGCCTCCAATGATCCAAGGCACGAACAAAAGCATAAAACGCTTTGTCATAAGTTGAATACTATCATTTTGAGATAGAACAACTCCAATGCCCACGCTAGACGTGTCACACTCTACTTCAAAAACTTCATTAAAGTTAGGCAAAACTAGAATATGGACACTAGTTAGTTGAGCTTTTACCTCTTCAAACGCCTTATGAGCTTTTTTGTTCCATTCAAACTTCTTCCACTTTGTGATTTCAGTAATAGGTTTCATAATAACACTGAAATTTCGAACAAACCTCCTATAAAAGGAAGCTTTTCCATGGAAACTTTGAACTAGTTGCATTGAGGTAGGAGTTGGCCACTCCTTGATTGCTTGAACCTTCCTTTCATCAGCTTTAATTCCTTCACTGGATACAATAAAGCCTAGGAATACAAATTGACTAGAAAAAAATGACATTTTTCTAAGTTTTCATACAAGCATTCGTTTCTCAATACACTAAACACTTGTTCTAAGTGTTTTACATGTTCTAATTCATTGACACTATACACCAATATATCATGAAAGTAAACAACTATGAATCTGCCAAGAAATGGCTTCATAGTTTGATTCATTAGGTGCATAAAAGTACTTGGAGCATTTGATAAACAAAATGGCATAACAAGCCACTCATACAATCCCTCCTTTGTCTTAAATGCAGTTTTCCATTCATCTCCCTCAAAAATTCGAATTTGATGGTATCCACTCCTCAAATCAATCTTAGAGAACACTTTAGAACCATTAAGATCATCTAATAAATCATTTAACATGGGAATAGGAAAACGGTATTTAATAGTAATCTTATTAATAGTTATACTGTCAACACACATGCGCCATTCACCATTCTTTTTAGGATCTAAGAGAGTAGGAACAGCACAAGGACTCAAATACTCTCTAATCATGCCTTTAGACAACAAATCATTCACTTGTCTCTTTATCTCTTCGATTTCTTTAGGATTTGTTCTATAGGCAAGCTTATTAGGCAACATAGCTCCAGGAGTAAGATTAATTTTGTGCTGAATGTCCCTTTTAGGGGGTAAGCCGTGCAATATTTCAAGGGGAAGAAATGTTTGTAAGTTTTTAACAATGGAACAAGCAAAGGATGATCAAGATTATTTGTAACTTCTTCCTTTTGATCTATATTCAACAATACTTCTCTAAAAGGACTAAGTTCATGATAATTTGATTTCAAAAGAGTAGTAAGTGAGTGATATTTTTCTTTAGTGGAATGATGTTTAGAGTTAGGAATGGACATAATAGGAGTAAGGGTTACTTTCTTTCCATCTTTTGTGAATGAGTAAGTATTTTTGTAACCATCATGAATGACTCTCCTATCAAATAACCATGGGCTACCTAACAAAACATGACAGACATCCATAGGAATTACATCACACCAGATCTCTTCTTTATAGTTACGACCAATACTAAAAGATAATAGTAAACAATGAGTAACTGGAATACCTTTGCCTTGATTGAACCATTGAATCACATATGGCTTAGGATGTGGTGTTGAAGGGATCTTTAGCTTATCCATCATTGTTTGAGATGCCACATTAGTGCAACTTCCTCCATCAATGATCAAGGTACAAACCTTGTTCTCAATAGTACATCTAGTATGGAAAATGGCCTCTCTTTGTTGTGATTTCTTATGATCTATCACACCACTCAAATCTCTTCTAACCACCAAGAATTCACCCTCATCAGGACCAAAAATATCATCTCCATTATCCTTCTCTTCTAGGGTTTCAAACTCCATAAGACTCACTACCTTCTTGTTAGGACATTCAAAAGCAATATGTCCTAACCCTTGGCACCTAAAACACATCCTAGGGGCACGATTTGGAGTCAAATTAGTAGTAGTGTTTGGGGGTTTGGAATAGAGGGTTGAGTATGCTTAGAATGTTTGGCTTAGAATAGGGAGTAGATTTGGTAAAGGGGCGTGAGGCCTCCATTTTACATTGGTATTATGTTGCTTCTCAATTTTGTGCGCTAATATGATCCATTCTTCTAGAGTGTAAAAAGGATGCAATTCTACAACATTAGCAATTTTAATATCTAAACCACCAATAAACCTTACCAATGTTTGAGGCTCATCCTCTTTAACTTCACACTTCATGAGGTAGGATTCGAATTATCTAGCATAGTCCTCCACTGTTTTCGATCCTTGTTGTAGATGATGGAATTCGGCAAAGTTCTCTTGGACATAGTAAGTACGAAGAACCTTTTGTTTAAGGAGTTTCTTCATCTTTACCCATGCCTTGACCTTCTCTTTCCCTTGTCTCTCCCTCTTGGTGCATACACTAGCCCACCAAGTTGAGGCATACTTCCGTAGCTTAAGAGCTACAAGCTTAACTTACCTATCCTTCAGAATTTGTTAGTAATCAAAGACCCTCTCAACGGTCCTTAACCATTCAACAAACTCATCCGCATCAAGTCTACCATCATAATCAGGAATATCCACTTCAATGTCATTAAAGTTTCGTTGCAAGTTGTTATTAGGAGGAGATCTATAAGTCTCATCACTCTCTCTATCAGAATCCTCAAAGAGATCATCTCCTCTTTGTTTCCTAAGCCTCAAAGACATTTGCCTAAGTTGATCTTGCATCAAGGCCATTCTAGCCTCATTCTCACGTTTCTCTTCCTCCATAGCTCGAAGGATTTCTCTCCAATTTTCAGGAATTTGGCTTGATTCTAGCATTGTGTTTAGGGTATGTGTTTGGCATTGTGTTTGGGGTGTGTTTAGGATGAGTTTGTCTCTAATACCAAGATGTTATATTCCAACTATAGGTTAGTCGAAAGATAAGAATTAATATGGTTATGTTAGCTTATCTTAATTCAACTTAGATACAAATGCACCAATAACTTAAGATAAGGTTTCTAAGAACACCACTTAATTCAAGGTAAAGAATTAAGCTAACAAAGGCACTTAGATTAATTAGATTATTAATCAAAGCAAATATAAAACTCAAAGTTTCGATTAAAAGTCTTGTGTTTCTCATTAAGATCAAAGTCCTATAAATGCATGTCCTTATGTGATATGATTGCTACTCCAAGAGTCTCAATCAATGAGATCCAAGTCAAGGAACCTAGGTTAAATTTGCCTAAGTTCAAAAATAAGGCTCAAAGTAACCGGGTATGTTAATTAAAAAGAAAACTTCTGAACCTTTTTAATTAACTCTTAATCTCCCTTAAACCACTCCTTGAATTAAGTAGATTAACACTAAGTAATAAACACTCCTGAATATCAATTAGTGGGCGAAAATTAATTGAGAGAAACAATTAACATTCAAAGTCAAGTTTTTAATCAAATCACACATACCCTTGTATTGAGGCATGTAGTGTATTTATATAATAATATGATAAGAATTAACTTTTCCTCCAAGCACCTACATAGCCGAAAAATCAGCCAAAAATCTTAAGAGATTACAATCTTATGAACTTGCTATATAATCCCTAAAATCTAGGAGAAAATAAAGGAAAAGATAAGGGAAAGAAATCTAAGATAACGACCGAAAATAATCATCCCTAATCTTACCCAAATCACGCCTAGTGTGAACAGAATCCTAGCTCAACTACAACTTGCATACTTGGAGCACAAGGACTCAAAAACCCTAATATGTACTGAACATAAGGAGAAATTTGGCCCTTTTATTTGTTGAAATTTAAACGACTTAATTAAAATAACTAACCATGACTTTATTAACTAGAAAGCAATAAAGATAGATTAGAGAAGGACTATGCATGATTATGTCCTATTTTCGGAAATTAAAACAAATTAACTAAAACTATAATAACCTCAACTACTTCCACTAACTAATTACATGTAAATATGTCCTAAGTAGTGTAGTTATGGCCCTTGGACGTGTACATAGCCGTTGGAGGCTTCATTGACACTTCTTCCATGATTCCCTCAACTTCCCTTGAAAGAAGGAGACTCATTCAAATCTAGCTTGAGTTAGGCGCCTATTTTGAAGTTGTACAGATGGTGGATGACTAGAATAGGGGAAGAGGTTGTAACAAGCTCAACAACTTCAGCCACACACTCCATTTGCACGCCACTCCCTTTCCCTCTTCATTGTGCACGTCTAGATTATAGGAAGTAGTTGTGGACTTGTTCCAACATAGTCTAGGTTCATCTCAAAGTATGTCCAGGTTCATTTCACAAGTTCAAAGCTTCTTCCTTGCTTGTAGCTTGAATTCCTTGATTGTAGCTCATCTTTCACACGTCCATAGACGTAGTTACAACCTAATTTTACTCTCTAAGTTAAAAGAAAATAAATAAAACAATTACAACTCAAGACTCTAATTGATTTTCGGACTTACATAAATAAAGCATGAAATACTACTCTAATTAACTTAATATGACATATTAAATTAACTAGAATAATCTATGACTCTCTTAAGGAATCTAATAAAGCATTTAAAGATAGTAACTTAGCTAAAATTAATTAATTAAGCTAAGGACACTTTCAAAGCACTATATGGACTTAAAGGAATTCAGAACATCCCTTGGAATGGAAGCAACCATGTTCATAGATTGAGGATCAATATAAATAGATGGATCTCCATCATTGCCCGTCTGGATTGGAGACAATGAAAGGTCAAAGACAGTCTTCGTCAAATTTCTGGTTGTTTGAAATTTGACGTCGTACAACATAATCCTTGGCCGACAACTTTGAATCATGTAATAGCATTAATAGTGACTCATCTCATACTCATGAAGTTCGAAGGTGATGATTGAAATATTGGTTGTGTGTATGGAGATCAACAGACGGCCACAATATGTTACTAGACAACCGTAAGACCTTCGTCTTAGAGGAACGATACGTTCTAGACCCCCACCTCTCTCTTGGGGAAGCAATTTGAGGATTGTAAGACGGCCCTCACTCAATTGAGGAGGACGTCTAGGGTCCCAAATTCAGAGAAACAAAAGTTTATGGAATTCAAGGAGAAGCCAATCTCAGGTTCATCCGAAGAATTCATGAGTATTATGCGATCATTCAAAGAACGTCCAGAACCTGGGGAGGTTCTCGAAAATGTTAAGCTTGACAAAAAGCGCCCTAATCGTCTGCTTCAAATATGCTCGTCCTTAGAAAAAGAGTAAAAAGAACGTCTTATCCTCCTAACTTAGGGAATATCAGGACGTATTTGCATTTAGCGTTGATGAAATGCTAGGGATCAACCCCATTATTGCTTTCCACATGTTAAACGTAGATCCTAAGTTCAAGCCTATATAGAAAAAGAAAAGACACTTAGGAGAGGCTCAGAACAAGATTGTAGACCAAGAAGTGCAAAAGCTCCTAGACGCCAAGTTTATCAGAGAAAGTTGTTATCTTGATTGGGTTGCAAATGTCATCATGGTACCAAAGCCCAATGGAACATGGAGAATGTAAAGAAGATGGTCTTCTAATCCTCAAAGAGCTAGACGCAGGCGCATATGCCTCCCACATTGGGGGCTATGCATTAGGAGAAAAAACTCTAAGAACGGGTTACTTTTGGCCGGCCTAGAAGTATGACACTTTTGTTTATGTAAAAAATGTGACAGTTGCCAAAAACATGCCAATCTCCATCAAAGGCCGTCCAATTTACTAACCCATATTTTTTCCTTCTGCCGTTTGCAAAATGGGGCATGGACATCCTTGGTCCATTTCCTATGGCAGTCGACTAGAAGAAGTTGGTTATAGTAGTTATGGACAACTTCAGCAAATAGGTAGAGGCTAAGGTCGTCAGAGCTATTACTACAAAAGATGTCAAATTTTCATTTGGAAAAATATAATCACTCGGTTTGGCATGCCCCACTCCATAGTTTTTGACAATGTACCACAGTTCGAGATGCCTATGCTAAAAGACTGGCTAGCCTAGGGGACACTTTGCAGCTGTAGCCCATCCATAGGCCAATGGCCACATAGAATCTTTCAATAAGATTCTATCAAACGGCATAAAGTAGAAACTTGAGAACGCACAGGGATTGTGAGTAGAGGAGCTATAGCTAGTATTGTGGTCGGAAAGAACAGCGGCTAACAATTCAACGAGAGAAACACCCTTATATGACGAGATGCCAATTGGGCATCTATGAGAACAGGTCTTGACCAACTACCAGAAGTAAGGGGCAATGCTCTTTTAAGAATGCAACTCTATAAGCTCCACATGACAAGGGAGTTTAATAAAAGAGTGGTTAGACGTCCAATAAACCTAGGAGATTTGGTACTGAGAAAAATGGAGGTTGTTGGTAGAGCCAAAGAACTAGGAAAACTCACCCCAAACTGGGAAGGATCGTACATGACCGTCGAGGAAGTAAGATATGGGACTTACCGGTTACAGGACATGGAAAGTTGCCCCATCCCGCGCACTTGGAATTCTGACAATCTTCAACGATACCATATCTGAGCTATGTATGAATGAGAAAAACAAGTGCCTTGGCAAATTAGATATTAGATTTGTATCAATATAACTTGGCTTCAGCCCAAGCAAAATTCACATAATACAAATTCTACTTCTCTCATATTTGTTAATAATTCTTTTATAGAGTTTTACTAAGTCATTAATTTTGGGGCAAACAATGGTTGCAGCCTATTAGTCTATAGACGGAAAATACGACAGTAAGACGACTAAGAAAATACAAATGAAACACTTAGATAAATCACGATCAAAGAAGATGGTCGTTAATGGACATGGTTAAATGTCGCTGAAACCTAGTAAGGCACTTCAGGTAAGACGAAAAACCTCCACTTAGACATCTAAGGAAACAAATAGGCAGCCTTACAAACAGAAGAGCGTCTTAGAAGCTTTAGACTGTGAAAAGTATCAGATGAGTATGGCTCCAAGAAGGAGGTTGTGTGAGAACTCATAACATAGAATACTTCAGAATTGAAGTCAACTCTTCTACAAAAACTTATGAAAATCTAGCATCAAGGAATGTGAAAACAGACGAAGGTGGTTCCCTTTTACATGACGTCTAAAGACTATTTCTTTAGAATGCCTAGGTCTCCTAAGACGAAAAGCGTTTGAAGACTAGAAAATCCACAATCATAGCCTAAGAGTGGATACAAAAAAGGATCGGACTTGACAATCGCTTTATTTTAGTTATAATTACATCTATTTTTTGTTATCTAATGTTAATATATCTTTATTTGTTGTGACTTATTTTGTAGGTATGAATGACTTGACAATCTCCCAATCAACCATTGATATTGGTGAGTCCTTGGACACTTGTGCATGAGGCGTGACTCGTGGGGCTTGAAGTATGAGATCAAAACAATGTTATTTTAGATTATGTTGGTACTTTATTCGATGTTAATTTGAAAGCTTTGGTTGTAATGGTTTGTTTTGGACTTTAAATTATGAACTTTGGGATGTTTAATTTATTTAGGACTATATTGGACTTTGTATGAACTTTGGGATGTTTAATTTATTTAGGACTATATTGGACTTTGTATGAACTTTGGGATGTTAAATTTATTTAGGACTTTGAATTATGAACTTTGGGATGTTTAATTTTTTTAAGACTATGTTGGATGTTACTTCACTTACTTATTAAGTTGTTTCCTTATTTTTTTAAAGATGATATGTATGAGTTAATTAAGATAGACAATTATTTAATTAACTCAAAAACTATCAAAAAAGTACTTAATTAAAAAATAAATGCTAATGAACTTAGCATGAAATTTGTGTACTAGAACTCTCAAGTAGTAATTTTTGGCATGTGTTAAAAAAAACTGAAACTTATTCTTCCGGATCGGATTATCCAGTTATCTGATCCGAATTTTCGGATATCCAAAATTTCGGATCGGATTCGAATCATCATTTCCCTGATCCAAAATTATCGGATATCCGAAATTTCGGATTGGATCGGATTATCCGATATGAACAGCCCTATCTAGACGTCTGGTGTACCTAGGGACCCCTAGCATCTGCCATCATCTTGAAGGCTTTCTTCCCCCCAGCTGACGGCTGCATCACAGGATTCATTCATGTCCTCAAGAGCATCCTCATGCTCCCGCTTCAACTCCCGTCTGAGGCAGGACACCTCTCTACACAGCTCAGCAGCGCCCACTAAAGCCCACTTCCTCTCGTTTATAACCCCAGAACAAGTACTACAGAGAACAACCTCCCACTGAGCGTTGTCCTTGAATAATTGCTTAATCATGACGAGCAACTGCTTGTTCTCCCCCTCCAAGACGACCAACCTCTTTGCCAAGGCCAGTAGAGTCTTGTCCTGCAGGACCTTGGCCTCAGCCATCATCTGGATGGCCTGGTCCTCGGCATCGTTAGCTAGACGAACCTTCTCCACCCGGAGCTTCTTCATTGCCTCGTCAAATAAATTACACGAAAAGAAACTGCAAAGGACGAACATAAAGTGTTAGCGTCTTCAAAAAGATGATTAATGACGTCAAGAACACAAGACAAAATAAATATTAGTACCTCATCGGGCATCTGGGTTAAAAAACCCACGTGACCGGCCTTAGCCCCCTTCAGACTCATCAATAAGTCTTCAGTGTAGGAGCGGAAGACGTCCTTGATGATCTTCTCCTTCCCCTTTCTGGACTTTTTAAAGAAGGTCGGGGTGCGCTCTTCAGACGACCCGACCGTACTCTCTGTTGTCGCCTCCTCCTAAGACTTTTTATCGTGATTTGGAAAAGACAAACTGTAAGCCTTGATTGGATAGACGACCGTCAATGGATTGGATGGATTCATAGATCGCTCAGCAACTTAAATAGTTATAACCACGTTGGGCAGATAATACTCATCAGAATGCAAGAGTGTCTCAAGGACGTCAGGGGGAATTTTTCCCTGTTCCCAAGAGACTGCTCCATTAAGTACTAAGCCTTGGGGATCACCATCCGAGGGCAGAGCCTCGATGTCCACAACATGTTCCAAGGGCGTCACGGACAACCCTAACTCACGGCTCATCCCGAGGTTTGTTTAGGAGCGGCACCTTCTTTTTCGGCACAAAGCCCTTTAGTTTCTTTGTGAATGGCTTTTCAGCCGTAGCCACCGGTCTTTTCTTTTCGACCTCAGGAGTGGGCCCTATGCCTTTGGACGTAGGGACACTTACTTGCAAAAAAGTAAAATACAAGTTAGCAAGATATGAATGACTAAGGTATTCATGACAAAAAATATACAAGACACAAGTTGGACGTTCATGGCTCAGAAAAGGAGGTCGTCTAGGTAAGAAAAAATAGACGTCCTTGATCAGCTACTGAACATACCACAAGCTGGACGTTTGTGGCACAAAAAAGGAAAACGTCTAAATCCACTCACACGTCTGAGGCATAAGAAAGGAAGACGTACAACCTAAAAAAAAACTACTCTTGGACGAGCCTGGATCGCAGAAGGAGTACGTCTAATAAATCCTAGACGCCCTCCTATTTTTGATCAATCCTCGTCCAAATAGAATCTTGGATGACCCTTGTTGTTAGCTGCTGCAAGCTAAGCTCTTCCTCCAACTCTTGCAGCTGAGTTCTTTCCAAGACTTGTGCAGAGATGAGGGCAGCTCCAGATCCGAACGTGAAATCAAGGAAACCAACCCAGGGGTTTGGTAGTTGGTTCTCCCTCCGATGCTTAAGTGAGTATTTGTGTGAGAGAAATTCTGACTATATTTTGACATAGTAAGTTTAGGGAGTTGGTGAGGTTCTACCTTTTACCTAATTTTGAGGGATTATTTACAGTGTTTGGAGATGAGAAGGAGCACCCTAAAATAGAGGGAGATGAATGGATAAGCAATAAACAAGCGACACTTATCGTGTTTTTATTGCCTTGATATTCTCAACCAATCATTCACTGCCTTTCATTAGGACTTGGGCTCTGATTATTCTCTCTTTAGGGAATGTATGGGCTCATTTTCAGAGATGGTGAGCTCATAAAATCCCCTTTTGTTTGTGCCATGTGTCATTCTTGGACTCCGACACGCGGTTTAATGTATCCTACCTGTTATTCTAGTCAATTTTTCCTTTTATTTATATGTTTTGAAAGAAAAATGATTTGTAGGATATGATTAATGTATCCTACCTGCATATATATCTGGCTTTACATTATGGAATCTTGCTCAGCCAGTTTGGCTGATACTATGTGCCGGTATATGCAGGTACATGAAGGTAGTAATAATCAAGAAGGTTCGATATATATTATTTGTGTTGCGGTGAGGACGTTCGACTTTGTAATAGTATAGTTAATAGTTAATTGTAATTAAGTAAATAGTTTGAGTTTATTACATTTAAACTATAATGGTTGTTGGATTTTGACAAATACAGGTTTATAAGTGGACGCGACTCCTAAATTAAGTATTAGGCGGTCCGTTTTACAAACGGAACTCTGCCAGATTTTCAGTAGAATGTTTGATAACAAATCTAGTTGTTTAAAGTGTTTTAGGATCACTTAATATAGTTTATTATAGTTAAAGGTTTAAATATAGTTATAACAGTATAAAAGTTTTAAAAAGTCAAAGCTTTTGAGCTCCACACTCGTGGTGAGTGTGATAGTAATAGCCCGGATTAGGTTTTCCGCTGCATTTAGGTCTTAATTAGGTTGGTCGTAGATCCGGGTTGTTACAAGTTGTTTCCCCAAACGACTCCTCTTCAAATTCTTGGGGGTCCTCCCCATTATTTCAGGAGGTGCCAGCTTTCGGCTGTACTTCCTCCTCTTTATTTGCTCGTCCAGTGGACTCTTCCACATCAGAACTGGACGGGGACAAAAACAATTGTTGTCGGAGGCGTGCATTTTGCTTGGCTCGCCCCACATTACCCTGCATAGGTAAATATTAAAACGACGGACCCTCGTGGCCTAGCCAAATAAAATTTAGGCAATGAAGATCGGCCGAAATTGGTCCAATTCTAGAAGAAGCCAAAGATGAGGCATCGGTTCTAGGGTCAAAACTTATTCTTCTGCCTCTGAGTTTATTGGACGATTGAAAAGAGTCCATTTATTTAAAAAAGAATAAATAATTCATTAATAAAGGCAAAAAAGAGGAATACCGGACTAGCGCACTCGAACTAATCTTTTTGGACGATCGAGGAGGTTGGACGATCTCTCTCTAAAAAGTTACAGAGCCCTTCTTTCTAGAAATTCACTTTCACTAAAAAGTGAAAAGTGAAGAGGGGGGAGGGGTATAAATAGAGGGGTGAAAAATCCCTCCATTAGGGGTGAAAAGACGTGGCCACGTGTCACCTCCCTATCTGAACATGTGGACCCACTTCCTCTTAACAACTGATCCTAGAAACTGAATTTTTTGGCTAACTAATAAACGATCGTTTATCGGTAGCCAGAGAAAATAAACCCTCTTTTAGGGGCAAATGTTGTAAGGAAAAAACAACCCCTCACCTCTATTGCATGAGGACCAATCCAAAGGTGACATGTGGCCCTATTAGGGGTCGAAACGTGTCAGCCTTTAAGGGATCACAAATTCCTCCTCTGTTGATGACACGTGGAAAGCCCTTGGTGCTTGACACAAATGGAAAAAAGCCTTAAATGAGGTAAACCCACAAGGCGAAAGAAAAACCTCAGCGACGCCATGTGTCAATCAATGAGGCATCCAATCAGAAGACCCTATTTTAGGGTAAAACTAGGAGGCCCAAGCCCTCCTAACTAGTATAAATACCCTTATGTCACATCAGAAAAGGTAACATTTCACATATCCCCATAAATGTTGTATTGTCACATCAGAGCATCTCTCTCTAGATTTTAACTCTCTAAAATACTGACTTAAGCATCGGAGGGGGAACCAACCCAAACCCTCTAGAGTTGGTTTCCTTCGTGCAGCTTCAGAGCGAGGATCAAATCATTACCTAGATAAGTTTCCTAAGTTACCCTTTTACCCTTGTAGAATATCAAGCACGCAACAACATTACTGGGTTGCGGTTTTAAGAGTTGAATGCGTTAGTTACTTATATTAACCAATTGTTCCAAACAAGTTTGGTGGTGTGATGAGTTTTTATAGATGAATTCTTCTTTTCGAAATCACTAGACATTGAGTTTGAAGATCCCAAAGGGCAAAAAATAAAGGTAGTAAGAGTATATGAAAAGTTTTTGCCTTGTTTCATGTTCCCAAGTTTCATTTAATCTTTTAATCTCTAAGTTAAAAATAAAATAAAGGTCAAATAAAATTTCCTTTAAGTTGGTTAAATTTATTTTATATGACTGCTTTAATTTTATGTATAAGTATTATATTTTGTAAGTATGTCTTTTGTTGCCATCTTCAAAAAAGGGAAAAATTGTTGACCCTAAGTTTCGAAGATGACAAAATTAAAAAAGACATACTTGTATTATTTTATGTATGTTGATGTTGCTAGGTTATTCATTAAATTACAAAGAGAATACTTCATTGAAGATTAAACAAAGGAATATTAATCAAGATCGAAGTGAAGATGTTCATGGAATAAAGAATCAAGCTTGGAATGAAGATTAAAATACATTAGGATGTATTATATTTTTCATGTTAAGGTCAAGTAAAGGTAAAAGATCTTTCGTATTGAATTTTAAAAAGATAGTGAAATATGTTCCCGTGGCAGGAACATACATTGGAACAGACTTAGGAATAATGGTTGAGAACTCCACTAGAAACATTTTAGGAACAACTAAACTAATATATAAATTGAACGTTTAATTATTTTAGGCAAAAAAAACAACATTTTGTGTTTCCTGAATAGGTTTGATTTAGATCCACTTATTTATGGAATTAGTTAGGAAAAGATTTTAAATATATTTTCTGATTTGCAAAAGATACTATTTTGTTTTTAAAATCTTATCTTTTAATTTTCGGTTAATCAAAAGATTTCCTTTTATATAAAAATCTGGTTTTTGGTTTTATTAAATAATTTAAAAAGATGTTTCCTTTTACATTTTGTTGAAAAATTGTTTAATTGTTTTCCAAGTAAACACTAAGCCACGTTTAACATCATTGTTACACGTTTAATTAGAAATTATTGGGTTAGTCGTTTCTTTGCTCCCAAGTATTTTAATTAAGGAAGATCATGGGGTCAGTGAGCTAATTCTTGCGAATTTATTAAAGGACTATTCATGACTTGTTCCCCTATAAATAAAACGCCTAATCCTATATTTAATTTGTATTTGACATAGCTTAAAATCCAAAGTTGTCTAAAGTGTTAGTGTCGTGTTCCCATGAGAATTTATACTTATTGTCTTTGGTTTTTACTCTTCCATTATTTACAGAAATTGTATTTCTTGGGTAATAGGTTTGAGTGAAGTAATGTAAGTGTGAGAAGGCTTTGAGTGTAGCAAGAAAAAGAGAAAGAGAAAGAACTTTGAGTGAAGTTTGAGAAAAACAACAATTAGTGGGAATTATTGTTGGGAAATTGATGTGTTTAGGAATTTAAGTTGTGGCCCCAGTGAATGAATAGGTTTGTAACCGGAAAAGTTTGAGTCAAAATCCCTTGTGGTCGAGGTCGTTTCTTCCTATTTGGCCTAGGAAGTTATCCCTCGCTAAAATTGTGTGTTCCCTAAGATAGCTTGTAATTCCGCAAAAAGTTACGCTTATTCTCTCACTATAATTCACCCCCTCTTATAGTGCTCAAATTTTAGAACATAAATCAACTAGAGTTGTAGTGCCATAGACAACCGAACTCAAAATCGACCGACGAAAGTTACCCGGCGGAACCCAAAATCAACCCGACCAAAGTCAACCGAATCCGAAATCAACTCGACCCAAAGGTTGACCGAGCCTGAATCGACTTATGCGAACCTGGTTATTACCCGACCCGATTATGATCCAACGTGAGACAAACCTGAACCCTACCTGTTTATTGACCCGACAATAACTCGCACAATATAGGCCCGAACCGACCGGACCGGGACCGGTAAAGTAAAGTGGACTGACACAACACCGACTCGGCATGGACCAACCCAAACTTGACCCAGGTAGGGGTGTAAACGACTCGAGATGAGCTCGGCCAAGCTCGACTTTACTCGTTAGCATAGTGATTAAGTTTGAGCTTGGCTCGAAGTTGGACGAGCTAGCCAAGTCAAGGCTCGAGTTCGGCTCAGTTGCAAAAGTTTCAGCTCGAACTCTTGCAAATAAAAGTAAAATACGTACTCACTCCGTCCTAGAAAGCTTTATACACTGTCCTTTTTCATCTGTCCCATAAAGTTGTATACACTTCTATTTTTGGACATGGTCCACTACTACTTTATTCTTTTTGACTTTTCAACCATGACCTGCTACTCTCTCACATCCAAATAAAATAATACCCCCTAACTCCTATAACATCTACCTTTTTAATAAAATACAATTGATAACCAAACAACAATTTATCATCTAAAACTACATGTCCGATCAAATGTATAAAGCTTTGTGGGACAGAGGGAGTAATAATTCAAGTGTATAAAACTATCCAAATAGATCTTTCACATAACTTAATTCAATAACCGAGAATGTTAAGCATTTAGTTAAAGTTCAAAATTTAAGAACAAAATATATATGTTTTTAAAAAGAGTCGGGCCGAGCTTGAACGAGCCAAACCTTGTTGAGCTCGAGCTCGGCTCCGGCACAAAATTGACCGAGCTCGAGCTTTAATGAGACTTGGTAGATTCGAGCTCGAATCCGGCTCAAAATTGACTGAGGTCAAGCCGAGCTATGCTCAAGGACTTTACGAGCTGGCTCGGCTCAATTACACCACTAGACACAGCCACCCAAATTGACACCCCTACTTATAAAGTGTAGTATCTCCCAAAGTGGAACGCAAATTAGATCTTACACTCGAGAGTATGATGAGCATCATACTCTCGAGTGAAAACGGCACCGTTTCATCATAGCAAGTGGTCCCCAAAATTTTGGTTGACTTTTGGGACTCTCTTTTGGCGGTTCCCTAAAATTTTCAAAAGCTGATTTTTTCTCTCTCATCAGCTTGTACTATAAATAATGAATTTTGTTTCTCTCTTTTATTAAACCCTCTCTACAGTTCTATTTTCTTTCTTTCTCTTTCCAAATTTCTGTCCAAAAATCTAGTAATAAATTCTTCATTCAATACAAGAAAATTCTAAAAAAATAGTTTTTTTTTTTGTTTTCATAATATTATTTACATATGGATGATTTAGATGAAAATGGTGGTGTTAATGGTAGAGATATAAATGATGGTGTTGCTTGGAATGGTTTTGATAATTCGATTTTGAATGAATATTTGGATGATGGTGTAAATCATTTAGTGATGCAAATCCAGATGAAAAATCTGGTAATGTGATAAAAATCCAGCATACGTATAAACAGTAGAATGAGTTGATTGTTACAATGAACATATGTTGGTCAAAATGGAACATGTATGTTAAGCTGAATGTACATCTTAGTCAGTATGTTGGAACAAAGGGAATATGTGTCTTAGGTTGAATGTACTATTTGTTTTGTCATTTTGTTGGTTATTCCAAATTATATGATTTGTCAATATGTGTTATTGGATTTTTAAGTAGTAAGTACATCAATATAGAAATTAGGTATATTAAAGCATGTCACATGTTCATAAAAGTTTTTTTTGTTAAGTTACTGTTTCATGTTTTTAACCTGTAACTTTTTTTTGTTGTGGTTAGAATGCCATGAGACCGAGGTATCTGAATTGTTATTGAAGGAAGTAGCGAATCATGATGAAGCATATAAATTGTACAATGATTACGCATTTAGGAAAGGGTTTGGGGTACGTACGGACAAAATTTCGTGGAGAATGTTTGTAGCCGAGAAGGCCTTAGGAAAGTTGATCTTGGATACCCCAAGGTATTGAGTGAATATACGTTGTTTTGATTTATAGCAAACTTTGTAGCTAATTGTATTGATATGAGCATATATGTATAGAAATGAACATGTTAACACACAACATGTACGCGTGAATACAAAAAATGTACATATTATTCGAAGCAGTGAATATATAACACATCATGTATAGATCTGAATAAATGAAGTAAGGGAATGAAGATATGTTATAAATCTATGAACATATTATGTATAGAGATGAACATATGTTAAGAAAATAGGTATATTACACATACATGGAAAGTTGGTATATGTTAAATAAATATATAAAAGATTATATAAATTACTCGATGTACATTTAAAATAATTAGATGAGCATGTTATATTTTGTAAATGAACATATTATATTTGTAAATGGTTTTCCATGTGTATGTAAAGCTTGATCAGCGTTGTGGTTGTAAAACATTTGTTCAATTTGACGTTGTTAAAGAAACTGGTGTTTTCATTGTGTTAAGCACCACATGATTCACAATCATCCAATGGTTGTGGCTAGTCAAAGACACTTGATAAGGTCTCATATAAATGGAGCGATGAGCAACTAGATATGATTAAAAATATGAGAAGAAGTGGTGTTGGCATTGCGGAACAGTTTGTGTTTTGAGGAATGAAGCTTGCGGTTTGTAGAGCAGTGGCTGCTCAAAAGAAGAAGGAGTTATATGGATGTGATAGTAACCAATTGATCAAGTACTTTACTCAAAGACAAGCGGAGGAAAGTGATTTTTGTTATGATTTTGAGTTAGACAATGAAGGTCATTTAGTGAATTTTTTTTTGAAGAGATGAAAGGATGAGAAAAGACTATGAGGTGTTTGGTGATTTAGTTATTCATGACACGACATATCGTACAAACAAATATGCTATGGTATGTGGCCCGTTTGTTGGGATGAACCATCATCATAGGAATGTAATGTTTGGGATTGGGTTCATATTGAATGAAACGAGCGAGTCTTTTGTGTGGTTTTTTAAATCTTTTTTAAAGAACACGGGAGGGAGGCCACCTATAACCATAATGACTGACCAAGATTTTGCCATGGCGAAGGCTCTCAAAATTGTTGGAAGAATAAAATATCAATGATCATTGAATAACAATGTATGTTCATTATTTCTGATTACATGTTTATTTTGTTATGTAGTATGATTACCAAGTATAAGGGTGATGAGAACCCTTGGTTGTTTAGGCTGTACCAGTTAAGAAATATGTGGTGTCCTATCTACTCAAAAGAGTATTTTTCTGGTGGGGTGTTGTCTTTTCAACGTAGTGAGACGACTAACAATTCGTTAAACCAAAGGCTTCATGTTATGCAATGCTTGTATGATTTTTACAAAGTTTTTGTTGATATTGTAAATGAATGGAGGGAGAAGGAAAACAGATAGGATTATCAAGCGCTATCTGGGAATAGGTATTTAGCCTTTGTAGATGTGAAATTACTTAACCATGTAAAGAAATTGTACACTGTGGCTGTGTACTTGACATTTGAGGAAAATTTTATTAGTGGTGCATCATATTGTCAAAAATTAATTAAACTTGACCCGCCACTTCTTGCGTACCACATTGGATGGACGGACAAAGAGTTCTTAATGCATACTGTGAAGTTTAATAGTTATAATATGTTAGTTGATTGCACATATAAGTATTTTACGAAATAGGGCTTTTATGTGCTCACTCTTTGCGTATATTTCACATACACAGTGTGGAGAAACTCCCAAAGATTTGCATTGTAGGTAGATGGACAAAAGTTGTTGTGTGCACAAGAGTGCATGATGTGTACCAAGACGCAAATGTTGTACAAGCATCGGTTTGGCGTGTGTAAACAACAAGGAATGCGATGGCATTGATTAACTCAAGCCAACATGATACGATGGTTCGGAAAGTTGTGGAGGATGCGTTAAGTGAATTGAATATAAAGGTTGAGACACTTATGGGGAAGGTTGATGAATCGATTACAACCGAGGATGAGAAATATGATTTTTCCTATTGTGAAAGATCCTCCCAAGAAAATGAAGAAAGGTTCAAGAGATACTAGGCTGAAAAGCACTGTAGAAAAGAAAGTAAATAAGCTGAAAGGATGGAAGAAAACTGCTAAGAAGGCAGCAATTAGATCGAAGGCAAAAGCCCAAAAATCCATAGAGGTATGATATGGCCACTGACTTGAACCATATGTTCATTTTTTAATATTATGTGTTCATTATAAACATTAACTTGAAGTTAGGAAGTAAATTCTTTAGCAAATAGATGTATAAAATATGCACATTGTCTGGATCAACATGTTCATTGTTTTGCATGAATATGATCATTGTTGTCATAAATATGATCATTATTTTTAGGAAAAATTGATAAGAATAATCCGACCTTTGGCCGGTCTTCCATTAATGGTACCACCTTCATTTAATCCAGCAATAATCCCACCTTTGACACCCATATTCTCTCAATGGTACAGGATGATGGCAACCTGTTTGACCGCAAGAATTACCGTTGACTTCTTTTTTTAAAAAAAACCACCCCCCTTCCCTATTACTGCTGCCCCTCCCCTTCCCCTGCCACCCTCCCCCTTCCCCCATTACTACTGCACCTCCCTTCCCCTGCCACCCTCCCCCTCCCCCATTACACAGCTGCCCCTCCCCTAAAACCGCCACCCCACACCTTGGAAACTACCCCCTCCCTGCCCCTCCCCCGCCTCTGCCACCATTTCTCATCCACCACCACCGCATCTCCTTCTCCCTCTCTCCTCTCCATCATCTCCACCACCGTCTTGTCTCAATATTGCCATCGACAAAATACAAGTTCCAGAACAAGGCAACATCAATCTATTTTCACTCTCTCTTTATTCCTATACCTCTTATCTCTACGGTAATTCTCCACTTGCAGGTTTATTTTTGAGTGGATGGCAAGCAGGCCAATTTTTATTTAAGCTTGCAGACCTAAATGAACAACCATTGAACTCTACAATTTTCATCATTGCTTTCTAGACTCCATATAGGCCCAACTCTGAACCTCCACTTATTATATTACCCCTAAAAGTTACCTTCTTACATTGGCACAACATCGCTCTTCGGTTTAGAAGGGTGGCAGGCGGGGGAGGGGAAGGGGAAGGGGAAGGGTGGCAGAGGCGGGGGTCGTGGGAGGGGTGGTGGTTGAGGTGAGGGAGATTGGCTAGCAGGGGGTGGGGGTGGGGGTGGGGGGAGTTCTTTTTTTTAATTTTTTTTAAAATTAATTTATAAATTATACTTAATTAGTGGTTAATTAAAAAATTAGATTTAAATCATATGTAATTAGTGGTTAATCACGTAATTAAGAGAGTTTACCTGTAATTGTAGGTCACCAACAGGTGAGGGACCATTGAGAGAATATGGGTGTCAAAGGTGGGATTATTACTGGATTAAATGAAGGTGGTATCATTGGTAGAAAATCGGCCAAAGGTCGGATTATTCTTATCAATTTTTCCTTGTTTTTATAGTATGTGTACATTGTTGTCATGAATGTGATAATTGTTGTTATGTAAAATGTACATTGTTTGCAACAATATCTTCAACATGATAACTGTTGGCCATTATAACACATTTTATATCTCTAAATCAATGTTTTAACTAATTTGTACATTACTTTTACTAATATGTACTTTATACTTCTATTTATAATTAACACTGAATATGAATTTTTAGGAGTAACTTGATGTTCCTGATGATAGTAGCATAGCTCACTCCACATCTAAAAGTTCATTGTTGGATGTTTATGTTCCGGATGACTACTTCCTAGTTAACATATTGTTATGAGCAACACATTGAGTTTTTTTGCATAAATTTTGTAAACATGTGGCTCATTCATGTTGTACTAGGTTATGATGTTTTTTGTACGAAGTCCACCATGAATGAGTTATGTTAAACAATGAATATATCAATGATTAAATTGTACATTAAGTGTACAGTCTGTAATTGTAAAAGTTTGTAGTAGTTTCGCGAATGAACAAGTGTACCCATTCAATAATAGTGTAGAATTTGAATTTGGGTAATAACATTGGACCATTTCAGGTAAGTCAAATTTGGACCTATTTCATTTACATAGAAATTATATAAATATTGTTGATAGAGAATCATTGTTATATCTGCCTAAACGACAAATTACAGTAATAATAAACCAAACTAAGTTAGATAAGATTGTATCAAAAGACAAATGAATTACAACTAGGAAATTGTTAAGTTTTCTTTGCAACAAACTCCTTAGTAGCCTTCTGAACTTCTGGTGCCAGGGTATTCACAACGCTTGTCAAGATGTCAATGCAGTACTTAATCCTGAGCTCCTTGATCATGTCAAACTGGTAGGCAAGAGAGTTCATATATGAGTACATTGGAAATAAAAATATATACATGTTCAGAAGGGTAATGTACACAGAAGCCTGACTTATGTACACAGAAGAGTATAGTAATGTACACAAAAACCTAATGTAAATATATGGGATTGTAATGTACATATATGGGACTGTAATGTACATATATGGGATTGTAATGTACATTAATATGGGATTGTAGCGTTCACAGAAACCTAATGTACATATCATGAATGTGAATGTACATATGTAGATATATATGGGATTGTAAACCTAATGTACATTTAATGCATGTGAATGTACATGTAATCTAAAGTAATGCTCATGCATATAGTTTAAATTTAGATGAAACATACTTTCTCAGTTATCATCCTTAGGTAACAAGAATGTACACCTTTTGATTGTGAGTGAACATGTGTTCTGAAATGAACATACATACAGTTAAATCATTATGATGAAACAAACACATACATTATCAGGGAGCAGTCTAGTATCGAAGTCCTCTTCCCATTTTCCATTGTATCTTTTCATATGGCGCATAGCATAAATACCATAATCTGTAATGTTCTCATTGTTTCTCCAGGGCATCTCAATAATGTGGGTCTTCATTGAAGCGAGAATAATGACTCTAGTATTGATGCCTTGCTTCATCAAAAAACTACCAAAAGCGATAATCTACGGGAAATGTTTGTGATTGGGGTACGTGAGATTATTAGTCGAGCACCATATGGGGAAAAAAGTAGCAAGTCATTGTGGCACTTACGACTTTATTAGGATAGTCATGGTATTTGTTGGCTAGAGGGATGTTTGGCGGCAGGATTCTATTGTCTAGTATGTCGATTGTTCCTTTGATGAAGTTGCTACAAAAGACATAGAAATGTTCGTTGGCAACAATGGGAAAGAAGACCTGGGAAAAAGAAAAGTCATCAGTCTACATTTCTGACATATGTGTAGATTTATATAACATGATAGATCAGGGGTATACATTTATGAAACATGAGTGTACATTTATAAAACATGGATGTACATTTATAAAACAAGTGTGTACATTGGTATAACATAAGTGTACATTAATATAACATGAATGTTCAGGAAAAGATGGATGTAAATTTATATAACATGTGTGTACATTTGTATAACATGGGTGTACATGTATATAACATCATACATTTATATAACATGGGTGTACATTTATATAACATGGGTGTACATTTATATAACATGGATGTGCATTTATATAATATGGATGTACATAATATGCTTGCTTATGATTTAGATGTATGCATAAATCATTTAAATATTAAATGTTATTTTAATGGGGATGAACTAGAAAAGTACCAACTCACATAAAATGTTATAGCATGGAACTACTGGCAGATGAAAATTTCCCCACTAGATCAGCATCGAATTCCTTTTCATTTTCTCCAGCATGAAAAGCGAACCAAAACCCATGTCTACAACAGCCTGCCGCTTCTCTGGGATGTCTGCCATTGCAGCCAATACAGTCTGCAGTGATTGTATGTGGTGCCTAGGTTTCAGCACAATCCGAATGTCATCCGATGAAATTTCTCGAACTTCAACTACCTCTTTAGATTTCTTTGGGACCTTCTGTCTCTTCTGACCACCTTGATTTCTTTTGATTTCCTTTGGGCCTTCTGTCTCTTCTTTGGGTCTTTTTTTGGATTTTGCAACCGCAATTGCAGATCCTGGTTTGTTGTTATCAGGGATGTCTTCTGATTCCTTGTTACATTAGTTAACAATGAAAATAAATATTTATAGAATATGTACATTCCCTTAAGAATAACGGACACTGATGGAATAATGAATATGAATGGACATATGTACACACATGTACATGCTTCCAAAAATAAGTACATGCTTCAAAAAATAATGTACATGCAGTTTATGAAAAATGTACATTCCTCTAAGAATAATGAGCATTGATGAAATTTTAAATAAACCAACTACATAAAATGTAGATAAATGAACTTTCATTGAACATATTTGCATAAGATATACATCCACACACAATGTACATAGAATGAATGATAATGTACGCGATTTATATGATAATGTACATACCTCATAAAATGATGTACAAATAAATAAACTACTGAAAATGCACACGCTTGATGTACATGATTCAAGTCATAATGTACACGATGCGTATGCTTCAATTCATAATGTTCACGCTTCTCATGCTTGAATTCATAATGTATATGCTTCAATTAACAATTTAGATGCTTCAATTCACAATTTACATGCTTCAATTCATAATGTACACACTTCACAGGACAATGTACATGATTTTATAAAATGAAAGGGAAAGACACCCTACATTTAGATATATTATTGCATATATTTAATGGAAAAATTGATAAGAATAATCCGACCTTTGGCCGGTCTTCCATCAGTGGTACCACTTTCAATTAATCCAGGTATAATCCGACCTTTGACACCCATATTCTCTCAATGGTATGGAATGATGGCAACCTGTTTGACCAGCCAAAATGACCGTTGACTTTTTCAAAAAATAAAAAAAATTGAAAATGAAAACCCCCTCCCTCCCCCCAGCCAACCCCCCATCCCCCTCCCTCCCCTCCTCCCCACCACTTCCACCCCCCTCCCTCCCCTCCCCCACCACTGCCGCCCCCTTCTCTCCCCTCCCCCACCACTGTCGCCCCCCTCCCTCCCCTCCCCCCACCACTGCCGCCCCCTTATCTCCCCTCCCCCACCTCTGCATTCCCTTTCACAGTGACTCCGGCGTTCCGACAGTGGTAAGTGGTGAGTGAGTGAGTGAGTGATTGAGTGTGAGTGAGTGATTAAGTGTGAGTGAGTGAGTGAAAGTGCGTGACAGTGAGAGTGCGGTCGCCGGAGATGCATCGAATCCGGTGGGGGAGGGGGAGGGTGGCAGCAGAAGGGGAGGGGGTGGGGTGGCACGCGCAGAGGAAGGGGGAGGGGAGGGGGGGGGGGGTTGGCTGGGGGGAGGGAAGGGATTTTAATTAAGTTTTTTTTTAATAACTTTGATTTAGAATTTTAATTAAAAATTTAAGTTATAAATATACTTAATTAGCTATTAATCACGTAATTAGGAGGATTACCCATGATTGTAGGTCACCATGACTTACCAACAGGTGAGGGACCAATGAGAGAATATGGGCGTCAAAGGTCGGATTATACCTGGATTAATTGAAGGTGGTACCATTGATGGAAGACCGGCCAAAGGTTGGATTATTCCTATCAATTTTTCCTATATTTAATACCAAAACAAAGATTTACCATATTTGCTTCATAAAATGTACACGCTTAATGGCAAAATGAAAATAAATGTACTTTCATTGAACATAATTAGTTTACTTATACATTCAGACAGAATATACATGCTTTAATTAATTATGTACATGCTTCATGATAAAATGTACATGCTCCCTAAATCTATAGACAACCATAGCATAATAAAAATGGCTAGACAAAAAAGAACAATCTTGCATGGATTTGTAAAAAAGGGACAATCTTGCATGGATTTCTCAAACATGGACAATATTTGTTCATAAATGTACATCCTTTGAACAAGGAAAGACAAAAGGCAGATTATGTACTTATTGTTTAGTGTGTAGTTCCTCCAAACTCTGGGGGTCCACAATAGGTTCAACTGTTGCATCCTTCTGATTCCGTCTACGGAATTGAATAAAGTTGGACATTGGTGCTTTGTCATCATCAATTCTTTTAAACAAAACAAAAAAACTAGGGTTAGAGAATGTACATTGTGTTTTGGAAAAATTCACAGGAAAGGGCTCAACTATTACCCATTTACTTTCATAAGTCCCACCTATGGATTATTCCTTATAAGTTCCAACTTGGCCATACTTTGTCTTTTATAAGGCTTGTTTTACCAGTTACCTGCTATGTTTGTAAATTAGAGTGGGCTGTGGTGGGACCCACTGTTTCCCCCCTATTTTCTCAATTATTGTCTAAAAAAAAACACCAGTTGAAGGAAGTTTTTTCGACCTTCCCAAAAAACGCTTCCCTCCATTGTCTTCTTCCTCTGAAACTCTTCTTTGCTGCCATTAACGAATTCCCAACTGTCGAATGCTTCCATTTCCATCTGGATCGCTTCTTTACAAGTAAAGCTGAAGATTTGTATTGTTTGGCTCTTCTCGTTTATCAAGTAAGTTTCCTCTGCTATGTGAATTCCGAAATTGGTTAAATAATGAAAATTTTAAGACTTAGTAATTGATTTTTTGGTCTGTTAATGATGAAATGATGAACTAAAGTCTGGGTTTTTTTGGAATTACATATTGCTATGAAATTTTAGGGCTTTTTGTGGTTGAAATAAACTGAAATTGCATTGTGGGTGTTCTTAGTTTAAATGCTTTCTGTTCTGGTTCCTTTTATGGTTCCTGTAATTGTGGTTGAATTTTTGTTGTTGTTATGTGTTTATTGTAGTAAATGGATACTGTTTGTCTGCGTTTCTAGCATGGGGGTGTATTTAAGGATAATGGAGGGAGATTAGAGTACATTGGAGGGGCTGGTAGGACATTTGCAGTGGATCCTGATGAATTGTGCTGGTGGTATTTGGAGGAGCTTGTTAAGAAATGTGGTTCTTATAGGGAAATTGACAAGGTTTATTACTTGGTTCCTGGGAAATCATTAAGTGATGGATTGAGGAAGGTTTATAGTGACTCAGAGGTGCTTGAAATGGCTGCAATAGTGGTGAAGGCAAAGTGTATTGATCTTTATGTATTACATGGTGTAGATTTGCCTATAGTTTTAGATGGAATCCCAAAAGCTCTCCCACCCATTCTCAATGACATACCATCAGTAGAAAAGGATGAGACCCAACCCAAAGAAGCAATTCATATGAAAAGGACCCCACCCAAAGTTGGCCATTCAAAGAAAAGGACCCCACCCAAGAAATTGACCCCAGTTAGGTCAAGTCAAAGGTTGAGGGAAGGGGCATGCCAATTTCTTTTTTCTACAAACCTACCTCCCCCATATAAGCCTGACATTAACAGCCCATCAACTGCACACCCCTCCCAACCTTCCACAACAACTGACCCCTCCCAACCTTCCACAACAAACCCCTCACAACCTGAAACATAATACATACCCTCCCAACCCATTGTTGAAACACAACTAACACAGAACTCCAAAACCTCACAACCCACTGTTGACAGACCCTCACAACCCTCACAACCCACTGTTGACAGTCCCTCACAACCCTCACAAACCACTATCAACAGACCCTCAGAACCCTCACAACCCACTGTTGACAGACCCTCACAACCCACTATCAACAGACCCTCAGAACCTGAAACAACTGATGAGCCTTACATAGATGACCAAGATACCTTCCCACATGATTATTACCAGTGGTATGACTGTAGGCCAGAGAGTCCACTTACTCTGAGTCAATTGATAGGTTCAGATTATGAATCTTCCCATAATACAGACCCTGGTTATGAGCCTTCAACTGAGAATTCAGAAGAAGAAGAAGATATAAGTAAGGTTGTTGATGAACCAGGCATACAAACAGAGGAGTTGAGAGAACTACAGGGAGAACAGGAGCTTCTAGATCCAGAAATTGAGGTTAATGGTGTTTATTTTGATGATTATCCAGAGACAACTGATGATGAGTTACAAAGTTGTAGGAGGAGGGTGATAGCAACCAATAAAAAATTGTTGTTACTTGCACAACAGTTGCAGAAAGAGGCAGAGGAGGGTAGGCTTGGAGGTGCAAGGAACATTAACAGGGAAAATCAAGTTGATCCACCAGAGGGAGAGTGTGTGAGTGATTATTATGATAGTGAGGATGACATTGACACACCAGAGAACAGTGGAGATGAGGAGCATAGTGGTAGAAGGAGGAAGGGTAGGGGGATGTTGGTTGGAAGCTACACAGATTGGTCAACATTTGTCTGGAAAGTAGGACAGAGGTTCCCTACTAAAGAGGCTTTCAGGAGTGCAATTGCACACTTTGCAATTCAATGTGGCAGGAACTTATACATCTCCGCTAGCAATACTAATAGGCAGCAGAGAATTGAGGTTAAGTGTAACACAGGTTGTCCTTTTAGGTTGTTTGGGAGCTGGGACTCTAGGAGGGAAAGTTTTGTGGTGAAGTCAGTTGATGGTGAGCACAGTTGCACAAGAAATATGGAGGCTAATAGACAGATAAAATCAACATGGCTAGCAAGGAAATTTTTGGAGGTTTTCAAAGCAAGACCTCATTGGCCAGCCAAGGATATAATGGAAGCTGTTAGGAGGTCATACAGAGTGGTGATCCAGAGATCATTGGCTTACAAAGTCAAATACAAGGCTCACAGGCTATTGCATGGCTCAATGAAAGAGCACTATAACAAATTAGGCAGGTATTTGCAAGCAATAAAGGACAGTTGCCCTAACATAGTTATCACCCTAGTCACTACAGGAAGTGATACACCAGTGTTTCAAAGGCTTTTTATTTGCTTTGAGGGGATTAGAAAAGGATGGATGGAGGGTTGCAGAAAATTCTTGAGTATTGATGCCTGTTTTCTGAAGACCTTTTTGGGAGGACAACTCATGGCAGCAGTAGGCAGGGATGCAAATGACCAGATGTACCCTGTTGCATGGGCTATTGTGGAAGAAGAGAACAACTCTTCCTAGACATGGTTCCTAACCCAAGTGCAGGAAGCTCTCAGCTTAGGTGAAGGAGATGGTCTGACTATTGTTTCAGATGAACATCTGGTATATTGTTTCCCATCTCTGTCAATGCTTGTCAGTTTCATATTCTTGCTTAGTAAATCAATTTAGTCATTGTATTTCCATTTATCAATATGACAGGCCATATTGAGTTCTTTCAAGCAAGTGTTTCCCAACTGTGAACATAGACACTGTGCCAGGCATATTTTTGCCCATTGGCATAAGGCACACAAGGGAGATGAAATGAAGCTGATATTTTGGAAGGCTGCTAAGGCATATTCCTTAGCAGATTACAATGAAGCTCTATCAGAAATGGAAGAAGAAAATCCAAAAGCTGTGGCTGCATTCAAAGCACACAATCCTGATGTATTTTGTAGGGCATTCCTAGATAAAACAACCAAGGTGGATGTTATAACTAGCAACTTATCTGAGACATTCAATGCCTATATCATAAATGCTAGGACCAAACACTTAATATACTTGCTAGAAGATATTAGGGTAGCCTTGATGCAGAGATTGGTTGTTAAGAGAAGAGAAATGGAGGCAAGTTCTGCACAATTATCCCCTAGAATTCAAGCAAGATTGGAAAAAGAGAAAGAATTGGCTGCCTTATGTACTCCCATACCTTCCACCAATACAATATTCCAAGTTAACCAAGGCATGGACAGCTTAAATGTTGATCTACAAGCAAGATCTTGCACTTGTAAAAAGTGGGACTTAACTGGAATCCCTTGTTGCCATGCAGTCTCATGCATTTTCTTTTGCCATAACAATGCAGAAGATTATGTTTCTGCATACTACAGTAGGGCAACTTACTTGCAATCATATGGAGGTTCAATCCCACCTATTGTGGGTGATAGACATTGGCCAAATGTCAACTCCCCTCTGAATCCACCACCAATAAAGATAGGACCTGGTAGGCCAAGGAAAAACAGAAGAAAAGACCCTGAAGAAAATCCCAAAAAGCCTGGTAGGTTGACAAAGCATGGAGTTCAGATGACTTGCAGCATATGTGCATCAAAAATCCACAACAAAAGAACATGTCCTAATAAGGACACTGTATCCAATGCAACTGTACAACCTCCATTAAAGAAATGCAAGTCCAGTACTGCACCAACAACAACACAATATGACACTATGTCAGCCACTGCACAACCAAGCAGAACAGGAAGAAATGGAAGGGTTATCAAGAGAGGGGTTGTGACTGGTGCAGTTAGGGGTGCAACCAGTGGTGGAAGGGGTGGATCAGGTTCTGTTAGGGGTGCAACCAGTGGTGGAAGGGGTGGATCAGGTGCTATTAGGGGTGCAACCAGTGGTGCAAGGGGTGGATCAGGTGTTGCAAGGGGTGGATCAGGTGCTGTTAAGGGTGGATCAGGTGCTTCAAGGGGTGCAAACAGTGGTGGGAGGGGTGGATCAGGTGCTGCAAGGGGAGGAAACAGTGGTGGGAGGGGTGGATCAGGTGCTGCAAGGGGTGGAACCAGTGGTAGAGGAAAAGTAAGTGTGCTTCATAAGTCCCAACTGTGAATTTTTACTTGTTTTTACTAATATGTTGCTGAGTTTAATTTTGTTGAAACAGATGCCAAAAGGATATGGTATTTTGATAGGTGAAGATGGATCAACAATGCTGAATGTTAGTTTTTCTTTGTTTCAATGCTGATTTTTGTATTTTATGTGTCTTTCAATTCCTTGCGGAATGCTGAATTATTTATGAGCATTATTGTCATTGTTGTTTTACAGGCTCCTAGACAAAGAGGAGGTCCAAGGTTGGTGTCTCAACCTAGTGTTACAACTACATCAGGGTGTCCATTGGATAGTCAAGCATCAACCACCCACTAGACTAGTAGAGTTTTGGATTGTCAATTTGGTTGATGAAGTTGTAACTTTTTTTTGGATGCCTAAAACTGTAACAACATTGACAGTTCAAGTTTCATTGCTTTTGGTTGAAAAAATTGTCATATCAGTTGTGATGTTCATCTGCTGTTTTATAATGTAATGCAACATTAAACAAGTGCAATATCCAAAACAAGTGCAATATAACCAATAAATAATCAAATCTAGAAATTTCATTCTTCATTAATTAGCAAAATAGGAGTACAAAAACTCCATACAACCATTTTTTTGGGCTACAAATATCATCATCCATTACAAAGAAGAACAACTACTTAATGCAGACAAGAACAACAGCAAACAAAACCCATGAAACAAACAACCCAATAAGTGCATTTTTTTCACCACTAGCACTCTTAACAGCTTCTCCAGTACGCCTACACAACTCATTCTTCATTAGAGCAACTTCTTCAGCCAATTTATCTTTCTTCAGCTTTAATTTGTTTAATTTCTCCTCCACAGAATTAAACTAGAGCTCCATTTCAGCAATTGTAGTGTACTGCTCAAACAATGTTGATTGCAGGTCCTCACATCTATGGCAATTATGGAAATTAACCTCATTGCATTCCCATCTAAAAAATTTGCAATCTTCAGCCTATCAACAATATTACATTGTCAGTTATTCAAATCAACCAGAAAACCCTAATTATTGGGGACGATTTTTTCGCATACCAAAATTAGGGGGAATTTTTAATAAATTGGCAGAAATGTTAATAAATTGAAATTTTAAGAATAAAAACCCTAATTTTATACACTTACAGGCCATAATGCGCAGCCATAAAACTTCCTGCCTTGGTTGTCTCCTTCAGTCTTCACAGTCCTTAGCTTGCAAGGAATGTTGTGCTTACAAACCACAGCCCTATCATTTCCTCTTGAATGCCTTGAATTAGAAGAACCCCCAGAATTTTGGTGTTGGGCCATGGAGAATCGCAGCAGCAGCTATGGAGGGAGTGAGGTGAGTGAAATGAGGGAGAGAGAATAAGGGAGAGAAATGAGGGAGAGAGAACGAGGGAGACAGAATAAGGGAGTGAGGGGAGTGAGAGTTTATTAAATATAGAGGGAGAAATAATGTCACATGATTTCATTAAAAGGATCACGTGACATTATTTACCTTCTGTAGCAGGTAAGTCACCTGCAAGGCCTTATAAAAGACAAAGTATGGCCAAGTTGGAACTTATAAGGAATAATCCATAGGTGGGACTTATGAAAGTAAATGGGTAATAGTTGAGCCCTTTCCTGTGAATTTTTCCTTGTGTTTTTTTATAGTTCAAACAAGGGACTTTATTAGTTTTGTATCCATTCAAATATACCTTATTGTTGTCTTCTTTGGGGTTGCTTCTTTTGGTTGTTTGTCCATTTGTTTTTCTTCTCGTCTTTAGGGTTATAAAAAACAAACTTTTTTTTTCCAGATATCTTTGATGATGAAGATTATGAAATAGGAATTTTTTAAACAAATTTTCCAGAATTTTGAAGGAATCTGGGTGAAAAAATGAGATAAAGATGAAAAAGATGAAGAAGACGAAGAAGATGAATGAAGTTCGCACTGAAAATATTAGAGACAGAGAGTTGCAGTTAAGAGAGAAAGCAAAAGAGAAGTATGAGTGTAGGCATAAAAAAATATAATATGTGCCACGTCATCAAATTTCATTAATCCAGTAAAGTCAAATGTTGACTTTACAAACGTAAATGATAAATAATATTAATTAATTCGGACTTGGAATTAAGTTTGGGCCGTTTTAATTATTAGTCATTTACTGGTTGGATTAAGGCCTAATAAATGGGTTATTTGGATAAATGATGGCTTTGAGGCCCATGGTGGCTACTCACTAAAACCTAAACCCTAGAAAGCTCTATAAATACAGCTCTCCAATCTCATTTGAAGGAGGTCTAAAAAATAAACCAGAAGGGAGAGAAATCCCAGAAGCCAGAGATATTCCAGAGAATACAAACACTCTCTAGATTAGAAAACTACATCAACATTTCTCAATCTAGAAGAAGAACAATAAGCACCATAAAATCACTTTGCCGTTCTATTCTAGATAACAAGACTTGAAGAGATCAAGACCGGTGTCCCTCATTCAAGAAATCTAAATCCGTATTACGAAGCTGCCAAGTCAAGTTCGTGATACAAGTCAAATCATTTGTGGAGATTGAATCAGTGGAATTTCATTAGAGATTGTAACCCATATTATATCAATAAATTATTATTTGTTACACTATTTTTATTCTCATTATTGCAGATTACAAAATTTGTGTTTACAAATTTTTGGCATGCTCGGTGGGACGATTCTCTACCACTCATCTCTTTCTCCATACAAATCTGAAATCCTTTTCACAACCAATGGCGTCAAAGAAGGATACTTCTCGATCTGATGTCGAAAAAGCTACTGAAACTTAACGAAGATCTGATAACTTGGGTTCAGTCCTTGGAGGTCAATCCACGGGAGTATTCACGAGAGGAAAACAAAGAGATGTTCTTGCTACTACTGCTTCCAGCCTCCGGTCCTCATCTATTCCTACCAAGCTGCGTACGAAGTCTAGTGGTTCATTCATTTCTGAATCATCTATTGCATCTTCTTTCCGAAGGGCATGCCAAGTCCCCATCTTTGGCTCAGTTCCTTCTGTGGAGAATGAAGAATTTGACAGCACTCTGTTCAATTCAAAAGGGTTCTCCCTTGAAGGAGGTAAAAAATTGATTCTCCACACTAGCTCTCTTTTCTGTTGGTGTGGAAAGTGACACTGAAAGTACTGGTGACTCCTCTTTGTCGTCCCCTTTAAAAGATGAGGTGCCACAACCTGAAGTTGCTACTGTTATGGTTCATGAATCCAAAACAGTCGAGGAACAACTAGCTGAAATGAAGAATCTCCTCCAGAAACTTATGAAGGATGGAGAAGAGAAAGATTTACAAATCAAACAACAAAACGAGCAGATCGCTTCCATGGCGAGGAAACTTGAAAAACGTCCTGGCGAATCTGACTCCGAAGTCGAAAGTGATGGATCTTCATCCAGTCGTGACTCCAAGTATACTGAAAAAAGCAAGAAGGCACACGATGCGTTGACTATTCAGAAAATCCAAGATATGATAACTAACGCAGTCAAGCATCAACTTGTTGGAGATCCTCATGGCGATTATCACTATGTCAAGCCGTACACTAGAAGGATCGACAAGATGAAGATGCCCCATGGCTACCAACCTCCAAAGTTCCAACAATTTGATGGCAAAGGCAGCCCTAAACAACACATTGCCCATTTTGTGGAAACATGCAACAATCCTGGAACCGATGGAGACCTATTGGCTAAGCAGTTTGTTCGTTCTCTGAAGGGAGTTGCTTTCACATGGTATACAGATCTTTCACCAGAATCCATAAGTAGTTGGGGCCAAATGCAACAAGAGTTCATGAACAGATTTTACAGTACTCAGCGTATTGTGAGCATGATCGAGTTGACCAAGACGGAGCAATGGAAAGATGAGCCCGTCGTTGATTATATCCATCGATGGCGTGCTTTGAGCTTGGAGTGCAAAGATCGCTTGTCGGAGACTTCTGCTGTAGAGATGTGCATACAGGGAATGAAGTGGGATCTTTTATACATCTTACAAGGTATAAAACCCAGGTCTTTTCAAGAACTGGCAACACGCACCCACGACATGGAGATCATTATTGCCAATCGTGGTGGAAACTCTTCTGAGTACAAGAAAGAGAAGAAGGATTTCAAGAAATTAGAAAAGTATGTCAAAGGCTCTACAAAGGAGTCATATGCAGTCACCACGACGACTGCCCCCGTGAAGATTTCTGCGAAAGCAAAGACAGAACAAAAGAAGGGGTCATTCTCAAAAGATGTCAGGAGGGATAGACCCATGTTGAAAGAACTACAGGCTAAGAAGTATCCGTTCCCGGATTCAGACTTAGCTGGAATGTTAGATGACCTGCTCGAAAAAGAAATCATAGAGTTGCCTGAACCAAAACTACCCGAAGAGGCAGGGAGGACGACTAATCCAAATTATTATCGTTACCATCGGTTAGTAAGCCATCCTATCGAGAAGTGCATCACTCTCAAGGAGAAAATTATGCAGCTTGCTAAGGATGGGAGGATCGTTCTTAATCTAGAAGACATGGCTGAGACGAATCATGCTTCAGTCACGTTAGATGCCTTAACTGATGATGAACAAAGGGGGCAAGCTCGAATCATCCAGTTCGGAAATTTGGAGCCCGTGGTAGTATATGTGGTAGAGCCGTATAGTGAATCATGTGTCGAGAATTTTCATTCCATATCCACATCCTGCAAGGAAAAAGGCGAAGGAGAAGAGGAAGGGTGGACTTTAGTCACAAGAAGAAGGCAAAGAAAACAAATATTGTCGAAGCCACCACCGTCTCAACGAAGAAAGCAACAGCATAGAAGGAAGAATTTTAAAAACTCCAAGGTGAAGAAAAAGACTACACTAGTCAGAAAACAAGCGGGCTTACCCATGGATTTGCTTGAACAAGAAGCACGAATGCCTATTGATATCACGTATTTATATAGACTTTTCTCCCTTATTTACAAGCTAATTTGTTCGTCATTGGAGCTCTTAGGAGCTATTTTGTGCTAACTATCGTATATAGTTGTGGTTTTGTGTTTTAGTGTTGAATTGCAGGTTTTAGGAGGTTTTCTCCTTATTCCCGAGCCATTTGGAAGCAAACACGGCTTTACGAGATGTTACGAGGCACGTAGGATGGCTCACGAGCTTTATGAGTAGTTTAGGAGGTCCCAAGACCCCTAAACGTGAAGAATTGAGAGCCAAAGAGTAAAAAAGGAGGTTTCCGTACTCTGATCGAGCAAAAATGGCCCGATCGGGCGAAAATATATTGATCGGGTATAGAAGTTGCGGACCCGATCGGGCAAGGCATGCCCGATCCGATCGGGCGAGCACCCATGTGCCCAGACCCAATCGGGTGCTGGCTGCCCGACCCAATCGGGTGCTGGCCGCCCGACCCGATCGGGTGGATGACTCAAATTCGGCTGCTACTGCGCCACACCTAGTTTGGGGCCAATTAGCTGAAGACCCGATCCTTAACCCGATCGGGTCCTGGATCGGGCTGACCCAAAATTTCACGCGTCTCGCTGCTGGGCTGTTACGTTAAAACGAGAAACAAAGCTGCAAAGTTTTACTATGGGCCCGATCGGGTCCCGTGCACTTATTCGCGATTTTTCGTCTTTTGTTTCCTATTTTAATTAGACTTTGAGGGGTATTATAAATACCTTTTCCTCATTATTTTTAGGGACATCTTTATACTGTTTTAGACTCTAGTTTATTTCTTATTGTTCTTAGTTTAATTTAAACACTTTAGATTAGATTAAAGGTGATTGAACCTATTCGATTTCAATAAAAGTTCCTGCTTTCTGTCAATTGGTATTCTTCTTTGCCCTAATCTCTTTTACTTCTCTTAATTGCTTACTTTAAGTATTTAATTGTTCATGATGCAATTGTTAGGGTTTCATATTAGTTTTGTTATTGTTAATTCGACTATGAGTAAGTAGTTCTCTTTCTAGGGTGTTAGATAGGAAAGCCATGTTTATACCATGATCGTGATTTAGATTTCTATCAATTCCTAGGGCTTGATTAGGGTGATTGTGATGTGGTTTGTTCTTTATTGAGTAATTAATGTCAGTGTACAATTTCATTGGTTGCTTGTGGTTAATAGTTGTTTGCACAGATCCGTCTTACGACTAGAGGTCTAGGACACGTCAGTAGTTTTGATTGCGTTAGTGAACATGCGTCGTATGTTGAACTATGAGCGTTGAGTCTTAACCATAGCTAAACACATGCTCTAATCCCCCGACTCTTGACTTAGGTTTTGATAGTAGTTGACCCTATTTGATTGGTATAAGCATGGTGGACCGACCTAATACCCTAGGTTTTTAGTCCATAGTTAATTCCTCGATTTAATTCGTATTCCTTAGCTTACTCATTAGTTCAGTTAATTCTCCCTATTTTCATCTGAAGTAGCTGATTGATTGAATATTAATTTAGAAACTCTGTCTCCCTGTGGATTCGACCCTGCTTCCATTGACTACCATAGTTAGAGGACTGTAGGTTTATCTTTGAATAGGTGATACGACTAAAACCTTATCAAATTTTGGCGCCGTTACCGGGGAGACGGCTAGTTTTCTAAGTTTTTATTTGATTATTTGGTCTACTTCTCTATGCCTCATTGGAACTTCATTGTTCCAATTGAGGTACGTGTTACAACTTCTTTTTGTTTCTTTTGTATGCCCAGGTCTCAAAGAAACGGTTCCCCCATCCCAGCGGATCCCGATCTTACTAGGACAATTAGGCGGATTCGAAAGAAAAATCAGAAAGAAAAGCAGTCTGTTCAGCTGAACACCTCTGGAACAGACTCCTTGAGTTCAGTTATGTCAAAGTCACTGAAGTCATATGGGGTGCCCGGCTCAGATGATCTCTCCACTGGACCTACTATGCCCACCATTGCCGCGACAAATTTTGAAATTAAGCCTGGACTCATCAGCATGGTCCAGCAAAATCAGTTTGGTGGGCATCCTACTGAAGACCCGGCAAATCATCTACAACGGTTTCAACAGCTTTGTCGAACCGTTAAACATGCCGTTTCACTCCAGATCAACTCAAAGTCATGTTGTTCGAGTTTTCATTGTGAGATAGAGCCCAGAAATGGTTGAACGACGTGAAGGAAACTGAATGGAGTGAGATTTCTGCTGCATTTCTGAGAGAGTATTACCCACCTACTAAAACAGCATAAATCAGAAATAAGCTAGCCACGTTTTCCCAAGAGCCTGATGAAACATTACGGGAAGCGTGGGCTAGGTTCAGAGATTTACAGAGAGAGTGTCCACACCACAACATGGACAAATGGTTCTTGACGCAGACATTTTACAATGGTATGCAGCCTCAGAGAAGAGTATTGTTGATTCGTCTGCAGGAGGAGTTTTTCTGGATAAGGAAGTGGATGTAGGCTACGAGTTTCTATCAAACCTCGCAGCCAATGATCATTCCACTTCCCGAAGCCTCACGAGGAAAGTACTGGAGGTAGATGCCATTGCATTATTGACTTCGCAGATGGCGAAGCTGAGTCAGCAGATTAACACCTTCAGTTCCTCTTCCTCAGCAGCACCTCCTTTGAGTATTAATGTTATGTCTGCCGTAGCGCCCATTACCTCATCTTACTGCGAGGTATGTGGTGTTCAGGGTCACATTGGGCATGACTGTCAGTTCAGCCAACTTCAGATGGAGCAAGCAAATGCCTTCCAACAGAGACCACAAAATTTCCAACCTCCACATAGCTACCAAAACCCACAAAACCACCATCCTCCACCTCCACAAAACCATCCCAAACCCTCTTACTACCAAACCCCACAAACTTTCAGAGACCCCCATCACAAAACTTCCACAACCACAATAATTTCCAAACTCCACAAAATTTTCCCACCCCACCTCCACAAAACAACAACCCACAAGAGCCTCCCATATCTGAAGTGATGAAACTAATATTGTCTATGCAAAAGACAAATGAGGAGGCACAGAGAGCTCAAGAGAGACAGTTGTTGGCTATGCAGGCTATGCAGAAAGCCAATGAGGAAGCACGGAGGGCCCAAGAGAAGCACATCAAACTTCTCGAGGCTCAAGTTGCTCAATTGGCAGAAGCTAATGCACAGAGGCAGCAGGGACAATTGCCAGGGCAACCCATTCAGAGAGAACATGTGAATGCCATCACTCTTCGTAGTGGCATTGCATATGATGCCCCTCTGTTTCCCGTTGATGAGGTTACCCCAACTTCGGGGAAGAAGAGGGTGGTAGAGGAAGGAAAAAGGAAGAATTCGACGTCTGAAGTTGACTTGTCTGCAGAAGCTGAACAGACAGGGAAGAAAAAGGAGAAGGTTTCTGAAACGTCGTTTACACCAAGGCTACCTTTTCCTCACAGGATGCAACAATCAAAGGTCGATCAGCAGTTTGGTAAGTTATTGGCTATGGTCAAGAACCTTGAGGTAACGATTCCATTCACAGACTTAATTACCTAAGTGCCTATTTATGCCAAATTTCTGAAAGACATGATCACTAAGAAAAGAGACTTTGGTGGGGTAGAACGTGTCGCTCTTACTGAAGAGTGTAGTGCTTTTATTCAAAATAAAACCCCACCAAAGTTAAAAGATCCTGGTAGTTTTTCTATACCCTGCCATCTTGGACCTATTTTTATTGATAAGGCTTTGTGTGATTTAGGTGCTTCTGTTTCTGTTATGCCATTATCTGTGTTTAAGAAACTGAATATGGGAGCACTTAAATGCACACAAATCACTTTACAGATGGCTGATCGTTCTATAAAATACCCTCTAGGTGTTTTAGAGGACGTTCCTGTTAGGGTTGGGAAATTCTATATCCCTGTTGATTTTGTGGTGTTGGATATGGATGAGGATGCCCAGATTCCCATTATTCTGGGTAGGCCATTTTTGTATACTGCTGGTGCTGTCATTGATGTCAAGTCTGGGTCTTTAACTCTAAGTGTTGGTGATGATAAAGTGTTGTTTAAACTAACCAATGTTGTTAAGGCACCTATGCTTGAACAATCTTGTTGCAGGGATGAGGTTTTGGATGAAGTAGGTGTGGAGAAGGTTCCAACTACACCTAAGGCTGCCTCACCGTCTGGAGGCATTATTAAGAACATTTGGAGAAGAAAGATAATTGATGAGGGTGGCACTCATTGCCAAGCCCCTCCTATTGGAGAGAGGGAGGATTATGGTCGTGCGGGACCTTTATAAACCAGCGTTGTGCGAGAGGCAACTCGTATTCCTTCCCTTTTTCCTTTTCTTTTCATTTTTTTTTTCTTTTTTTTATTTTTTATTTTTATTTTTCTCTTTTTGTGAGCGAGAGTGAGGGTACTAACATTGTTTTTCCTCTTAGCATAGTCCTTATCACCTTTTGGCATTGAGGACACTGCCACGTTCAGCTTGGGGGAAGAGTTCTGTTTGTATTCCCTATCTCTTTTACTGCTTTCGAAAAATTCTGAAAAAATCAAAAAAAATATGGTTCCCATGACTGGTTTAGTTGCCTCCCTGTGCCCCTTGTTGTGCTCTATTTGAAAATGATTTGACTTTGTTTTCTGGATAGCTGGGCATTTGTGATCTTGAGGCTATGATTTGATGTTTGATTGCTATGATTTCGAGCATTTTTGGATTATATTAGACCACTTTGTGCTGCATACCTGAATTGGTTAGACTGTGAGGCCTCTTTGTAGCCTATTGGATTCATATTATTATCCAGTCTATTTTTTGTGTGCTAGTTCCTCTTAAGCGGATTGATCTTGACTTTGACTTCGTACTTGTCTGATTTTAGATGACTTGTAGCATATGTTGTGATAGAGGCGTTCTTTTGTCTGATTCTTGAGCTTCAGAGTGAATTTTTGATATACTTTTATCCTCCTTAGCCCCGCTGAGCCTAATGATTTGTTTCGTGTTACTTTAACCCCTATTATGAGCCCAAGGCCTTATCTTGATATTATTCCAAGCCTAGCTTGGGGGAGCTTTTGTATGGGTTGAGTTTGATATTTGTTTCTTGGTTTAGTTTGGATGTTGAGGAATTTAAAAGTGTATTTGTTGTGGTTTGAGAGTGAGAAAAAGAAAAGAAAAAGCAAATTTAGAGTTGCGTGAATGAAGTTCAGAAAAATGAAAGAAAAATGAAATAAAATGAAAAAGAATTCGAAGCTCTTTCATTCACGTACGTTCTTTAAGAATATTCGCTTCATTGCTTGAAAATTGGGTTTGTTATGAGTTTTTCATTGATTTATAAGAGTTGGGTTATTTTACGTGGTTTTATGGTGTTGTTGGGAGTTGTGTAGGCCATCTTAGGCCTTGTTTGAATTATTCATGCTCCCCCTTTCTTGGTTTTTCCACCACACTACCCAAAAGTATTCCCTACCTCTTACCTAAGCCCCATTACAACCCTCTAAAGTCCTCTTGAGCTCGTGTCTGTAGTGTTCATTTGATTGATTTCGAGTCAGTTTGTAGAAGTTAAAGAGTATTTCTGCTAATTGAGTCGACTTGACTAAAATGAGCGTCATTGAACCTTCTTAAACACATGAGAGTGTGAGTGGGAAGGGTATTTATGGTCGGGTTGGTGAGTTTTCGGGCATATTCTTTGCCTGCCACAAAATAGAGAGGAGTGACACCCTTGTGAGAGCCTTTTCAGGACTTGTATGCCTTGTGGACCCTTGACTTTGATAAATTGCTTGAAGGATTGGTGGTTGGATGGATTTGATTAGCCAAACTTGAATTATGCCTGCTTGAACGATTCTTAGTCTTGAAAATGTTTTGAGCTTTGATTTGTTTTTATCTATGGGGTGAGGCAATCTATTCCATGTTCATGTTCTATTTGCTTGAGGACAAGCAAAGGTTTAGCTTGGGGGAGTTTGATATCACGTATTTATATAGACTTTTCTCCCTTTTTTACAAGCTAATTTGTGCGTCATTGGAGCTCGTGGGAGCTATTTTGTGCTAACTATCGTATATAGTTGTGGTTTTGTGTTTTCGTGTTGAATTGAAGGTTTTAGGAAGTTTTCTCCTTATTCCCGAGCCATTTGGAAGCAACCACGGCTTTACGAGATGTTACGAGGCACGTAGGATGGCTCACGAGCTTTATGAGTAGTTTAGGAGGTCCCAAGACCCCTAAACGTGAAGAATTGAGAGCCAAAGAGTCAAAAAGGAGGTTTTCGTACTCTGATCGGGCAAAAATGGCCCGATCTGGCAAAAATATATTGATCGGGTATAGAAGTTGCGGACCCGATCGGGCAAGGCATGCCCGATCCGATCGGGCGAGCACCCATGTGCCCAGACCCGATCGGGTGGATGACTCAAATTCAGCTGCTGCTGCGCCACACCTAGAGAACGTATTTGGGGCCAATTAGCTGAAGACCCGATCCTTTACCCGATCGGGTCCTGGATCGGGCTGACCCTATCACCTTGGAAAAATTATTTCCTGAAGTTTACTTCGATGAAGTCTCGGTCAACGCCTTGACATGCAATGTGGCTGAGGAAGGACAAGAGCAAGAAGAACAAAAGGATTCTCCTATGCAAGGTCTTGATCATAGGAGAAATCCTGTGAGAGATGCCAAGATCTTGGCGTTGTTGGATACAGTTTCATCTCGGATGGGTTGGCGACAAGCCTTATCTCTTTTTGAAGAAATGCGGTTGGCTCTAGCTCGTGCCAAGGAAAATCCTACTCAATATACATCAAAAGAAAATATCGAGCACGGGATCTATGGAAATCATCCTGATCCTTGTGCAGCATGTAGTGCAGCCTTAGCATTCACGGACGATGACCTCATGTTAGGGTCAAAGCCTCACAATAGGCCTCTCTTTGCGTGTGGATACATCCGTAAGCAAAAAGTTAATCGCATTCTTATAGATGGAGCTGCTATGAATATTATGCCCAAGTCCACTATGGAAAAGCTGGGGATCACCATGGAAGAATTATCCCAGAGTCGTTTGATGATCCAAGGCTTCAATCTTGGAGGACAACGAGCCATTGGTATGATTCAAGTTGACTTGTTGGTAGGGGAAATGATGGAAACAACCATTTTTCATGTTATTGATTCGAAGACCTCGTACAACTTGATCTTAGGACGACCTTGGATGCATGAGAACGGTGTTGTAGCATCGACCCTGCACCAATGCCTCAAATACTACAGAAATGGTGAAAGAAAGGTGAGCGCAAACATTAAGCCATTCTCAGAAGCAGAGTCTCATTTTGCCGATGCGAAATTCTATATTAACAAGGAGGAACCTCGTGAGGTTATGCCAGTAGAGATTGCATCTACAGGAAAAGCCCTTCCGAAGAAATGTGAACCAACTAAGGAGGATCTTCCGTCAAGGAGAGTTGTAAAGCAAGAACTCGCAGAAGTTGATGATAAGAAAGACTATGGCGCTTCTTTAAAGGCTGATAAAGCTATTTGTAGCTCGTCAACTCCAGCGTTGAGCTACATTCCTTTGTCGAGGCGCAAGGAAGGCCAGTCTCCTTTTGTCCAATTTGGAATTAAGGAATGTGAGATGAAGCCTGCATCAAAAGAAGTTGAAAGTAAGCTGCAAGATTTTGGTGAAAGTGTGACTTTACCAATACAAAGAATGAACGATTCTTGAATAAAAAGAGCACCGCTCTCCGGCTTCATCAAGCCATCAGAGGTGCATGGTTCGAGAAAGGACGGTTTTGACCTAGTTGCTTACAAGCTTATGGAAAATTCTGGTTATGATTTCTCTAATCCAGTTCCTATGGGAAAGGTCGTAGAAGTGAAGACTTATGGCCTCAATAAAACTCAACAAAATCTCCAGCAAAAAGGGGAGCATGTTAATGCCAGAAAGATTGGCCTTGGATTTACGGATCCTAATCCAATCAAAATATCATCTAGGCGGAAGGCAGTGCAAGCTACGTCATACATTGCAGCAGAAGAGCTTGAAGAGAATGAAGGCGGCAATGCTTCTCCAACCCAGAAGGAGTCTGTCTTTGATAGAGTCCAATCCGTCTCTAAAAAGTCACGACACTCAGTCTTTGACTGATTAGAAGGCCAAGGGAATCCTCCACCTTCAAGGTCAATCTTTAAAGATTAGGTGGTCGATGCAAGGATGTACATACAAAATCTTCCAAAAAAGGTGTTTTTAACAGATTGGGGAAAGATACCTACAGACCCAAGGATCGTCAAGTATTGAGCCTTGAAGCCACAACGCTCAAGAAAACAGTCTTCTCCCGAATTGGAAAAAATCATACATCACCTACACAGCAATGGCGACGCAAAGATAGAATGAAGATTGAAGACGAGCTTGAATTGGAGAAGGACGTGAGGAGTGTCATACCATCTCGAATGAAGCGTTGTGCAGTTTTAGACGTGAAAATGGGGGAATCTCTTAGTGTGCGAGGCCACACTGTAGTCCTCACAAATCAACGCCAGAGTATGAACGAGCATCCAGTGTTGGACGGAGAAATGGTTATCAGCTCCAATCATGTTACGGCTTGTGAAGAAGCGAGTATGGATGAAGAAGTAGAGACAACTGAAGCACCAAAAACTCTGGAAGATGGAGGCCAGTCCACCATTGACGATTTGAAAGAACTAAATCTTGGCACGCCGGAAGAGCCACGACCAGTCTATGTGAGTGCTTTGCTCACACCTGAAGAAGAAAAGGGTTACTTCGATTTACTGATGGAGTACAAGGATGTGTTCGCATGGAGCTACAAGGATATGCCCGGGCTAGATCCAAAAGTTGCAGTGCATTGCTTGGCCGTAAGGATGGGGGTGTCATCAAAGAAACAACCCCAACGGCGTTTTCGACCAGAACTAATCCCTGAAATCGAAGCAGAAGTCAATAGGCTCATTGATGCAGACTTCATTCGTGAAGTCAAATATCCTACATGGATTTCCAATATCGTCCCTGTACAAAAGAAAAATGGTCAGTTACGTATATGTATTGACTTTAGAGACCTCAATGATACTTGTCCCAAAGACGACTTTCCAATACCAGTCACTGAGATAATGATTGATGCCACGACTGGACATGAAGCTATATCATTCATGGATTGCACAGCAGGTTATAACCAAATCTTGATGGCGCCCGAAGACCAAGAAGCAACTGCTTTTCGCACGCCTAAGGGAATATTTTGCTATAAGGTGATGTCATTTGGCCTAAAGAATGCAGGGGCCACCTACCAACGATCAATGCAAAAAATATTTGAAGACATGATGCACAAAACAGTTGAGTGTTATGTTGATGATCTTGTGGTCTAGTCGAAGAAGGAGGGCGATCATTTAACTGACTTACGTAACGTGTTCGAAAAGTTGCGTAGATATCAATTGAAGATGAATCCTTTGAAATGTGCGTTTGGCGTCACCTCTGGAAAATTCCTAGGATTCATCGTCAGGCATAGAGGAATTGAAATTGATCAATCCAAGATCACGGCGATCTAAGACATGCCCCCACCCAGAAATCTCAAAGAATTAAGTGGACTCCAAGGTAGGTTGGCGTACATTCGACGTTTTATCTCAAATCTAGCTGGACGATGTCATCCATTCAGCCATCTTATGAAAAAAAAGGTGCTCCATTCAAATGGGACGAGTCATGTCAGAAGGCTTTTGAAAGTATTAAACAATACTTGTCGACGCCTCCAGTGTTGGGGGCACCCATCCCAGGAAAGCCACTTGTACTCTATATCGCGACTCAAGAGAATTCCTTGGGGGCATTATGTGCCCAAGAGAACAACGAAGGTAAGAAAAAAGTCCCTGTATTATATCAGTCGAACTTTGGTCGGGGCAGAGCTGAATTACTCGGCAATTGAGAAGATGTGTTTGGCTCTGATCTTCGCCATTCAAAAGTTGAAGCACTACATGCAAGCACATACTGTACGAGTAATCTCAAAAGCAGATCCTATCAAGTATATCTTGTCAAGGCCAGTGTTGTCGGGAAGAATCGCTAAATGGGCAATTCTCATAAGCCAACATGACATCGTGTACGTTCCTCAAAAGGCAGTCAAAGGACAAGCTTTGGCAGATTTCTTGGCAGACCACCCGACGCCATCTAATTGGGAACTTTCAAAAGACTTGCACGGAGAAGAACTTTTCTACATAGAAATCTTTCCATCATGGGAAATGTACTTCGATGGGGCTGCAAGGCAAGACGGTGCTGGCGCCGGTGTTGTCCTGGTATCACCAGAAAAACTAGTCCTCACATACTCCTTTGTCCTTACTCATTTGTGTTCCAACAATGTTGCTGAATACCAAGCTCTTGTTCTGGGGCTTCAAATGGCCAAAGAATCCGGAGTCCAGGATCTAGATGTGTATGGAGATTCTAAGTAGGTGATCCATCAACTTCTCAATGACTATGACATCAAGAAGGAGGACCTTGCGCCTTATCACCGACGTGCTTCGCAGCTGTTAGAAACATTTGATGCCGTAAGGTTACAACACGTTCCGAGGAGTGCCAATAAGTTGGCCGACGCTCTTGCAAATCTCGCAGCCACATTGGCACTGGGGGCAGAAGAACAAGGTGTGCTCGTTCCAGTTTGCAATCGATGGGTAGTTTCACCTCTAGAGGATGAAATGGAAGAAGGAGCCAATCCAGTCTTAGTTTATGAAATAAACACAGATGACTGGCGTCAACCACTCATAGACTACTTGGAACATGGAAAGCTTCCAAGCGACTTAAGACACAAGACGGAGATTCGACGACAAGCTCCACGCTTCATTTATTTCAAAGGAACACTTTACAGGCGGTCATTCCTCAAAACTTGGATGAGATGTCTTGGAGACGAAGAAGCGGCCAAAATCTTGGAGGAAACCCACTCAGGAGTGTTTGGAGCACATCAAGCTGGTCCAAAACTTCATGATCAAATAAAAAGGGCAGGATATTATTGGCCCGTGATGGTTCAAGATTCCATGGAGTTTGCGAAGAAATGCCAAGCCTGCCAATATCATGCAAATTTCATTCACCAACCGCCGGAGCCATTGCACCCCACTGTGACATCCTGGCCTTTTGAAGCTTGGGGTCTCGACGTTGTTGGTCCTATCACACCAAAGTCATCAGCTGGCCATGCTTATATTCTCGCAGGGACGGATTATTTCTCCAAGTGGGCTGAAGCAGTTCCCCTTCGACAAGTTAAAAAAGAAAATGTTGCCGATTTTGTTCGAAATCATATCATATATCGATATGGTGTACCTCGTTACATCACCACAGACAATGGTACGCCTTTTGTTAATCGATTGATGACAAGTCTTTGTAAGAAATTCAAATTCGTACAACGTAAATCGTCAATGTACAATGCTCCTGCTAATGGCTTGGCCGAGGCTTTTAATAAGACGCTTTGCAACTTGCTTAGTAAGGTCGTCTCAAAGAACAAGCGAGATTGCCACGAGAGGCTGGGGGAAGCATTGTGGGCATACCGTACTACGTACAAGACACCAACCCAAGCAATGCCATACGCCCTCGTATATGGTGTGGAATCTGTGCTCCTGTTAGAGATACAAGTTCCATCTTTACGTATGGCCATCCAAGAAGAGCTCACGACAGAGGAAAATGCTAAGATTCGGTTAGCTGAATTGGAAGTTCTTGACGAGAAAAGGCTTTAGGCACAAAAAAAGTAGGAATGCTACTGATAGGATTTAGTCGTATCACCTAATCAAAGATAAACCTATAGTCCTCTAACTATGGTAGTCAATGGAAGCAGGATCGAATCCACAGGGAGACAGAGTTTCTAAATTATTATTCAATCAACTAGCTACTTCAGATGAAATCATCGAAGATTAACTGAACTAAAAATTAAGCTAAGGACAACGAATTAAACCGAGGATTTAGCTATGGAATAAAAGCCTACGGTATTAGGTCGGTCCACCATGCTTATACCAATCAAACAAGGCCAACTACTATCAAAACCTAAGTCATGAGTAGTGATTAGAGCATGTGTTGAGCTATGGTTAAGACTCAACGCTCATAGTTCAACATACGCCGCATGTTCACTAACGTAATCAGAACTAGTGATGTGTCCTAGGCCTCTAATCGTAAGACGGATCTGTGCAAACAACTATTAACCACAAGCAATCAATGAAATTGGCCACTAACATTAATCACTAATTAAGAACAAACCACATCACATTCACTCTAATCAAGCCCTAGGAAGTGATAGAAATCTAAATAACAATCATGTTATAAACATGGCTTCCCTATCTAACACCCTAGAAAGAGAACTACTCACTCATCATTGAATTGACAATAACAAAACTAATTTGGAACCCTAATAATTGCATCATGAATGAATAAATAATTAAACAAAGCAATAGAAACAATTAAAGAAATTAACAGTAGAGAATAGTACCAATTGACGGAAAGCAAGAACTTTTATTGAAATCGAATCTGAGGTTTAATCACCTTTAATCTAATCTAAAGTGTTTAAACTAAATAAAACTAAACTAAGAACTATGAGAAATCAAACTAGCATAAAATATGTCTCTAAAATAATGAGGAAAAGGTATTTATACTACCCCTCAAAAGCCTAATTAAAAACGGAATAAAATAAAGAAAAACCGCGTTTACGGGCATGGGACCCGATCGGGCAAAGGGCCACCCGATCGGGCCCATAGTGAACTTTTCTTTCAACTTCTCTTTCAATGATTCAACGCAGCAGCAGCAAGTAAGGCCGAAATGGGCCCACCCGATCCAGCGCCCGATCGGGTCACGGATCGGGTCCTTAGTGAAAACCCAACACACAATGCACTTGGCGTCCTTTGGCGAAGCAGCAGCAACAATTGAATATAGGACTCCACCCGATCGGGTCGGGCGAACAGTGCCCGATCGGGTCAGGGCATATGGCTTCTCGCCCGATCGGATCGGGCAAGGCTTGCCCGATCGGGTCCACAACTTCGGTACCCGATCATAATATCTTCGCCCGATCAGGCCATTTTTGCCCGATCAGAGTACGGAAGACTCCTTTTTGACTCTTTGGATCTCAATTCTTCACGTTTAGAGGTTTTGGGACCTCCTAAACTACCCATAAAGCTCGTGAGCCGTCCTACGTGCCTCGTAACATCTCGTAAAGCCGTGGTTGCTTCCAAATAGCTCGAGAATAAGGAGAAAACTCCCTAAAACCTACAATTCAACACTAAAACAATAAAACCACAACTATATACGATAGATAGCACAAAATAGCTCCGAAGAGCTCTAATGACGCACAAATTACCTTGTAAATAAGGGAGAAAACTCTATATAAATACGTGATATCAAACTCCCCCAAGCTAAACCTTTTCTTGTCCTCAAGCAAACAGTTTATGAACATGGAATAGATTGCCTCACGCCATAGATTAAAATCAATCAAAGCTCAAAGGTATTTTCAAGACTAAGAATCGTTCAAGCAGGCATAATTCAAGTTTGGCTAATCAAATCCATCCAACCACCAATCATCCAAGCAATTTATCAAACTCAAGCATCCACAAGGCATACAAATCCTGAAAAGGCCCTCACAAGGATGTCACTCCTCTCAATTTTGTGGCAGGCAAAGAATATGCCCTGAACACTCACCAACCCGACCATAAATGCCCTTCCCACTCACACTCTCATGTGTTTAAGAAGGTTAAATGACGCTCATCCTAGTCTAGTCGACTCAATTAGCAGAAATACTCTTTAACTTTGACAAACTGACTCGAAATCAATCCAATGAACAATGCAGACACGAGCTCAAGAGGACTTCACAGGGTTGTAATGGGGCTTAGGTAAGAGGTAAGGGATACTTTTGGGTAATGTGGTGGAAAAACCAAGAAAGGGGGAGCATGAATCACTCAAACAAGGCCTAAGATGGCCTAGACAACTCCCAACAACACCATATAACCACGAAAAATAACCCAACTCCCATAAATCAATGACCACTCATAACAATCCCAATTTTCAAGCAATGAAGCGAATTTTTCTTTATGAACGTACGTGAATGAAAGAACTTTGAATTCTTTTGAACTTTTATTTCATTTTTCTTTCATTTTTCTGAACTTCATTCACGCATCTCTAATTTTGCTTTTTCTTTTTCTCACGCTCAAACTACGACGACTACACTTTTAATTCCTCAACAACCAAACCATGAAACCAATCCAAAACTCAACCCATACAAAAGCTCCCCCAAGCTAGGCTTGGAGCAATATAAATGAAGACCTTGGGCTCATAATAGGGGTTTAAGTAACATGAAACAAGTCATTAGGCTCAGCAGGGCTAAGGAGGATAAAAGTATATCAAAAATTCACTCTGAAGCTCAAGAATAAGACAAAAGAACGCCTCTATCACAGCAAATGCTACAAGTCATCAAAATTCAGACAAGTACGAAGTCAAAGTCAAGATCAATCCACTAAAGAGGAACTAACACACAAAAACAGACTGGATAATAATTTGAATCCAATAGGCTACAAAGAGGCCGCACAGTCTAACCAATTCAGGTATGCAGCACAAAGTGGCGTAATATAATCAAAACTCGCTCGAAATCATAGCAATCAAACATCAAATCATAGACTCAAGATCACAAATGCCCAAGCTATCCAGAAAACAGAGTCAAATCATTTTCGATAAGAGCACAACAAGAGGCACAGGGAGGAAACTAAACCAGTCATGGGAACCATATTTTTTTTTTGATTTTTTTCAGAATTTTTCGAAAGCAGTAAAAGAGATAGAGCATACAAACAGAACTCCTCCCCCAAGCTGAACTTGGCAGTGTCCTCAATGCCAAAAGGTAATAAAGGACGATGCTAAGAGGAAAAACAATGTTAGTACCCTCACTCTCGCTCACAAAAAAGAAGAAAAATAAAAAATAAAAAATAAAAAGAAAAGGAAAAAGGGAAAGAATACGAGTTGCCTCTCGCACAGCGCTGGTTTATAAAGGTCCCGCACGACCGTAATACCTCCATCTCTCAAATAGGAGGGGCTACGTAGTGAGAGCCACCCTCTTCAAACATCTTTCTCATCCAAATATTCTTGATAATACCTCTAGACGGTGAGGCAACATTAGGTGGAATTGAAATCTTCTCCACACCTACCTCATCCAAAACCTCAGCCCTGCAACAAGATTGTTCAAGCATAGGTGCCTTAACAGCATTGGTCAATATAAAAATCACTTTATCATCACCAACACTCAGAGTTAAAGACCCAGACTTGACATCAATGACAGCACCGGCAGTACACAAAAACGGCCTACCCAAAATAATAGGAATATGGGCATCCTCATCCATATCTAGCACCACAAAATCAACAGGAATGTAGAATTTCCCGACCCTAACAGGAACATCCTCTAAAACACCTAGAGGGTATTTTATAGAACGATCAGCCATCTGTAAAGTGATTTGTGTGCATTTAAGTGCTCTCATATTCAGTTTCTTATAAACATATAATGGCATAACAGAAACAGAAGCACCTAAATCACACAAAGCCTTATCAATAAAAATAGGTCCAAGATGGAGGGTATAGAAAAAATACCAAGATCTTTCAACTTTGGTGGGGTTTTATTTTGAATAAAAGCACTACACTCTTCAGTAAGAGCGACACGTTCTATCCCACCAAAGTCTCTTTTATTAGTTATCATATCTTTCAGAAATTTTGCATAAACAGGGACTTGGGTAATTAATCTGTGAATGGAATCGTTACCTCAAGGTTCTTGACCATAGCCAAGAACTTACCAAACTGCTGATCGACCTTTCATTGTTGCATCCTGTGAGGAAAAGGTAGCCTTGCTTCTGCAGACAAGTCGACTTCAGACGTCGAATTCTTTCTTTTTCCTTCCTCTACCACCCTCTTCTTCCCCGCAGTTGGGGTAACCTCATCAACGGGAAATGGAGGAGCATCATAAGAAATGCCACTACGAAGAGTGATGGCATTCACATGTTCTCTCTGAATGGGTTGCCCTGGCGGTTCCCCTTGATGCCTCTGAGCATTAGTGCTTGCTAATTGTGCAATTTGAGTCTCGATAAGTTTGATGTGCTTCTCTTGGGCTCTTTGTGCTTCCTCATTAGCTCTTTGCATAGCTAGCATTTATCGCTCTTGAGCTCTTTGTGCCTCCTCATTAGTCTTTTGCATGCTCAACATTAGCTTCATCACTTCAGATATGGGAGGCTCTTGTGGGTTATTGTTTTGTGGAGGTGGGGTGGGAAAATTTTGTGGAATTTGGAAGTTATTATGGTTATGAAAGTTTTGTGATGGGGGTCTCTGAAAATTTTGTGGGGTTTGAAAGTAAGAGGGTTTGGGATGGTTTTGTGGAGGTGGAGGTGGAGGGTGATGGTTTTGTGGGTTTTGGTAGTTATGTGGAGAGGGGAAATTTGGTTGTCTCTGTTGAAAAGCGTTTGCCTGCTCCATCTGATGTTGACTGAACAGACAGTCATGCCCAAAGTGACCCTGAACACCACATACCTCGCAGTAAGATGAGGTAATGGGTGCTACGGCAGACATAGCATTAATATTCAAAGGAGGTGCTACTAAGGAAGATAAATTGAAGGTGTTAATCTGCTGACTCAGCTTCGCTATCTGCCAAGTCAATAATGCAATGGAATCTACCTCCAGTACTTTCCTCGTGAGGCTGCGGGAAGTGGAATGATCATTGGCTGCGAGGTTTGATAGAAACTCATAGCCTACATCCACTTCCTTATCCAGAAAAACTCCTCCTGCAGACGAATCAACAATACTCTTCGTCTGAGGCTGCAGACCATTGTAGAATGTCTGCGTCAAGAACCATTTGTCCATGTTGTGATGTGGACACTCTCTCTGTAAATCTCTGAACCTAGCCCACGCTTCCCGTAATGTTTCATCAGGCTCTTGGGAAAACGTGGCTAGTTTGTTTCTGATTTCTGTTGTCTTTGTAGGTGGATAGTACTCTCCCAGAAACGCAGCAGAAATCTCACTCCATTCTGTTTCTTTCACGCCGTTCAACCATTTCTGGGCTCTATCTCTCAATGAAAACTCGAACAACATGACCTTTAGTTGATCTGGCGTGACGCCGACATGTTTGACGGTTCGACAAAGCTGTTGAAACCGCTGCATATGATTTACCGGGTCTTCAGTAAGATGCCCACCAAACTGATTTAGCTGAACCATGCTGATGAGTCCAGGCTTAATTTCGAAATTTTCTACGGCAATGGTGGGCATAGTAGGTCTAGTGGAGAGACCGTCTGGGTTGGGCACCCCATATGACTTTAGTGATTTAGACATAACTGAAGTCAAGGTGTCTGATCCAGAGGTGTTCAGCTGAACAGACTGCTTTTCCCTCTGAATTTTCTTTCGTATCCGCCTGATTGTCCTAGTAAGATCGGGATCCGCTGGGATGGGGGAACCGTTTCTTTGAGACCTGGGCATACAAAAGAAACAAAAAGAAGTAGTAAAACGTACCTCAATTGGAACAGTGAAGTTCCAATGAGGTACAGAGAAGTAGACCAAATAACGAAATAAAAACTTCGAAAACTAGCCGTCTCCCCGGCAACGGCGCCAAAATTTGATAGGATTTAGTCGTATCACCTAATCAAAGATAAACCTATAGTCTTCTAACTATGGTAGTCAATGGAAGCAGGGTCGAATCCACAGGGAGACAGAGTTTCTAAATTATTATTCAATCAACTAGCTACTTCAGATGAAATCATGGAAGATTAACTGAACTAATAATTAAGCTAAGGAAAACGAATTAAACCGAGGATTTAGCTATGGAATAAAAGCCTATGGTATTAGGTCGGTCCACCATGCTTATACCAATCAAACAAGGTCAACTACTATCAAAACCTAAGTCATGAGTCAAGTGATTAGAGCATGTGTTGAGCTATGGTTAAGACTCAACGCTCATAGTTCAACATACGCCGCATGTTCACTAACGTAATCAGAACTAGTGATGTGTCCTAGGCCTCTAATCGTAAGACGGATCTGTGCAAACAACTATTAACCACAAACAATCAATGAAATTGGCCACTAACATTAATCACTATTTAAGAACAAACCACATCACATTCACTCTAATCAAGCCCTAGGAAGTGATAGAAATCTAAATAACAATCATGTTATAAACATGGCTTCCCTATCTAACACCTTAGAAAGAGAACTACTCACTCATAATTGAATTGACAATAACAAAACTAATTTGGAACCCTAATAATTGCATCATGAATGAATAAATAATTAAACAAGCAATAGAAACAATTAAAGAAATTAAGAGTAGAGAATAGTACCAATTGACGGAAAGCAAGAACTTTTATTGAAATCGAATCTGAGGTTTAATCACCTTTAATCTAATCTAAAGTGTTTAAACTAAATAAAACTAAGCTAAGAACTATGAGAAATCAAACTAGCATAAAATATGTCTATAAAATAATGAGGAAAAGGTATTTATACTACCCCTCAAAAGCCTAATTAAAAAGGAATAAAATAAAGAAAAACCGCATTTACGGGCATGGGACCCGATCGGGCAAAGGGCCACCCGATCGGGCCCATAGTGAACTTTTCTTTCAACTTCTCTTTCATTGATTCAACGCAGCAACGGCAAGTAAGGCCGAAATGGGCCTACCCGATCCAGCGCCCGATCGGGTCACGGATCGGGTCCTTAGTGAAAACCCAACACACAATGCACTTGGCTTCCTTTGGCGAAGCAGCAGCAGCAACTGAATATAGGACTCCACCCGATCGGGTCGGGCGAACAGTGCCCGATCGGGTCTGGGCACATGGCTTCTCGCCCGATCTGATCGGGCAAGGCTTGCCCGATCTGGTCCGCAACTTCTGTACCCGATCATAATATCTTCGCCCGATCGGGACATTTTTGCCCGATCATAGTACGGAAGACTCCTTTTTGACTCTTTGGATCTCAATTCTTCACGTTTAGAGGTTTTGGGACCTCCTAAACTACCCATAAAGCTCGTGAGCCGTCCTACATGCCTCGTAACATCTCGTAAAGCCGTGGTTGCTTCCAAATAGCTTGGGAATAAGGAGAAAACTCCCTAAAACCTGCAATTCAACACTAAAACAACAAAACCACAACTATATACGATAGTAGCACAAAATAGCTCCGAAGAGCTCCAATGACGCACAAATTAGCTTGTAAATAAGGGAGAAAACTCTATATAAATACGTTATATCAGCTACCAAGCTCGCATAACACGTGTGTTCAATAAAAAGGTACGGGTTCGCTCCTTCCAAGTTGGGGACATGATTCTTGTTGTAAAGAGGCCCATCATAACTTCTCGGAAGACAGGGAATAAATTCACATCGAAATGGGATGGCCCTTATGTTGTGCACGAGGTATACATTAGTGGAGCTTACAAGATCGTTGACGTAGACGGACTACGCATAGGACCTATCAACGGGAAATTCTTGAAGCGTTACTATCCTTGAGGTCTTGTACCATGTAGGCTCCTGAGCAAGAGGGTAAACTGCATATACATGTACATAAAAAAAACATTGCAAAAAAAAATGAAAAAAAATGAAAAAATTGAAAAGAGAAAAGAGTGAAGTTTGTTTGACCGAACTACGTTGGCTTGATCTTGTGGAGTGAATTCATTCACTTCATAGGTACGTAGGCAGCTTAAGGAATCCATATACTTCAAGTGCAGTCACACCAAAAATAATCATCATTCATTGTAACACTCCAGGCCTGCAAGAGTCTAAACTGTGAACGGCTAAATAAACAAACAAACAACATTTGAACATTGATCTTATGAATATGCGGACGACTTTATAGTGGAGCAACCATGTATAAACAAGAGAGGAAAATCTTTATTCACTTGGAACGAATAAAATAACTTCATAGTCCTTACTAAAAAAAAGGATGTGCAAAAAAAATGAAATCAAAAGAGGGAAAGACAAAGTCGACATGTGACTATGGCTCCCATTGGAGAGTCCTCAGGGCTTCACGAGCATTGTCAAAGTCCTTCTCAATCTCAACAAGCTTTGCTTCTCTCTGTTTAACAGCGGCAATACTCTGCTCCAGGGAAGTATGAGAGTTCGCCAAGCCTTTCACTGCCACAACTCGTTTTGCAAGGGCCTTTTCTGAGTCTCGGACAAGCAACATAAGCCCTTCTTCCTTTTTCCGCAACTCAGTCAGCTGTTGTTGAATCTCCAGCACTTTGCCACAAAGTGTCCGGACTTGCTCCTTTTCCTCTTTTTGAAGATGTGCAGCATTCTCCATATAGGACTCCACATCCAGAAGCTGTTCTTGAAGGACATTCACAGGAGTTTCTCCTTGCTCCTTTTCTCGATGGATGTGTAGTTGTAAGCTGTGCTCCACGTACCTCTCAACAAGATCACGTGGTCTAGAAATGTCGAACTTCTTAGCACTGATATACTGGAGGAGCTCTTCAAACTCTTGTTTCAATCTAGAGACGTCGGCTAGAGGAGTATCTAGCAGCTTGCCTCGCATCGAGTTGACCATAAAATTTGCAGCACAACGATCAGCTTCTCGGTTAGCTCGGGCAATCATGTCTTGCACACTAAATGGAATAGATGCTTTGGCGGTGATGGAAGGAATTTCGGGAGCATGGTCAACTTCCTTAGCTAAAGCACCCTCGGCATCAGGAAGTAGGATGGGGTCATTGATAGAATTGATCAATTCCTCATTAATGGAAAGACCAAAAGCATTGTTACAAGCGCGTAGCTCTTCGCCGATGTTCACATCAGACGGATCAGCCTACAAAATAGGAAAGTAAAGGTCAGGTATATTATAAAAAAAATGGTGAAAAGTATGATAAAGACAATTCTTACTTGTACTCCTCCATTTTCGAAATCCTCATCATAGCCAGAACCAAAAGTATAATCAAAAACCGACTCAGCTTCAAGCGTTTTGCTAGGGCTATCTTTTTTATCATCCTTCCGTCACTTTGCAACGACTTCTTGTTGTGTAGGAGAAGTGGCAGTGTCCTTGGGTAATTTGACCTTAAGCTTACACTTGTCGGTAGAGTCAAGTGGAATCTTAGTTGTCCTTTTTGATGCTGAAATGTTGGAATCGTCATTTTTTCTTTTCCTATGCTTGCTCTGACCACGAGCTTCAGGGATCTTTGGAGGAACTGGAGGACTGGAAGATGAAATCGCTGATGAAATAGACTTCAGCCAAGATACATAAGCTGGCGTAAGTCGTCCTTGAGGACTCGATGGGCGGCCAGGAATATAAAGGAAGAGTTCGTTCCCACGCGAATGCTGGACTTGAACAAATGAAACAATCTCTCTAGCTTGACTTCTCCTTGTTGAGGCTCCAGTTTGTCGGGCACGTCTTGATAAAAACCGAATTGTCTGCCGAATCTGTGGGGATTGTACGACTCAACCACGTAAGTGTCGTCGTATCTAAGAGTGACAAAATTGGATCTCATGCTGATGAAGAAATTCACGGTTCGGCGAGATTGAAGCTTATCATCTATGAACTCCTCATCACGTGTGCCATTCACTGACGTAGCGAGCCAGTTGATGGACTTGCCAGTGCGAAAGCGGTTTTGTGCTTCTGAGAGCCGGATAGGCAAAACAGCATCTTGGCCTTGAAATGCAATCATGAGGGCACCTACAGAGTCGCGAACAGTGGCATGGTGGCTACAAAAATATTTTGCCGCCCAAACGTACACATAGTGTGCAGGAAAAAATACGCATAGCTTGCCTGGGGTTGTAGATTGGGAGAGATCATTTAAACCTCTATAAATGCTTGCCAAGACAGGAATAGCAAGAGAAGTATGGTGTCCACGAGCAAGGAGTGAAGCCGGCTTGAAAACACTCGGACGAATGTCACCTATGTTCTCCACTGTCAAGACAAATGCGCAAAGCCAACAAGAATAGAATGCTGCAAGGTATGAGGCCTTGCGATGTTCCACTAGGATATCTATATCATTAAACGCCCCATGAATCACGTCACTCCATGGTTGAGGGTCTCCGAAAGTTGCAAGGTCCTTCACGTAAAGAGGAACATTAGTTCGCTTACCATTGTTTCTGGACATCACAATGTATCTACAGGAGCCTCGGAACCAAAATGAACACCACTCTTCAAATGTGATGTTTGATCTTCCAGACTTTCTTGTTATGTGGAGGAACGCCTTAAACAGATATTTGTAACATATAGGGAGACATAGTTGACCTTCGTTCCCAGATTTTTCAAATTCAGCAGCAGAGGGTATGACTTCGTCATAAAAAATGCCAGTTATTGGTAGACCACTGAGAAGGTATATGTCCCATAAACTAATAGAAGCCTCTCCAAACTCAGTGAGCAAGGTATTTGTAGTAGGACACCAGGATTCACAAAGGGCCTGCATAACTGGAGGATTTTGTTTGTAAAGGAACATTGAGGCATAAACAGCGTCGAGTAGGTGTACACTACTAAGGGAATTTCTGAAATGTCGCAATATGTCCTCCAACCACTCCCAATAGAGAGGGATATGGGTAAACTCAACACCAATGTTCATATAGGAATTCCAACTAGTCTCCTTCCCAGAGATACGTGCATGGAGCGTTTCTAGTGGCTTGATTCCAGTATCACGTGTCTGGTGGTGAGATGCACGAAGAACGGCTTTGGAAGCTTTGTCTGCAGATGTTTTGCGGCCAGAAATGTCTCTCCATCAACAGTTCAAACTCGACGGACATTGTTCAAATGGTTGATTCATTGCGAAAGGTCCTGTCAATGGACGAAAAATTGAAAAATGTGCTTTACGGCCACCATTTGCGTCATCGACTACAATTAGAGATTCTCCGTCAGATGCTCCCATGGACTCGAACCTCACCATGATATATTATTTCCTAACAAAAAGGAAACAAAATACAAGAGTTCATATTAAAAAAATGATGAATTCAATGAGTGAAAAAAAATAAATAAATTGTGAAGCATGTTGGTGTTCTAAGTGAAATTGTTAATGTTAAAGTCATATGCCCACTTATTTTGTTTTCATTATTGTTAAACAAAGAAGCAATAAGTGACTTTACTAAATAATTATTCACAAGTCACAGCTCACAAGATTTAAGCTTAAATAAATGCCTTTGTCCACCTGTTCAGCAATGCACAAGGGTAGGAAAAAAATATAAAGGAGAAAGAGATGAAAGGTTAAAAGGAGAAAGAGAGCCAAAACACCAAATCCCTTATATGTTGTTTGGTTTGGGGGTTTTGTTTCCCTCCCTTTCCCCTCCTTACCCCCAAATCCCTCTACTTTGATTACCCACACCCCCCTCCACTTACAAATGGGGGTAAGGGAAACCCCTCTTGACCACCCAACTTACCCCACTCTCCTTTGACCACCAACCTCCATCACCCCAACCCACCACCCTCTCCTACAGCCACCACCTCTGCCCACCGGAAAACACCCATACCCTCCCGAAACCACCGACCAACCCCAAAAACGAGCCCACCCCAAAATAAACCAACCACCCACCCGAAAATCACCAACCCATCCCACCGGAAAACACCTAAACCTTCACGGAACCACCAACCCACCACTCGCCCAAAACCACCCCAACGCCAAAACAAACCAAGCCTACCCGAAAACCACCACCACAGCCCCAAAAAATCCCAAGCCCCACCCGAAAATTGCCAACAATTTCGTGGATACAAAGATAGGCCAAAAATGGAGGACGGCCGAAAATTTTTAAGGGAGAAGGCCAACAATTTCGTGATCTGGGAAAGTTTTACAGGGAAGGGGAAGGGGGGAGGAGGGAGGAGGGGGGAGGGGGGGATGAGCCAGCTGGTGGTTATTAGGGGAGGAGATAAAAAATGTTTTTGTACCAAACAACTTTTTTAATCAAAGGGTTTTGTTTTCCTTACCCCCTCTAACCCTTACTTGATTCCTTTACCTTACCCCTCTTCCATCCAAACGCCCCCCAAGTTTATCAGATGTCTGCAAAGGAACTCAAAAAATAAAAGTTCAAGACTTCATTAAACTCTATACGGCTCTTCTTCCCTCTATATTATTTTTCCCCATTAATCTCTTATGAAATCCAAAAGTATCTTGATTCTTGGAGCAAAGATCAATCAGGCGTGCAAGAGGTGGAATTAATTTTAATTGAATAAGGTAGAAGAAGAGTGGTGAGAGGCAGGCGGGGTGGATCTGCCGATGGATCTGGGTGTGTCCGACCCTGATCAAAGCTCCGACGGCAAGGCTGGTGATGTACCAGCAGTGGTCGAATTCCGGCGAACCAATTTCTGTTATTTGGCAAACTAGCAATTACTCATTGATCAAGATGTTCTGCTGTAAGAATTTCAAAAAAAAGATGTTCTGCTGTAAGTTTGAATAAAATTTTAACCTATTAATTTCTGGAGGATGATGGTTGGAGTGTAAATGCAAAGACTCTGTAAGTTTATTATAATGGAGTGTATGGAGTCCTGCTATATTTAAAAGGATGATATTTGGATACTCTGTAAGTTTCTGGAAGATGATGGTTGGAGTGATAATTCAATCAACTTGAAAGTTAAGCATTAGGTGTTAATTTTTTGGGGATTTGAAATAAAAAAATAGAGTATTAGAAGATACCTCGGAGATGGTCTGAGTGGTAGAAATTTGGCTAACTCAAGTAAAAAATTCTTGACGGGAATCTGAAACAGGCTTCACCGACGGGTATGGTTCAGCTCGTTGTGGTAGAATTTGTCTCCATCAAGACCTCCGTCAAAATCCAAGGAGACGGTGAAGGAATAGGCTTCGACAGGGCTCTTGGTTCAACTGGCGTCGGGTTACTCCGTCTTCAATGGTGACAGAATAGGCTTCGGCAGGGCACGTTCGGCTGGCGTCCGATTACTCCGTCCTTCAATGGTGAAATTGAATTTCACCCTATGGTATTATTTATAGTACCATGAAAATCTATCTTCTTTGCAATTTTAATTAACTTAATTAAAGTTGTATTAGGATTAGATTTTGCAGAAAAAAGATTTCAAAATCCAAAACTGAAAAGATAATATTTGATCTTTTTCCAATTATCATTTGGTAAAAAAAATGATCTTGTTATCATTATCTTCCAAAACAAAAAAAATGAGATATTATTCAAACCAAAAGATTATACAAATCTGTTGAAATGTTAGCTCTGCGTGAGCTAGAAAAGAAAATCAACAATTTAAGAAAATTTTTTTTTTATCAAAACCATTTCACTGGGATTCATCGTGAGGTATGGTTTGATCTTTATTTTTATTTTTATTTTTTTGATTATCATAACAAATGATTTCAAAAGTAAGAGTAAAAAATAAATTAAGTTCGTTCTATGGGTTATTGGGTTCAAAATACAAAAACTCCTTAGTCCATAAAACAAAGTTCGAGACCCGATCACGCTAAAACACTCAAAATTGTGTACGTGACCAGTCTCGAGGGGGCAATTTGTAGGCACAAAAAATATAATATGTGCCACGTCATCAAATTTCATTAATCTAGTAAAGTCAACCGTTGACTTTATAAACGTAAATGATAAATAATATTCAAATATAATTCGGACTTGGAATTAAGTTTGGGCCGTTTTAATTATTAGTCATTTACTGGTTGGATTAAGGCCTAATAAATGGGCTATTTGGATAAATGATGGCTGTGAGGCCCATGGTGGCTACTCAGTAAAACCTAAACCCTAGAAAGCTCTATAAATACAGCTCTCCAATCTCATTTGAAGGAGGTCCAAAAAATAAACCAGAAGGGAGAGAAAACCCAGAAGCCAGAGCTATTCCAGAGAATATAAACACTCTCTAGATTAGAAAACTACATCAACATTGCTCAATCTAGAAGAAGAACAATAAGCACCATAAAATCACTGTGCCGTTCTATTCTAGATAACAAGACTTGAAGAGATCAAGACCGGTGTCCCTCATTCAAGAAATCTAAATCCGTATTACGAAGCTGCCAAGTCAAGTTCGTGATACAAGTCAAATCATTTGTGGAGATTGAATCAGTGGAATTTCATTAGAGATTGTAACCCATATTATATCAATAAATTATTATTTGTTACACTATTTTTATTCTCATTATTGCAGATTACAAAATTTGTGTTTACAATGAGGAACAGTGAAATGAAAAAGGCGGTTCACTTTCCTTCTCTCCTATATATACGACAGCGACAGTCAGGGCCGTCTCAACCAAATAAGAGGCCCTGTTCAAATTTTTTGCTTTATGGGGGAAATGGACCCTTTGTAAAATAGATGATTATACATTCAAGTAGTAACAATGAGGTGATTCAGTATCTAAACTTTAAACTCTCAAATTACTGAAGCATAAATTTAAGAAAAATAAATATTGTATGATTTGTTTCGCTTTTTCACAAATTTGGTTAAAAAGAATAAAACTAATAAAGACACTAAGAAAATAAGCAAATGGAATAATTTTTATATTAAAAAATTAAAACTTTTCTCTTATAATATTGATATGAGAAACACAAATATATATTATTGTAAGAAATTGAGAGGATCAAACAAAACAAGTTGAAATGTGTCCAACAAACCAAAGCAAGTTAAAAAAAACATAACAAAAATGTGAGAGGCAAACACAAAATTAGCACACCAACATAATGGAAAACGGAATTAAAGACAATTAGCAAAGTTACTATGTGGGGCCTTAAGAGGTAAAAGTAACAATCAAAAACAGTTTAGGAAGGAACTGATCCCGCGTCCCTTAGCCATTATAGCCCAATAGTCTAATAGTGTTATCATGCTGCGGAGAACGGTAATTGTATTATAATACTGTTTTAGGCTGAGGCCCTAAAAATTTCGAGGCCTTGTGCTGGCGAACCGGTTAGACTTGCTCTAAGCCGGCCCTGGCGACAGTAACTATCAAATCGGTTATTATTTTGAATTTTCCCGTGTTTACAAAAACAAAGTCCATATACATTTGTTGGCCCACTCAATTTAAATGAACCGAATTTTAAAAAAATGATTTGCGTTTTGAAATGAGAATGTGATGCTCATCATACTCTCGAGTTCAACATCTACCTTTAAAAGTATAACGACCGAAACTAGAAGGACCAAGTTGGTAAGATATAGGACCGTTGCCTTCGCCAGAGCTGGTCTTTTCCCACGCATTCAAATTTCAAAACTTTAAAGATGTCCCTAATAATCTCAGCTTATAACACGCTCCCAAGTTCATTGGTAACAGAGCTCTAATTTCTTACTTTTCAATATCTATTCGTAGCACCGCTAAATTCTAATTAACCTCACTCTCATAATCATACTTGCTCCTACAAAAGAACACAGCCATGAAAGATGAGAACCCAAAACCAAAAGAGAGTAGACCCAAAAAGACAAAGTATTCAGATCAAAATGAACCACCAAAAAATATATACGCGAGCAACGATTCTACCTCCAAGTCAAAGTCGGCTTCTTCATGGGGCTCTCATATAGTGAAGGGTTTAGCAAGGGAGAGAAAAATAAAGCTCCCAGAAACAGCAACAAACAAGTTACTTGCTTCAAAAAACAAGCCAATTACCAATTACAATTACAATTACAGCAAGGTAAAAAAAAGCAGCAATAATAATAAGCTTACGGCGTCGTCCCAAGACTTATTTGTTGAAATTGAAAATTTAAGGGCCCTTTTGAAAGAATCTAAGCAAAGGGAGTTTCAATTGCAAGCTGAGCACTCTCATTTATGGACTGAATTTGAGGCCAAGAAAAAGGAGGTTGAAATCTTCACTAGTACCATTAAGCTACTTGAATCTCATAATTTAAGTCTCAAACACCAATTATTATCTTCCAATTCTAATTTCAACAATGCAATTGTCGTTGGTGTTGGTGATGGTGAGGGTGAGGGTAAGACAAACAAATTTGAGAAGCCGAAAAACGTTGAAATGGAAGTGGTTCAACTCCGGCGCCTAAACAAGGAGCTCCAACTTCACAAACGAACTCTTTCCACCAAAGTAGCTTCCCTTCAATCTCAACTCTCAAGTCTTGCTAATCTTTCTCAGGTAATTTTCCACCTTCTAATTTAAGAGTCTGTTCGGCAATACTAGTTGAGAAGGTATAAGAAATGCCATGTTGTTATCGGATTTATGTCAACACTACATATGTCATTTTTTGTGATAAATTCAAGGAAATAAAGTTGTACATATTTATTAGGTAAAGTTGTATATTAGATTCCAAAAATTCTATGTTAAATACAAAGTAATCGGACTTTAGTATAGCTATACAGATGAAAAATATCAATTTTTGTAATGAATATACTACTAGTTTGTAAAAAACTATACTACATTTTTAGTTAATAATACTACCAGAAAATGTAAAGCGGTTGTACCATTGACATATATCTGATATCAACCTCGCATTGCTCGAGAAGGTACCGGTTACCTGTGTTTTAGTGTTTGATGTTAAAATTGTAATATGTAATAAGCTACTTATTGATTATTAGATGTATTTGGAATGTTTTGCTGTCTATTTTGGATTTGATTATTGTTATAAGTCTAATGTGTTTGAATATGGGTAGTGTGAACTGATGGGGAAAATAGAAGCAGAGGCATCATCATTGAGGCGTACAAATGAAGATTTGTCCAAACAAGTGGAAGGGTTGCAGATGAGTAGATTGAATGAGGTTGAAGAGCTTGCTTACCTTAGATGGGTAAATTCACATTTACGCAATGAACTTCAAAGCCAAAGCCCTTGTTCTTGCGCTACTTGTGATGTGGGATCGAGCCCTCACTCCAATAAACTTCTGGAATGCTGCAGTGCAAACAGGTTAAGTGATGTGAAGAAGCTAAACCGATGGCCTGTGACTAATGAAGATTTGTCAAGCCTAGATTGTTCGATCAATTCAATGCTCGGGCACCTAGAAGAAACTAGTTCTGGAAGAAGACACTCCATAAGTGGATCACAAAGTTGCGATGAAGATGTAATGGCAAAGAGACGAAGACAGTCAGATGGCTTTGTGTTCTCACAAGAAGTGGAACGTAAGGAAGATTCAGATGACCCACTAGATTATCAAAAGCAACAAGGTCATAGAGTTTTGTCCCCTACAGAAATTGAGAAAAGGGCCTTAAGGATTCCGAACCCCCCTCCAAGACCTTCATCTGCAAATTCTAACGAGCCAAAACAAGCCTTTGAATGTGATGGTCAAATTCCTGTGGCATCACCAGCACCACCACCACCGCCGCCGCCGCCTCCTCCTCCTCAAAGGTTTTCAGCAGGAACTAATGTAGGTGATGTACAACGTGCACCACAAGTTGTGGAATTTTATCATTCACTAATGAAAAGAGGCACACGAAGAGATTCATCTGGTGGAGCAATGTCTGATTCCCCTAATTTATCAAGTGTTCGAAGCAACATGATCGGAGAAATTGAAAATCGGTCTTCCTATTTGCTCGCTGTGTGTTCCCTATAAAATTCTTATTTATGTTTCCTATTCCCATGGTTTAAGTTATTAATAAAGACCTATAACATTCGTTTATTAACAAGTGCTTATATCGTTATTGATACTAACTGAATTATTTATTTTCTGTGTAGATAAAGGCAGATGTTGAGACTCAAGCAGAGTTCGTTAATTCATTGATTAAAGAAGTAAATAATGCAGTGTACCAAAATATAGATGATGTTGTGGCATTCGTCAAATGGCTGGACGACGAGCTGTGCTTCCTTGTGAGTGAAGTCCTTAATATATGCACTTCATATCCACTTCATATCCTTACTTCCTCGTGATGAATGGTTTTCAGCTGTCTCTGCTTTCTATTGCTTAGAGGGTTCCTATTATGACCGATATTTGCAATTAGTATAGGATACTCAATACTTTTGGAGACAGTTCCGATTGTTTGTGAATCTGATCATGTCTGTCATGCTTTGGTTATCTGTAAGGTGGATGAAAGGGCAGTCTTAAAACATTTTGATTGGCCAGAAAAACGAGCTGATACTCTACGAGAAGCTGCATTTAGCTACAAAGATCTTAAGAAGTTGGAGTTGGAAGTCGCTTATTATCATGATGATCCTCGGTTTCCCTGCGACATTGCCCTGAGGAAGATGGTTTCTTTGTCTGAGAAGTAATGATAAGCTATTCTTCTAACATTGCAACTTCACCTCAAGTGTTTCTTCTCTAGTTGATTAGATTTCATGAATTTCTGGATATCTGCTTTCAGGATTGAACTTACTATTTACAATATTCTTCGAACAAGGGAGTGTTTGATGCGAAGTTGTAAAGAATTCCAAATCCCTACAGCTTGGTTGCTAGATGGTGGTATAATAAGCAAGGTGTGGTTTTGCCTTTGCCACAATTTATTTCGTTTTTCATTAATCAAGCTTATGTTTCCCTTTGGTTACATTATTTTCATATCCAAATAGAGATATATTTCCCTTCGCAGCATTATTTTGCCATTTAAAAGCAATCAAATGGTTGATAGTTATCCTTTCCAACCAGAACATGGAATAAAGTCAAGAAAGAGAGAGAGAGATACAGTGATTCCTAACTAATACATCAGAAGGTTTTATTCTTTCATAGAAGAGGACTATTAATAAAGTGAACCTTGAAATATTTGCTGATTGTGGTGGCCATGTAAGAATGAGGTGGTTTTATTTTGTTGGTACTCTTCTTGGCCTAACCCTTGATTGAGCTTTATATTTGATAGAAAGCATTGAGTTATATTTGGGTTAAACTCTTGTGCAAAAGGACTCAACTAGACTTGTGATACCACGAGGAGGTTGGCTGGGTGAGAGAGTTAAACAAGAAAACAATGAGGTAAGAGAAAGTTCACATTGATGGTTTTTGAATATGCTACTGCAGCAAGTCATCATAAGTTAATGCCTCGATTCAGCAGATACCGATTTGTCATGCTGTCATGTCTATACAGAGATTAATATAAAAGAGATACGATGGAGAGTGCAAATTTTAGGTGCACGCTTCATCTGCGGTACTATGGAAATGTCTCCAGTTATCTCAATATATTGATATCTTAGCTTCTATACTTTTGTGATAGGTCAGAACTTTTAGTACGTTCCAATTTAACAGTAATTTTATTAGCTCGACTATGTTAATGAAAAAGTTAACTCCCACTGCGAGTTAAATGTGAATTGTGACCAATCATTGTAAAGTGTGCTTTATTAGCAGCTCGGAAGAGCCTGAAGGAATTGTGTCCTTGACTCTAATGCAATTACTAATTATAATATAGATCGTATTATGGAGATAATAATTCGTTTAATTGGGTCGTCTTTACGTCTTGCTAGAAAACGCTATAGACCTTTGGATTAGTAAATAATAAACCCGAAGCCCACTTAAATGGATCCTACAAGGTCACACATAATATTTGGATTAACAAAAGAGAAACACATAGCCCATAAAGGCTATAGGGTAGTCGGCCCAAGAGGGAGATGAGAGGAGATTATTTGACCTAATTATTCCTATATAAAGGTCATGTAGTCAGAAAATAATAGACAGTATCTCTCATTATTTTCTCCTGCTCTTTCTCTCTCTCAACTGACATTACTCCATAAAAGAAGAACGCTTTCTTTTTTCCAACTAGCATTGGTGGAGTGTTGATCCAAATTGGTGGACTAAGTAGAGGAATCACGTTTGAGATTCTTTCTCCAAGTTCGTTGGCTATACTTTGAAGTATTCAATTCCGCCATACCAGTTGAAATCACGCATCAAGAGGTTGGTAATTGATTATTATATGATCCTTAGTTATATGTGCATGAGATCCTGTTTTAGTTGCTTATGAATCTGATTCATGAAATTCCGCTTATAGTACCTATAATCCTACAGTGGTATCAGTTTAGCCTCTTGCATATATTCTTTTGGTCATTATAATATGATTATTTTGATGCATTTATGATTAATTTTAATTTGATTAAGGGGAGGAATTGAATTATGGATTGAGTAATTGGAATTAATTAAATGAGATTTAATTGCTTAATTTTAATTTTTTTTTTTTTGGCCGAAAATTCAAGAAATTCGAACCCTAATGTTGGAAATTAGGTTTCGTCGAATTTTGTGGATCAAATTCTTCAATTTGATAACAGATTTTGTAAAATTGATTTAGGCCTTTGTTTTCTTTTGATTTGAATTGCAAATTCATGTTTTTAATTTTGATTTTCGTTTCGAAATCAAACCGTTTGATTCGAAACACACACGAACCCTAATTTTTGCCCCAAATCAATTTGATTGGATGTTAAATGCGATTTAACTTGCCAAATCACAAATTTTGTCAAATTAAATGAATTTAGAGCAAAAGGAAGTTGTTTTATGGCTGAAATTCGATCAAAATTGGTTTGAATTTGCCCAAACATCAGTTCAAAATGTTCGAACTTTGATGGAACTTGCGGCAATTTGAGCGGGTATTGAGGCGTTTTCCGGCATAGTGGCGGTGCAAAGGTTGCACAGGTTGGCCGACCGCTTTCCGGCGAAAGTCTGCGCTGCTGCGAGCTAGCTCCGGTGCGTGATGGCAGAGGCTGGGCAGCAGCCACGGTGCTGCTAGGCGTGGCTTACAGCCACGATTTTGTTTTAATAATAAAAAAAAAGGTTATTGTTTTTCCTTTTATTTTTTTTAGAAAATCTTTTATGATTTAACATATCTTTGGTTATTTTAATATGATTTTAATAACCGAAAATCTGTTGATTTGATCTTTAGGTTATTGAATTTTTTTTTAATAACTGAAAATCATAAATTTTTTTTATTTATATTTTTTGGTTATTGAAATATGATTTTAATAACCGAAAATCTATGATGATTTTAAAGTTAATATCTTTTGTTTATTGAAATATGATTTTAATAAACGAAAATCTTACGAGATTTAATGATTAAAATCTTTTGGTGATTAAAATATGATTTTAATAACCAAAAAATCATTAAAAATCTTTTAATAAATATCTTTTGATTATTGAAAATCAAACAAATATGATTTGTTTGAGAATATTAAGCAATTCCAATTATCCTTTATTTTGATTAGGTCATAAGATAAATCCATAATCTCATTCTTTAATCTAATTAAAATTAGTTGGAAAAAGATAATATCTTTTAGTTAGTTAGATTTACTAGCTTAAATGTTTTATCTTCTTGCTTTAATTAAGAATATTTGATATTTTAATTATTGGCAAGCATGATATGTGATATTATTATTTGGCAATTAATATGTGATATTTTGATTATTGCAATGATAATATGTGATATTATTTTGAGTTTATAATATGTGATATTATATGGAAATTCATTTTGATTATTCGATTATTGGCATGTATAATATATGATTTTATTATATGGCAATTTAATATATTAGATATAATTGCTATAATAACTAGTAAGATGACTAGTATGACCAATAAAATAATAAAAATGGTTTTGGACTTTAAGCAAAGTTGATGGGTGTATGTGAGGTGATAAGCTCTGTCTAGGATTAGGAAGGCTCTCCCCAACGTCGTGGGTAACTTCCTTACCTGGGAGCTATAATCTCCTTGGCAATCACTCATCAACTAAGAATTACAATTGTTGTAATTCGTAAAATTTTATGTTAAGGTGATGAACTCTGTCTAGGATTAGGAAGGTTTTCCCCAACGTCGTGGGTAACTTTCTTACCTGGGAGATATAATCAACTTGGCAGTATTATTTTACAATGCTTATAAGTTTATAGTATGTTAGTTATCAATATTGAAGAGTTCACTCATTAATAACAACATAATAAACTTACGTCCCATAAATATTGAGGTTAGCTTTTCCAAACATAAAGTACTTATTAACCCTTAATTAATGATAATAGGTCGTGCCTCCGCAGGGTATTGTCATTAATTTTGGGAGATAAGGTGAAATTGCGAATTTTGCATACTTAGTTTGGTTGTCCTCAACAAAATCATCAAAAGCGTTTTGGATTTTGAAGCAAGAGATAGTTAAGCATGTGATGTTTTCCTATCTAAACAAGAATTATAAGTGTTATAATTAGTAAAGAGTTTACTTACCTTGAGAATGTAACCTTAAGATAAGGTCTCCGTCTGCTTAGCGTTGCATGTTGATAGGATCTTGTACTCACTTATTGAAATTGGGACATGAAAATTGAATAAAGTGTCAAACCTAGAAACCATTGCATGTTTTAATGTTGTTTCATAAACATAAATTGAACTTTGCCTTTTATTTTTCTGTCTAGAGGTACTATGAATAACAACAACAACTCTGTTTTCAACATTCGTCCTTTCCTTGAAAAGGATAGGTTGAATGGAGAAAATTTCCTCAATTGGGAAAGGACCCTAAGACTCTTTCAAAAGGGAAAGGGTTTTAAGAATAAATGGGCAGGCAAGAAGGACAAAGGCAAGAAAGTTGTCGTTGCTCCTGAAAAACCTAAGCCGACCGCGAAGCCAAAAGCAGCCGCAGTAAGCAAGTGCTTCCATTGTGAAAAGATAGGTCACTGGAAGAAAAACTGCCCCAAATACTTGGAGGAAAAGAAGTCGGGGACTTCCACCTCAAGTATTTATGTTATAGAAATCAATTTGACTTCTACTTCTTTATGGGTATTAGATACCGGCTGTGGTTCTCACATTATTAACGATGTGCAAGGACTAAAAAGAAGTAGAAGGCTAGCAAAGGGCGAGGTAGAGCTTCGCGTTGGAAATGGAGCAAGAGTTGCTGCACTTGCCATTGGAAGTTATAGTCTACATTTATCCTCTGGATTGATTATAGAACTAAATAATTGTTATTTTGTTCCGTCAATTACTAAGAACATTATTTCTGTTTCCGTTTTGGATGATGAAGGTTTTTGTTTTGAAATAAAGAACAAGTGTTGTTCCATTTCTTACAAAAATATGTTCTATGCTAGTGCAAAATTGATTAATGGCTTATATGTATTAGATAGGTCAGTACAAGTCTATAACATAGATAGCAAGAAACAAAAATCGAATGATTCAAACCTAACTTACATTTGGCATTGCCGAATGGGTCATATAAACCAAAAGCGCATCCAAAAGTTACAACAGGATGGAATCCTTCCATCATTTGATTTCGAATCTTTTGATGTATGTGAGTCATGCTTGTTGGGGAAAATGACTAAATCACCTTTTACTGGAAAGGGTGAAAAGGCTAGTGGTCTCTTGGGCCTCATACAACAGATGTTTGTGGGCCTATGAGCACAAAAGCTAGGGGAGGGTTTGTGTACTTCATTACTTTTACTGACGATTTAAGTAGATATGGGTATGTCTATTTAATGAAACATAAGTCGGAATCGTTTGAAAAGTTCAAAGAATTCCAAAATGAAGTACAAAATCAACTTGGTAAGACAATAAAGGCATTGCGATCCGATCGTGGTGGCGAATATTTGAGCCAAGAATTCGATGATCATTTGAAAAATTATGGAATACTTTCACAATTGACTCCACCAGGAACTCCACAATTAAATGGTGTCTCTGAAAGGAGGAATCGAACTCTATTAGATATGGTTCGATCAATGATGAGTCTTGCTGATCTTCCGATTTCCTTTTGGGGATATGCTCTCGAAACAGCTACACACACTAAATAAAAGCCCGTCCAAGGCTGTAGAAAAGACTCCATATGAGATGTGGAATGGAAAGGTTCCAAACTTATCTTTTCTTAAAATCTGGGGTTGTGAGGTCTATGTAAAGCGTTTACTGTCAGACAAACTTGCACCCAAATCAGATAAATGTCTCTTTGTGGGATACCCAAAAGAGACAAGGGGTTATTACTTCTATAACCGTCAAGAGAACAAGGTATTTGTTGCTCGTGATGGTGTCTTTCTTGAAAAGGAATTTATTTCCAGAAAGACAAGTGGGAGTAAAATAGTTCTCGAAGAAATTCGAGATGAGCAACAAATGGACGTGGTTCACACCATGTCAGAGACGGCCCGACAAGACGAAAGTCAAGTTCAGGAGATGACGTATTCAACGCGTGAACCTCCTACCGTCCCACTTGAATCTAATTCAAGCGAAAATCTTCAAGATGTTGAAGAGAACATTTCTATTGATGCTCAGGCCCCGCATAGGTCAAGTAGACCCAGGATTCAGACAAGTTCATGGTATAGACTATGACGAGACCTTTTCTCCAGTAGCAATGCTAGAATCGATTCGGATACTTTTAGCGATTGCTGCATATTACGATTACGAAATTTGGCAGATGGATGTCAAAACCGCATTCTTGAATGGGTTCTTGAATGAGGATGTGTATATGACACAACCTGAGGGTTTTGAGGATCCAGAAAATCTTAAAAAGGTTTGCAAGCTTCAAAGATCCATTTATGGATTGAAGGAAGCATCTCGGAGCTGGAATCTTCGATTTGATGAGGCAATCAAACAGTTTGGTTTTCTCAAAAGCGAAGAAGAATCTTGTGTCTACAAGAAATTTAGTGGGAGTAGCTTAGTCTTCTTGGTTCTGTATGTAGATGACATACTACTCATGGGAAATGACATACCAATGCTTGAGTCAGTCAAGGAATGGTTGAAAAGTTGTTTCTCTATGAAGGACCTTGGAGAGGCTGAGTACATATTGGGAATAAAAATTCATAGAGATAGGTCTCGAAGGATGATTGGACTAAGTCAAGAAACTTATATTGATAAAGTTCTTGCAAGGTTCAACATGGAAAACTCGAAGAGAGGATTCGTTCCCATGTCACATGGCATATCGCTTAGCAAGAGTCAGTGCCCGATTGAGCCTGATGAGTTGAAGCGAATGAATAGCATACCTTATGCCTCGGCTATAGGATCTATCATGTATGCCATGATAAGTACTCGACCAGATGTTGCATACGCCTTGAGCATGTGTAGCAGAAGCCTTAAATCCAGGTGAAGCACACTGGACTGCAGCTAAGAGCATCCTTAAGTACTTGAGAAGAACTAAAGGCATGTTCTTAGTCTATGGAGGAGAAAATGAGTTGGTTGTTAAAGGTTATACTGATGCGAGCTTCCAAACTGACAGAGATGATTACCGCTCTCAGTCAGGGTACATCTTTTGTCTAAATGGAGGAGCAGTGAGCTGGAAGAGTTCAAAGCAAAGCACTACAGCTGACTCTACGACAGAATCTGAATACTTAGCAGCGGTTGAAGCAGCTAAGGAAGCTGTTTGGATAAAGAAATTCTTGACAGAGCTAGGTGTCGTACCTAGTGCTCTGGAAGGGATTGAGCTATTATGTGATAATAATGGTGCTGTTGCACAAGCAAAAGAACCAAGATCACATAACAAATCCAAACATGTAATGAGGAAGTATCACCTTATTCGCGAGATAGTTGACAGAAAGGATGTCAAGATCCGTAAAGTTCACACGGATGAGAATGTGGCTGATCCGCTTACTAAACCTCTACCTCAACCCAAGCATGAAAGTCACGCTAGGGCTATAGGCTTGAAGCAAATGTTGGAATGGCTTTAGATTGTATTATGTTTGAAGAAACTTGTTACAATGTAAAGACATGGTTTTGCTATTTTATGTTTATGAGAAATAAAGTTTTATCTTATTTAATTTTGGTTTAGTATTAAATAAAATGTCCAAAAATATTCTTGAACTCAATGGTTTTGTCAAATATGTGATTTGATGAATGAAACACCATAAGTGAACTGAATTCATAGAATATTCATGTTCCTAATCCAAGTCATTAAATTGGACATAAATGACTTATTAAAGGATTAGCATATAAGATTGATTGATAGCGCTGTTTCATGGGTTATAGAAACATAGAGATGTTTAGTTAATCATATGGATATGTATATTTGATGCATGATCGAACTGACCTACTTAGAAGTTTGAATAACTTCGTAATTATATTAGTGGATTCCTAAGACATGAGTGAAACACTACTTAGCTTAATGATTGGTATAACTTTGATGCCGTCAAACGTCATGCCGTAAAAGGGGACTATAAAGGCAGCATTCGAGTTGTGCTAAAAGTTGAGTGGGAGTTTTGGTTGCCACAAGATACTTCCGTGTGAACTCTTCAAAGTGAGAATTGAAAATGCATGGCCGTGCTCAATGGATTATATGATAATCATTTGTTTAGCAATTCGAACTCGGATTTCAAGAAATAATTTGAAGATTAGTATGGATAACATTAGAGATGTGATCATACTATCAAATTAGACACTAAGAGACTTTAGGAATTTGAATATTGCACATTCGTCTCGGACAAGTGGGAGATTGAAGGAATTGTGTCCTCGACTCTAATGCAATTACTAATTATAATATGGATCGTATTATGGAGATAATAATTCGTTTAATTGGGTCGTCTTTACGTCTTGCTAGAGAACGTATAGACCTTTGGGTTAGTAAATAATAAACCCGAAGCCTACTTAAATGGATCCTACAAGGTCACTCATAATATTTGGATCAACAAAAGAGAAACTCATAGCCAATAAAGGCTATAGGGTAGACGGCCCAAGAGGGAGATGAGAGGAGATTATTTGACCTAATTATTCCTATATAAAGGTCATGTAGTCAGAAAATAATAGACATTATCTCTCATTATTTTCTCCTGCTCTTTCTCTCTCTCAACTGACATTACTCCATAAAAGAAGAACGCTTTCTTTTTTCCAACTAGCATTGGTGGAGTGTTGATCCAAATTGGTGGACTAAGTAGAGGAATCACGTTTGAGATTCTTTCTCCAAGTTCGTTGGCTATACTTTGAAGTATTCAATCCCGCCATACAAGTTGAAATCACGCATCAAGAGGCTGGTAATTGATTATTATATGATCCTTAATTATATGTGCATGAGATCCTGTTTTAGGTGCTTATGAATTAGATTCATGAAATTCCGCTTATAGTACCTATAATCCTACAGAGCCATGGTGGTATGCTTATGGACCATAATGAGATTAGAAGTAGCTTGGGTTGAAGCACGATAGGCGTTGTCCTTAGAGCAATGGTTGATCAATTTTATGCGCTCCTCTCCCAAGATATAACACACCCTGAGATCAATTGTACTTCCTATGCTTTTTAATTGCTACACATTACCTTTTTCACACTTGCCACTGCAAATGTTTGAACGTTAATATCTCTATTTGTGTATTTGTAAAAATTATAAAAAATATATATTTTGAAAGTGTATATCGAGACTAATCAAATTAGATCTCACATGAGTATTTTTTTCGTTACCCATACTTCACAAATGATAGTTAAAAGTAGAATTTGTGAATAATGTCAAATCTCAAAGCGTAACAATTAAAAAGAAACATATTATTCTTTTGAACTCGATTAATTGAAAAACATTAAGTGAAAAACATTTCAGTTCCATTCAGTTTAGCTCCATTAATTTTAGTTCAGTTCAACTTCTTTTGTGTCATGATTTCATTTGTTCAGTACAATTTAGTTTAGCTTATCTCAACTTAGTTCCATTGAGTGCAAAAGAACACAGCCATAGTATGGGCAAGAACCCCCAAAGCACAAAACACCAAGCGGTAGGAATAATAACTTACATTCATTTCCTTAAGTACAAAACTAGTTTTTTTTGAGGGAAATACCGTGATGTAATTTTTTTTCTAGTTTGTGGGCACTAGAAAGTTTCTTTTATAAAAAAGATTAAGTGCTTCAATCTAGTAACTGTTGGAAGACTTGTTCTGTTGTTCATAAGAAAGATCTTTGCGAAAAATCCTCAAGCCACTACACACATATCCCTTTATTTTAAAAGACCTATTTTTATGGTTGTTGTTCCATAAAAATAGGAACCAAATAAACAAACTAAAGAGCCTAGCCTAGCTAACGGCAGATAAGAAAATTTCACATGAATTATTATTATTATATCTAGATTTTAAATTATGAAATAAACAAAAGATATTTTCCAACATTTTGCAGTCATTGCAGGGTACCTTTGATAGTCTATGCATATATATTCCTTTGCTTCTACTTATAGGAATTAGGATAATGGAACGAAATTGATATATAACCACTAAAAAAATAAGGCTGCCACACATATTAAGAAATTTTTGTTCAATGACAAGATGACTTTCTAATTTGCTCCGTGCTGCTGCTGCCTTGATGTTTAAAAGCTTCCTTTTCCCTTGCTGTGTGGGGATGCTTCGTCAGACCATCTTTATTGGATGTGGTGATTCTAGTTACCTTGCTTTTAGTTTTTGTAATGTTGCAAAAACCAGTGATCTTATTTTGATAGACTTTTGCGCAAAGTGCAGTTACGACAATTGATGAAATTCGTTATTCAACTAAGGCTTGAGTTTTTGTACGTCAATTAGATTGCATATTAAGCTTAATTGTCCCTTGCCACCCTTTGTGAAGTCTATGTGACTGATAAGAGTGTGTGTATAATTCTTTGTGATTGGGATCAGATTGTTCCTGAATCTTTTTGTCTCATGCTGTGCATTTAGTATGTGACCCGATCCTCTTAGAAGAACTTTTAATTTTTGTAGCTTCAATGATCCCATTTTGGGGCAAGTCATGACTGTGCTTCACATTCAATGAGCAGGTGAAGCTTGGGTCTGTAAAACTAGCAAAGAAATATATGAACCGAGTGGCGAGAGAACTGCAATCACAATCGACACTTAAAGATGTTGCTATGGACTACATGCTTCTTCAAGGAGTTAGGTTTGCTTTCAGAATTCATCAGGTTAGTTGAAAGTGGTTGTTGATGATCATTGGAGTTAGAGAATATTATGACATGCTTGTGTTAAAAAATCTTGGATTTGTGCCTTGCTAAAATGCAGTTTGTTGGAGGATTTGATTCAGAAACTATGCAAGCATTCGAGGAACTCCGAAAACTTGCCAATTCACTGGACGAAAGATAGGGAGAGGCGAGTTAGCAGAGATTTTGCCCATTGTACACATTTCTTATATTTTAAACATCATTATATTGTCTTGTACATTTTTAGAATGTTCCTCAAGGATGGGGAGGTTGGCAGCCGAGGAGGGTTGTTCGAAGGCTTCGGCATCTTCTCAGCAGAACTCAAACTAGAGTTAAACTGGAAGTTGGTGAGAGCAACCACTACTCCCTTCTCATTTTTTTGATCGATCTCGGTTTTTCGTTAATGGTTAGCAAGCATGCATCTTATGTAATAGTAAAACAATTGTGGAAATGACATAAATCGAGAAGAGAAAGTTAAGATGGTGCTATGTGACTAGTAAATGTATGACTTGTATAAATAAATCCGAAGATTTAAATGTTGCGGGTTTTCAAAAGCAGAGGTTGTGTACTTCATACTATTATTAGACCTTCTATTATGATTTATCACAAGATAACCATAGTCATATGGGTCTTGTTAAATTCTTTTTGATATATGGTTCTTAGATATCAATTTTTTATAATTTTTACTTCTATATAATTGAAGATATTAATGCTTAAAGTTGTGCGTTGTAAAATGTGAATTTGCATATGTTGCAGTTAATCTGGAAAGAAGGAAGTAATATAACCATTATTATTGTGGACTTTTAAGAGTATTGGATTTTCCTAGTGACATTAAATATAGACTTATGTATAAGCACAACGGATTGATGGTGGATACGGAATCACCATGAGCATGGTGGACATACATGAAAACCTAGTAGAGTAAAAACGAAACGAGGACATAGAACATTAGTGACTTAAATTAACACGGGATATAAATGCACATGAGTAGCTCAAAAATGTTCTGTTTGTTAATATCCAATGTACATTTGAATTACTTAAGATATTCAATTATAGATATCAAAGGATTGTTCGTGGAAATCGGGTTATCGAAGGATTGTTGCGGAGTCGGACTATCAAAGTCTCATAAACCCATTGAAGAAAATAGAAGCACCAAGATCGACTCTAGATGTATACATTCAAGACATTATGAGTTGGACATCGAAATTTGATTATTGTGAGTTGTCGTTTGTGCGTAGAGGTGGAAATAAGGTGGCTCACCACATTGCTAGTTTCCAACCTTTTGCTCTAGGTGATAGAATATGGCTTGAGGAGTAGTTATATACTGATCTGATCTTACTTCAAATGATGTGTACTTTTCTCTCTAATGAATAAATTTCATGCTTGCTTCTAATAATAATAAAAATATATATATATATATTAAATGTACAGTACTAAATCAACTCAAATTAAAAAAAAATGAGCATGAGTAACAATCTTTTTTAACCTTGAAACTATAGATAATGTTTCGGTTAATTTACCTTAATGTCCATTTATGTAGCCAAAATACTCACTCATTGATATCAAATGTACATTACAAAGAGATAACGTGGGAGGGAGAAAGAAAATTCTCCACCGTAATTTTTCGTATTCATTAAATCGAGCTAATGTTCAATTTTGAATTTCCAATGTACATTATAAACTCAACTTAGTTTCAGAAAAGTTTTTATTTTCACTAAATTCTTCATATGTTCTTTTACTGTACTTTAATGTTTATTTAACTTAGGGAAAATTAACAAGAATAATCCCAACTATTAACCATCTTTCACAACAATCCAGCCTTTAGTAATTCCCAAAATAATCTTAATTATTGTTCACTCTTCCCATAATAGTCCCGCTTGACATGGAACCTACTAAACTGGTTTAAATTAAATGACCACGTGTCTAAATCTAATAGCTTAAACTTTTTTTTCTTCTCCTTTTACCCCACCCTAATTCACCATGCATCCCACAATCAGCACCCAGCCACCCATCCCCTCCCCTGCTTCCCACACCTTCACCCCACCCTCTCCCCTGCTTCCCAACCATCACCACCACAACCAGGCCACTGCCAGCAATAGAGTTCGCCGCCGAACACCTCTCTCTTTAATTTCCTTCATCCTCTCGTTGTCTCTTCCTCTCGTCGATCCGCCAGCCAGACCCGCCCCCGAAAAACCTCCTTTAATCCCCAAATCAACCCCCATTAATTGTTTTTGGGGGTTAAAGGGGTTTTCGGGAATCATGATGTGTATTTAGAGGGGTTGGGAGTAGGGATGCCAACGGGTGGGATTTAGGTCGGATCGGTTAGACCACCTCTCATCCATCCATCCGTCATCTAGTAAGACCATCACCCGTATTCCATCCATCCACCACCCGCGGGTGAACCGGGTGGACAAGGTGATCATCCATTTAAGATAATTGAACGAGAAAAGTTAAATCAAACTTGCAAAATCGCAATTTATATATTAAGTTAATGTCAAATTAAGATAAGTTAAGTCTATCGAAACATGTCGATAATAATTAAAAGGGAAAAAAATTATAATAATGTAAATAAAATGATAGACATTCAAGAAAATGTAAGAAATGGGTGATGGAGCGGGTGATAAACGGGTGATGGGTCGGGCACCGGATCGGGTCTGAGCACATGGATGCTCGCCCGATCGGATCGGGCAAGCCTTGCCCGATCGGGTCCGCAACTTCTGTACCCGATCAATATATCTTAGCCCGATCAGGTCATTTTTGTCCGATCAGGGTACGGAAAACTCCTTTTTGACTCCTTGGCTCTCAATTCTTCACGTTTAGAGGTTATGGGACCTCCTAAACTACCCATAAAGCTCGTGAGCCATCCTACGTACCTCATAACATCTCGTAAAGCCGTGGTTGCTTCCAAATGGCTCGGGAATAAGGAGAAAACTCCATAAAACCTGTAATTCAACACTAAAACCCAAAACCACAACTATATACGATAGTTAGCACAAAATAGCTCCGAAGAGCTCCAATGACGCACAAATTAGCTTGTAAATAAGGGAGAAAACTCTATATAAATACGTGATATCAAACTCCCCCAAGCTAAACCTTTGCTTGTCCTCAAGCAAACAGAACACGATCATGGAATAGATTGCCTCACCCCATAGATAAAAATCAATCAAAGCTCAAAACATTTTCAAGACTAAGAATCATTCAAGCAGACATAATTCAAGCTTGGCTAATCAAATCCATCCAACCACCAATCATCCAAGCAATTTATCAAATTCAAGCATCCACAAGGCATACAAGTCCTGAAAAGGATCTCACAAGGGTGTCACTCCTCTCTATTTTGTGGCAGGCAAAGAATATGCCCGAACACTCACCAACCCGACTATAAATACCCTTCCCACTCACACTCTCATGTGTTTAAGAAGGTTCAATGATGCTCATCCTAGTCAAGTCGACTCAATTAGCAGACGTACTCTTTAACTTTGACAAACTGACTCGAAATCAATCAAATGAACAATGCAGACACGAGCTCAAGAGGACTTTGTAGGGTTGTAATGGGGCTTAGGTAAGAGGTAGGGGATACTTTTGGGTAATGTGGTGGAAAAACCAAGAAAGGGGGAGCATGAATCATCCAAACAAGGCCTAAGATGGCCTACATAACTCCCAACAACACCATAAAACAACGTAAAGTGATCCAACTCTCATAAATCAATGACAAACTCATAACAAACCCAATTATCAAGCAATGAAGCGAAATTTCTTTAAGAACGTACGTGAATGAAAGAACTTCAATTTCTTTTGAACTTTTATTTCATTTTCTTCTTTCATTTTTCTGAACTTCATTCACGCAACTATAATTTTGCTTTTTCTTTTCTATTTCTCACTCTCAAACCGCCACAAATACACTCTTAAACTCCTCAACAACCAAACTAAACCAAGAAACCAATCTCAAACTCAACCCATACAAAAGCTCCCCCAAGCTAGGCTTAGAAATATCAAGCAGGCCCTGCCCTGGGGGTAGGCGAGGTGGGGCGACCGCCCAGGGCCCTGTGCCTAAAAGGGCCTTAATTATAGAACATATATACTACATAATAGTAACTGAAATGTTAAGCGTGAGATTTGGTAGCACAGTTGGCTCAAGGTTTTGGTGATTGTCTCCTATGTCAAGAGTTCGAGTACCGTTAGCAGCATTTTCCAATTCTTTTGAAGTGACTATCTTGAACTTGAAGTGATTGCCTAATCCTCATGCATGGTTGATGGGCCTGCTTCAGTTTTTATTCTTGTCATTTACATTATGATGCATATAATAATTTGTTAAGTATATTTTAGTCTCTTAATTTTTTGCTTTACTTCCCAAAGATATTCTCATTGGAATTTTTATATATATTTTGAAGTTATTTCATGTTTTTTTTTAAAAAAAATCAAAATATAGATTTTGGAGTATTATGGTACTTATGATACTTTTAAGTAGTGGGGACAAATATGTATCAAAATTTTATGTGTGTCATTACCTGATATGTAATCAACGAAATAAAAAAGATAATTTATAAAGTTATAGGTCCTATTAAGTGTGAACCAAGTTTTACTTTTCCTTTTGTTAATATTGTCAGTATGTACTCGCGAGAAAATTGTTACCGAACTTCAAAATTATAAGACAAATAAGTTTAAAATGAGAGTTAGTTCGTTTAACACTAATTAATTTTTCTTGTATAACAATTATTGCTTAGGGCCCCTTTTTTTTTTCTTCGCACTAAGGCCTAAAAAATGTCAGGACCGGCCCTGATATCAAGTGAAGGCCTTGGGCTCATAATAGGGGTTTAAGTATCACGAAACAAGTCATTAGGCTCAGCGGGGCTAAGGTGGATAAAAGTATATCAAAAATTCACTCTGAAGCTCAAGAATAAGACAAAAGAACGCCTCTATCACAGCAAATGCTACAAGTCATCGAAAATCAGACAAGTACGAAGTCAAAGTCAAGATCAATCCACTAAAGAGGAACTAACACACAAAAATAGACTGGATAATAATATGAATCCAATAGGCTACAAAGAGGCCTCACAGTCTAACCAATTCAGGTATGCAGCACAAAGTGGTGTAATATAATCAAACTTTGCTCGAAATCATAGCAATCAAACATCAAATCATAACCTCAAGATCACAAATGCCCAGCTATCCAGAAAACAGAGTGAAATCATTTTCAAAAAGATGAAAACAGGGGCACATGGAGGCAACTAAACCAGTCATGGGAACCATATTTTTTTGATTTTTTCAGAATTTTTCGAAAGCAGTAAATCTATCCTAGAAAGTAGTAAAAGAGATAGAGAATACAGACAGAACTCCTCCCCCAAGCTGAACTTGGCAGTGTCCTCAATGCCAAAAGGTAACAAAGGACGATGCTAGGAGGAAAAACAACGTTAGTACCCTCACTCTCGCACACAAAAAAGAAGAAAAATAAAAAAAAAGAAAAAGAAAAGGAAAGAGGAAAAGAAAAATACGAGTTGCCTCTCGCACAACGCTGGTTTATAAAGGTCCCGCACGACCATAATACCTCCATCTCTCAAATAGGAGGGGCTAAGCAGTGAGAGCCACCCTCATCAAATATCTTTCTTCTCCAATTGTTCTTGATAATGCCCCCAGATGACGAGGCAACCTTAGGTGCACTTTTCACCTTCTCTGCACCTACCTCATCCAAAACCTCAGCCCTGCAACAAGATTGTTCAAGCATAGGTGCCTTAACAGCATTAATTAGTTTAAAAATCACTTTATCATCACCAACACTCAGGGTTAAAGACCCAGACTTGACATCAATGACAACACCAGCAGTACACAAAAACGGCCTACCCAGAATAATAGGAATCTGAGCATCCTTATCCATATCTAACACCACAAAATCAATAGGAATATAAAATTTTCCAACCCTCACAGGAACGTCCTCTAAAACACCTAGAGGGTATTTTATAGAACGATCAGCCATCTGTAAAGTGATTTGTGTGCATTTAAGTGCTCCCATATTCAGTTTCTTATAAACAGATAGTGGCATAACAGAAACAGAAGCACCTAAATCACACGAAGCCTTATCAACAAAAATAGGTCCAAGATGGCAGGGTATAGAAAAACTACCAGGATCTTTTAACTTTGGTGGGGTTTTATTTTGAATAAAAGCACTACACTCTTCAGTAAGAGCGACACGTTCTACCCCACCAAAGTCTCTTTTCTTAGTTATCATGTCTTTCAGAAATTTGGCATAAACAGGGACTTGGGTAATTAAATCTGTGAATGGAATCGTTACCTCAAGGTTCTTTATCATAGTCAAGAACTTACCAAACTGCTGATCGACCTTTATTGTTGCATCCTGTGAGGAAAAGGTAGCCTTGGTGTAAAAGGCATTTCAGAAACCTTCTCCTTTTTCTTCCCTGTCTGTTCAGCTTCTGCAGACAAGTGGACTTCAGACGTCGAATTCTTCCTTTTTCCGTCCTCTACCACCCTCTTCTTCCCCGCAGTTTGGGTAACCTCATCAACGGGCAATGGAGGAGCATCATAAGCAATGCCACTAAGAAGAATGATGGCATTCACATGTTCTCTCTGAATGGGTTGCCCTGGCAATTCCCCCTGACGCCTCTGAGCATTAGTGCTTGCTAATTGTGCAACTTGAGCCTCGAGAAGTTTGATGTGCTTCTCTTGGGCTCTTTGTGCTTCCTCAATAGCTCTTTGCATAGCTAGCATCTGTCGCTCTTGGACTTTTTGTGCCTCCTCATTAGCATTTTGCATGCTCAACATCAGCTTCATCACTTCAGATATGGGAGGCTCTTGTGGGTTATTGTTTTGTGGAGGTGGGGTGTGGAAATTTTGTGAAGTTTGGAAGTTGTTGGAATGATGGAAGTTTTGTGGTGGTGGTCTTTGGAAATTTTGTGGGGTTTGATGGTAAGAGGGTTTGGGATGGTTTTGTGGAGGTGGAGGGTGATGGTTTTGTGGATTTTGGTAGTTATGTCGAGGGGGGAAATTGGGTTGTCTCTGTTGAAAAGCGTTTGCCTGCTCCATCTGAAGTTGACTGAACTGACAATCATGCCCAAAATGACCTTGAACACCACATACCTCGCAGTAAGATGAGGTAATGGGTGCTACGACAGACATAGCATTGATACTCAAAGGAGGTGCTGCTGAGGAAGAGGAACTGAAGGTGTTAATCTGCTGACTCAGCTTCGCTATCTGCAAAGTCAATATGGCTATGGCATCTACCTCCAGTACTTTCCTCGTGAGGCTGCGGGAAGTGGAATGATCATTGGCTGCGAGGTTTGATAGAAACTCATAGCCTACATCCACTTCCTTATCCAGAAAAACTCCTCCTGCAGACGAATCAACAATAGTCTTCGTCTGAGGCTGCAGACCATTGTAAAATGTCTGCGTCAAGAACCATTTGTCCATGTTGTGATGTGGACACTCTCTCTGCAAATCTCTGAACCTAGCCCACGCTTCCCGTAATGTTTCATCAGGCTCTTGGGAAAACGTGGCTAGTTTGTTTCTGATTTCTGCTGTCTTTGTAGGTGGATAATACTCTCTCAGAAACGCAGCAGAAATCTCACTCCATTCTGTTTCTTTCATGTCGTTCAACCATTTCTGGGCTCTATCTCTCAATGAAAACTCGAACAACATGACCTTTAGTTGATCTGGAGTGACGCCGGCATGTTTGACGGTTCTACAAAGCTGTTGAAACCGCTGCAGATGATTTGCCGGATCTTTAGTAGGATGGCCACCAAACTGATTTTGCTGAACCATGCTGATGAGTCCAGGCTTAATTTCAAAGTTCGCTGCGGCGATGGTGGGCATAGTAGGTCCAGTGGAGAGACCATCTGGATTGGGCACCCCATACGACTTCAGTGATTTAGACATAACTGAACTCGAGGTGTCTGATCCAGAGGTGTTCAGCTGAACAGACTGCTTTTCTCTCTGAATTTTCTTTCGAATCCGTCTGATTGTCCTAGTAAGATCGGGATCCGCTTGGATGGGGGAATCGTTTCTTTGAGACCTGGGCATACATAAGAAACAAAAAGAAGCAGTAAAACGTACCTCAATTGGAACGATGAAGTTCCAATGAGGCACAAAGAAGTAGACCAAATAACCAAGTAAAAACTTAGAAAACTAGCCGTCTCCTCGGCAACGGCGCCAAAGTTTGATAGGATTTAGTCGTATCACCTAATTAAAGATAAACCTACAGTCCTCTAACTAGGGTAGTCAATGGAAGCAGGGTCGAATCCACAGGGTGACAGAGTTTCTAAATTAATATTCAATCAATTAGCTACTTCAGATGAAATCAGGGAAGAATTAACTGAACTAAAAATTAAGCTAAGGAAGACAAATTAAACCGAGGATTTAACTATGGAATAAAAGCCTAGGGTATTAGGTCGGTCCACCATACTTATACCAATCAAATAAGGTCAACTAATATCAAAACCTAAGTCATGAGTCAAGTGATTAGAGCATGTGTTGAACTATGGTTAAGACTCAACGCTCATAGTTCAACATACACCGCATGTTCACTAACGTAATCAGAACTACTGATGTGTCCAAGGCCTCTAGTCGTAAGACGGATCTGTGCAAACAACTATTAACCACAAGCAATCAATGAAATTGTACACTAACATTAATCACTAATTAAGAACAAACCACATCACAATAACCCTAATCAAGCCCTAAAAATTGATAGAAATCTAATTAACAATCATGGTATAAACATGGCTTTCCTATCTAACACCCTAGAAAGAGAACTACTCACTCATAATTGAATTGACAATAACAAACCTAATTTGAAACCCTAATAATTGCATCATGAATGACTAAATAATTAAGCTAAGCAATTAAGAATAATAAAAGAGATTAGAGTAAAGAAGAATACCAATTGACAGAAAGCAGAAACTTTTATTGAAATCGAATTGGTTCAATCACCTTTAATCTAATCTAAAGTGTTTAAACTAAGCTAAGAACTATGAGAAATAAACTAGAGTAAAAAGATGTAAAAAAGATGTCTCTAGAATAATAAGGAAAAGGTATTTATAATACCCCCAAAGTCTAACTAAATGCGGAAATAAAAGTGGGAAAATCGCGTATGCGGGCACGGGACCCGATCGGGCATACACACAAATCAACACCAACTTTGTTCTTGTTTCCAGCGTAGCATAAGCAGCGGCGTGTGAGGGCGAAATGGGCCCACCCGATCAGGCCTTGCAGCACTACCCGATCGGGCCTGGGGACATGGATGCTCAACACCATTCCCTTGGCGTAACATAGCAGCGAGTGAGCTTGGGTCAGCCTCCCGATCGAGTCGGGCGGTCAACACCCGATCGGGTCTGGGCACATGGATGCTCGCCCGATCGCATCGGGCAAGCCTTGCCCGATCGGGTCCGCAACTTCTGTACCCGATCAATATATTTTAGCCCGATCTGGTCATTTTTGCCCGATCAGGGTACGGAAAACTCCTTTTTGACTCTTTGGCTCTCAATTCTTCACGTTTAGAGGTTTTCGGACCTCCTAAACTACCCATAAAGCTCGTGAGCCATCCTACGTGCCTCGTAACATCTCGTAAAGCCGTGGTTGCTTCCAAATGGCTCGGGAATAAGGAGAAAACTCCATAAAACCTGCAATTTAACACTAAAACCCAAAACCACAACTATATACGATAGTTAGCACAAAATAGCTCCGAAGAGCTCCAATGACGCACAAATTAGCTTGTAAATAAGGGAGAAAACTCTATATAAATACTTGATATCATCCATCCATCATCCGTCACACGTTCACCCGCCACCCGTCCATCATCCATTTAACTCAGTTTTTCACCCTTTTTATTTTTCGGGTGGAGCGGATGATGGATCATCCATTCAATATTGTCATCTCTAGTTGGGAGTGTTTTTTGGAAATTAAGGTGGTTTTTCAAAGGGTTGAAAGGGCTGTTTTTAAGGTGGGTAGAGGGAGATTGGCGGCTTTTGGTGGTTTTCGAGTGCTTGTGGCGATGGGGGGGTTGTTCTATTTCTTAAAAAAAAATTGATTATTTAAAACAAAATAATAAGCTGACGAATCATGACGCGTCATGTGGCATTGTTAACCTGTTTATCAAGTTATCATTTCACATAGGACTAAATGGGAATATACATATATAGTTGGAATTGTTTCGGGAATTACTAAAGGTGGGATTAAATATGGAAGATGGGCAACATTTAAGATTATTCACTTTAATTTTTCCTTTAATTTATTCAATATGTTCAATTATTGATATCAAATGTACACTACAAAGAAAATTGGAGGAGAGAAAAAAATTGTTCCTCATGCTAATTTAAACATTTTGAATTTTAGTTGATTTTGCAATCTATATTCACTAATAATTGAACATATTGAATAGCTTAAGTGAACATTAGAGTAAGGTAAAAAACTTGAATAATTTGTCCCCGTATTAACTGAAGTTGAACTAATGTTCATGTCGTATATGTGTTTCAGTTTTATTTTGCTGCAATTTGATGCATGCCCACCATCCTCATGGTGGTCCCGTGTCCTTCGTTGAATTTGCGATAAAATCATGTTATTTTATTAGTTGTTGTGGAGACATTCCCCTCTTGGAAAAATGGGAAAGTTATTTGGGACAACTATATGAGGAAAAACGAGAAGTCTATTATGGCACGGACGTAATATTATTTTTATGTTATTGGTTATAGATAAAGTTCATTAGTCGTTGAATGCAAAGTTTTTCTCATCATATATTGGAAATTTTTCCCGCAAATAATGCCCCCTTATTGAAGTATTTCCCACTTTACGCTTTTTTCAAAACTTAGTCTTGTGATACCATCCATGTCAACAATTGAATTTAGCCGAATTGCTAATGAATATAGTAGTCAACTTTAAAACCAACCGCGACTATGACTAGCGGTCCAAACTGAAAAATAACATCAACCACTACTATGAATAACGGTCCAAAATTGCCTTCTTATTTATGTAATATGTAACTCTACTACTCATATTCTAGTGCAATAGCGTTGTAATGACTGCTTTCACTGTTAGAAAAGGGTTATTTGCAATATCCTTTTGTGGTGGTTTTAAATAGTACCTCAAAGTTTTGATTTTGTGAAAGTGGGAACCGCCTAAAATAACCTCATTAACATAAGTGTAACGGAAAAAATATTCTACAACTATGTTTAAGGCAGTTGTACAAAAAACAGCCGCAAATAATAATTTCTGTAAAGCTATTCGAGGCGGTTCTAGTACACCTGCCGCAAATAATAGGTTCAGTTTTTTTTGTCAGCAACGCTATATCCGCGGAAAACCTCTTTCTCTTTCTTTCATCCTTCCTTTCTTTCTTTTGAGCATTTCTTTCTTCTACTTTGTTAAAAAAACATTATATCTAACAAAATCAAGCCTAGTAATTGAAAATGAAAAAAGAAATTAGAAAATTTTGTTAGAAAAGACATTAGATGTTATAAGTTTTGCAAAAAAATACACCTTTTATTTTTCTCTATTTTTGTGCATCGGCGTCACGCATATCAACCCATATTTTAAAACTAAATTCCTATGCACAAAAGTGGACATAATAAAGAGAGTCAATGACCTAAAAGTTGATCTTTTTGACCAAATATGACAACAAGGTGTGTAATTTGATATATAACATTATATAAAGTGTTTTCTCGCAGATAAAATTATATGAGATGTTTCTTCCCAAAATGGTTTATAAGGTCTTTTTTGACAAACTTCCCAAGAAACTAAGAGAAAAGTGGAAATAAAAATATCACACAAAAAAAATCAAAATCTATCAAAATCTAGCAGCTAATCCCACAAGTAGCACCACATTCATTATAATTTCAATTCTCAAAGCTATATCTTGAAGAAAAATAGAAGTTAGAGTAAGGATTTACCTCTCTTAAATTCGTCAATTACAAGCAATATTAGCTTCTTCAAAAGAAAACCATGCTCCTCGTTCCTCTTTCTTTAAGAAATTACTCCCAAATCTCAAGTTAAGGTATTGAGAATTTTTAGAAGTTAGGATTTTTTTGACAAAAATGGGTTTTTTTATATAGAGGAGGAGAAATGGTGAAGGTTTTGTGGAAGAAGTGAGCGAAAAAGATGAGAAATGAAGGAGATATAGAGTGAAGTTTTGGTGTTGACGTAGGTTATGGAGTTTAGAGGGAGAAAAGGAGTTTGAAAGAGATGAAAATCAGAGGAAAGGAGTGAATGAGAGTGAATGGGTGAGGGTGATGTGAGAGGAAAACCAAATGGGCTAGGGGGGACAGGGGTTTGAAGCACATGTTAAAAACAGAAAAGAAAAGGAGTCGATGACTGTTATGGAGCGGGCGCGTCAGTCACTGTGGAGCGACCCGCTCAAGCTCCCTCTTGCATCGCTCCATGTTCTTGATCTGTGGCACTAAAATTGGGTAATGCGAAGCGATCTCTCCCACAAAGGGAACGCCGCTCCACTGCTGGAGCGCCCCTTTGTGGGAGCTCTTAGCTCTTAGCTCTCTTTCGTTTCTTTTTACTTCACTACATAACCCATTTTTCAATCTTTCTCCCTTCTTATTTTCCACCTATTTCCTTCAAAAATAAATCACAACTTATTATCCTGCAACTATTATTCTTATTATTGTTTTCTTTTTCTCTTTTTCTCATTTTTTTTCTTCTTTTTGCATTCCCCCCTCTTTTTCTCATCTTAAACTACACTAAGTAATCGGGTTGCCCCCCGTAAGCGTTTCTTTAGATTCAGTAGCTTGACCTCCGTTCAAAAACTCCAAAGGGGAAGGGAGTAATCATCCAAAGTGATATGCAAGGCGCTCTCAATTAATGTTCCATCATGGAATACTTTGAGCTTTTGTCCATTCACCTTGAGTTCCCCTTTCTCTTCATTCCAAACCTCTACCTCACCACGCGGGAATACATTCCTAACTTCAAACGAACCACTCCATCTAGACTTAAGCTTTTCGGGAAAAACCATTAGCCTAGAATTGAAAGGAGTACTTTGTCTCCTACCTTAAATTCTCTCTTGACGATCCTTCGGTCATGCCATGCCTTAGTTCTTTCTTTGTAAATCCAGACATTCTCATAGGCATCCCTCCTAAGCTATTTAAGCACATGAAGGTCAAGAAGTCTTATCTCACCGTAAGCCTTCAAATCAAAGTTCAATGCCTTTATAGTCTAATATGTCTTATGCTCAAATTCAACCGACAAAGGGCATGACTTTCCATAGAAAAGCTTGTCGGGGTAGTGCCAGGGGGGTCTTAAAGGTCGTCTTATAATCCCACAAGGCATCATTAAGCTTCAATCACCAATATTTGTGATATCGGTTCACAGTCTTCTCTAGGATGAGCTTCACTTCCCTATTAGACACCTACGCTGGACCACTACATTGAGGGTGATAGGAGAGTCTGATTTCATGGTTCACCCCTATCACTTATAATGGCCCTTGGAGTGCCAAATCTAGGAAATATCACATTCTTTAAAAGCTTACAACCACCTTGGCGTCATTAGTAGGAGAAGCAATTGCTTCAACCCATTTTGAAACATAATCAACCGGCATAAAAGTGTTGAGTTCCCAAAAGAAGAGGGAAAATGGCCCATGAAGTCAACCCCCCAAACATCGAAAATCTCAAACTTCAAGATGTTTGTGAGGGGAAATTCAGCCCTCTTGGAAATTTTTCCAAACCTTTGACAATGATCACATCCTTTCAAAAATCCTCAAACGTCCTTGAACAGCTAGGACACCATAGTCCACGTGACATGATCTACGCAACGATCTTATCGGAGCCCATATGTCCTCCACAAGGGGATGAGTGACACTTCTCAATTACGTTGTCGATCTCATCATCGGGAAGGCACCTCCGGTATAAACCATCCCCCCCCCTCTTGAACAAAAGTGGGTCCTCCTACGCATAAAACTTGAAGTCAAGGAGAAAATCCGCTTGTGGTGGGTCATGTCCAAAAATAGAAGTGTATAGAGTTTTCTGGGACAGGTGAAAAAAGAAAGTGTATAGAGCTTTCTGGGACGGATGGAGTAGTAATTAAAAAATATTAATAAATAAAGAGTGCGCCTCGGCTACAAAAGGCGCGCCCCTTCGCCTTGTGCCTCGCGCCTAGCTTCCAAGGACCCTTTGCGCCTCGGTGCGCCTTGCGCTTTTTCAAACTAAGTCGAGGCCTAGGTTCATCGAGGAGTGAAAACATTAAAATGGTAAACTTGTTGGCATTGAACTTTAGTCATTATGTTTCAAGAGATCTCATTTGAAAACCATAATAGTTATTGTCAAACTAAACCAAACTAAAAGGTAACTTTCAATATAACCTGAAAGTGAATCATCTTTATCCCAAATCATCTCAAAACCATTTCGAAATTTAAGATAACTTTCGCAATTCTAAACAAAAGAAAACCATCTCTTTTAAATCAAACTAAAAGGTAATCAATAATGATAATAGTATAAATAAGATATAATACTTATCATGGTAATCTAATACTACTCACAAGTCTAATCCAATCAAGGTTATTATACTCTTTCCCCTAAAAAATCTCTTTAAATATAATCCATGCTTCTACTGCGCACTCTGATTACTAATTCCTAAGGATATCACTACACACAGGTTCACGTAAACACGTAGTGTCACATAATAGCACGTAAGAACATATAATTCCACATAATGCTCAATGAGCAACACATTATACTTAAAAGACGTATTAATACTCTTACGCTCGGAGCTCAGATATAGGGATCCGTGCGTACATAAAAAACAATCCAGCTAAGCCCGAATTCGCCGACCAACTTAATTAGTATTAAACACAATATAAAACTTTATCCAGACTATTAGCATCACACTCATCGTCCTAAAACGAAGAGTGTGGATCCCTAAAAACCTGAACTTTTCAAAACATTAAACCATAAACCATTAACATTAAATGAACTTATCTAAATGATCTAAATGGTATGATTTAAATAATAAAAGTCTACAGAAAATTCGGCAAAGTTCTATTTGAAATACAGACAGCCTAAAAATTAACTTACTACTCGCGTCCAAAATATGACCTGTATATCATTTTAATATATTTCCATTACCTGTTCCCGACTTATACTTTACAACTACTACTTTAAAACTATTTACAACTTCACTAAACATTATATTGCTACAAAGTCGATTGTCCTCGCTTTGATACACATATAGATAGTTACAACAAGAATTCCTTTATCAAAGCTTCCAATTTGACAAATAGAACTTCATTGCATCCACCTGAAACTAATACGACACCGGCATACCACAGAAATAAGATAAAATATTTGACTCACATCAGCAACGCGCTAAGTACTAAACTCATAAAACAAGTAAAACATGCTTTGGTGGCTTTTGTTTGAAACACTAATCACATATAATCATACCAATTCACATAAACATTATTTCAAATCATTTACTCAACAACTCTTACAATAATATACTACTTTATTGAAATGGTGGTTCATAACGAAAGATAACATCAATACAATATATATTTGAAAACTCAATTTACTTCCACAACATCAAGTTCAAGAAACATCCATTTTTATTTATTATCGTGGTGTGAACGCGAGTGACAAGGAGTCAGTTAGTATTAGCTGTATCCAAAGTGTCGAGGGTCGTCACCCCACCTTTTAGTGTTCTATTTGGAAAACTTAAACCGGACATGTCCTATATGTCGGGAACTACCCATCCTGATTGGAAACAGTTAGAGACTACCTCGCCCTAACTCGGGTGCATGTTCACACCTTATTTCAGTGTTCTTATTCACATTATATATATATTCAATAAAGTATGTGGTGACTCATTCACCTTGTTTCACATATCACATTTCAATTTTGTAACACCTTCTCACATACCACGTTGTTTCATATAAAATAATCAATTTAGAAATCATTTCACACAATTTCAGAACATATATTCTTACTATACATGATACTCAAACAACTAATATCCTCGACTTGATCGACAACTTCTAAAACCTTTATAACAACTGTCTTTCTCAATAAATATTTCCTAATGATTGATTGAGTTACCTTAATGACCTTAACGTAGCCATTCAATAATCATTCACACACATAGTTATTTTCATCTACTTTAAACTTCAACATTAAACAAGTAACCTTAATATAACCTAGAACTATATTACTAACCTTCCTTTGATTAGACTCCTATGTCAATTCTTTCCGTATCCATTGATAACTCATCCTCAATTGCTGGATTCTAAATACTAAATACCAGCAGGATGTTCCCATGTCTAGGTTTATCTTTTAAGAAAGCTCTACTTATATAAACACCATTAACTTACCAAGATCAGTTTGAACAAGTTTAGTATCATGCTACTTGGTTCATATAACCTTCTTATCACTAGTAGCAGTCTGAACAAGATCAGTTTGAACAAGTTTAGTTTCACTGACCATAGCTTTTACAAATTCCTCATTATCACTAGTAGCAGTAATTAAAACCAATATCATTATTATAGACACACAACAACCCTTATTGTTTAAGCTTTCATATTTCTAATTCCTTAATAAGAACCTTATCATAATTAATAAACTTATTGATTCACTATCATAATAGAATTTAGCTCGTTCACTAACCGGTTACCTTTGGTTACATTAGCTTTTAAACCATTTAGAACTAATCTCAATATCATTAGCAATATTAAAAAGTTTCTTAATATATATTCTAAAGAAACCAATTCTATCTTCCGGTTCCTTTAAATTTAACTTTAGTTATCCTTATTCTTAAGCCAAAACACACACTAGCAGCCATAGAGTTTCATTGTTATGTCGTATACATACAATCCAGTGGAATCTCTAACAATTGACATATGGTTCTTATCTTTAGTTCTTTTGTTAGCTAATTAAGAATCCTTGAACCAACTTATATTTAATTAACTCACTCAATTCCTTTATACTTTGAACTCGTTAAGTTAATTCGATAAACAAACTTGGGTCATTTTACCATCTGATTGGGCAAGATTCTTATTCATTCCTTTAGTTCTAAATACACCTTATTCTAAACTTAGTTTTAAAAAGCGCGCATAAGGCGTGCCTAGGCGGCAAGCGAGGCGAGGCGCATGGAAAAACGCCTCCGGCCACCAAGGCGAGGCATTTTCCAGAGGCGCATGAAGGCGCGCGCTTTTGGCCGCCTTAGGCGCTTTCAAGAGCGAGGCACGGGTGTAAGAGATGGAGGGTAAATCTCAGTTGAAAATAATAATAAAAAAAAATAAAACTAAATTTCTTCAAAGTGAACTTACTATGGCTTTAATTTACCTCTTGCGAGCAAAAACCCTTTATTAATTGCTATAGTTTCATCAATCTGAATTGTAAATCAAACATGTTAATTTGGGGGAAAAAACTAAATCTTGACCCTGTAGCAATTAATGGTCGGCACCTAGCCGGAGATGACAGAAAGTGCCGGACATCCACCTCCGTTAGCCGGAGGCACTCTAGTTGCTCTCGACGGCCGTGTATCAGTCACGTGTCTCTCAATCTTTCTTCTCTTCGTTCACTCTTCTTTGTCGGGCTTGGAGCTCTTTTTTTTTCATTTTCTTTAAATGTTGACTGGATGTGTTACTATATTGTAAGAAAAGTAAGTGGAGGATTACGTGCTGACTGCTGTCACTATCCCATTACAGTCACTATCCCATTACAGAGAGCATGTGAGTGGAGTTCAGTTTTCCTTTTTCTTTCTGGAAGAATTATTTTCTACTTCATATTAGTTTTATTATTGCAGTTTTAAAGGTGATATTAATTTAACCTTTTTTAGGTGATGCATTAATTTTAACTTATGGGCTCACTCGTTGGAAAAAAAGCAAAAATAGTAATAACCCCTCAAATAAAATATATATAAAATATAATATTAAAAAGTGCGCCTCACCTGCAAGAGGCGTGCAACTTCACCTTGCTGGCTCAAGGGACCATTTGCACCTCGCGCTTTTAAAATTAAGATTTTAACAAACCTCTTGATCAATGAACCGTTTTTCCGGTGTATAAGGTACCACATATTATTTACTGACACTAAATAAGTTTGACTACAATTAGATAACATTTGTGGGACTCATTGAAGTAGTATCTCCAATTTATTTTCAGAGGAATGAATAGTAATGAATAACCTTCATATCATATCATGTAGAGCAACCTAACAACATATTCTTTCCCGCTGCCACTTCTTATCCTCACTAACTAGTTAGACAACATTCCTAATATGCAACTCCTCTTCCAATTCCTAGAATTAGAACATCCCATAAGGTTTCAACCAAAAACAGTTTCAGTCACCTATTTTAACCTTAACAAAGATTTAGACTTGAAATCAATCCTCTTCAAAGTTCAGACTCTAACAACAATCACCAACATCAACAAACACATACTCTAATCGAGCCCAAATTTCAAAAATAAGATCATACAATTTCATACTTCAAACCAATGCCAATATACTAATGATTTCCATAAGCATAAAATCAATACTTCATCTCCATCCTCAATTCAGGAGTAGCATCACAAACAGACTTCACATAATTCATAAAATAATTTGAGAAATCTAACAAGGGAAATTATATAAATTCAATCAAGTAAATCAGGAATTAGGAATTTCAGGTGAAAGTGTTTAGTACCTCATTTAAGATTTTCAAAGCTAAGGTTTCAAAGTGACCGTGAGTGGCGGTGGTGTGGTGGTTGATAACGGCTCTGGTGATCGCCACTGATTTGTGCGGCCCTCCTCACACGCATACCTTCACCCATCTCAAAGAGTCCCCTAACTTTTAGCAAATTCTTTGAAATAGATAAAGAGCTTTGGTGCTTTGGAATTGACTCTACCTATATTCGTCTCTATTCACCGGAAAATTGGTCGAAAACGACCAAGGTGGCACGGACTCACGCTCGTCTTCCCTCTCTTGCACCGCTATCTCCTTCTTCTTTTCCTCATTGACTGCTCTCGGTGGTTGAGGCTCTGGTTTGCCGGAATCGGCCTCTTCCGGTCGTCTTCTTCCTTCCTCGCCGCTCCTCTCCTCTCTCTTCCTCTGTTTCTCACCTCCCGACCCCGTGCTCTCTTTTCTCTCTTTTCGAACAGCACCCCCCTTTCGAGGTTTTCTTTTATTTAACGAGTTTCATCAAATAATAGCTCCAACCCATTTCTTATCTTAATATAAAACTCGATATAATTAAAATTAATTCCATTAAAATAAATAAATATAATTACGTTAATAATTATAGCACAATTTCTTAATAATAACAATAAAATCAAATATAGATTTTCATTTAAAAAACAAGGGTTTCAATAATTAATTAAGCTAATATTGTAATTAATAATTAATAAAGCTGCTCTTAAACAACGCTATTACACTTGTTACTTGACACATATTAGGTGTCTAAGTGTCAGACTTGACACATATTAGGTATCCAAGTGTCATGTCAGATGACACAATACGACATGACACAAAACTTCTAGTTATGAGGGTGTTGAAGTAACATAGCCCGAGACACTTTCTATTTCTATTATGGCAATGACATTGACCCACAAATTAATTTCTCTCTCCCTTCGTGGTCCAAACTATCTCCTTTTCAACTTGTTTTTCTAATAATATGCATTACAAATGACCCAATTTCCTTCCTTCGGTAGAATAATATGACACTGACTTCTAACCCCATGAACTTTTACAACAAAATAACCCAATCTCTATCCCACTAACTTAACTTCCCTTAAATTATGTGTCAATGCTACTATTGAGATTATTTAGGGACAAAGGGACTAACTAATTACTTTTGCCCAATCTTGACAAAGAACAAACGTTTCACGAGGAAAAGAAAGCCTAAATGGTGAGTCACAATCATGTGACGGATGACTATATGAGAAGGATGTAAAGTTTAATGTGGTATTCTGTACTGAGGTTTCTAGGAGCATCACCTCAACATCCATAGCAACTAAAGAGTTTTGTAACTCAGAAATGGAGTTTAAAGTCATGACCATGACCCATACTCCAGCATCTTAGTCCCTAAAGCATTTCGCCGATTTATTTGTTCCACATGTGGTAGCCAAAACAAGAAATACAAATATAACCATTAGCAGTCACAACTATTGCAACGACTAGTAAGAAAGAAGCTCCTTCCTTACCTAAATAAATGGCTCCTTCCCTACCTAAATGAATGGCTCCATCCCTCAAGAACATCCTCACAATCATCTTTGACGGCTGCCAAAGTGAAAAAAAGCTTTATTAACAGCAGGATAATTCATCATACATTTTTGGGAAGAATCAGCCAGAATTGCAATGACACCAAATCATCTCACCATTGTCCTCCCCATAAACCTCTTGAACAGAAAAGAGAGACTGATTATCTTTTCAATCATTACGAAGAACGGCTATAGTTCATAAGCCTAAAAAACTTGTGAAATGCTACAATTTCATGGATTATCCCGCCAAAGCAAGCAACTCGTGCAAGAAAATTAATCCTTATGTTTGAACTTTATCCGTAGCTTTATCGATACTCCAAATACTCACTGGTATTTTAGCTAGTGGAAGTGGATGAATTAACAAGAGTGCCTTCCTTTATGGGAAAAGATCTCCTTTGAGCTGTTACTTGTTAGCCTGGTATTCGTGGTCTTAAGGCCTCATTTTCCTTGTGGTTTATATATCAATATTCGGTATCTCAGCCTATGTGCATTATTATTAGTTTGTTGGAAATGTTTCAGAACTAAGAATACTTGTGCACCAAATCACATATAAAAGAAAATATAAATCCAGTCTTAGTTTTAAAAGGCGCGACCGCACCAGGCGCAAAAGGTCACTGGAGCCTACGCGCAAGGTGCAAGGCCAAGGCGGGCTTCTCCTAGGTAAGGCGCAATTTTTTTAAATTATAATTTATTTGCCTCTTTGGTAGTCCAACTATAAGTTAACTACTGAAAAGAAGGCCTTTTAGTTTCAAGGCTGGGAGCACATGACCACTGGGGTAGGTGGGTGGTTACTTTTTACACTTTAATTCACTGATTAAAAGAATAAAAGAAAAAAGGATAAATGGTCAAGAATAAGTCAACCTTTTCGTGGTCTTCTTTTAATAAGTTAAACTTTAGATAATCCTAGAATAAGTTAACTTTGATATTACTTAAACTTTTAACAAGTCAAATGGCTTATAAATTATTCAACCGGTAATACGTGAGGCCTTTCTTAAATTTTAATTTATTATTTCAGTGTTCTTTCTCTTCTTCTACTTTCCATCCCCAACCAATTTTGTGTTTTTAAACAGGATTTGACTTGTTAAAAGCAAATACCCTTAAAAGGTTAACTTATTTCAGGATTATTCAAAGTTTAACTTATTAAAAGAAGGTCGCGAAAAGGTTGACTTATTCCCGACAATTTTTCCAAGAAAAAATGTATTCACTGGATATATAGCATCAAATAACAGGAAATAGGAAGATGGGGAAAACCGGAGAAGTCGCGTGAAAACTATCCGCAACTGCCAACTACCGTAGATCTTGAGCCATAAACAACCGTCGGCTGTCTCTGCGGCTTTCTCTGTCGTTGTCACACAGATTAAGGTTTTTCGGAATTAGGGTTTTCTGATTTAGCATTGAATTTGAAGCAATTGAACGAAATTAATTTAGGGGTTTTGCTCGAATTTGAGTTCTAAAGCCTAGGTAAGATTTAATTCGAAAACAATAAATTTTTTTCGATTTTCAACTCAGATCTATTTTATCTTGCTCTTCACCCGCAAAGGCGCTGGAAACGACTCTGCCTCGCGCCTCCTCTAAGGCGGCCTAAGCGCATGCTAAAGGCGTTTTTCCACACGTCTAGCCTCGCGTATCGCTGAGGCGTGCTTTTAAAAACTAAAAATCCAGTTGATGCAAAAATCTAATTACTAGAGTACATCAAACGGGCCACCTTGATGCTTATGGAAACACCGCATGATGCTTTCGGTTGCAATAACTTCCTCTCTAAGCAGGAACACTTTCTCTTACAATATCTACAAGATCCCTCTTAAAAGGAAATGAAAGAAAAGACAAAATGTTTTACAAGCATGCAAAGTGGTGTTTTTACAACATTTCAGAAGATATCATCACTGACTTCAATATTACGATAAAAATAATTGAGCAAATCTATATAAGCCAAAAAATAAATGCAGGATAGGTAAGTAATACATGAGGGCAATTCTTAAACCTTCATCTCCGTAGTACTTCACCACCCCCACTCACCACAATATCATGTTGCCTCCGCTGCTTCAGCCACCACTAATGCTTATGTCTCCTCAACCAACTGAACACCACCCCTACTTATGTTGTTCACAAGCTCTAGCACCAAAATGGCAACCTCCATATGCCTCTTTCCTAAAGAAAACACCTAAGACACGTTCTATGCTTACAACAATTAGTTTCTATAAATTCTAACAAAAATATACTTTTTTGACAAATCCCTTCATCAATTATTACCTCTAACCATAGACTTTATATGTGGTTATAGCTAGTAAACGATAGTCTCTTAATGAAAAGTCCTAATAATTTATAATTTTTATTTGACCTCTAACCTATTTTCAATATTCAATTTTCCTTTAAATGTGCTTTAAAAAGAATAAAGAATTATTCATGTTATTAATGAATAACCAGAGTGTTAAAACAACCAATTACAAGGACAATGAGGATGCTAACTTTCAAAACATATAATTTATTCAGCTAAGTACTTTAACAAACTATTCATAGCACTACTGTTTAAGCACCCTACAAAATCTTATGTTAAAGGTAGATACAAAATTTCACATACTATTGTACATATTCATTGAAATTTCTAGTGTGGCATCAACGTAGCATAATATTTCAACCATTTAAGGACAATATGATTACAAATACATTCTAGAGGACAAATAACTAGTAAAACAATGCAAAGAACATGACTATCGGGAAACACAACACAAACAAAATTCCATATAATTTCAGTCAACACAACAAAAAACAAAAACAGTAAAATGAAATTTATTGAAACAAAAAGTACAAATCACAAAGAATACCTATCATAGGCAACAATTAAGCAAAGCTTTTCCCCTTCCTTCTTTTACATGGACCACGGCCTTCAATTGAGTTAGACGAGTTAATTACAAAGTGTTGTAGGGCGAACATTCAGCTCGACTGCCTGGAATACAAAATGCATTAGGGCTCTAAAGGAATTAAAGAAAAGAAAACTCTATACAATAAGTAGACGAGAGAAAGATAAAAATGAAACAAAAATTAACACAGGGAACATTCATATTCCGCAGTAAATCAAATCGGATAAGGTTACTAAATCAAATAAATTTTGGTCATATTTCTGTTCGGCATTTAGATACTCAGCCTACATAAAGATAGTCCAACTTGAGAGGAAAAACACTAGGTGGAGAAATTGCCAATAGGGACCTCACTTTTGGCATTTTACTGTTTCCAAATTCCTCTACCCTAATTGTATACAAGGGTTAAGGTCAAAGGGTATACATGGTGGTTATTGATGGAATATGGCAGTTTGATAGTAAACATCGGCTTCGATCATAGTTCCCTCTCCATGAATCTTCGAGTGTGATGCTGACTGCTGAGTTGTTGGTATATATGTTAGCTTTGGTAATTTGGTTATCGGGTGATTCCTAATGGTACGGTGATGTTGATGGTAATTTTTTCAAAAATATTAGGCTATGGTGGTAGTTTGATAGCAATATGATCTCTTTGATTGTATGAGTGGTGGGATGGACAATATAAGTTTTGACCAACTCCTTCTCCAAAATAAGAAAAAAATGTCAGGTGACTTGCCTAGTTCTGTAAAGCCCACACGTGTATAGACTATAAAGTAATCTGCGAGTGCGAAGAATACTACTTCAAAACTAGAATGCGATTAACAATAGAAGCTCAAGAAATGTAAGAGGCACTCCATTTACAAGTAAATGTCACTCAAAACAGGTTTACTTTTCTTGAAGGAGTGACAACCATCAAAAAGCAGTAAAACACTGTTTTAAACGCATAAATGTAAAAGTAGATTTTCACTATAATTTTAATTTTGAATATGGGTGTTTTTGCTGCATAAATGTAAAAGCAGATTCTCATTGTACTTTTTGCACGATTTGTTGATATTTGAAAAGATAAACCAATTATCACACATAAGCATTCTTCAATTTTCTTTCTTTTTGTAATGAAATATTGATCAATATCTTCTTATTATGAACCTTTCTTACTTCCAAACCCATACTCGTCATAAATATAGAGTATCATATTTCATAACCAATACATCTTTTTTCTCCATGATATAGCTCATTACTAATTTTAGGCGGGCATTATTTTCACCTAAATTCACTTATGAAATTTTATTCGGAGTCATTTGAACTGACCTTTTCCTAAATTTAGGGGTAGTTTGCCATTTCGGGGTGCTTTTTGCAATAGGATACTTCTCCCTTTTTTCCTTATAGGCTAGCCTACTTAGTCTCCTTATCTCTGCCTTTTTCATGTTTTCCTTACTAATGCACCAAATTTATTAATGGTTATTTAGCTATTGGGGATAATATTAAGTTCTAAGAAGTGTATGAGCGTTTCAATTAACACTAAAAATGAAATGTGTTAACTAAGAACCAATTAGATTCTATTGGTTTAATTTAGTTTTGCTTTAAACTTAAATTTAAGATCCATTTGTGAAAATTCTACTATGTTTTTGATGATTCTAAATACGAAACTAAGAATTTTTCAAAGATTCTCTTTTTATTGGTTTTCTGACATGTTGACATCTCACCTTACCAAATTTGGTGATACTTCAATACGAATCAACAGTGTGTAATCTGGTTTGAGGGAGTAAAATTCTTTTGGTGTGTTTAGTTTTATGTAATGCCGGTTTTCTGGAAGCTTCTCAATTATCAAACTGCTTACAAGGATATCCTATACTTAAGAAATGTGAAGCAATGAAGAAGGTCTAAAGAAGAGATTTTCTTCTTAGGAAGGACAAGTAGGAGGTATGTTGTTTTTGCTCTATGTAGGAGTGATGTAGGCGTGATGGCGTGAATCAGCTGGCTCCAACTCTCTGATATCTTTTGACACCTTTTTGCAATGAACTTTGGTGAGTTGATAATACTGATGTTAAGGAAAGCCTCGAACAATTTCATGTAAGAAGGAGCAACCAATTAAAATGAAAGCAACTTCCGTAGAGGTGTGCACCGTAAATTATATTTCCTTAGTTTCTTAATGTTTTCCTTAGTATATAAAACGCATAAATATGATTTGTACTCCAATGAAATATCATATTTTAATGAATGAAAAGCTTTGTTGAAATTTATAGAATTTTATCAAAAAAAATCCTTGTGTTTAAGGAATGAACTTAAACTTAAAACCCTTAAGTTTCGTGAGCCAAGCTCAATTCACGAGAGTGTAGATTAATTACGAGTGAGGCTAATCAAATCTCTTCTCATATCCTAGTAAATCATTAGTTTTAGGTGAGCGAATCCTTAAACTTGATTTAGAACCCTTAGGCAATTCTAAATGAGTAAAGCTTTGGGAAACCTAAGAAGAATCCTTAAACAAATTTACGCCATTAATGAGCCATTTTGAGGTGAGAGCACGAGTTGCTCAAAAAGTTACTTTTGCAGTGAACTCGTCAAGTCTAATGAAATGAAAATTTCATAAGATGGTTTAGCTAACAGAAATTACTTTTAGATTCCAAAGGGACGCACTGTCATGCGCCGCTTAGATAGACTGTCATACCAAATTAACCATTTTGAGGTTAGAGAACGAGTTACAAGTCCAAATATCATGAAAATTTATAGGATGGAAGCCCAAAATGTTAGCTAAACACTACACACAGCAAAACTCCAATCTCAATGACTGAGGTACGTAAAGTCCTTAAGTTCTCATAAGTTTCACAGATTTAAGGGTGTCAACATAAATTAAAGGGATCACTAACCTTCAATCTGATATAGGAAGGTTTTAGGTTGATTTATTTAGCTTCACTCACTTAAATTTACGATTTTATGTTTAAGTTCAATCCTTGAACACAAGATAAATATTTGGAGAAATACTTGCAAATTTCAACAAAGTGCAAAGCTCAAATTTTCATTCATCAAATCTTCATTTTCACAGTAAAAACTATTTTCTTGAGGTTTATAAACTATTACCTAGCGAATATTTTGAATCATAATTAAACAAATTAAGATTAAAGTTTAGGCAGAGAAAGTAGAATACCCAAGATTGATAACGGCGTTAATGGGATCAATATACTGAGGCTGAGGCTGAGGCTGAGGCTGGTGCTGGTGCTGGTGCTGCAATTGGTGTTGTGGGTTGGGTGATGGCATGATAGGAGGATGAGGTGCAGTGATGACAGAGGAAGTAGAAGGAGCTCCTTTAGCCTCCATGAACCTCCAAAGATACCAAGAAGCAACAGACCTATAAGGACGCCATTTGTGACAAAGTTGTTCCATCTGAGAAGGCCTAGGCAAGTCCTGTAAGCCATAAAGCAACTGAACCGCCTTCCTAACCCCCAAGTCATTAACAGGCAAAACATCTGGTCTATGCAATGAGAATATCATAAACATATGAACAGACCAAGACCCAATCCCATTGACCATAGTAAGCATAGTGAACAATGACTTATCATCCATGTTAATAATAGCGGAATCAGACAAGATTCGATTTTGGTATTTCCTAGCAAGGTCATGAAGATAACTAGTCTTACGGCCTGAAACCCCGATTTGGCGAAGCTGTTGAGGAGTCAATGATAAAACGGTGTCGGGAGCCACACCGGATTCACCCCCACAAAGAGAGACAAAACGAGAGTAGATTGAAGTTCCGGCCTTGTAAGCAAGCTGCTGGTAAAGAATGCTCTTTGCTAGGGCAAGGAAGGGGGTTTCGAATGAATTGAAGGAAGGGGGTTTGTGGAGATCGATTAGCTTAGCTAGGTTTGGATCAGCGCCTCTTAGATGCTTCAAGGCTATCTCAATTTCACCCTCACAGGAGAGAGAACGCCGCTGCTGCTGCTGCTGCTGCTGAGGTCGAGTGACTATTGTTCTGCTGCTATTCATCGAAGAGTTTTCCGGGGATAACTTCCGAAGTTTACGTGGCCGAGAGGGGAGCTTCGACGGCGCCCGGAGATTCACTACCTCCACAGTAGTTGTCACACCCGGCGTTGAGGCCACCGGAGTGTTCTCTTCTTCAGCAATATGATGGAGGGAGTCGGACATTGGTATTGCACTTCTGACAATTGCAGTGACGCCAGCAGCGGATGCGGCTGCGGAGACCGACAGAGTTGAGGCAGAAGGGGTATTCATATCAATAAGGTTTCATTTCTTTATTTGTGCGTCTCGGTGCTTTACCTAAGCGTCTAATCGCTACTCACTAATCACCCAAGACTGGTGGACTGGTGGTGTTTTTAAGGTTCGTCGTATAACAAATGGCCGATTAACCAAATTAGCATTGCGTTAACTCTAATATACATCGGCTCTACACTAAGTTTATTGTAAACTAAGTACAAAGTTCAAAAGTTAAGATTTTGTAATTAAAAGTTAAGGTTTTGCAATCAAAAGTTAAGGTTTTGTAATCAAAAATTACGTGTTATGAATGAAAATTATGGTTTATATTTTAAAAGTTAAGATTTTGTAATTAAAAGTTAAGGTTTAGCAATCAAAAGTTAGGTGGTCTACACTATTTTTTAGTGTGGACCAGGTTTACCCAAGAGTTTCTTGATTTTGGTTATGTGTGTCAATTTAGCCTAAACACTGAAGCTTTTTAGAGCTTTACCAAAAAAATATATGTTTCCATTCTTTACCCACCGAAGTTGAAGGTTAGTTAGAAGTGGTTGATGATTATTTTTTTGACATCACTTTGGTATACCGATGATATTCTTGTACATTTCTTATTTGAATGTAACTTATTTAAATGTGATCATTAACTCTTCCTCGTGAAAGTCTTCCTCTTTACAGAAAATTTCGGGTTTTGTTGTTGAATTCGTGTTAATTATTTTGGACTTTGGAGATCGTAAATTAGGCTTAATGATTTTTTTGGATCAAATGGTATTATTATTGAGGATGTGGCTTTCGGTATAGTTGATGAGATGGTCATTGTTAAATAGGAACTTCATTTGTATGGGCAAAAATTGGGCAAGCACTCAACTTTCGATTTTTATCAAAAGAAAGAGACGGAGAAGTTCGAGGGAGAGTATTAGATATAATTTGAGATCTCATGATCGAAGATTGAATTCTAGGAGAAGAGACATGAGATGGAGGAAGTCATAAGGGGATAAGGAAGAGATATGTTGAGGAAGAAGAAAATAGTAATGGAAGTTAAAAGAGGAGGAAGGAGAAGCTGAAAAGGATGGTGGAGTGAAAAAAAAGGCAACGGAGTTTGTGGCTGACACATGGTCAAATGGTTAGGCTAGATTGACACCTCAAGCTAGCCATGGATCCCACTCCTACCTATTCCATCACCTAAGGAGGAGAGTTATAAGCCTCCTCCCAAGGTAGAATTGAAACATCTTCCCACTTCGTTGCAATATGAATTCCTTAGTGAGCGTAAGACTTAGACGGTGATAGTCAATACTACACCTGATGGCACTCAACTCCCAAAGTTTCTTGATGTTCTTAGGGTACATCGAAGTGTCATTGGGTATAACATTGAAAATCTCAAGGGACTAAGCCCTACCCTATTCATCCATAGGATTCACCTTAATGACGATCATGCTTCCTCTACTGAACCTCAAAGGAGGTTGAATCCCAATATGAAGGAGGTGGTCAATAAGGAAGTTTTAAAACTCCTAGATTCGGAAATAAGATACCCCATCTCCGACAGCTAATGGCTAAGTCCCGTCTATGTGGTCCCTAAAACGGGAGGCATGACCGTCATCACCAATGAAAAAGGATACATACAAGAAAATGATCTTGGGCCACAAAATCTCAACTAATGGGCGTCAAAAATAATTTCGTTGCACAAAGTATTATTTGGGCGACAAAATTATTTGGTGGAACGTATTGGACTTTAGGCTACAGATTATACGGTTTCGTGGCCTTATATAGATTATGGGCGTGAAAAATAATTTCATGGCACATGTACAGTATAATGAGCGTCGAGGTAATTAATTTTATGGCCCAAGTTGTGGGCGGTAAATGAAATTTTAGAATCACGGTTGCACTTAGCATGTACAACAATCCCTTTAAACCCCTAGGATGACCCTAGTGGACGAGTATGGTCTCGTGAGGGTTTTCCGAAGGCATACCCACAAAGCCAAATAAGCAAAAGCTTGAAAAATGAAATAAAGTAGCTCAACCTTATTCAAAATGCATCCACAAGTTACGAAACTAGGGGACAACCTAATCTAAGGTGCAAGCACAATACCGTCCTAAACTTTGGTCATCAAATGGTGTTCAAGGTATCCAAAAGTAAGAAAATGTTCTCAATGGAAGGAAACGATCCCAAAGATAGTTCCAATCACTAATAGTGCATTTAAACTCCCCCCAAGCTAGACTTGATAAATGAGTAAAACAAAATATGAACTTGTAATATTGATCACTTATTAATTCATTTAAACCCATTAGGCTACTAACCATGTGGTCTCATTGGCTCCACTTATTTATTTGGGCTTTTAAAATGCGTTAGGCTACTAGCCTTGTGGGCTCATTGGCGCCACTTATTCACTTTTTTTGTATAGTTTTTTTTTTCATTTTTTGTTACTATTGAAAAACTAGCTCAAAAGGGATGATATGTGCACTAAAAATAATTTGGCTATCAAATATGGATGCAAAAACTTCCAAGAGTGAACAAGTTAGACTTTTTTCACACAAGCAACAACCGGTAGAACTACCAAGAGCTTCATCAAGCATACATTCAAGCATCACAGATCAAGATATCCCTAAGTTTCCTAGCTCGCACATACACAAAATCTCAAGGGACTAAATACCATCATAAAAAATTATGCCTTGAACTATTTCTTTTTTGAATTTTTTTTCAATGTACACTAGAAGATACACACACTAAAATTGTGAAACTCGAGAATGAACCCAAAAATAATTGACTTTCCCCCTCACGAAAAGGTGTAAAATGCCAAGTTCCCCCAAGCTTAATTCAAGCATTGTCCTCAATGCTTTAAAAAGAGGATCAAGGGGAGGGGAGGCGGGAAACATGATTCTTAAGGACACTATCAACCTCGATAACACATCATATGTCAAAGTGATAATATCTCAACTCCATCAACCACGTGATCATCCACAACAACTCAAAGTCAAATATAATATATGTTCCAATCACCAAGCAACCAATAAATTGGCAAAAAAAGCAAAGCTTCAATATCTTGAGAAGGAAAGAGAAAAAGGAAGAGATAATACCCGATTTGGATGCTAACTCTTATTCATTTCTCTAAAAACTTGCTTGAACGTGAAACTTTTCATTGTGGCAAAAACACAAGTATTCAACACTTGGGGTTAGGAGAGTGAACTTATGTAAGGAGATTGGAAGTACCTATATTAGCATCAAGTGTTCAAAAATCTCATTAGTTCAACTCATAATCACACAACCAAAGTCAATGCATCTTAAGTATACAAAAGTATATACAATGTGGAATAAAAAAGAAAATAAATTCAGGGTTAAATAAAAAAAAGGAAGAAAAAAACAAAGAAAAAAAAAAGAAAGAAAAAAAAACTCGGGTTGCCTCCCGATAAGCGTCATTGTTTATGATCTTTGGCTCGACCTTAACTAGTAAATAATTCGACAAACTCCTAAGAAGCTTATCAAATGCAATTGAGCACATTTCAAAATCTACTAAATCAAAAATAAGAAGAAAGATTGGAGTGTAAGAAAAAAGCACATACATAAATTTATACAATTTTCTAAAATAAAAATAAAAATTAAAAGATCTAAAATAAGTCATTGTTTTAAAAGAAAAAGGAAAATTGAATGTAAAACTATCAACATATTTTGGAAAACTCTTTTGGTAAATAAAAAACCATATTTACATTAAATTCACCAAAAGTAGAATCGTCGCTTTCAAAGTGCTGAATTAAATCATGGGTTGCAAGTGAATCGGAAAGGATTAATGTCAATGGAAAAAGAGAGAGGGAGGGGGGGGGTAGAGGATGGGAGAAGATGGAATAAGATCTAATTTCTTTGAGAAAGGGACATGAGGCTCAAAAATGGAGTTCTCATGAAATGGCAAAGACCCTAAATCCTCTTACTCTTAACTTTACGATCTTTAAAAATGGGCTTCGAACCCTCAGCCTCACTCTTTTTTTCCTTAACTTCCTCCAATTTCTCAATATTCAAACCATTACTCCTCTCGACTTCATTTACATCTCTAACCAAACCCAAGTCATCATCCTCATTTAAAAACTCAAAATTATCAAATGATTTTTGTATCTCATGGAGTTGAGCTTCTAATAACCTTTCATGATTGGTTACTTGCAACAAACTATCACTCAAGGAGTTGAAAAACTCATTTTCATACTCACTAATCCTAGTTTGCTCTCTTATGAAGGTTGATAAAATAATCTCTAATCTAGACTCGGATGGTTGGGCTTCCTAATGGTTCTGAAAATCATATTGGGGAGGAAGGTCAAATTCTTGCACATAAGGTTGGCTATAGGGAATATAGGGTAATTTTGTAGGAATTCATACAAAAATTAGGATAATTTTGAGGATCAAAACTAGGAACATGAGAATCCCAAGTATTATATCCATACTCCCTATCATAATCAAAGGAACCTTCTCCATCACATTGGTACCATTCCATAACAAACAAAAACATTCAATTTGAAACACTAAGATCAAAAGAAGAAAAATCAAAGAAAACTAAAGAAGATATGTACAAAGACCTAGACTCACCTAATCAACACTTAATCAATGTCACCGAAGTCCCCGGCAACGGCGCCAAAAGTTGATAGGCCGTCTTCGAGCCTACCAAAAATAAAAACCTAAATCGGTCTCTCTAACTAGGTAGAAAGGGCAAAGTAAGGGTCGATCCCACAAGGACTAAGGGGAGCCCCGAAAAGTAATGACTTATAATAAGCTAGGTCGAGTCTCAACTTTTTGGAGTAAGATTTATGTAGGGGTGTTCATTTCGGATTATCCGATCCGATCCGAAATTTTCGGATCGGGAGAAGTGCGATCCGAAAATTTCGGATACCCATTTTTTCGGATATCCGAAATTTCGGATCGGATACCCGGATTATCCGATCCGATTTTTAAGGGGGGAAAAACGTTTAAAATCAAATTTATTTAATTGAAAATTTTACGGATATTTCGGATCGGATAATTATCCGAAAAATATCCGATTTTTTAAACATTTTTCGGATAATTCGGATTTTTCGGATATCCGAAAAAGCCAAAAGGGTGATCCGAATTATCCGAAACACTATATTTCGGATCGGATAGCGGATCGGATCAATCGGATCGGATATTTGTGAACACCCCTAGATTTATGGGTGAAAGTAAGAAAAAGAAACGATATTAAAAGGGTCTTGAAAAAGGGTATCCACCAAATGATTCATTCATAAATCGAGCAATTAAAATGAGGGACCAACAATGGGGATCAATTAAGGGGAATAGTTCATCCAACGGTATTCTAACCACTCTTTCTAGCTAGTTAGATTGACTTGATCTCCTACCAAAGACCGATTTTCATGGCTAAGGCACTCAACCAAGCATATCCATAAACATGATGAACAAAAACAAGCAAACAAATCCCCTAGGCTAGGTAGTCCCTATTTTCATGGTCCTTCAAGCCTAAAAATTGATTTGAGGCAACCCCTTAATTTCATCTTTCGATCATTCATTAAGGAAATTATGCTTTTATGATGGCCAATCATATAAACATACATAAAAATCCCAAATCAATTAACCAAAATTAACCCAAGTCATAACCCAACGTTCAATTTAAAGGTTTATAAACTCATCAATGGCTTCAACCTTTTCCCAAGGAAGAACTACTCACAAATCATATGAAGAAACAAAATATAAACATTAACAACTAAAGTCATGAAATTAAATACTAATCTATGATAAACAAGTAGATAAAGTGAAATTAGCATGTAACTAAGTAAAGAAAGCAATAAAAATATGAGAGGGAGTAAGAAACTGTCATTGATATTGAAAGGAATCTCCAAATCTTCAAGGTTCCTTCTTAGATTCTTCAAAATCCAAGCTTCTCAACAAGTTTTACTCATTTCTCTCTCTAAAAAATGAGAGTTTCTCTCTCTAAAAACCCTAAGTAAAGCTTGAACTCACTAATAGAGACTAAACCTCTAAAAGTCCCCCCCAAAGGTTTTGGAGGTTTGCCCTGTTTAAAGGGGTTACAAAAAAAGGCTCATTAAACGGTCCGAAAACAGTGAAGCGCTCACTCCCACTTGCCAGACAGCCCAACTTCGAACGTTCATATCCCTTTCGTCTTTATCGAAATTGGGCTTCTGACCAGTCATTGAAAAGCTCTTGATACAACCTTTCATCCCCAATTGGAATCACCTGAAAATGTTAAGTGAGCTGGGAGATATGTTCATTTGAAGTTGACCCTTGTGCATAAACTCCTCGAAATTGTGTTATTTTGCTTTGATTAAGTCTTTTATACTCGATTTGTAGGATGCCAACGTTCATGGTTGATCCTAAAACATCAAATACACAAGGACTCAATATAGACACTATAAAGATAATCAAAATAGCTTATATTTACAAATGAGTTATAATTTACTCAATTATTCTAGAATAAGCATAATAAGATAGAAAATACAAAAAGAGGAGGATAAAAGGCTCTAAAACAAGGGGGAAATAGGGGGTTTAGATTGGTATTAATATCACTCATCATGGACAACTTACCATAATGTGCGACGAATTTTCATTTTTTGACGCCTCGACATTGGGCGACGACCTAGTGTCGATTTTTTTCTTGTGGCCCAAACCTTGGGCGCCGAAAAACTATCTTTGGGCGACGAAATTTTTTGTGGCCCAAGATCATTATTATTGTAATGGAAGCAAATTTCCACAAGATCGATGGCCACGCGGCGTGTGTGTATTGTATAGGATATTAAATAAAGCCACCTAGAAAGATAATTTCCCCATGCCCTTCATTAATTAAATTCTTGAAAGATTGGCGGGTCATAGACATTTTTGCTCGCTTGATGGTTACTCGGGGTTCTTTCAAATTTCCATCCACCCCGATGACCAAGAAAAGAACACACACTACTACAAAAAAGGCCTATGAAACATGTCAAAAATAGCCTAACCGGACTATGACTCGTTTACATCTTGTAGGTCTTGTAGCTTAAGAAACCGGAGCATTAAATAGAGAATCGTACCTTAGAGGAAGAACACAGTGGTTCCAGAAACTTTTGCCTTGCCGCCAACCACTCTGTTCACACAGTGTGGAGTCTCGAACCATTTGTTGAAGAACACTGTGGTGATACAATTCCTTGCCAGCCGATGGTGAATAGGTTTGTGGTGATGAGAATTTTGGTGAAGGTTTTCTATTTTGATCGATGTACGTGGTGAGTGGTGAGGTTTTGGGAGTAGTGAGGGAGTTAATAGGATTAATTAAAATTTAATTACTTTTAAAATAAAATTCATTAGAAAACCCTATGTTGCTTCCCTTTAAAAATAATAGTTTTAGCTTGAAATTTATTTCCTGCCTTCAACCTAAGAAACCATTTATTGGTGTTGAGTGGTTTCACAATCTAAGAAACTGGTTAAGTCAACAAATACATCTCTTACATTTGGTTCCTTTGGCCATTTTTGTAGTTGTGACATTCACATGTCCATTTGGTACCTTTGCATATCAAAGGATGCCCTTTGGATTGTGCAATGTGCCCTCTACATTGAGACCAAAACTTGAACCATGGATGATACTGAAGCGTTTGCCCTCTTAAGTGAAGAAGAAAAAGATGAAAATCCAAAGCAAAGGACCTAAAAGAAGCCTCTAAGTCCGAAAATATGACTAGAACAAAGAGCGAGATATTTTATTTGTGAAGAACACTCCTGGATTCACAAATAAATCACAACTCTATTAAGAACACTCCTAAATGTTAATAAGTTGCACTTTCAATAATTAACACTCCTGAAATTATAAAAAGGTTGATTTTAAACTCTCAGAGATTTTAACTCTAAAGAAACAAAAGTCTTATGAATAATGCTTGAATAAACTTTACTGATTAGATGACATGTTTATAGTACATCCATAATCCTAATGATGACCGAAAATAATGACTAAAACCCTACGATATATAGGAAAATACCCTAACTTATCCAAATAGGTTTAGGAAAGATAAGATAAGATAATAAGATAAGAAAATAAGATAAGATAAGATAAGATTCTTCCTAATAAACTCCTTTATCTTCTCTAAAAAACTTCTTATCTTTTGTAACAACTTTGAGTAAGCTTGAACCCTTTAGTTGACCTTCCTTGTAGGCGTCAATTACGTTGACTGTTATTCCCTTGTGTTGACTTTCTTCTTTCTTCCATATTTGCCATCTTGATCAATAACTTTGACTCTTGACTTATTGACACAATAAAATTAACAATGACTTTAGACCTTTGATTTTAACTATTGATTCAATAATATTTAAATAACAAAATTAAATGGCATAAAACTGACAGAATTTAGCCTAAAACAAGAAAAACCCTTTTCAAGTGAAAAGGTAAAACCTGTAGGCATGATTATTAAAATATCGATTCTAGTCTTAAAATCTTACAATTTTACGATCTAAATTTGCAAAACAATCTAAATCGCAACTAGAATCTTAATCAGTTAAACTCTTAATTGGAATCTTAATAAACCGTTAGAATCTTAAATCGTCATTAAAATCTTACGATTTTAACGATTCTATACGATTTTATCAAAACATCGAGATTCCATAAAAATAATGGCTCAAGCCTATTGTTATAATGATTCTCTCTTTCTAGATGAGTAACATTCACATATTCAATTAAAAAATTTAAGCAGGTTGAGTTTTAAGTTAATTATATTAATTTATTCATATAGGATTATAGGATTCTAAAGTTATTGATTGAAGATAGTTACTTGGAACTGTCAGTTATACTATGTTTCATTTGGTTTTAGCGCTAAAAGCAGATTAGAATACTCTCCAACATCATACGAGGACAAAAATTGGTAAGATCTATCATTCTTATTGGTTAAAAAAGCTTTAGAAAGAGCCTTTCGAGTAAGAATCGTATTCTTTAAGATTATAAGAATCGTATACAGATCGTTTTATCGGGAAACGATGAACTTCTAGTTAAAGAGCCTTTCGGGGTTGAATCCGAGCTCAAAACCTAACCAAACTTGATAAATGACATGTTTGGGATGTATCTATACTCTTTTAAAAGTAAGAAGTTCTGGTTACTGTAGCTTATGAATAGTGGATGGACTATTTTACCCTTACACTTTCACTTATTGTCTTTGCTGTCCTTCCTCTTCACTTAGTCTCTTTTCCTCCTCTACTCTCACCAACCTGCCATAACCACCACTTATCTCCTCCTCACTACCTCAATCAACCGCCATTTTCAACCCCACGTTTTCTGCAATTTCTTAAACCCCACATCCCTAAAATCCATCAGTTAAGACCCGGAGAAGGCAAGAGATGACGAGTTGAGGATTATGAATCCAGACATCATTTGACGTCGTTTTGCATCGTATATCTTGTTCCACACTTGTTTTTCCCTCCTAACTTTGACTAATTCATCGAATTCCTTCTTTGCTTTTGGATCTTTGAGGATTTAGTAAGGAAATTGGAGTTTTTATAAATCTTGCGGGAGCTTCTGGATCGTTGAGGTGTTTATCTGGAATTCCTCTTCACTTATACTTTTACTTATTGATAAAATTGGAGTACTTTATGGAATTCCTTCAACCTAGGCTTGGAGCTCAAACCCAGAATTATAATGAAATTTATCAAATGAAGAAGCACCAAGGCCCTAATAAAAACTAATTTTATTATAAAGATTAGAACTAATGTAGAATTAAGTTGTTGTTAGCAACAAAGACTTGATGTAAATAATCGGTGAGAGTTCAGAATCAGAAAATTTAATTTTCCTTAAAAATGATTTCAACCTTTCTGATTGAGCATTTGGGCTGCTTAGCAGATCTTTTAGGTTGGTCATTGGCTTCTTATGTATACTAATATTCTCTTTTCCATATAATTATTTATCATTTTCTATTACTTAGTATAATACACCACCTCCACTATCTTAAATGTTTTTTTTCTTTGCAAATAATTCAATAAATATTTTTCAGTTACACTCTTTAATTTGTTTGATACTGAATCCATAATCAGTCTTAGAGTTTTAGGGGACGTTTGGTTCAACCTTTAGAAATGGAATTCGGAATAGAAACAAAAATAAGAATAGAATAGAAACAAAAATCATTAATTTTTAAACTTTATTGGTTCAACAAACAACTGAATGGAATCACTTGTTTGGTGGAGGTGTGCTCCAGCCTGTAGTGCTTGGCAACAAGGCAAAAAAAGGGAAAGGTTGTGTGGTGTTTGGGTTGAAAAGAGAAGATTGTTAGAGGAGGGAATCAAATGTGTTAACAAGTCAAAGGAGGGTTTCAAACAGAGGGATTGGATTTACCAAAAGTAAAGAAGTGAAAGAAAAGTTATCTAACCAAACATATGGAAACAAACAATCCCTCCAAGTCCATTTCTAAATACTACAAAGACTCGAACCAAACATGCTCTTACTTCATTCATTATCATAACTTCATCTTTTAAGAATGTTCACTTTAACAATTTTGATAATTCATCTTTTTATACTAACATGTTTTTTTTTTTAAAAAAAGAGGCAACAAGTCATTAGTTTCTCGATTTTAAGTGTTTTCCCCTTTAATACCTATTCTTGCCAGGTTAATCATCAGAGAATTCAACATTTGTTTCACCAATTGACAACTTGATATATAGGATGCACTGTTTTCAATTAAAATAGTTGAGCTACTCTTAATAGGCTTAACTGGTTTTGATAATTCTAATTTCACCTTATGTTTACATGAACTGCTCAGACCAAAATAAAATATAATTTGCATTTGCAAGGTGTAAAAGACCCTTAATTAATTATTGCTTGTAAAGTACTATTAACTTATGAAACGAATTAAGCATATTTTCTAATTAATGATCATGCTAATATAAATATGTGATATGTGACATGTAACATGAAATACCTACTATTTCGAAATTAATGATGAATAGAAATCAAGATATTTTATTAAACTATAATAAAAATCAAACCCTAATTAGTAGGAGTACTAATTAATATATCTACATTAATTTTGACGATTTCGGATTCGCCAAGCATAAAATGAGGGGGCATCTTCATAAACAACAATTACATGACCAACATAATACAAGAAAAAATAACTTCCACAAAGGTATTCTTTAGACCTGATTACCAATAAATTACCGTGGCACAACAACTAGTTAAGGTTAAAAATGACCATTTACTCCCAAAAACATATGTGGCTAAGTTATGGCCAGCTGAAATATCAGTTCAGACCTATCCTTAAAGAAAACTCCTTAGAAGCTACTTGGTTGTCGATATCTCAAATCCTTTTTCATGCATAAAATCCAACACATCACACTAACACCTCAAGAAATAATCACCCAAAAAATCCAAGAGATCAACCTTACCTAGAAGAGGTTTCCTTCCCCTAAGGGTACCGCAATTAACCGGCTATAAATAGCAGTTTCGGGTTTTCGTTTCTTTTCACCCAAATTCTTCTTCTAAAACACCTACCTTTTCTTACATATATATCTTCTAGACATCCATACCTAGTTTTTCAAGCCTTTATTCAAGATTTTAAGCCTTGGGAAACATCAAACAGGTTGTTGTAAGTACAATTTTGCATCCCTCTTGGGTTTAGCTGAGCTATTTATGTTCTAAAGCTTATTTAATATAATCCTTAGCACCTTTTTATACTCAGGGAAATCTACAGGAGTAATTAATCATTTGGATTAAGAAGTTTACATTGTGTTAAGCAGCCTAAGTGAAGGTACACACTTAGTTTGGTTTTCACCAAGCGATTTCCCTACCTGTAATTAGGCAATCTTTTCTTTCTAGTGTAAATCGTGTTTATGAAATTAATTTACTAATGATGTGTATCTTATTGTGTGCATATTAAGTATATAACATGTATATAACATGCTAAGGTTCACTAGAGATGTTTTACTTGACCTAAGCTATGCTTATACACTAAGTTACCACGCTTACGCTTTTAAATGGAATATGTTAAGTGTATGGAGTTGTGTTGTAATGGACAACAAGTAATCTCATGACAAAGTACATGTATTAGTGTTATTTAAGTCACTAAAGCATACTCCCTCCGTCCCATATTAAATCGCGACAATAGCTTGTGCACATAGTCTTAGGAAGTTAATAGAGTAGGGTGTAAGTTATATTAATTTAATGTAAAAGTTGATGTGGTAGAATGTGAAGTGTCACTTTTAGGAAGTTAATAGAGTAGGGGAGTAATATTTTAATATTTTTCACATAAATCAATGATGAGTGGGGTATATTAGTTAGATGATATATAATAAAATATTGGTGGGTCCATGCCTAAAATAGAAGCGCTGCAATTGATATGAGACAACCATATATGGAAAGTGTTGCAACTAATATGGGATGGAGGGAGCAATTGGTTAAGTTCAATTAAAGTTATTATGCTACAAACTAGTTTCAAGTATGATGCACCCGAGTTAAGGCGGGAAGAGTCCATAACTGCACCCAAGTTAAGGCGGGGAGAGTCCTTAACTGCACCCGAGTTAGGGCGGGGAGAGTCCCTGACTGTTCCCAATCAAGATGGGTAGTTCTCGACGTATAGGACATGTCCAATTTAAGTCTTGCAAGCAGAACAGTAAAAGGTGGGGTGACAACCCTCAACAGTTTGGAGATAGCCGCTACTGAGTGGTATCCCTCTATTCACTCGCGTCCATGCCAATCGATCCGATCTCATAAAATCTCTAAGTAATTAGACTGTATGTGACTACTTACTATTATAACTATGTGTTATCAATTGGTTTTCAAAATACACCTAAACCTGTATTTTCTATTATATAGTGTGTACTCAACTTTGCTGATTATTTTGTTATTTCTGTGGCCTGTAACTTGGTGGGTGACAGGATAAAGTCGTATCACCTAATCAAAAGTAATCCTAGAATCCTCTAACAAATAGTAGCTAGGGAAGTAGGGTCGAATCCACAGAGAAATAGTGTTCTTATCCTAATTGTCGGTCAAATCTAGATTATAGGGAACGAGTGTTGTGGGTAATTATACTAAACTAGACTATAACTATATCAAGAATATCAATAATAAAGAGTCTAGGGAATAGGTTCACAAATGAATAATAATTCGGGATGAAACACAACAATCAATAATTAATAACGCAGTATATAGGCTGATTTGCTCTCTTGAGTCGAAATCAACCATAGAACGATATTAACAGGCTCTAGCAATTTATTTAATACCAACTTTACCTATTGAAACTAGCCTTAATATCAAGTTTATACCTCTCGGCGCATAACCTAATATTGCAATACTATAACAATCAAATTTGGCTAAATCGGATTGAATAGAGATAAAAACATTCACTAGGAATCAACATACATTATCAAAAATCAATATTTTATAAACATCCCTTCATAATTGATCATGGATCCCCTTAAACCCTAGAAATAGACTACTCAATCATAATTGTGGAAAACATATTCATACTGAAATAAGCAGACATGAATTAATTGTTAAGGATTGAATTGAAATGATGAGAGAAGAGAAAGAATACCAATTGTAGAATCAATCTTACAAAATCAAAGCTTCTATTGAAAATTCAATGTAAATTAGGGAAAAGCAATACTAGGGTTCTTGAGTAATTAGGAGAAAAAGAGTTCTAATCTAAAATGAATTAATGATAAAATTGGATCAAACAGCACAAACTATACGTTTGTTGCGCAAAACAGCACAAACAAAAAATGTTGTACAAAACAACATGAACTTTTTCAAATCGGTGCAGAGAATGACATAAGTAATTTTTTGCCTGAGATTCGATCTTTCCGGCGAATCTTAATTATTTTTCCCTTTTTTTCATTTTTCTATCCTTTTCCCTCCACCTTTACATCTTCCATACAACAAGTGACCTTCATTCTCTCAACCATCCAACATTATATTCAACCATCTGATTCCCCCCCCCAAAGCACGAAACTCCATTGATTCACCATTGAGGAAGCTCTCCAAGTTAACTAAGCAAGCTATGTAAGTTCTTTAACTTCCAATTTTGCAATCTATGTCTGCATCGAATTTCACTTGAGCATTCTCCCTTGCCTTTTGATTTCTTCCTCATCTTCAAATTTTAGAGTTTGATAGGTAAAATCAATTTGGGGGAAATTTTAGGGTTAGCAAAGAAGAAATAACGTGAGTTTAAGATGCTGAAGTATATTTAAGGTGGATAGAAAAATGAAAAAAAAGGTAAAATAATTAAGATTCGCCGGAAAGATGGAATCTCAGGCCAAAATATTACTTATGTCATTCTCTGCACCGATTTGAAAACGTTCATGCTGTTTTGTGCACCTTTTTTTTATTTGTGCTGTTTTGCGCAACAAACTTATAGTTTGTGCTGTTCGATCCAATTTTTCCTAGAAAATAAGATCGGAAATGATAATATTCCCTTGAGTCCTTATACCTTTATATTTCCTAAAACAACTAGAAAATAGAGCTAAAATCGTCAAAAGATAAGGCCTAAATCAACTAATAGTGCACGGAATAACCCGTGGGCGCATTTTTCAAACTGCAAAACAGCGTCAACTTGCAAAGATCATATCTCACAAAATAGAAGTCGTATTGGGGCATGTGATACACCGTTGGAAAGCTTTTTAAGTCTAGTTTCCTACTCCACTAGAATCCCTCAATTCCGATCACTAGATAATGAGTGATGATCAAAAGGGTCCGCATGACTCTATTTCCATACTTCTGTTAACATATTTCCACTATGCCTTGGGTTTCAATCTAACTCGAAGATGCCCTTTTGACTTCTCATTTGACTTAGCTCCTTCCTATATGCTTCTCATGCTTAAGCTTGTCCAATAATACTCCAATTGTGTTATCAACACCTGAAAACTATCAAAAACACCGAAAGCACGCACAAGAGTAATATTTTCTGAACTTAAGTAACTTTATGCAATTAGGGACTGAAATGCAACTAAATGATCCTAAAATTAAACCTAAACGCATCATAAAGTCCTATATCAATATGACTCATCAAACTCCCCTAAGCTAAACTGTTGCATGTCCCCAAGCAATCAGACAATAGGCACGAGAATAATATGATAACCTACAATATGGGACTAAAACAGGGTTAAGCACACAATCCAAAACACGAAAGATATCAATACTACACGAACCAAGCATCGACCATCTACAAAACAAAGCAGCATAGCACATCATGTGACCAATCAACTCAATAATCTTACCACAAACCCTTTCCCCCAAGCCGGACGTAACAAAACTTGACAGACCTCACTATAGATATGTGCACTCGTACCCACATGTGTTTAGGGCAAAAATCAATGACACTCAACCTATATATATCAACTCAGAAGAAGCAATACTCTTTAACTTTGACCTTTTGACTCACCTTCAACACGAAAATGCAACACACAATGATCAAGAGGACTTTCAAGGGTTGTAATGAGGCTATGGTCAAGGGTATGGATAATATTTTGAGAAATGTGGTGGAAAAACCAAAAAGGGGGAGCAAATATCAATGTAAATATGGCCTAACAATGCATTCACAACTCTATACACACCATCTTTACCAAAATATAACTATAATATCTTTCATGCATAGTAACTCATGTATAACCTTTTTCACTTTTCTTTCAAGATATGTTAACTTCTCTTTTTCTTTTTTTTTTCTTTTTGTTTATCAATATTGCCAATATTTCTTTGAACACATTCAAAATCCAATGATAACGCTCACTAATAATATTTTCTTTTAACAAAGCCACGCACGTATCAACAACATTCATGTAATAAATATGACCAAAACTAACACTCGCTCCCCCAAGCTAGGCTTGGGACAAGAATCAAATAAGGCCAAGGTTTGTAATATGGGTAAAAGTATCGAACAAGAGTCAGAAAAAGCTCAGCGGGGCTAGAGAGGGAAAATATGTAAACAAGTAGAACTTTGGAGCTAAAATCATGAAATGAACGCCTCATCATATCAAATAATGTACACAATCAAGCATCAAGGAGTACCAGGTCAAAATCAAGATCACTACATCAACTAAGGAACTAATCACACACCAAAGAACAGAACTGACACAGATTCGTCAGTTTATTAGGCACAAAAGCTCACATGGGTCAATTTGTTTGCACAGTAAAGTTAAAGCCAGCTAGAGATATCAAGCAGTCTTACCACGACCAATCAATCGTATCACAATTATGCTATGAAGAATCATGAAATAACTGTACAACAAAGTTGAAGAACTGTAGTGAAGATATCAACAAGTTTCTCAAAAGTGTGCCAACAATAGTCCCATAGATGAAAACTAATATAAGATGAGCTAACTAAAATGCGACTATGATGCAACTAAGAAAGCAGTACATTTTTTTGGTTACACGTAAAATCCTATTTCTAATGAACAAGCAAAAGCGTGTAACAACTCCAAAGTGATAAAAACTACACTAGATTACAATAACGGATAGAATATCGCTCCCCCAAGCTAAATACAGCACAATGTTCCACTGTGTAAAAAGTAAGGGAAGGGAATAAGAAGTATCACTCAGCAAGAGCCTTGTCCATTGAGGATCCAATATGATGCACCACAATTAATCACAATCATAATTCAATCAATTCCACCGTCAAATTCACCATGAGGTAGGTACCAATAACAATTTCTCAATAAAAGACAAGCACAAATCAATCAAATATTTCCAATAACGAAAGTAGTAGGCATATAGGACGAAGTAATTTCAAAACAGAAAAATAACATCCTTAATTTGCCCAAACACGTTCTAATTGAGATTGTTTTGGTCAAACATAATTTCTAGAACAATAAAAGTTGCAAAAACATTCATCCAAATCAAGCTCTACCTCCAAACTCAGCGAAATTACTTTCAAACTAGGCTGTACATATAAGAGAGAAATACGTAAATTCAACATGTTTCTTGGTTGTGAATCTGCGATGGTGGCTGGTGGAGTAGCCGGCGGTGGCCGATGGTCAGGAAGAGGCCGGAGAACTCAGAGGGGGCCGACAATGGAGTAGCATCGGTCTCCGGTGGTGCAGGTTTCCGGCGTGGGGTGATCGAGGATTTGGCGAGTGGGAGGTGGGGGGTATAAGCGCCATAGTATTAGTGGTGGTGCGTTGGGTGAGTAGGATGCGGTTGGGCGGTGGCGGTGAGATTCACCAGCGAAACCGGAGGTCGTAGGTTGTGGGTTCGCCGGCGTCCGGTCAGGGTTAGAGGTTGTCGGTGAAATTGAGGGTCTGCTGGATTGGGGTTGGACCCAGCGTGCGGGTGATTGTGATGCTGTACGCTCCTTGACTTTGTCTTTCTCTTATTTTTTTGAAAAAAATTGAACTGTTAGCATTAAGCTGGAGCCTACGGGCGCAGGCTGATGCTACGGCCTGGCAGAAAGTCTGGGCGTGGAAGAATCTTGGTATGTCGGGGCAGGCTAGAAAGTGGAGTTGCACGCAACATTCTGCGGGCGCGGGCTAAATCCTGCGGGCAGGGAGAAAGTTCAGTGTGGAGAGCCATGGTTAGCATGTGGGCGCGGGAAACTGGGTGGATGTAGGTTGAAGCTCAAGTGGCACCTAAGCACATTGAATGGCACTTGTTAGCATTGTTAATCATAAAAATTATGAAAATCGAATTCAAGTGAATTCAAAAACTAAAATAAATTACAGAAAGTATAAAATAAAATGAATTCAAAATCTAAAACAAAATACGAAAAGAAACTAACTAAACTAAGAAAAACGAATTCAAAATCTAAAATAAAAACATAAAAAGAATAGTTAGAAATTCGGGTTGCCTCCCGAAAAGCGCTGGTTTATAAAGGTATCGCACGACTATATACTCCTTTTCGATCGTAAGAATTCAATGCCTTGAGTAACTTATCAGATTCCCCTGCAAACATGTCATTGAATACTAGATATGACTTAATTAAAAGCACATTTATCTTTATAAACCAGGTTTGATAAGAATCAAAAAAAATGAAATGAAAGGAAAAGAAATAGGAAGAAGAAAACCTAAAAAGAAAAGATTTACAACTTTCCTCTAAATGCTCCTTGGGCAAAGTAGATCGCAAATGATGATTATTTATGCCAATTTGATTAAAATTACCATGCAAACATGACTCTTTGAGGAAATAAGGGGAATTCAACACATTAAACCAAGGTATAATATCAAGTCTTGTTGAAGACAGAATATAAGGGTGATGCAGGATATGGTCACAATTAGAATCAAGCAAGCTTTTAGTATTAACAAATTCCTTACCCTCAAGAGCTGCTGCTAAGGCATCCACCTCATCCTTCCATTGGTTAGAATTACCTAAAACTTCACCCTCATAAATAGGTTTGCTCACAAAAGAGTCTTCATCAAATAGTTCCATAACTAATTGTTTTTCATTCATTGATTCTACAACTAATAAATCTTCCTCTTCGAAAGCGCCTATTGGACCCAATTCTTCATTATCTAGGCCATTATTAAGAGTAGTAAAAGTCAAATTACAATCTTCCTTTATTAAATAGGAATTATCAACCAAATTATCATTGTAATCCACTTGTTGCTTAATAGATTGGCGAATAAATTTTAGTCTAGATTGCTTTGATATTTGACTATCAATAATCGATGCTATTTTCAATGTATGATCCTCCCGATCCTTGTAGAATTCATTCATAAAATCATAGAAATAATCAGTAAAATTATCATACGATTCAGACGAAGAATTTAATCAAATCAAACTGAGGGGAAAAGTTATTAACATGCAGATACGACTCATTATATGGACAAGCAGAAACATCGTGATCATAGGAGTAACAATATGAACGATAATAAGAAGGAGAGGAATGAGAATCATATCTAGAGGAAGGTAGGGGTGGGTTTACAAAATTTTGTCATGTCCCACTCATAAGTTTCTTTAACTAATCGCTCAATCAAATTCCAACCATCTTCCAGTGTCTTTTCTAAAAATTTCTCGTTACTCGTGGAGACAAAAATCTTCCTCGTTTCATTGTTCAAACCCTCATAAATCACTAGGCGCATATCCCATTATTCTATTCCATGATTAGGACCAACAAAATCGCCCAGTCTATTGTAGTACCTCCAAAACAATTCATTCTCGATTTGAGGAAAAGAAAAAATTGCTTTGGGTGTACTAGCATGCATATAGGAGTCATGTGTAATATAAGGTAATTCATAGGAACTTGATATCACGTATTTATATAGAGTTTTCTCCCTTATTTACAAGCTAATTTGTGCGTCATTGGAGCTCTTGGGAGCTATTTAGTTGTGGTTTCGTGTTTTAGTATTGAATTGCAGGTTTTATGGAGTTTACTCCTTATTCCCGAGCCTTTTGGAAGCAACCACGGCTTTACGAGATGTTATGAGGCACGTAGGATGGCTCACGAGCTTTATGGATAGTTTAGGAGGTCCCAAGACCCCTAAACGTGAAGATTAGAGAGCCAAGGAGTCAAAGGAGTTTTCCGTGCACTGATCGGGCAGAAATGGCCCGATCGGGCGAAGTATTTATGATCGGGTATGAAAGTTGCGGACCCGATCGGGCGACGTTTGCCCGATCGAATCGGGCGAGGAAGCATGTCCCCAGACCCGATCGGGTGACTACCGCCCGACCCGATCGGGTGGAGTGCTGCTTGGTCTCGTTGCGGCGCTACAGGCGAGGGGAACACGCTGGCCCAAGTTGTAGCCAGGCCCGATCGGGTGGCAGCCTCGGGCCCGATCGGGTGGGCCGCTTTTCTCGCCTTATTGCTGCACTACTGCTGCCAGAGCCCAGGAGTGAAAATTGGGGGAATTTGTATGTGGACCCGATCGGCAACTGTGCTCGGGTCCGATCGGGTCTGGTGCTTTAATCGAGCTTTTTCACTTTTTGTTTCCGTTTTTAGTGAACTTGAGGGGGTATTATAAATACCTTTTCCTCATTATTTAGAGACATCTTTTATTCATCTTTCATTATCTGGTGCTTTAATCGCGCTTTTTCACTTTTTGTTTCCGTTTTTAGTGAACTTGAGGGGGTATTATAAATACCTTTTCCTCATTATTTAGAGACATGTTTTATTCATCTTTCATTTGGTTTGAGACTAGTTTTATTCTTCATTATTCTTAGTTTAATTCAAACACTTTAGATTAGATTAGAGGTGATCAAACCTATTTCGATTTCAATAAAAGTTTCTGCTTTCCGTCAATTGGTACTCTTCTCTACTCTTTATCTCTTTAATTACTTTGATTGCTTAGTTTATTTATTTAATCGTTCATGATGCAATTGTTAGGGTTTCATATTAGTTTTATTATTGTTAATTCGATCATGTCTGAGTAGTCTCTTTCTAGGGTGTTAGATAGGAAAGCCATGTTTATACCATGATTGTGATTTAGATTCTTATTGATTTCTAGGGCTTGATTAGGGTGATTGTGATGTGGTTTGTTCTTTATTGAGTAATTAACGTTATTGCGCAGTATCGTTGGTTGCTTGTGGTTAATAGTTGTTTGCACAGATCCGTCTTACGACTAGAGGCCTAGGACACGTCAGTAGTTCTGATTACGTTAGTGAATATGCGGCGTATGTTGAACTATGAGCGTTGAGTCTTAACCATAGCTCAACATAGGATCTAATCCCCCGACTCTTGATTTAGGTTTTGATAGTTTTTGACCTTGTTTGATTGGTATAAGCATGGTGGACCGACCTAATACCCTAGACTTTTATTCCATAGTTAAATCCTCGATTTATTCCGTCTTCTGTAGTCTATTCATTAGTTTAATTAATTCCTTATCTAATTTCATCTGGAGTAGCTGAATTGGTTGAATATTAATTTAGAAACTCTGTCTCCCTGTGGATTCGACCCTGCTTCCACTGACTACCTAGTTAGAGGTCTGTAGGTTTATTTTTGATTAGGTGATACGACTAAAACCTATCAAATTTTGGCGCCGTTGCCGGGGAGACGGCTAGTTCTCTAAGTTTTTATTTAATTATTTGGTCTACTTCTCTGTACCTCATTGGAACTTCATTGTTTCAATCGAGGTACGTTTTACTGCTGCTTTTTGTATCTTTTGTATGCCCAGGTCCCAAAGAAATGGTTCCCCAATTCCAGCGGACCCCGATCTTACTAGGACAATCAGGCGGATCCGAAAGATAAAGCAGAAAGAAAAGCAGTCTGTTCAGCTGAACACCTCTGGAACAGACACCTTGAATTCAGTTATGTCAAAATCACTGAAGTCATATGGGGTGCCCAACCCGGATGGTCTCTCCACTGGACCTACTATGCCCACCATTGCCGCAACAAATTTCAAAATCAAGCCTGGACTCATCAGCATGATCCAGCAAAATCAGTTTGGTGGGCATCCTACTGAAGGTCCGGCAAATCATCTGCAACGGTTTCAACAACTTTGTCGAACCGTTAAACATGCCGGCGTCACTCCAGATCAACTCAAAGTCATGTTGTTCGAGTTTTTACTGAGAGATAGAGCCCAAAAATGGTTGAACGATGTGAAAGAAACCGAGTGGAGTGAGATTTCTGCTGCATTTCTGAGAGAGTATTACCCACCCACTAAAACAGCAGAAATCAGAAATAAACTACCCACGTTTTCCCAAGAGCCTGATGAAACATTAAGGGAAGCGTGGGCTAGGTTTAGAGATTTACAGAGAGAGTGTCCACACCATAATATGGACAAATGGTTCTTGACGCAGACATTCTACAATGGTCTGCAGCCTCAGACGAAGTGTATTGTTGATTCGTCTGCAGGAGGAGTGTTTTTAGACAAGGCAGTTGATGAGGGTTATGAATTCATATCAAATCTTGCAGCCAATGACCATACATCATCTAGGAGTTTGACTAAGAAGGTACTTGAAGTTGACGCTATTTCATTGCTTACATCTCAGATGGCGCAACTAACTCAGCAGCTAATGAAGTCTTCTAGTCTGACACCTCCACCCATGAGCATCAATGCTATGTCTGCAGTAGCACCCATTACCTCATCTTACTGCGAGGTATGTGGTGTTCAGGGTCACTTTGGGCATGACTGTCAGTTCAGTCAATTTCAGATGGAGCAGGCCAATGCCTTCCAACAAAGACCACAAACCTTCCCCCCTCCACATAACTACCAAAATCCACAAAACTATCAACCTCCACCTCCACAAAACTATCCTAAACCCTCATACCATCAAACCCCACAAAATTTCAATAGACCACCACCACAAAACTTCCATCACCATAACAACTTCCAAACTCCACAAAACTTTCCCACCCCACCTCCACAAAACAACAACCCACAAGAGCCCCCCATATCTGAAGTGATGAAACTGATGTTAAGCATGCAAAAGGCAAATGAGGAGGCACAAAGAGCCCAAGAGCGACAGATGCTAGCCATGCAAAGATCTAATGAGGAGGCACAAAGAGCCCAAGAGAAAAGCATCAAACTTCTCGAGGCTCAAGTTGCACAATTAGCAAGCTCTAATGCTCAGAGGCGGCAGGGGAATTGCCAGGGCAACCCGTTCAGAGAGAACATGTGAATGCCATCACTCTTCGTAGTGGCATTGCATATGATGCCCCTCCAGTGCCCATTGATGAGGTTACCCCGACTGCAGGGAAGAAGAGGGTGGTAGAGGAAGGAAAAAGAAAGAATTCGACGTCTGAAGTCGATTTGTCTGCAGAAGCTGAACAGACAGGGAAGAAAAAAGAGAAGGTTTCTGAAACGCCTTTTACACCAAGGCTACCTTTTCCTCACAGGATGCAACAGTCCAAGGTCGATCAGCAGTTTGGTAAGTTCTTGTCTATGGTCAAGAACCTTGAGGTAACGATTCCATTCACAGACTTAATTACCCAAGTGCCTGTTTATGCCAAATTTCTGAAAGACATGATTACTAAGAAAAGAGATTTTGGTGGGGTAGAACGTGTCGCTCTTACTGAAGAGTGTAGTGCTTTTATTCAAAATAAAACTCCACCAAAGTTAAAAGATCCTGGTAGTTTTTCTATACCCTGCCATCTTGGACCTATTTTTATTGATAAGGCTTTGTGTGATTTAGGTGCTTCTGTTTCTGTTATGCCATTGTCTGTTTATAAGAAACTGAACATGGGAGCCCTTAAATGCACACAAATCACTTTACAGATGGCAGATCGTTCTATAAAATACCCTATAGGTGTTTTAGAGGATGTTCCTGTTAGGGTTGGGAAATTCTATATCCCTGTTGATTTTGTGGTGTTAGATATGGATGAGGATGCCCAGATCCCTATTATCTTGGGTAGGCCGTTTTTGTGTACTGCTGGTGCTGTCATTGATGTCAAGTCTGGGACTTTAACTCTGAGTGTTGGTGATGACAAAGTGATGTTTAAACTAACCAATGCTGTTAAGGCTCCTATGCTTGAACAATCTTTTTGCAGGGATAAGGTTTTAGATGAAGTAGGGGTGGAGAAGGTTCCAATTCCACCTAAGGTTGCCTCACCGTCTGGAGGCATTGTCAAGAACATTTGGAGGAGAAAGATGTTTGATGAGGGTGGCACTCATTGCCAAGCCCCTCCTATTTGAGAGAGGGAAGATTATGGTCGTGCGGGACCTTTATAAACCAGCGCTGTGCGAGAGGCAACTCGTATTTCTTTTCTTTCCCTTTTTCTTTTCTTTTTATTTTTCGTCCTTTTGTGAGCGAGAGTGAGGGTACTAACATTGTTTTTCCTCTTAGCATAGTCCTTATCACCTTTTGGCATTGAGGACACTGCCAAGTTCAGCTTGGGGGAGGAGTTCTGTTTGTATTCCCTATCTCTTTTACTGCTTTCTAGAATAGTTTTACTGCTTTAGAAAAATACTGAAAAAAATCAAAAAAAATATGGTTCCCATGACTGGTTTAGTTGCCTCCCTGTGCCCCTGTTGTGCTCTATTTGAAATTGGTTTGACTCTGTTTTCTGGATAGCTTGGCATTTGTGATCTTGAGGCTATGATCTGATGTTTGATTGCTATGACTTCGAGCAAAATTTGATTATATTACACCACTTTGTGCTGCATACCTGGATTGGTTAGACTGTGAGGCCTCTTTGTAAGCCTATTGGATTTATATTATTATCCAGTCTTTTCTTGTGTGTTAGTTCCTCTTTAGTGGATTGATCTTGACTTTGACTTTGTACTTGTCTGATTTTCGATGACGTGTAGCATTAGCTGTGATAGAGGCGTTCTTTTGTCTGATTCTTGAGCCCCAGAGTGGATTTTTGATATACTTTTATCCTCCTTAGCCCCGCTGAGCCTAATGACTTGTTTCGTGTTACTTAAACCCCTATTATGAGCCCAAAGCCTTCACTTGATATTATTCCAAGCCGAGCTTGGGGGAGCTTTTTATATGGGTTGAGTTTGAGATTGGTTTGTTGGTTTAGTTTGGTTTTTGAGGAATCTAAAAGTGTATTTGCTGTGGTTTGAGAGTGAGAAAGAGAAAGAAAAAGCAAGTTTAGAGTTGCGTGAATGAAGTTCAGAAAAATGAAAGAAAAAATGAAATGAAAATTCAAAAGAATTCTAGTTCTTTCATTCACGTACGTTCATAAAAGAATATTCGCTCCATTGCTAGGAAATTGGGTTTGTTATGCGCTTTTCATTGATTTATAAGAGTTGGGTTATTTTACATGGTTTTATGGTGATTGTTGGGAGTTGTGAAGGCCATCTTAGGCCTTGTTTGAATGGTTTATGCTCCCCCTTTCTTGGTTTTTCCACCACATTACCCAAAAGTATCCCCTACCTCTCGCCTAAGCCCCATTACAACCCTATAAAGTCCTCTTGAGCTCGTGTCTGCAATGTTCATTTGATTGATTTCGAGTTAGTTTGTCAAAGTTAAAGAATATTTCTGCTAATTGAGTCGACTTGACTAGGATGAGCGTCATTGAACCTTCTTAAACACATGAGAGTGTGAGTGGGAAGGGTACTTATGGTCGGGTTGGTGAGTGTTCGGGCACATTCTTTGCCTGCCACAAAATTGAGAGGAGTGACACCCTTGTGAGTGCCTTTTCAGGACTTGTATGCTTTGTGGATGCTTGAGTTTGATAAATTGCTTGAATGATTGGTGGTTGGATGGATTTGATGAGCCAAACTTGAATTATGCCTGCTTGAACGATTCTTAGTCTTGAAAATGTTTTGAGCTTTGATTTGTTTTATCTTTGGGGTGAGGTAATCTATTCCATGTTCATATGCTGTTTGCTTGAGGACAAGCAAAGGTTTGGCTTAGGGGAGTTTGATATCACGTATTTATATAGAGTTTTCTCCCTTATTTACAAGCTAATTTGTGCGTCATTGGAGCTCTTGGGAGCTATTTAGTTGTGGTTTCGTGTTTAGTATTGAATTGCAGGTTTTATGGAGTTTACTCCTTATTCCCGAGCCTTTTGGAAGCAACCACGGCTTTACGAGATGTTATGAGGCACGTAGGATGGCTCACGAGCTTTATGGATAGTTTAGGAGGTCCCAAGACCCCTAAACGTGAAGATTAGAGAGCCAAGGAGTCAAAGGAGTTTTCCGTGCACTGATCGGGCAGAAATGGCCCGATCGGGCGAAGTATTTATGATCGGGTATGAAAGTTGCGGACCCGATCGGGCGACGTTTGCCCGATCGAATCGGGCGAGGAAGCATGTCCCCAGACCCGATCGGGTGACTACCGCCCGACCCGATCGGGTGGAGTGCTGCTTGGTCTCGTTGCGGCGCTACAGGCGAGGGGAACACGCTGGCCCAAGTTGTAGCCAGGCCCGATCGGGTGGCAGCCTCGGGCCCGATCGGGTGGGCCGCTTTTCTCGCCTTATTGCTGCACTACTGCTGCCAGAGCCCAGGAGTGAAAATTGGGGGAATTTGTATGTGGACCCGATCGGGTACTGTGCTCGGGTCCGATCGGGTCTGGTGCTTTAATCGCGCTTTTTCACTTTTTGTTTCCGTTTTTAGTGAACTTGAGGGGGTATTATAAATACCTTTTCCTCATTATTTAGAGACATCTTTTATTCATCTTTCATTATCTGGTGCTTTAATCGCGCTTTTTCACTTTTTGTTTCCGTTTTTAGTGAACTTGAGGGGGTATTATAAATACCTTTTCCTCATTATTTAGAGACATGTTTTATTCATCTTTCATTAGGTTTGAGACTAGTTTTATTCTTCATTATTCTTAGTTTAATTCAAACACTTTAGATTAGATTAGAGGTGATCAAACCTATTTCGATTTCAATAAAAGTTTCTGCTTTCCGTCAATTGGTACTCTTCTCTACTCTTTATCTCTTTAATTACTTTGATTGCTTAGTTTATTTATTTAATCGTTCATGATGCAATTGTTAGGGTTTCATATTAGTTTTATTATTGTTAATTCGATCATGTCTGAGTAGTCTCTTTCTAGGGTGTTAGATAGGAAAGCCATGTTTATACCATGATTGTGATTTAGATTCTTATTGATTTCTAGGGCTTGATTAGGGTGATTGTGATGTGGTTTGTTCTTTATTGAGTAATTAACGTTATTGCGCAGTATCGTTGGTTGCTTGTGGTTAATAGTTGTTTGCACAGATCCGTCTTACGACTAGAGGCCTAGGACACGTCAGTAGTTCTGATTACGTTAGTGAATATGCGGCGTATGTTGAACTATGAGCGTTGAGTCTTTACCATAGCTCAACATAGGATCTAATCCCCCGACTCTTGATTTAGGTTTTGATAGTTGTTGACCTTGTTTGATTGGTATAAGCATGGTGGACCGACCTAATACCCTAGACTTTTATTCCATAGTTAAATCCTCGATTTATTCCGTCTTCTGTAGTCTATTCATTAGTTTAATTAATTCCTTATCTAATTTCATCTGGAGTAGCTGAATTGGTTGAATATTAATTTAGAAACTCTGTCTCCCTGTGGATTCGACCCTGCTTCCACTGACTACCTAGTTAGAGGTCTGTAGGTTTATTTTTGATTAGGTGATACGACTAAAACCTATCAGAACTCATGCAAAAATCCAGAGGAGTTGGATAGGATGCATGAGAATCCCAAGAATTACAACTATGTTGCATATTAAGGGAGTTTTTTATTATTGAAAGTAACGTGGCTCCATGAAGATTAAAGAAAACTATTCACAAAAGAGGGAAAAGAAAAAGAAAAAGAAAAAGAAAAATAATATATACATTAGACTCACAGACAATAAGAAAAATAAATGAACCGTTTCCCCGACAACGGCGCCAAATTTTGACAGGCTAAAGTCGTATCACCTAATCAAAAGTAATCCTAGAATCCTCTAACAAATAGTAGTCAGGGAAGTAGGGTCGAATCCACAGAGAAACAATGTTCTTTTCCTAATTGTCGGTCAAATCTAGATTATAGGGAACGAGTGTTGTGGGTAATCATACTAAACTAGACTATAACTATATCAAGAATATCAATAATAAAGAGTCTAGGGCATATGTTCACCAATGAACAATAATTCGGGATGTAAAACAACAATCAATAATTAATAATGCAGTTAAATAGGTTGATTTGCTCTCTCGAGTCAAAATCAACCATAGAACGATATTAACAGGCTCTCGCAATTTATTAATACCAACTCTACCTATTAAAACTAACCTTAGTATCAAGTTTATACATCTCGGCGCATAACCTAATATTGCAACACTATAACAATCAAATTTGGCTAAATTGGATTGAATAGAGATAAAATCATTCACTAGGAATCAACATACATCATCAAAAATCAATACTTTATAAACATCCCTTCTTAATTGATCATGGATCCCCTTAAACCCTAGAAATAGACTACTCAATCATAATTGTGGAAAACATATTCATAATGAAATAAGCAGACATGAATTAATAGTCAATGATTGAATTGAAATGATGAGAGAAGAGAAAGAGTACCAATTGTAGAACCAATCTTACAAAATTAAAGGATCTATTGAAAATTAAATGTAAATTGGGGAAAAAGCAAAACTATGGTTCTTGAGTAATTGAGAGAAAAAGAGTTCTAATCTAAAATGAATTAATGACAGAAATAAGATTGAAAATAAGATTGGAAATAATAATATTCCCTTGAGTCCTTATACCTTTCTATTTCCTAAAATAACTAGAAAAATAGAGCCAAAATCGTCAAAAGATAAGGCCTAAAGCGACTAATAGTACACGGAATAACCCGTGGACGCGGGTTTTCATCTTGCTAAACAATGTCAACTTGCAAAGACCATATCTCACAAAATAGAATTTGTATTGGGGCATGTGATACACCGTTGGAAAGCTTTTCAAGTCTAGTTTCCAACCCCACTGGAATCACTCAATACCGATCACTGGATAATGAGTTATCATCAAAATAGTCCACATGAATCTATTTCCATACTTCTTTTAACATATTTCCACTATGTCTTGGGTTGCAATCTAACTCGAACATGTCCTTTTTGGACTTCTCATTGGACGTAACTCCTTCCTATATGCTACTCATGCTTAAACTTGTCCAATAATACTCCAATTGTGTTCTCAATACATGCAAACTATCAAAAACACCAAAAACACCAAAAACACGCACAAGAATAATATTTTCTCAACTTAAGTAACTATATGCATTTATGGACTAAAATTCGACTAAATGATCCTAAAATGAAACCTATATGCATCATAAAGACCTATATTAATATGACTCATCAGTGGGTGGCAGATTTTAATCTTGATGCAGGATTATTTTAGAAGTCAGAATCAAGTTGTGAGCAAAGTATGATTCGGATTGTATATTGTGGGTTAAAGTCTGAGATTTAAGTTTGTATATAAGGAGACTGTTTAGAATTAGTTATAATAAGATTTAATTCCTTTGCTTTGGGATTTTAGTACCAATAACTCTGTAATTGAATTATTATATAAAGGATATTGTTTGTGGGCGCATAACCCACAGGTCCAGGATCGTGTATTTAACGTTATTTCCACTGCAAGTTCCATCTAAAGTATTACTCCATCCGTTTCATAATATAAGTCCTGTTTCCTTATATAGTGTCCCAAAATATAAGTCCTATTTCTAAATTAGTCCAATAATTATTCCTAAATACCCTCATTAGAATACTTAAATTCCCAAAATTATCCATCATAATGCCATGAAAACTGCACCCAAATTTAATGCAAAATTGGAATCCATTCTATCTCTTCTACCTTTCCATCTGTCATTTACTACCATTGATAATATTCTCTCTCCTCCTCCTCCTTCACTTTCCCCTTTTCCATTTTTCTCTCCTTTACCATCTCACTCCTCTGTTATTAATTTTGAAAGAAAAAATGGTTTTGTTCTTTGTCCCTTTAATCTTTTACTGATATTGGATCCAAACTTAAAATCTTGAAATTTGTTCTGATTTTTTCTATGTAATTGCTGAAAATAGATGATGATGATAGCAGTTCAAGATTTCGTATATTTAAAATGATCCAGACACAAATCTTGAAATTTGATGATAGTAGTCGATGATTTCGTATCCAAATTTCAAAACTTGAAATAAATTTGATGATAGCAGTTGATGATCCAAACACAAATTTGAAGCATGCATTGATAGCAGTTGGTGATTTCCTATCTTCAAAATGATGATGATGCATTGATCATTTGTAGTAGGTTTTTAATTGTTTTGTGGGCTATGTATTTCGTCTTTTTGGTGAGAAATGGAAAAAATTTCCTACCAAATTTTTATCTGGGCTATGCCAATGTGTTTTCAGTTATTTTTTTGTGCTACTTATTTTTTCATACAAATGATACAGTATCTTCAAATTGAAAGAGAAGGTAAAAATGAAGTTTTTTTTATACAAATGATAGTAGTATCTTCAATGAAGTTTCCTGCCATTTTCAATTACTCAAAGAGCTGTAAAACTTGTGATGTTTAGAAACATTTCTATTGGTTAATTAAATGTAATGAAGTTATTTTTTTGGTCCATTTGAGTTGCTATCTTCCATAAGGCAGGAACCTATTGAACTTCTATGACATTTTATGTACAGAAATTATGCCATGATTTCTTTTTGCTATAAAAGAAAATTGGTTGCTTCCCAATATAAATGAATCTATTAATCCAATTAATACAAGATTCTACCCATCTTAATTCCCGCGTAAAAACAGAATTGGGACTTATATTATGGGACGGAGGGAGTATTTATTATTATTGATTTCATGTTAATTGGGGTTTGTGATTGCTAAGCGTGATTAACCTAGAAGCTCGGGTGGCCGGCTATTACAATATATTAGGGTTTGGCTATATGTACCCTTTAATATGCTATATGTGCCCTCTGTAATGTTGAAAATGTTTTACTGAAAATAATACATGTAAGGAATTATTAATTAGTATGTACTTTTTTAATTGGATTGTCAAAGACGTAATCAAATTAACAAGTTTACACTTGCACCTTTTTAAAAAAAATCAGATATCGTAAGCGAATGGCGATTGAGACACATTTTCAATGTGCTTCAAATTGTTGAAGTATTTCGTGGTCTAAGTGTTGATCAAGTGAATAGTGTTGAGGAGATTCGGTTTAGGAGCCTTTCTAGAATGAAACTCACCAGAATTAACTGCGACATGGTTCCTTGGCTTGTACTCCCTCCGTCCCATATTAGATGATACAGTTTGACTGTCACAAAGTTTTAGGAGAGTTATTTGACTAACTTATTTTATTGAGAGTAGTTGATTATATGTGGGCCATGCTTGTATTGACAAAAGTGAATCATTTAGTACATAAATTAATTATATGCGGGACCTATTACAATTTAAAAATATATTTCTCTTGTATTGAAATGACGTTTATAGAAGTGTATCAACTAATATGGGACAGACAAATATAACAAGTGTATTATCTAATATAGGACGGAGGGAGTACATCATTTCAATCCAAATAGTCGAAGGTTTTCAGTTGATGGAGTAAGTTTTGATGTCACTCGTGACGACATTTATGAACTGTTATCTCTTCCCAAATGTGATACCATGATTTTTACCATAGGGAAATTTAGAAAATGCGAGAATCCCGATGATTCGTACATGATAGAATTGAAGAAAGGGTGTGATCTCAAAGAAGATTCCACATTGTCTACTGGTGCATTGCTGAAAGGCATGATGGATTTGAAGGAAGGAAGTCCTTTTTTTGAGAAGTATTTTTCTTTGTATGTGTCTTCTACTTTTCTCAATGTTGCCAGCTCCAGAACGTGTGCAGGGTCTTCCCATATTGCACTAGTGGGTCTGACCTCCACCAGAACGGACCTGTTCAGCTCCGGGAGGCTGCTGCTTCCCAATTTGGACAATACATCTGCTTAAGCATTATGCGCTCTAAGGACCTGCTCTATCTTGAAGCTTTCGAATTTTTCAATAAGTGCGCTCATTCTGGCCAGATAGCTCTACAGTGTACGCTCTCTTGCCTCGTACTCCCCCTTGACTTGGTTGGTTACCAACTGAGAGTCAATTTTCAGGTGGATGTGCTTGGATTCTAGGGTTTGGCAGAGCTGTAGCCCAGCGATGGCTGCTTTATACTCAGATTCATTGTTGGTTGCAGAGAACAGGAACTTCAGAGCAAATGCAATGATTTTCCCTTCTGGGGTTTTGATGACCACTCCTACTCCTAACCCGTTGACGGTTGCAGATCCATCTGTGAAGATCTCCCAGGTCTTGGACTCTACAGCTACCTCCTGGTATGAGCTTTTTTCCTGGAAATCTGCTAAAGCCTGTGCCTTGATGGCGGTACGCGGATTGATCCTAAAGCCTTTCAACTCTAGAGCCAAATTCATAATTCTCCCTGATTTGTCCACTTTCTCCAAGGGTATATTCGTCAGCACAGTGACAGGATGTGCATCAAAGTACGGTCTTAGTTTTCTAGTGGTAGCACCACGACGTATGCCGCCTTTTCGATCAGGGGGTACCGCGTTTCCGTGCTAGTGAACGTGTGGCGCACGAAGTATATCGGTTGTTGTTTCTTGTTTTCTTCTTTCAGTAGAACTGCACTCACAGTTGTTGCTGTTACAGTGATTTACAAATAGAGTATCTATCCTGTTTTGGGTCCGGCCAGTGTTGGCAGACTAGACAAATGTGCTTTCAATCTTTCAAATGCTTCCTTTTGTTCTGCCTCCCATTTGAACTCCTTGTTCCCTTTCAAAATCTTGAAGAATGGGAGAGCTTTTTCTACTTATTGTGCAATGAATCTGGACATGGTTGTCATTCTGCCTGTCAGCCTTTGGATATCCCTGATGCTTTTCGGCTCTGGCAGATCCATAGTTGCTTGCACTTTATCGGGGTTCGCATCGATTCCCCTTTCGCTGACACAATAGCCTAGAAATTTACCTGACCGCACCCCGAATACGCATTTTTTAGGATTCAGTTTCATGTTGTGCTTCCGGAGATTGGCGAAGGTCTCCTTGAGGTCTGCTATGTGGTCTTCCTCTGTCTTACTCTTAGTGATGACGTCATCCACGTACACCTCCAGATTCCGTCCTCTCTGTCCTGCAAAGACCTGATCCATTAGCCTTTGGTAAGTGACCCCTGCATTCTTCAACCCGAACGACATCATAACATAGTAGAATACCCTGATCGGGGTGATAAATGTTGTCTTCTCTTTCTCTGCAAGGTCCATAAATATTTGATGGTACCCGCTGAAGGCATCCATGAAACTCAGCAGAGCATGGCCACTGGTAGAGTCTACCAGCTGATTGATTCTTGGCAGGGGATAGCAGTCTTTTGGGCAGGCCTTGTTGAGGTCTGTGAAGTCTACACACAGCCGCGAGCTTCCATTCGCCTTCTTTACAATCACCACATTAGCCATCCACTCTGGGTATTTTTAGGGTTCTATCAAACCTGTTTCTAACAGCTTCTCCACTTCTTCGTCGATGGCTTTATTCTTTTCAGCTGAGTAGTTCCTCCTCTTCTGCTTTACGGGTCTATGCCCCTCAGCTGTATTCAGCTTGTGGTTGATGGTGGCATGATCTACCCCTGGCAACTCAGCTGCCGAGAAAGCGAATACGTCTGCATTCTCTCTTAGCAGACTGATCAAATTTACTCTGGTTTCTAGGTCTAGATCCATGCCTAATCTCACTACTCTGCCCTCCTCTGGTCCTAGAAGAACCTCTTCGGTCTCTTCTCCCGGCTCGAGTTTTTTGGTTTCATGGACGGCTTCTGGCTGCGTATCGGCTTCGCCGACAGTTAACGTTTCTGTTGTTCCCTGTTTTTTCTCAGCCTCTTCGGCCTTCTCATCTTTGCCCTTCTTTTCGGCTTCTTCAGCCTTGTCCTTTTTGATTTCTTCAGTCTGGATTTTCTTGCCTTCTTTCCTCTTTTTCCGTCTCTTCCTCCTGGACCTAGAGTGGTCAGGGGGAGGAGGCCTTTTGTCTTTTTTCAAAGCGGTTAGATTGCAAGACCTGGATGCTTTCTGGTCTCCTCTCAGCCTTCCCACCTCACCGGTCTTGCTAAGAAGAGCATGGTCTGTTGATGGGTGGATGGGATCCCTTGCACAACTTGAATAAATTTCCTTCCATCAGTGCATTGTATGGTGATGGGAGGTCTACTACCAAAAATTCCTATATCACTGTTCTCCTGACTCCATTCTGATCTTCTGCGGTCACGGCCAGATGTACTTTGCCACTGTTCTCCCTCTCTTCAGCAGTGATTGGTCTAGTTCCATCTTTTCGAAGGTTTCTTTGTATAGAATGTTAACGCCACTTCCGCCGTCTAGCAATATCCTTCGGACATCCGTGTTGCAGATCTCCAGAGTGACCACCAGCGGGTCAGAGTGTGGAAAACTCAGGCCTTTGCAGTCTTCAGCAGTGAACGTCATGTCAGGCAGGTCTGGGTAGAGCTCTGTTTGGCCAATGAAGTAGAGGTTGGGATGAGTGAGCTTTCTTAGGTGGGCTCTCTCCCCCATTGACTTGGAGCTGCCAAATATAACGTAAATTATTTTCTTCTTTCCTTCTTTGATCTCGGTTCGTTTATCTTGCGATTTCTCCCCTTCGCTTTGCTGTTCCTTCTCCTTAATTCCCTGATTCCAGGCCAGGTACTCTTTGAAGTATCCTCTCCTAATCAAACTCTCCAGGTCATTCTTCAGACTGATGCAATCCTCGGTATTGTGGCCTGGGGCTTCATAGAAAGCACAGAACTCTACCATGTTTGGGCCCAGGCTCCTCTTTTTGGTAGGGGTGATCTGTACCAATTACTATCGTCTCTATTTGTCAGAATTATCTCAGCCCTAGGTAGGATGAGGTAGTTGTACTTTTCTTGGGACCTTAGTCGGTCTACCTCTCTTTCTACTTCCCTCTGTTTTGATGGGGTTTGTTACCTCCGAAATTCAATCTACCGCCCATTAATGGCTGGTCGTTCTGTCTGGCTTCTGGCTTGGCAGGCTTAGCTATTCCTGATGCCGAGGCTTTGCTGAAACCCTCGACCGCGATGTATTTTTCTACCAGAGCCAGAGCCTCATTCAGCTCCTTCATGGTGACCCATTTTAGATCATCCCTGAATTTGCTAGAGGGTGGCAGAGCATTCCTTAGAGCATGCAGAGCCAATTTCTGTTCCAGATCTGGAATGTGCACCAGTTTCTTGTTGAATCTCACGATGAAATCTCGTAGACTCTCGTTGGATTCTGCTTCAGCAGCAGTAACTCATGAGTGGATTTGCTCCTTCTGCTCTCACTGACGAAATGTTCTTTGAATCTCTCCTTCAGTTCATCAAAGTTGGCTATAGTGCCTTGTGGGATGGTTCTGAACCAAGTTTGAGCTATCCCAACCATGTAGCCTCGTTGTAGTTCCCTAGCTCCATTTGGGTTTCGAAAGCCGCTACATGTTCTTGGGGGTCTCCCTCCCCTTCAAACTTGAGGGTTGACGGAAGCTTTGCCTTTGAGACCCTAGCTGCAATGATTTTGGGTGTGAAACGGGACTTGGAGGGAGATCTGATCTCCTTAGCTGGTGAAGCAGCGGAAAGTCTTGGTCCAACTCCGTTGGATATGATTCTTCAGAGGTCTAAGGAGGTTCCATTGTCGCCAGATCCTTCCTCTGGGATTGGTCCTAACCTCTGGCTGACATGCCTTTTGTGAGGTCTTCCTCTATGCATGGACAAGGCCTCTTCAGCTCCTGCATTGTGCTTGGGTCTCATCCGGGGGTGTTGCTGTGCTACAGCCCCTGGATTTCCTCTGCGGGCAGACCTTAGACTGGAGTCTGCCAGATACTCAGTGGGTATGGCATTGTTGAAGAGACTGGGATTTTATTCTTGCATTATCTCAGTGTCCCACTCATCCTCTTGCCACCCTCTTTGTATATGTCCTGCCCAGAGTGGCTGGACACACCACACTCCGATGTGGAGGCTGGAGCGCGGGTTCTCTTATTGTACCCATACATGGGTTCCCTTACAACTGTCTCCTCTTTAGATGACAGTTGTAGGTGTCTTCGAACTGAATCATTGGTCCTCACCCTTCTCCTTCTGTTGGGTTGTTGGCTTCCAATGTTCTCTATGTACTCCTGAGCGGATTGCAGCACAGTGATGGCTGCCTGGAGCACTTCAGGGGTGGGCATGACTAGGGAACTGCTCGGTTGTCCCGTCTCACGAGTGTAGGTAGTAGTGCTACCCCTTCTTGTTGACCTGGTGCTTGGAGCACCAGTGGTTGTTTCTCTCGAAGGAGAGTAGCTTTCATCTTTAGAGCCATTGGAATCAGATGTTGTTGGGTAAGGAACCACCATTGTGAAGTTGTAGATTGGACTTTTCTACTCTTCCCCTCCTTCTAGCGCCATATTGTTTCTGTCTAGGACAACTACTGAGTGTGGTGGTGGATACTTGGTGGAAAACGTGGCCTCCAAACTCCCTTTCTGGTGGTTGTTACCTGCAAAACAAGGTGGACCTCGGGGGTATATTCCGAGGAACGCCTCTCTGATGCCTAAGTCAGCCAAAGATGAGCACAAGGTCTCTAGTTGAGAGAAACAAGTACCAAGTGCAAGTATTTTGTGAGTGTTTGATAGTACTTACCTTACTCATGCATGGGCATGAGTATTTATATGAGATGTGGGCTTATGACTGACCTAGTAAAGTAAGTGCGCTTCCTTTGGTAGTGGGCTAAGGTAGTAAGGCCTCTATTGATTCACTGCCTTGTGAGCTCTGGCACAGAGAGGTCTGCTCTGCTCTGCTCTGGGTGTTATGGCGTGAACTGGCAGAACATGGTGGTCTGCTGGGCAGACCCCGTACAACCTTTATTGCTGGGATTGGCATGTGTTTTGAACAAAATCTTTGGTGAAGTGATAGTTTGATGGTATAAGAGGCAAAAGTGCAAGGCTTTTTTTATTAGAGATAATGAAATCAAAATTTATTGTTACAGTTTTTAATGGAACAACTTCATCTTTCTTATATGTTTGCTCATGACAGAAAGGTAAAAATGTCATGGAGCTTAAATCCCTTTGTTTATTTTGTTATTGTATCTAATAGTTTTTAGGCTGTTGTTTGTTTGTCGTCACATGATTTGTACTGGTGCAATACTGTCAATTGAGTTGGGTTACCGGCCTGAATCGTCGGACCGCAGTATCGCACCATGATAAGACCCGATTCTTTTTCCCACTCTTTTTTTGTTTGATTTTGAATTTCTCGTCTACATTTATGTTTCTTTCTTTCCTTTTCAATTATATATATTTTTTCATTGAAATTAGTTTGGATTGTACATCTGATATGTTTTCACAGGATAAAGTGTTAGTAGATTCAGCCGTTGGTGTTTCTCCCCTGATAATAACTTGTAACTCTCATGTTTAAAAGCAACAATGTGGTTGCTAGAATATTTGAACGCTAGACTCATCCTTTTACTCCTGGCACCAATGTATGTCCCTTTCTTCTTTAATTCAACTCTTGTAATTCTTGCTTTATGGGCCGTGATGGAATTGCTTACTGTGCGGAAAAATTGTTGCTTTTGGTTGTGCCTCGTGGTATATATGGCTTCCTAGGTCTTAAACCTGGACCTTTAAGTGAAAATTTGCTTGTTTTAGGTTCGAATTGAAGGGTCAATTGTCTTCACTTAATTGCATGAAAACTAAGGGTTTTAGTTCAAATTCCAAGGCTTCACGCACCTAAGTTTACATTAGGAGCATTTTAGGATTTGTTGTTCTAGCTCACTTGCTAAGAAAATAAACTAGTTTGAAGAAATAGAGGTGTCTTAACTCTTTAGAAATATATTATTGAGAAAAATGCGGTCAATGTGTAGCAAGTTTAGAGATTATAGGTTGTTGGATGTTATAGGGGTGAAGCATTTGATATAGACAAAAGACTGAACAGAGAACGATCGAGTCCCGCTAAGAAGATATCATTTTTTGTCATTTAGAAAGATTGAAAGAGAAGAGTTTTATTTGATTAAGGAAATGCATGGTCGTCTTATACGAAACTACCTCCAAACAGTTGAAAGTGAAACACTTTGTTTTTTCCTATGCATATTGTTTCTCACTTATTTTTATATTTCTCAACTTATATGCGGATTAATAAGGTTTTTTTGTAAATGTCATTGGATTAGTCTTTGTATATACCTTTGTAGTATCAACATATTTCTCAACACATATGAAATATATAGCTTGTTGTTGTTGCTGTGTGCAGGCTGTGTGAGTGTGTGAGTGTGTATGGTGTCTACATGTTAATACTGATGTGTTTACATGAAACCAGATTGCGTATGATTGCGTGGCAGGACAGACTTGCTGCTCTCTGTCTAGTTGGCTGATTGTTGGTCTTTATGTAGAGGGTGGGTGGCTTGTGGGGTCCGATGGCTATGTATTTTATTGAGTTTTAATTTATAGTCTTGCTCTTTGTTGGTCTTTGTTGCTCTTTGTTTTAAGGAAATGCACATAAAGGGTCCTCCTCTTAAACCCTTCTTATAAGGTGTGATTTTCAGAATACTGTTGTAAAAATTTGTGTTCTTTAGCTGATGGCTTTTGTTATGCCTGAAATGTCTACTTTGGGTACAATATCTTATTTGAATTTTTATAAAAAAACAGAAGAGCGCTGGATATTGTGGATACGATTCATATAGTGGCCAAGATAATTTTATCTTAATATAATATAGATAATTTTTATTCTTATTGCAGGATGATGAAGATAATGTAGAGTAGAAAGGATTCATGATGTTTTGGGAAACATGCATGGATAAGACGATGTAATTGAAGATGGTCGAAGAAACAAATAAATGATCTTTTAGAGATTACGTTTATTTAGGCAGAATGTGTTATATGACTCAAATTTTGGAACAACTATTTTTTGTTCTGGACACATTAGCTTGTATTCAATTGATGAATACTATGGGTCATTCTTTACAATGACCGTAGAGAATGTATACTCATTTATATCTATAATGTGATTCTGTTTTTCCCTTGCTTACCGTGTTTGTAAGTTTCAGTAAAAAGTTATTATTAGACAGCAATGATAGACTTGAAATAGAAATGCTACAATATGGAAAGCCAACAAATGAAAAACTGTTGTCTAATATCTAATAGCCTGTTATATATGGTAATGTAAAGTGATACCTAGCATCTAATAAAGTGTTGCTATAGTTCAAAAGATGATATAGAGAATGCTACAATAGATGAAAAAGTGTTACATAAAACATTATAAGTAGCACTATAAAAATGATACATTAGTTTCAGAAAAGTGTTACATTAGAGAATTTTGAGTAACACTTGAAAAAGTGATACATTATAATTGAAAAGTGTTACCTTGGAGAATAGGTAGCATTGACAGATGTTTCACTTTTAAAGTGTTATCTATTGCCTATAGTAACACTTTTAAGCCTTTCAGTAATACTTTTAGGGTGCTACCTTAGTCCAATTATGCACTTGTGAATTCATTGGAATTACAATAGTGCTAAGTCCATCACTAAATACCAAAACAATTATTTACTCACTTATATAATTATTCACATTGATAACCTCACAAGGACCAAATAAATTATTACTCAACTCGAATAACTAATAATTATTTTTATTCCTTTGAAATAATATCAATATTATTTTTGTAAAAAAAAAGAGAACTAAATAACTTATTCCTCAAAAATAGAAGATACTAAAAAAATAACTAGTGTAGCTTAGCTACTTATTCAACTAAAATAACCTTAAAATAAAATAAAGAAATACTTTATGGAGTAATATCATCATTCCTATCCCTGTACTTCTATAAAGTAAATATCTCATCCTCAAAATCTTCCATGTCTTATAACACAATGATAATTTGGCTCTTCGACCCTAGTCGACCTCTTAACTCTTTTGGGTTGATGTTCATCATATTCCTCTAATTTTGCATCATTGATACTATCGCTATCCAACACAACTCTCCAAGTAGTGGCATAAATATCCTTTCGGGTTTGTCCTCTAGCATGATCAAACTTTCAAAATGTGACACATATCAAGGTCTAGACTGGTATAGCTTTCAATATAATATTCCATGTCAAACTCATCATCACTAAGATAGTAGGGTTCTAGTAGCTTCCCACTCGATCAGCTTCACTCTCGGTCATGCTCAAGGGTCCATTTATTGTTGAACACGACATTTGCAATAAACAATGCTCTCACTAAGCGTATACCCACAACAATAAATAAATAAATGAATAAATAATTTAAACCCACAAATAATCATCAAACAACTTAACATGGGAAGAAAATATTGAACAAGTATTTAAGCAAGTAAGTTTAAACCAATTGTTCAGACAAATAAACATTGAACATCCATTCAGACTAGAATTGACCGAACAAGTATGCAAATAAAAATTAACTGAACAGAGTAATTTGAACAAACAAAAATAGTTGAACAGACTAAAAAATGCTGAACTCATTGAACAGACTTGTAGACGTAAAACAGCTGAGCAGACTAGCAGATAATAAACCAATTGAACAAAACACTGAAAAAAGATGCCCTTCCTATTCTACCCTTCTCACTTAAATAAGATAAGTAAATAAGAAAGATGAAAATAAATTCATAAAAATAATTTTAAAAACTATAAAATTTTCGAAAATTAACAAGTATTACTGAAAAAAAACATAAAATTTTCGGACTTAATATTATTTTTTAGAATTTACCTTTATTTATAGAAAATAAAAATAATAAAATATTAATCTTTCGAAAAATAACAAGAAATCAAAAATAAAATATAAAAAATTCAAACTTTATAAAAATAGAGCGAGAAACAGCCTTTTATAAGCACTTTTCTGGGCAGGCAAGCTTGTGATTTTTTTTTGGCATTTAACAACCATAAACAAATTCTTTTTTTTCGAGATCAGAACTTAAGGCCATTTTTCGGCCTTGATTCTGGTTTTCGAGTATTGGTCAAGCCAATATTTATGCCCAATCGTTGCACCTAAAGGTGTTCAATGCCTTGGCCAACGCTTGCAATTAAAATTCAACGTCCAAAAAGTCTTAAAGTCTTATCTCGCAAAAAAAATTGCGTTTAAGTTTTTTAAATGCGAAATAAAATTTAAAAGGTTATGTCTCGCAAATTTTCAAAAAAAAAAATCGAATCTCTAAACAGCATTCACACATATTAGAAAAATCTTTCTCGAATTCACCAAAAATAATTTAAGTCAATGAATAAGTAGGAGTTTGTTTTCTTTGGAAATTCCTTTGAAATAGATAGGCGACTAAAAAAGATTGATTGGCACAAAAAGCCAATAAAAACCTAAGATCCAAGATACCACTTTGTAACACCCCGCCAAGTCTCTTTTATAAAATACATTTTTCCAACCAGACTCAGAGAAACATCGAAGTATTATCGTTCGTGTGAAAACGTATCGACTTACTCAGAATTTTGCAACGGTAAAAACATTTAAATAAAAACTTCAATAATACTTAAATCATAGTTGAACTTTAAACGTTCTCAAAACCAACTCATAGTTTAAACCAAATGTAGACAACATAAAATAAATATCCCATAAAATAACTCCAAAACAAAAGCATAGATAGATGTAGCTACAGGAAAGAGAAAGTAATGTCTCAACATCATCTCTCAAATCCACAATTAGTATCGGTGAATCATCACTTCAAACCTGTAGGCAAATACTCAACTAATCGACTACTCTCCAATTACGGGTCATAATAGGATCAATAGGCACATCCATGATCGGCACACAGAAAGACGTAATCAGCAAAGATGAGTACATACATAAAAAAATGTACTAAAATATTAGACTAATAATCATGTAGCATGACACTAATAAGCATTAAATCATGACCAATAACAAAGTACTAAAATATCAGACTTATGAAATTGAACTTGACTTCACAAAACCAAACGGTTTCTTATTAAGAGATTTGAATAGTCAATGGATCGAGTTGTCTAACCAAACTTTGTCTTTAGTTTAGAAGACGAATTACATGCGCGCCTGTGTAATCTCCATGACCAACAATATCGAGGTACTAATTTAATTAAAATAGGTACGATGATCCATTCGGTCCAAGAACAGCCATTGGCTTCCACCATGAACTCCCATCATACTAGTCCAAAACTTCTAACGTGCACAAGTCTAAAGCTAATGCTATTTAATTTCACTTTATACATCAATATCTTATTCGATGTTGGACTCTTAACAAAAGACAACCAACAAAAATATTTACAGATACAACAAGATTCATATTTTACCTCAGGATTAAACATTATGATCATACAGTTTAATTGACCCAGAATTAATCCGTAATTTATTTGTTGATTAGAATTAACAATCGAAATGTCTGAAGGCAAAGTTCAACTTACCCTACAAAGCCCTTGGTCTTTACAAAGTTATAAAAATAATATTCCAATACCGACTTACCCACAAAGCCCTCGGTCTTTGAGAAGTGATAAAATAATAACATGGGAAATAAAATGAAACAATTCATGATCCAATAACAAAGAATATTCCTTAATCCCTCATGCGAGTTAATAAATAAATATTCCCTTCCCAAACATGCTTGTATCAACATCCATACAATCATGTAACAAATAGATAATAGACAATCAACATGTAATTCCATTATTCAAAGCCACGTATGAACTATGAAAAGGTTCCCTATACATGATACTACATGAAATCCAAATCTTATGACATGATACTAGTCTAACACGTAAGAACATGTAAGGCCACTTTAAGTACTCTACAAGTTGCTCAAAGTATAGTCTCTGCCTACCAATTACCAAAACATTTGATAGTAATGTACTATTAAAATCACTACAACTTTTTATTACTTTCAAAATATTTTAAGATTTCTCTAAACACCAAAAAATCAATCCTTTAATACTCAAATAATACTTTAAACATTAAAATTAAATCTAAAATTAGAACTTTAAAGAAAAATACCAAAATAAAAAAATTTATTAATTAAAACAATGAAGTCAATAACTGTAATTACTAATCACCAAAAGCAATATTACAAACATTAAATCTAATTAATAAAAGGATTTTTTGTTAGAAACAACCTTTATATGCCCTTTTTGTGAGAAACAACCTTTTCGCGTTTTTTGAGGTTGACTGTGGGATCTCACTGTTCTGGGTCTAGGAAATATAATAGAGATTTGTCATTCGGAGGAGTCCAAGTCTAGCTAAGGGTAGTAACGAATGATAGTCCGAGGTCCAATAGTCCGAGTACCTGCAAAACGAACACGGTGAACTACCCTGGGGATGCTCCCAGAATCGTCTCTTCGATGTCTAAGTCAGATCTAATCTCAAGTCACAATCAAAGAATAGTACAAGCTAGTGCTTTGGGATGCGTGTAAAAACGTACCTGAATGATCAAGTAAAAGTAATATTTATAGGTAGTACTGGTGTGATGTCACCTGGTGAAGGTGATGACATCATGAAGGCCTTTTGTGTGTGGGCTTGACTAAAAGCTTGTACTTTCTGGCCTCTTGGTCAAATGGTAATTTTACGCCTCAAGGGTATTTTGGCTATTTCACTGGTAAAGTGGGCCATGACAGTAATGGGCCCAAACATTAGCCCCACGCTTTATGTCGGAGTTTAGGACTCTGATGAAACTGTAATGTGGAGCGTAATCCAAGAAAAATTCGCACAAGTCTTTATGCTGGGCTGCGCCATGCGAGGACCTCGTCGTACCCTAGCCCTGAGATGTCGATAAGTTCGAGGTAACCTAGGCGGCCAACTCGAGGGACTCTAGTCGAGTAGTTTGAGGTACCCTTCATCGTGTAGTTCGAGGTACCCTCTATTGAGGTGTGTCTTCAAAAAGTTCGAGATACCTCTTCCTGTAGCCCAAGACAAAGTTCGAGGTACCCCTTCATGAGGCGTAAAAGAAAATTCGAGGTACCACTCCTAGGCGTGTCTTGGAAATTCGAGGTAGCTCTCTATGTGCTCTGTACGAAGTTCGAGGCCCCTTTTATCTTAGGTCGTAGGCCAATTCAATGACCTCTAGTCGGCTAGCTCGAAGAACCCTAGTCGAGCAGTTCGAGGACCCCTTGGTCCTACAGTGAGTAACCTCCTTTAATTTGAGGCTTTATAAAGTTTAAGGGACCCCCTTCTGTGGCTAAAGACAAAATTCGAGGTACCTCCTTATGAGGTTTAAAGAAAAATTCGAGGTACCTCTTCTTGGTGTCCAATATGAAATTTGAGGTACCCACTCTACACTATTCATAAGGTTCAGAACAATTCTTCATGAGACCTCATATAAATTTCGAGGTAGTTTTCTTAGCTATGTATATCAAAACTCGAGGCACCCTTTCTCTATTTTTGTTTATAAGAATTCGAGGCACCCTCTTCTTGTGCCTTTGAAAGTTCGACCATGTCCCGTTGACTTAGACCACATCCCGTTGACTTTGACAATGTCCCGTTGACTTCTACTATGTTTCGTTGACTTTCACCGACCTTAGTCGAAGAACGTTCATTTGTTTCGAAAAAGTTGGTGATCCTTTGAATGTCATGTACTTGAATTAACTCATTTAGGGATAATGAGCCCTTCGATATTTCAAAGTGGTTGCCTTATTGAAGGGCTTTTTGACTCGAGGTGGCCTGGTTAGGGCAATTGAGTGCTATATATTCTCATCTTTGCTCGAGGTACATGCCTTGTTGAAGGGCTTTTTAACTCGAGGTGGCCTGGTTAGGGCCAATGAGTGCTATACTCATCTTTTCTCGAGGTAGATTCCTTGTGTAAAGGGGCTTTGGTACTTAGAAAATATTTCTAAGTGTAAATTAAAGAATGAGTTTTACTCATACCCCTTCGAAGTTGATCTTGCTAGGAGGATGTATAGGGGAATTCGAGGTAGCCCCGGTGAGGGATGGTTCTATAATGGAATTTGAGGTAGACCCAGTGAGGGATGGTTCCATAATGGAATTCGAGGTAGTCCCAGTGAGGGATTTGTAGGTTTATCAAATTGATTCGACGTGGCGTCTTTAGTTAATGTATGGCCTTTGACTGAGCTGATTTGAGTCAATGGTATCCGTTGACAATATTAAATACATGTACTTTTGTATTATTTGTGTACATGTTGTAGAGGTGTTGGCACGAACTCCTACAACCATTTACCGTTCCCATTAGAGGGGTTCTGATTGTTCACTTTTCAAAAGGTAGGTGGGTTATAAATAGCTTCAATGTAACTTCATTTATTCACCCACAACTTCTCTCTCTATTTTCTCTCTCTAAAAGTTCTTTGCTTTCTTTCTTTATGCTGCTTTTGCGTTGTCGTGCTCTTTGAGGAACCATCAAACGCACTTTTCGACTAAGGTACGATTTTGACCTCCATTCATTATGTTTCTTTAATAAATTCGAGGTAGGCATTAGTTGTTCCTGTAATATGAATAATGAACACAATTGCTGAACCAAGTAGCCCTCCCGTCTCACCCCCTCGTTATAGGCCCTGGGTTGAGACGTGGAATAAACGGGTCTATGTTGTATCCATAACATATTAGGCCCCTAACTCCCATAAGATTCTCGATGCAGTCCCTTTAGAGAGTGAGGAAGACGAGGAGGTATTTTGAGGCTTTGAGGATATTGTAGATAACCCCCATAAGATTTCTTTAGCTTCCCTCCTAGTTCAAGGAGTTATTTAGATTCTTTTTTTTCCCTTGGTGTAGTTACAATAATGGAGTTTCCAAATGATGAGGAACCTTCCACATCGCGCTCTGAATTCGAGGTGTGTCCGTCCCCTATCAAAGAAAAGGGGATTGCAGGAAATTGGTCGAATTAGTGGCGTAGGGACTTCGTGTTGGGTTGAGTTTTTGAGAGTCCAGTACTTCGTTAAACACCCTTTCGTGTTATATCCCCCCGCATTGGAGGATTTGATAATTTTGCCTCCCCCTGGGTGCATTAGGATATACAAGTCACATTTGGAACTAGGGCTTAGATTCCCTTTGCATCCTTTTATCAAAGAGTTGCTGGATGCTTATAACCTTGCCTGATCATGGTGTCAACGAGTTTTAGGGGTCCTGGTTAGTATTCCTTTCAAGTCCGACATCTCGCCATGGTGGTTGATGGGGGAAGAGAAGGGATGTTCATACAAGGTGACCTCTGAGATGCCAACAAACAAAAAGTGGTTCAGAGGTGAGTTTCTTTATGTGTTTCGAGGGGATCAGGATTGGGATGTCCCCTCTACCCCATCGAAGGATCCGCCTAACATGGGCCTGAACTTGAACGTCCCTAAGATGGACATAGAAGAGGCCATTATTTCCATACATTGTTCGGAAACCGAGCACCATATGGACGGGAACAAGAAATATATACCAAACAACTGGTTGCATACGGATATCGACCTCCGGAACGAGCTCTTTTTGTCTGCATGTGGCATGTCCCCTTCTTATGATAAGTGTTGGAGCCCAAGACCCTTCAATTTAGCCTTTTCTTTTGCTTATTGCTTATGATATCAGACCATGATCTTTCTTTGATGTAGTGATCACTTACAATAAGCTCGAGGAGGAAATGAGGCTCAATACTGCAAAGAGTGCCATGGCTGCCATGTCCAGGCAAGCTGCTGTGAGGGGTGAGCTAGTCAACCTAGCCCTACCCATGGTAAGTCGATCAAATGTTCTTATTTAAATTTGGACATTTTCTTGCATATACTATTATGTTTTCTTGTTTAAGTCTGACCATTTCCTTTTGCAGAATCCAAAAAATAAGCCGAAGACACCTGCCAAGGCGCCGAAGACAACGGTATGCCACCCCCTTTGGCTGAGAAGGAGTCGTCCAGTAGGGAGACTAAGAGATAAGTCGTCGATGATCTCGACGAGCCTCTAGACCCCTTATTTCAGGAGCTTACATACCACATGGGTGGAACTCCATTTTTTTGATCCTATTCATTAAGGTGATGAAGACCTTCGTCCTTTGTTGAAGATGACAGATGACTCACACTTTCGTCATGAAGTTGACAGAAGGGCTGATGCTGTTAACGTAGGCTCTGCTAGCAACAAGGCCTTGTGGGCCCGTTACTAGACGGCGGAGGATGCTCTACTTGTTGCGGGTGATATCGAAGATTACTCGTGGCACTAGGGCCCAACAAATCGAAGCACTCCATGAGTGCTGGTTACAGGTATGCTTACTGACTTTGACGTGCTTCTTGAACTTATTTTTCTTCCTCTCAATGCAGATGTCACTTTGTTTAATATCTCTAGCTGACCGAGGGGATTACAGCACCCCTGAGGTCACTGAAACCTTGGCTAACACTAAGCAATACTTGCTGGAATCTGAGAGAAAGATCGTTAGGCTCGAGGAGGAGCTGAAGTAGGCCAAGAAGCAGGTCTCTAACAACCTCCATGCGCATTATGCTGAAACGGTGAGTACCAACTCCACTTTGGCTGAGGTGAAGAAGGACTTGGCTACTTCAAAGGCCAAACTGCATAAATCGGAGAAGAAAGTCTCCAAGCTCGAATCCAAGATTGATGAATACAAATAATAATTGGATTGGATACGAGATGAACGAGCTCAACTCATTAAGGATAAACTCCTCGGCAAGGAGCAGATCATTAAGGAGTGGAAGGAGTCTCCCTCTGTGCTCCAATTTTCTGACCTTCAGATGTGTGAAGGCTATCAGTCAAAATCTGCTGAGTTGGCTGAGATTTTCGAGAAGGCCATCAGCTTGGTGGCCCCTTTAGTGGACTTCTCATCCGTTCAGGCTCGTTTTAAGGAACTTTCGCTAGAGTAATACTACGAGTAAAAGAAGGATAATCAGGCTAAGGCGGCTAATGAGGATGTAGAGGAAGCCGCTGATGTGGCTGCACCCGATGAAGGGGTTATTGAGAACGTCGAGTTAGGCGAGGGGACCACAAAATATGCTACCGAGGAGGAAGACTCGACGAGCCTCAGCGGGTCGTCTGACGAGGAGGGGCCTAAGGATCCGAAGACGACGACTGCTTCGACTGTGGAGCTAGTCAACATAGAAATCTAGGCCTTTCTCTTTGTAATCAACACTTGTAGTCAGCTTTATAGTATCTCTTTTCTTCAATGTATTCAACCCTTGTAAATCAACTTTTTGAATGAAATGAAGACATTTTTTTGGCTAAAGTCTTTTTCTCCTGATTTTCGTTTTGTATTTACAAGAATTCGAAATACTTATTAGTAGCTGTTATTCGAGGGACCCATTAGGTTCAACAAAACTCAAGGACTTGTTCTGACTGTAAAACTCGAAGTACCTATCGGACTGTAAAACTCGAAGGATCAGTTAGGTCCAATAAATTCCATAGACCTATTTATGTGCTTGAGTGATTATGTTGCTTTGCTTGTTAGTCTAGGTAACCTTATTTCGAGTAATCGACCTGATAGGTCTATAAAACTAAACTTATCAAATAATTCGAAGCTTATTAAAACGATTGTTTGAATGACCTGATTGGTCTAACCTGTTAGGGTCTGCAATTTTCGAGGTACTTGTTAGGTTAAATTTTACAATTCTAAGCACAACAAAAACTCGACAAAGGATTGTTTGAAAGACCGGTTAGATTGTTGTTTCATTTTATAACTTCGACTATTACAAAGCCTATTTAATCGGCCAGGTCATTACAAGTTCATAAAAGCTGACTTCGAAGTACAACACTGCATGTTATATCATTGACTTGATTGACAAGGTCGAAGTGGTTTTATCATTGTATTGTCCCCTGAAAGCTGCTGTGATGTACTTTAGACATAAAATCTTCTTATATTATCAACATTCCATGGTCGAAAAGAGGATCACCGTCCATACTCTCGAGTTTATATGTCCTTGGTCGTACTATCTCAGTTACTCGATAGGGCCCCTCTTAGTTTGGACTGAGTTTGTCGAGGCATGGCTTTCTCCCAGTAGCTTCTATTTTCCGAAGGACTAGGTCACCCACTTCGAATTTTCTTTCTCGCACACTTCTGTCAAACAACCTAGTCATATTTTGTTTCTGAGCAATAAACTCTAATACGATCTTTCCCGTTGTTTATTGCAGCAGGTTCAGCTTAATGCCTTTCTCTTCTTCGTTTTTTCCATAGTCCTAGAAGGTTATCCTCGGTGAGGGGATATCTACCTCAACTAGTAGGACTGCCTCGCTCCCATACACAAGGTTGAGGGTGTATTGGTAGTTGCTTCTTTCACTGTTGTCCTTGTCGACCAATATCCCAGGCAGGTCCTCGACCCATGAGCCTTTTTCCCTCTCGAGCACTTTCTTCAGCCCTTTCAGTATCACTTTGTTTGCTGCCTTGGCTTGACTATTGGTCTGAGGTTGCTAACAGCTAAAAAATCTGGTCCTGATGTCGATTTTTGTGCAGTATGACTTAGCTGGTCCATTGTTGAATTGTCGACAATTATCTGAGATGAGCTCCCGAGGGATCCCAAACCGAGTAATGATGTTCTTCCATATAAATTATTGTACTTGGTTGTCTGAGATAGTAGCCAGGGGTTCTACTTTGACCCATTTGGATCAATAGTCGTTGGCTACCAGCAGGAGTTTTCGACCCCCTGAGGCTGTTGGGAAAGGTCCTAAGATGTCCATACCCAATGGATTGAAAGGCAGGACCGCCTGAATTCTAGGTAAGTGACTAGCTGAATGTCGATGTAAATCATAAAATCAACATGTTGTTGACATTTAGGACACTTTTTCACTAAGTGCTTGGAATCAGCCATTACCATAGGCCAATAGTACCCAGCTCTAAGGGCCTTCCCTACTATTGTTCGAGCCCCCTGATGGCTAGCACAAGTGCCTTCATGTATTTCTCGGAGTATTTTGTCGCCTTCTTCGAGTGACACGCACCTTAACAGTGGTGAGTGAATGATTTTTTGTACAAGAGGCCATTGTGTGGAAAGAACCAATCAGCTCGGTGTTTCAGCCGCTCGGCTTCGTTTTAATTCTCTGGTAACTTCCCCTTTTGAGGTAGTCCTGTATCTCTTGCTTTCACTCATTCGTCCTGTCCAAGTGGCACATAAAGACTTGGTTGTTGATGCTTGGCTTATACAGGACCTCTCAAAATATAGTTCGAGGCTGTAGTCCTATAGCCGAGCTAGCCATTTGAGACGAGGCATCAACTTGCTGATTTTCGGACCTCGGAATGTGCTAGATTGCGAACTTGATGAATTTTCCTTGTTGTTCCATCACTTTTCCGAGGTACATTCTCATACTATCTTCTTTTGCCTCAAACTCACCGTTAACCTTACCAATAACCAGTAGTGAGTCGATTTTTACGACAATTTTATTAGCCTCATTCGAAAGGCAGAGTTTTAGGCCCAGCAATAAGGCTTCATATTCAGCTTCATTATTCAACGCATCGAAGTAAAATTTTATGGCATAGTCCATCTTGTTTTCGAGGGGGTCGATGATCAATAGACCTGCCCCACATCCGGCCTTCGAGGAGGATCCATCGACGAACAACTGCCATGTCCTGGTTAGGGTTGCTGGTTTTGTCTGTAATGGGCATTGAGCGACAAAATCTGCCAATGCTTGGGCTTTTATAGCTCTTCGAGGTTCATATTCGAGGTTCCCATTTTTATTCTCGATCAACTTCTTCGATGGTTGGTTCGTAAGTACTTTGAAGGGTGAGCTTGGAAGTACCGATTTAGTTTTCGACTTGCTATTACTAAAGTGTAGTTCATTTTTTTCGACGAGGGATATCTACTTTACGCCCCTCGAAAGTATGGCTGATAAAATACATAGGATGTTGCTATTCTCTTTCTCAACTACCAAAACGGCGCTTAGTAGGGGTGTGCAAAACCGGATATACGGATATCTGAATAACCGGATAATGAAATATATGTGAATTCGATCCGAATAATCCGCATATCTGGATTTTCAGTTCGGATATCCGAATTATCCGAATCTAGATTTGGATATAAGTTACAAGCACGAATTTTCAATAATTTAGGTCCAGATTTGGATATAAGCACGAACTTTCACTGCAAATACAATTATAGAAAACTGATTTCATAAGTAGGTCCTTAAACTTTGGCAGATTCAAAGATAAGTAAAAGAGGTGAGGTTATGATTTTTTGCCTTTCCATTTTCATAAAGTTAATGAAAGGGCTCAGGTTCTTTTAGTTTTGGTTAGGTTTCTAATACCAAGTTTGGTATTTTTCATGAATAGAGCATGAGCAACAAAGAGGGGAGGTTAGAGCTGATGTGGTGGATTGAATGCAACGTGAGCACGGAGTGTGGTTTAGTGGGGAAGTAGAATTTTGTATAAATTGATTGGTCAAATGTTTTTTGTTTAGTTAACACCATTGACTGAGTGAGAAGAGAGAAATAATATAATGTATTTACATGTGAGCAGCTGATAGAGTGGGCTTTTAGCCCAAAACATTAGAACACGACTTTAAAAAATGGATATTCGGATTATTCGAATTCTCAAAATAGCTATCGGGTTATCCGATAAGGGTGAGACGAGTTTGGCAGAGTGGACAGGTGGTATTTAAGTTCTTTGAAATATTGTCCGGCTTCTTCTCCCCATTCGAAGCATGGTTTCTTGAGGGTGTTGAAAAAGTGCAAACTCTTATCTGCAAAATGCGATAAAAAACGATCCTAGGCCTCCATGCACGTGGTTAATCGCTGAACTTCTTTAACGATTCGAGGGTATTTTATCTGCATTATAACCCCGACTTTTTCGGGGTTGGCTTCAATTCCTCTTTCGTCAACGAGGAAGCCTAGGCATTTCCCCCCTCGAGCACCGAAGACACATTTCTTTGGGTTGCGGAGGGTGGCTAGGGTCTCTTTTAGGTCTCGAACATGCTCTTCGACCAGCTTATATTACTCTTCACGATCATAAACTTCGAGGTTACGACCTAGCTAGTTCTCGAACATTTTATTGACGAGCCATTGATTTGTAGCCCCCTCATTCTTAAGCCCGAAGGGCATGCAAACAATGTAGTAGACACTAGAGCTCGTGATCAACGATGTATGCACTGGTCATTCTCGGCTAGAGGGATCTGGTGATAACCAGTGTTCGCGTCCATGAAGCTGAACAGGGCATGTCCGGATTTCGAGTCGACCAGTTTGTCGATCTTTGGGGGAGGGAAGTCGTCTTTTGGGCAAGCTTGTTCAGATCTGTAAAGTCGACGTACATTCTCCAGGACCCATTAGGCTTTCGAACTAACACTACATTCAACAACCATTTAGTGTATTGAGACTGCCTGATGAGCCAACACTTAACAACTTCTTCACTTCTTCTGCTGTCGCTTTGTTTCTCTCGAGCCCCTGGTGCCTTAATTTTTGTTACATGGACTTGAAATCCTATTTGATGTTCAGCTGATGCTTTGTGGTCGAGGGGTATATCCCTGACATCTCATCGCTGAGAAGGCAAATACATCTTTGAAGTCCCTAAGGACTTCGATCAGTTCCTCTCTAACTGCCTAGTTAAGGCCTTTACCTACTCAGACTGTCTGGCTAGGATCAGGTCAAAGTGACACCTCTTCATCTTCATTGACCAGATGAGGTCGATTGAGAATGATGGGGTTCTCATTGGAGAAAAGTCCAAGTGGGGGAAGAGAAGAATTCAAGGTACCCTCATCTTTTCTTTTCCTCTTATTGGAGTTAAGTTCGACAACGTCCTTGCTTTTGTTCTTTAAGTTGTTCACGTAACATTCTCCGCCGAGTGCCGACCTCTGATCTCCATGTAGCCTACCAACTGTGCCATCACCAGTTTTAAATTGTAACAGGAGTTGGTAGGTCGAGATGGCCGCTTTGATCTTGTTAAGGGTCAGTCGACCAAAAATGATATTGTATGGGAGGTCGATGTCAACAACCAGGAAGTTCACATGAATGCATCTTCCTTTTCCCTTGTCGCCAAAACGACTTGGAAGCTTGATTACCCCAAGGGGGTGGACTGATTGTCCTCCGAAGCCCAGTAAAGGCTGGTCGATAGGCTACACATCTTTTTTCTCATACTTCAACTTTCAAAGGCTTTCCCAGGTGATGATGTTGGCACAACTTCCACATTCTATTAAAACAAGACCAATCTTGTGGTTGGCTACTTTTAAATCGATGACCAGGGGATCATCGTGTGGGGTTTGGATCTACTTCAAACTCTCACCGAACACCATGCTAGGTGTCTCTGGTTTCTTTAGTACTTCACCGTATTTTAGGTAATACAAATAGTTCTTCCTCGAACGACCGGTTAGTCTCCCCAACGCAAAGCCTCCAACAATGACGCCGACATACCCTTCAGGATTGTTATCACGTATTTATATTGAGTTTTCTCCCTATTTATGAGCTAATTCGTGCGTCATTTGAGCTCTTGAGAGCTATTTTATACTAATTATCGTATATAGTCGTGGTTTTGCGTTTTAATGTTGAGTTGCTGGATTTAGGGAGTTTTCTCCTTATTTCTGAGCTATTTGGAAGCAACCACGGCTTTACGAATTGTTGCGAGGCATGTAGGAATGGTCACGAGCTTTTTGGATGGTTTAGGGGGTCCCAAGTCCTCTAAACGTGAAGAATTGGGAGCCAAAGAGTCAAAATGAGCTTCCCCGTACCCTGATCGGGCGAAATATGGCCCAATCGGGTGGTAGTATTTCGCACCCAATGGGGCGGACATCACCCGACCCAATCGGGTGAAGAAGCAAAGAAAAATAGGGGGATAAATTCAAGCCCAACCCAATCGGGCCACATGCCCACCCCATCGGGAAGGCCCATTTTACAGCTAAGATTCAAGTTCAAGTTGCTTCTGCCTACGTACGCTAAGAAGAGGAGCTGGGCTTAGCCTTTTTGCTCGCGGCCCGATCTGGCAATGTGTGCCCGACCCGATCGGGTGGCGGCCCAAAATTTCCCACTTTCTTTGCCGCTGCTGCGTGAAGAGAAAAGGGAGTTGGCCCAATTTTTGAACCAACCCGATCGGGTGGGCTTTGGCCCGACCGGGTTGCGGGTCCGCAAAGCCAAAAATCATCTTTATTAATTCGTTTTTTATTAGATTTTAGGGGGATTATAAATAGCTTTCCCTCATTATTTTAGAGACAGCTTTTATTCTAGTTCATTTTTCCATTGCTCTTTTAGTTTTTAGAGAGTTTTATTAGATTAAACACTTTAGATTAGTTGAAGGGGTGATTGAACATTGGGTTTGATTTCAATAAAGGATATTGCTTTTCGTCATTCGATATTGTTCTTCTTTCTTAATCTCTTTAATCTCTTTTGATTGCTTTAGTTTAATTATTGATTTGATTTATGATGTAAGGATTAGGGTTTTATATTTATTTTATTATTGTTCATTTGATTTCTAGGGATTTAGGGAGGAAAGCCATGTTTATACCTTGATTATTAGTTTTTAGGGTTTGATATATTGATTATGGTGTGTTTTGCTCTTTGATGATTAATTAATGTTATTTGCGCAATTTGATTGATTGCTTGAGGTTCATAATTGTTTGCACAGACCGTCCTACTTTTACAGGCCTAGTACACATCAGTAATTCATATTACATTAGTGAACATGCGGCGTATGTTGAATTATGGGCGTTGCGTCTTAACCATAGCTTGACATGTGCTCTTAATATATCAATTCTTGAACTAAGTTCTGATAGTTGTTTAATCCCTTGATTGGTATAAGCATGGTGGACCGAACTAGTTCCGTAGACCTTTATTTCATAGTTTAAATCTCATCTTTAGTCAAATTAGTAGTTCAGCTGTTTCGTATCTGATTTTGTCTAAAGTAGCGGTTTAGCTGGATATTGACTTAGAAACTCTGTCTCTTTGTGGATTCAACCCTACTTCCCTTGACTATCTTTGTTAGAGGACTTAGAATTTATCTTTGCTTAGGTGATACGACTTTAGTCTGTCAAATCTTAGAGCCGCTGCCGGGTAGACGACTAATTTTCTGAGTTTTTGTTAGGTTATTTGGTTACTTCTCTGGGCCTCATTGGAACTTTATTGTTCCAATTGAGGTACGTTTTACTGCTTCTTTTTGTTTCTTTTGTATGCCCAGGTCTCAAAGAAACGGTTCCCCCATCCCAGCAGATCCCAATCTTACAAGGACAATCAGGCAGATTCGAAATAAATTTGGAGAAAAAACAGTCTGTTCAGCTGAACATCTCTGGATCAGACACCTCGAGTTCAGTCAAGTCTAAATCACTGAAGTCATATGGGGTGCCCAACCCAGATGGCCTTTCCACTAGACCCACTATGCACACCATCGTTGTAGCAAACTTTAAAATTAAGCCAGGACTCATCAGCTTGGTTCAGCAAAATCAGTTTGGTGGGTATCCTACTGAAGATCCTGCCAATCATTTGCAGAGATTTCAACAACTCTGCCGAACTGTAAAGCATCAAGTAGTCACACCTGAGCCATTGAAGGTCATGTTATTCGAGTTTTCACTCCGAGATAGAGCTCAGAAGTGGTTCAATGACATCAAGGTGTCTGAATGGTCGTAGAATTCTGCTGCGTTCCTGAGAGAGTATTATCCACCTATAAAGACAACAGAATTCAGAACAAGCTAGCCACGTTTTCCTAAGAGCCTGATGAAACACTTCGGGAAGCATTGGCTAGGTTCAGAGACTTGGAAAGAGAGTGTTCACATCACAACATGGACAAATGGTTCTTGACGCATACATTTTACAATGGTCTGCAGCCTCAGGCGAAGAGTATTGTTGACTCTTCTGCGGAAGGAGTTTTTCTGGACAAGGAAGTGGAGGTAGGCTATCATTTCTTGTCAAACCTTGCAGCCAATGATCATTCCACTTCCCGAAGCTTCACAAAGAAGGTATTGGAGGTAGATGCCCTAGAACTGCTGACTTCGCATATGGCGAAGCTGAGCCAGAAGATTGACCCCTTGAGATTCCTACCTCGACACCCCCTCCTTGAGTATTAATGTTATGTCTGCCATGGAACCCATTACCTCATCTTACTACGAGGTATGTGGTGTTCAGGATCATTTTGGGCATGACTGTCAGTTCAGTCAACATCAGATGGAGCAGGCAAACGCCTTTCAACAAAGACCACAAAACTTTCCCCCTCCACATAACTACCAAAATCCACAAAACTTTCAAACCACATCACAAAATCATCCTAAACCCTCATACTACCAAACCCCCTGGTTTTCAGAGACCTCCACCACAAAATTTCCATCACCCTAATAACTTCCAATCCCTAGAAAATTTTCAAACCCCACCTCCACAAAACATAAACCCACAAGAGCCTACCATGTCTGAATTGATGAAGCTGCTGTTGTGACAGGCTAAAGTCGTATCACCTAATCAAAGATAAATCCTAAGTCCTCTAAAAATGATAGTCAAGGGAAGTAGGGTCGAATCCACAGAGAGACGGAGTTCTAAGTTAATATTCAACTAAACAGCTACTTCAGACAAAATCAGGGAAAAATCAACTGAACTACTAATTAAACACTATAAAACAATATAAAGACGAGATTTAATCTATGAAATAAAGGTCTAGGGAATTAGTTCGGTCCACTATGCTTATACCAATCAAGGGATCAAACGACTATCAGAACCTAGGTCAAGAATCGATAGATCAGAGCACGTGTCAAGCTGTGGTAATGTCTAAACGCCCATAATTCAACAAATGCAGCATGTTCACAAACATTATCAGAATTACTGATGTGTACTAGGCCTCTACAAGTAGGACGGGTCTGTGCAAACAATTATTAACCTCAAGCAATCAAAGAAACTGCGCAATAACATAATTACTCAATAAGAACAAATCACACCATAACCAATCGAATCAAACCCTAGAAACTAATAGCGATTCAAAGTAATCAAGATATAAACATGGATTTCCTCCCTAAATCCCTAGACACTAGACTACTCAGACATAATTAAATCGACAATAATGAAACTAATATAAAACCCTAATTCTAACATCATGAATCAATTAAAAATTAAAATAAGCAATCAAAAGTAATTAAAGAGATTAAGAAAGAAGAACAATACCGAATGATGAAAAGCAATAACCTTTATTGAAATCAAATTCGAGGTTTAATCACCCCTTCAACTAATCTATTGTGTTTAATCTAATAAAACTCTCTAAAAAATAAACTAAGAGCAATGGAAATATACTAGAATAAAAGTTGTCTCTAAAATAATGAGGGTTCGCTATTAATTATAGCCCCAAGATCTAATTAAAAACGACAATTAAAAGATAGAAATTCGCGAACCCGAGTGCGGGACCCAATCGGGCAATGGGCCACCCGATCGGGTCCATGATCGGGTCCACAACAAAGGCCCATCACATCTCTTGTTTTCCTCTTGGACGCACGCAACAGCACATTGATGAGGGCTTTGTGCTGCCACCTGATTGGGTTGGGCGCACCTTGCCCGATCGGGCCGCGGTACTATTGTGCCAGAAACTTCTCCTTCACAGCAGAACAACAACAGCAATGTTTCAACATATCATGGTTTTAGGGCCTGCCCGATTGGGTTGGGCTTGAAGTTGCCCAACTTAATTTCTTCGTTTCTTCACCCGATTGGGTCGGGTGATGTCCACACGATCGGGTGCGAAACCCTACCACCCGATCAATAGATCTTCGCTCGATCGGGCCATATTCTCCCCGATCAGAGTACGGGGGGGCTCCTTTTGACTCTCAAATCTTCACGTTTAGAGGTCTTGGGACCTCCTAAACCATCGATAAAGCTCATAACCATTCCTACGTGCCTCGTAATAAGTCGCAAAGCTGTGGTTGCTCCAAATAGCTTGGAAATAAGGAGAAAACTCCTTAAATGCTGCAATTGAAAACTAAAACATAAAACCACGACTATATACGATAATTAGTATAAAATAGCTCCGAAGAGCTCAACTGACGCACGAATTAGCTCATAAATAGGGGAGAAAACTCTATAAATATATGTGATATCATGTTGGCCATGCAAAATACCAATGAGGAAACGCAAAAGCATATGTAGGCTTAAGCGGACGCACAAAGAGATCAAGAGAAGCACATCAAACTTCTCGAGACGAAGATTGCACAATCGGCAGGCAACAATGCTCGGAGGCAGCAGGGACAATTGCCAGGGCAGCCCATTCAGAGGGAGCACGTTAACGCCATTACTCTTCGTAGTGGCGCTGCTTATGATGATCCTCCATTTCCTATTGATGAGGGTGCCCTAACTATAAGGAAAAAGAAGGTGGTAGAGGAAGGAAAAGGAAAGAGTTCGTGAGGTTTGATTATCTCAGGAAGCTGAACAAACAGAGAAGAAAAAGGAGAAAGTTTCTGAAGCGCCTTTTAGACCAAGGCTACCTTTTCGTCATGGGACGCAACAATCAAAGGTCGATTAGAAATTTTGTAAGTTCTTGGCTATGGACAAGAACCTAGAGGTAACGATTCCATTCACTGATTTAATTACCCAAGTCCCTATATATACCAAATTTCTGAAAGACATGATCACTAAGAAAAGAGACTTTGGTGGGGTAGAACGTGTCGCTCTCACGGAAGAGTGTAGTGCTTTTGTTCAGAATAAAACCCCGCCTAAGTTAAAAGATCCTGGTAGTTTTTCTATTCCTTGCCATCTTGGACCTATTTTTATTGATAAAGCTTTATGTGATTTAGGTGCTTCTATTTTTGTTATGCCATTATCTGTTTATAAGAAACTAGACATGGGAGCACTTAAATGCACACAAATCACTTTACAGATGGTTGATCGTTCTATAAAATACCCCCTACGTGTTTTAGAGGACGTTCATGTTAGGGTCGGGAAATTCTACATACTTGTTGATTTTGTGGTGTTAGATATGGATGAGGATGCCCAAATTCCCATTAATCTGGGTAGACCGTTTTTGTGTATTGTTGGTGCTGTTATTGATGTTAAGTCTAGGTCTTTAACTCTGAGTGCTGGTGATGATAAAGTGATTTTTAAACTAACTAATGTTGTTAAGGCACCTATGCTTGAACAATCTTGTTGCAGGGCTGAGGTTTTGGATGAGGTAGGTGTAGAGAAGGTTCAAAATACACCTAAGGTTGCCTCACCGTCTGGAGGTATTATCAAGAACATTTGGAGAAGAAAGATGTTTGATGAGGGTGGCACTCACTGGCAAGCCCCTCCAATCTGAGAAGTGTAGGTATTATGGTCGTGCAGGACCTTTATAACCCAGCGCTGTGCGAGAGGCAACTCGTATTTTCCCCTTATTCCTTTTCTTTTTATTTTTATTTTTTTAGTGAGAGAGAGTGAGGGTACTACGTTGTTTTTCCTCTTAGCATCGTCTTTTGTTCACCTTTTGGCATTAAGGACACTGCCAAGTTCAGCTTGGGGAAGGATTTTTATTTGTATTCTCTATCTCTTTTACTGCTTTCTAGGATAGATTTACTGCTTTCGAAAAATACTGAAAAAATAAAAAAAATATGGTTCCCATGGCTGGCTTGATTGCCTCCCTGTGCCCCTTGTTGAGCTCTAATTGAAAATGATTTGACTATGTTTTCTTGATAGCTAGGCATTTGTGATCTTGTGGCTATGATTTGATGTTTGATTGCTATGATTTCGAGCGAGTTTTGTTTATTATACACTACTATGTGTTGCATTGCCTGAATTGGTTATACTGTGAGGCCTCTTTGAAGCCTATTGGATTCATATGATTATCCAGTCTGTTTTTGTGTGTTAGTTCCTCTTTAGTTGATTGATCTTGACTTTGACTTCGTACTTGTATGATATTCGATGACTTATAGCATTTGCTATGACAGAGGCGTTCTTTTGTCTGATTCTTGAGCCTCAGAGTGAATTTTTGATATATCCCTTATCCTCCTTAGCCCCGATGAGCCTAATGACTTATTTCGTGTTACTAAAACCCTCATATGAGCCCATGACCTTTATTTTGATACTATTTCCAAGCCCAGCTTGTGGGAGCTTTTGTATGGGTTGAGTTTGAGATTGGTTTTATGGTTTGGTTTGGTTTTTGGAGAATTAAAGTGTATTTGATGTGGTTTGAGTGTGAGAAAAAGAAATGAAAAAGCAAAGTTTAAGTTGCGTGAATACTTGCTTCGGAAAATTAAAGAAAAAGAATTCAAAGTTCAAAAGAATTCAAAGTTCCTTCATTCACGTATGTTTATAAGGAAAAATATGCTACATTGCTTGAAACTGGGTTTGTTGTGAGTTTTCATTGATTCATAAGAGTTGGGATGTATTTTGTGGTTATATGGTGTTGTTGGGAGTTATTTCGGCCATCTTAGGCCTTGTTTGAGTGATTCATGCTCCCTCTTTCTCCGTTTTTCCACCACATTTCCTAAAATATTCCCTACCTCTTGCCTAAGCCCTACTACAACCCTATAAAGTCATCTTGAGCTCGTGTTTGCATTGTTTATTGGAATGATTTCGAGTCAGTTTGTCAAACTTAAATAGTATGTCTGCTAATTGAGTCGACTTGTCTAGGATGAGCGTCATTTAACCTTCTTAAACACATGAGAGTGTGAGTGGGAAGCGCATTTATGGTCGGGTTGGTGAGTGTTCGGGAATATTCTTTGCCTGCCACAACTTTGAGGGGAGTAACACCTTGTTGAGAGCCTTTTCAGGATTTGTATGCCATGTAGATGAGTTGAATATGATGGTTTACTTGAATGATTGGTGGTTGGATGGATTTGATTAGCCGAACTTGAATTTTGCCTGCTTGAACGATTCTTAGTCTTGGAAATATTTTTTGAGCCTTGGTTGTTTTATCTATGGGGTGAGGCAATTTGTTCCATGTACATGTTCAGTTTGCTTGAGGATAAGCAAAGGTTTAGCTTGGGGGACTTTGATATCACGTATTTATATAGAGTTTTCTCACCTATTTATGAGCTGATCCGTGCGTCATTTGAGCTCCTCGGAGCTATTTTATACTAATTATCGTATATAGTCGTGGTTTTGTGTTTTGATGTTGAATTGCAGGCTTTAGGGAGTTTTCTCCTTATTTTCGAGCTATTTGGAAGCAACCACGGCTTTACGAGTTGTTGCGAGGCATGTAGGAATGGTCACGAGCTTTATAGATGGTTTAGGGGGTCCCAAGGCCTCTAAACGTGAAGAATTGAGAGTCGAAGAGTCAAAAGGAGCTTCCCCATACACTGATCAGGCGAAATATGGCCCGATCGGGCGAAGATTTATTGATCGGGTGGTAGGATTTCTCACCCGATCGGGCAGACATCACCCGACCCAATCAGGTGAAGAAACAAAGAAAAATAAGGGGAGCAATTCAAGCCCAATCCGATCAGGCCACATGCCCACCCGATCAGGCAGACCCATTTTATAGCCAAGATTCAAGTTTAAGTTGTTGCTGCTTGTGTACGCTAAGAGGAGTTGGGCTTAGCCTTTTTGCTCGCGGCCCGATCGGGTGGCGGCCCAAAAGCTCCCACTTTCTTTGCTGCTGCCGCGTGAAGAGAAAAGGGATTTGGCCCAATTTTTGAACCAACCCGATCGGGTGGGCTTTGGCCCGGTCGGGTTGGGGGTCCGCAAAGCCGAAAATCTATCTTTATTAATTCGTTTTTTATTAGATTTTAGGGGGATTATAAAAATCTTTCCCTCATTATTTTAGAGAAAATTTTTATTCTAGTTTATTTTTCCATTGCTCTTAGTTTAGTTTTTAGAGAGTTTTATTAGATTAAAAACTTTAATAGTTGAAGGGGTGATTGAACCTCGGTTTGATTCAATAAAGGTTATTGCTTTTCGTCATTCGGTATTGTTCTTCTTTCTTAATCTCTTTAATTACTTTTGATTGCGTAGTTTAATTATTGATTTGATATATGATGTTAGGATTAGGGTTATATATTTATTTTATTATTGTTCATTCGATTATGTGTGAGTAGTCTAATTTCCAGGGATTTAGTGAGGGAAGCCATATTTATACCTTGATTACTTTGAATTGCTATTAGTTTCTAGGGTTTTATAGATTAATTATGGTGTGATTAGTTTTTTTAATGAGTAATTAATGTTATTTCACAGTTTCATTAATTGCGTGAGGTCAATAATTGTTTGCACAGACGTCCTTCTTTTAGAGGCCTAGTACACATCACTAATTCTGATTACGTTAGTGAACATGCGGCGTATGTTGAATTATGGGTGTTGAGACTGAACCATAGCTTGACATGTGCTCTAATCTATCGATTCTTGACCTAGGTTCTGATAGTTGTTTGATCCCTTGATTGGTATAAGCATGATGGACCGAACTAGTTTCCTAGACCTTTATTTCATAGTTTAAATCTCATCTTTATATTGCTTCTTTAGTCAAATTAGTAGTTCAGATGTTTCTAATCTGATTTTGTCTGAAGTAGTTGTTTAGCTGGATATTGACTTAGAAACTCCGTCTCTGTGGATTCGACCCTACTTCCCTTGAATATCATTGTTAGAGGACTTAGGATTTATCTTTCATTTGGTGATACGACTTTAGCCTGTCAGGTTTCCTCACTCTTGGTCTGCCTTTCTTTCTTCTTCTCACCTCGTCGATCATCTCATGGTTCCTTAAATTATTTGTTTCACTTGCCCTCATCCAAAGCTTGTCTAGGGCTTTCTTAATTCCCTGCAGTCCTTGGTCGTATGACTGCATTCCTTGTGGTATTCAAACCACAACTTCTTGTCTCTTCTATAACTCGGGGTCTTTATTGGAGCAAGTTAGGGGAGGACTGATTTCTCCTTCAAGTCAAAGTATATCTACCTTCGGTTGACAAGCGAGGATCATGACCTCCGTCTGAAGGCCGATGTCTTTTGAGTCTATCCGACATTCTCTCTTTTTTATTCGAGGGCTCACTCTTTCTCTTGCTACTTCCTTTTTCTTGCACATTCTTGCAGATGTCCGATGCTTGGATATGTTTTTGTTCCTGCCTCATTGTGTCGGCTAAGGTTAAAGTTTCTCTCATTACAAGTTCAAACTTAAATCAATCAGGGTGGAGGCCATTCATCAAAGCTATGATGGCCACTCCATCCTAGAGGTCGGAGATCTTGAGGGATTCCTCGTTGAACCTCTTGATGTAGCAACTCAGGGTCTCTCCTTTCTGTTGTAAAACCGACATCAGATGCATAGGGCTTCGAGGGCCAAGAAGCTTGTGATAATTCCTGAACGGAGGCTTGTGAACCAATTGAGGACCAATACTTTAAGTGTGGTAGGGAAATACCTACACCACGTGTCCTCGCAGAAGGTATGGACACTCATTTGTGCCTTATAAGCTACCAAATGATCAGCAGGATCGGTTGTGCCAAAGTAGTGCTCAATCATGGAGATCTTCCATGATATCTCGACTAAAGGGTGACTGATGTGGGACAGCCGTACCATCTTGATATATTAATTCTTCGATCTCCTCTGTCATAGCAATGACCGACCTCTAGCCTGATAGTATGACAATTTGTCAATGGCCTCGACAGTCTCGAAGTATGGGTTATCCCCTAGTACTTAGAGTCTCCAACTTGAGACTTCTCTCTTTTCTTCACAATGATCAAGCGAGCATCGAAGTTTTTGTTTCCCAATTTTTTTCGTAATGATGAGCCGAGCATCATCATGATTAGGTGACATGATAGATTTCCCTTTTGAAGTAGCCTGGCATTCTTCGAGGGACCAGCAGTGTGCTCGGTTAGGGCACGCTTTGTAGGTGATCGTCTTCGGTGAGCTCCAGGCTGATCCAGGACTATTCCTCAGTCAGGGGAGTAATCTGTTGAGATTTCATTCCTACGACGAGCTGTTGCATGACGTTTGTCATGTGTCTTTCCATTCAAAGTTCTACCTCCTGTAAGTCACTGTTGGTTACTGGGGGTGGAGGTTCACCAAAACGTGTAGTGATCGGACCCCCACCTCGAGGGAGGTCAGTTTCATCTTCAACAATTGCACCTCCACGGTTCAGTAGAGTGGCCTGCTTGTTCTCAGAAGTGGCTTTTCGAGCAGTAACACCTCGTAGTTAGGCTATTATGAACACTAGATCAACTACAAGAGGGGGTGAATTGTTGTTCAGGGGATTTTAAAACTTTTTGCGGAATATAAATAATTTAAAGTTAAATAAATAAAGAAAGAAACAACTAGGAACACACAGGGATTTTTAACAAGGTTTACTTCCTTAATTCTCTAGGAAGAAACCCTGCCCTTTTTCTTTATAATAGAAATTACAACCAATTATAAACTCTTCTCGCTCAGTTCCTCTAGGAACTTGACCCTATCCCCAGTCACCTTGGTCCCCTTGAACTCGTGACTTTCTCACTTAACTTCACTCAAAGTCTTCTCTTTCTCTTTCACTCTTGATTACATAAACTTTAGACTCTAAAATTTCTTTTCTCTCCAATCACTCGAAAATAAATACAATGGTTTAAGCTATTGAAAATAAAAACCGAATGAACTTAAGATATAATATGCGTGTAGAGCAGCAAAGTTTTTCATCTTCTGATTAGGTTTTCTCTTCATATATATAGAGGATTCTCAGCCCTTTTTCTGCTTCATAGAAACGGTTATGGGTTCATAAGATTAGCACAGTATCCACTCTTCAAGATAATATTTGTGCGCAAGAAGATCTCTAACAATATCTGCAAACCCTAGTCAGCCTTATCTTCATGCAGTTTGTTGTGAAGCCGAGTACTAGAAGATTGAGGTTCCGTAAATCTAGGAACAGATTGGCAGCTCTTCAGATCCTCCTAGATTATAGGGTTTTTGAGCTTATCTTGTTAACTCGTTTATTGATGCATGATTATCCATTTGATCAAAATCTACACAATGCTAACAAACTAACACAACTAATATCATGGAAATTAATTTTATTCAAATTAAAGTTCCACGACATTAGGATTATCTCAAAGAAAACCATTGATAAACATCGAGTGATATAGTTCAAGTACATAAAATAATTAGATTTAATAACTTAATTAAGTTAAACTCATTACCATTTCTCCATAAGTTAAATTCAATTATTACTAAGTATTTGATAATCAAAATAACACTGATTATAAACACTAAAAAGCCTACGAAAATACTAAGTCTAAAAACTATGAAATAAACCCTAAGTAAACCAATAAAAGTCTATACTAAAAAATACATTATTTGTCATCATCAAGATAGTGAAAACAACAATATTCCCCCTTTTTGATGATTGGCAAATAATTTGGCAAAAAATAAAAAGAAAGCTTAAGAATTATTCTAATTTTCTGAGGTCTTAACTATGACTAGGAACAGTCAACTAATACTAGGATCAGAGACAGAGTGAGATCAGAAAATAATTTTTTGATTTGTGCCAATATCTTCCCCCTTTCGTCATAATCAAAACTAGTATATGCACATGCAACACTAGTAGAGTCAACTGTCTAAAGTCAGTTCAGTAGCTCTAACATGTTGTACTCATAATATTAGCCATCCTAACATTCTAAGAGTATATACGTCGGGAACAAGCATTCATGAAGCACAAAATCAGGAACAAAGTTCAACATAAGAAAGATAGAAGAGATATGGAGGATCAAAACAGTGAAAAGTAGTACATAAGTTCTTGTGTCACAGCAGGACACATGAAGAGGAAAAAAATAATGCAATTGTTCAATAAATTATACAACCCAAAAAAATTGAAAATTTGATCTTCTTAAGGGGGGTTGGGTTAGGGATCAGGGTAGTCATGGATGGGAAAAGAGGCAGCAACAAAATCTATCTTGGCTTGTATGTTTGAAGCTCCTTGATTGATTGCTTTGATGAGCTGATCATGCCGCACATCCTGATGAGCAATCCGGGCTTCCAACGCCTGCACCCTTGTTCCCAGAATAGCAATAGAGTCTTTCATGTCCTTTAATAGTGCACGAAAACCAGCAGTAGACAGCAATGGGAGGTCAACAGCCCGAGATCCTGCTGCTTGAGGAACTGGTTCCTAATCTAAATCTATCATCACCGCACGATCTTGGTTCCTCCTAGGTTCTACTAGTCTCTTACTCTCGTGGACTGATTGCTTGATCCTAGTTCCTAGTTCCTTTCCTCTCTTCCTTTTCCTAGATTCCTTAGTTTCCTTCCCAACCTTCACTACTAGCTCCTCAACATCAAATTCCAGCTTTCCCCTTTTGACTCTTAGACTTAATCTGAAGAGTGTGTCTTTTGTCAAGCAGTTTTCAGGTTCAAGTTCAAAAGAAGGGTGAGAAGGAAGTTTGACTTTGCATTTCTATAAAATAATGGAAATTAAGTTTCCATATCTGATGCGGTTCTTGTTGGTGAGGTGAGGTATGAATAAGGCTGGAAAGTTTATGGAACCTTTGTGGCAAGGCAGTACATGAGTGAAAGATCAAGAAGATTAGCTTGGGTCCTCTTGGAGGCACGAGGAACCAGGAACCGCCAGACAAAGTGAAAAAGAAATTTGTGAAAGGGCTTAAGTCTTTTTGATCCATTGAAAGATCAGTGGGATTGCGACCGAAAATTTTCAAGATTTTACTGTTGTTAGCTCCCTCTACATTCAATATCACTTTCACCTTAACATATTCTTGGTACCCTTCAGCAGGTACCCCAAACCAATCACTCAGATTTTTCTCATTAAATTTCACTAAGTTCCCCCTACAACACTCATGCATAGACCGTCAGCATTCTCAAACTTACTACAGATTTCAGACATTTCTTCCTCAAACATACCCTCATCAACACAAAGAACCTTACTCCATTTTTGAAAAATCACAAGGTTCAGAAACTTAGTTCACTTTTCTTTCTTACACCAACCCATATCAAAAAATCCAATTAAAAATTTAGAGGATTTAGACTTCTTACCTCTCTTGATGAGAATGCTGAGTGGTTTTTCAGTTTCTTTCTCTTCCTCTTGAGTTTCTTCCACTTTCTTGGAAGAGATTTCTTTTTCGGTGGATTGTGCTTTAGAAATCGAAGATTCATGGGCCTAGTGCTCTGTTTCATTGTCGCTTCCCTCGTACTCAATCAGAGGAGATGACATATCTTCGGGGAGGAATGAGGTTTCCGAGCCTTTTCGTCTAGGAGCCATGGAGTTAGGGTTTGTAAGAGGAGAGAGAATTTGAAGAGAAGGTGAATGGTTTTCTTTGGTATGATGGTTTTGAAAATAGTCGAGTGAGTGATGTGATGTGATGGGAAGGAAGATGGGTTTTAATTGAAAGAATTAGGCGTGTGAAAAGAGTGGTAATTATTTCCCTAGACAATTAATCATGCAACCTTTAATGAGTATGCATTTAATTTTGTTTGAACCATTTTAATGTATGAATGAATAAGGTGAGAATGGAAAGTGGAGAATTCAAAAGAAAAAAATTAAAATAAAAGGAAAAGAGAAAATATGAATGATGAAAAGAAAATAAGAATTTTTGAACTCGTGTAACTGATATATTTCATGCTAAGTTATACACGTACCATGTTTATTTACTCAATGTACTAGTAAGGACAATAAGGATAATATTATCTAGATAAATGTGAGTCCTTATTGTTGACTAAAGGTGTATGAATAAAGAAATTCGTGAGGATTGCAGACACACATAGAAATGAATGTTAAATAGGGGTCAATGTCATAGACACTTTCAAACAATTATGATCATTCCTAGTTCCAAACGAATCTTTTCAAACCCGTCCCTAGAGTGTGGTTTGGTCAAGATGTTAGCTTTTTGATTTTCAGTAGGACAATACTCAACTTTGACTAATCCTTTTTCAACATTGTCCTTCAAGAAATGATGCCTAATGTGAATATGTTTAACCCTAGAATGATGCACTAGATCCTTAGAAATATAAATAGCACTTTTATTGTCACAGAAAATAGGAACAAATTTTGTACTTAATACCAAAATCACGTACTGTTGCTTAATCCATAGGACCTGGGAACAACAAGCAGCAGCTGCCACATACTCAGCCTTTGTTGTTGACGAGGTAACAGTGTTCTGTTTATTTAAACTCCAAGAAACTAAGCTTGTTCCATGGAACTGAGAAATTCCAAAAGGTACTCTTTGGATTTACCAAGTCCCCAGCATAGTCAGCATCAAAGTAACTAACTAGATCAAAGGTGTCACTTCGAGGGTAGAACAAACAAAGATCATCACTACCTTTCAAATACCTAAGAATCCTTTTGACTGCTGTCAAGTGAGATTCCTTCGGATTTGATTGGAATCTAGCACCTAACCCAACACTAAAAGAAATGTCACGTCGACTAGAAGTTAATAAAGTAGAGATCCAATCATACCTGTATATAGCTTCTGATTTACTTTTACCACTTGGATCCTCGTCTAACCTTGTTCCTGTTCCTATAGGAGTGTGGTTGGTCTTTGCTTGTTCCATCCATATTTCATTAGTAGTTCTTTCACATATTCTTGTTGATGGATCATTGTTCCTCTTTCAGTTTGCTTGATTTGCATTCCAAGAAAGAAGTTAACCTCTCCCATCATGCTCATTTCAAATTCACTACTCATTAGATCAGCAAATTCCTTGCACAGAGAATCATTAGTAGCACCAAAAATAATATCATCAACATAAATCTGTACTACTAGAATATGTGTTCCTTTAGATCGAAGGAACAGGGTCCTATCAACTTTACCTCTAATGAACTTATGTGAAAGAAAGAATTTTGAGAGTCTTTCATACCAAGATCTAGGCGCTTGTTTCAGCCGATAAAGAGCTTTATCTAGCTTATAGACTTGGTTTGGAAGATCAGGCTTTTCAAATCCTGGAGGTTGTTCCACGTAGACCTCTTCCATTAAATATCCATTTAGGAAAGCACATTTGACGTCCATTTGGTACAACCTAAACCCCATAAATGTAGGAAATGCAATCAAAATTCTTATAGCCTGTATCCTAGCAATAGGAGCAAATGTTTCATCGAAATCAATACCTTCTTTCTGATTATATCCTTTCGCTACAAGTCTGGCTTTGTTCCTAACAATTGTACCATGTTCATCTAGCTTATTCCTGAAAACCCATTTCAGCCCAATTACCTTATGGTGTTTAGGCTTGGTGTCAAGATGTCAGACCTTGTTCCTCTGAAACTCATTCAGTTCTTGCATGGCGTTAATCCAGTCAGACTCTAGCAGTGCTTCATTATGATCTCAAGGTTCTGTCATGGACAAAAAAGCTTAGAATGCATAGAAATTCTTGAGTTGGTTCCTTGTCTGAGTTCTCTTTTCAATATCACTAATGATCAATTCCAAAGGGTGAGATTTCTGAGTCTTCCAAGGTTTTGGTTCAAACCTCCTTGTTCATGTTCCTTCAATTTGAGGTTCATTAGTTGTTTCATTCTCTGGATGCAATTCTTCTACCTGTGTTCCTTCTTTTGTCTGTTCCTCCTGAGGATCAGGATCAGGAACAATCATTTATTCTTCAGGAATATGCTTTCTATCAGTACCTGCAGATGTTAGTTCCTCATCAAGATTGAATGACTCTTCAGGACAAGTCAATCCAATTTCAAATTTATCATCACATCATTGTTCTTGCGGAGTGTTTGTTTCATCGAAGATAACATGGACACTTTCCTCAACACACATTATTCTTTTGTTATAGACTCTATATGCTTTACTATTTAAAGCATATCCTATCAAAACCGCTTCATCACTTCTAGCATCAAATTTTCCTAGACTATCTTTACCACTTTTGTGTGGAAAACATTTACATCCAAAGACTCGAAAGTAAGAGATGTTGGGTTTTCTTCCTTTGAGAAGCAAATAGGGAGTTTTCAAGGTGATTGGTCTAAGCATGAACCTATTGATGATGTAGCAAGCTGTGTTTACTGCTTCTGCCCAAAAATTCTTTGGAAGGCTGCTAGCTATAAGCATTGTCCTAGCCATGTCCTCCAAGGTCCTGTTTTTCCATTCAACCACACAATTTTGTTGTGGTGTCCTAGGAGCAGAGAAGTTGTGATCTAATCCTTCATTGCTAGAAAAATCATCAAACTTGGAGTTTTCAAACTCCGTGCCATGGTCAGATCTCAAGTGTTTCAATTTAAAACCAGTGACCCTTTGAACTTCCTTAGAAAAACTTACGAATTCATCAAATGTTTCATCTTTGCTATGAAGAAAAATAACCCAAGTGTATCTAGAAAAATTATCAACAATAATCATTACATATCTCTTACCTGATCTGCTTTGGACACGTACAGGACCACTCAAATCCATGTGTATCAATTCGAGTGGACTTTGTGTGCTTACAATTTTCTTGTATTGAACGATGATCTGACTTTCTTCCCTTTTACGCATGCTTCACAAACTCCATGATTGGGTATTTTAAGTGTTGGGAGAGCAACTACTAAGTCCTTACCACAGAGCTGATGAAGTAGTGTAATGCTTGCATGACCACACCTTTTATGTCAAAGGAATGGTTCGTCTTCTATTACACTTAGACACGTTAGATTGTTCCTGGGAACTAGGTTCAGGTCAACAACATAAGTGTTTCCCTTTCTTATTCCTTCCAGTATCTTGGAACCTGTACAGTTGTTGCTAATCTACACAACTCTCTTTAGTAAACTTCACAATATTCCCTTTGTCACATAAATTAAAAATACTCAAAAGTAAATTAGACTATAAACCCTTGATTAAAAATAAGTGGAATATGACTAGGATTTTCAATATTACCTACTACTACTATAATACATGTAAGATTGTTACCAAAGGTCACACTTCTTCTTATGCAAACTAAAAGTGAGAGAAACTTTAATTAGTTACCATTCATAATCTTAGAACAACCGCTATCGAGGTACCACATGTTGTTCCCCCTCACTTTAGTCTGCATCCACAATAACTAGTTAGTGGTAGGAACCCAATCTGATTTGGGTTCCCTTGTAGGACTTGAATCATTTGTAATTTTCCAGAAGGCTTTGACAAAATCAGAATTCTTATCAACTCGTTCCTTATTGGAGGAACAATCAGTAATTAGATGACCACTTTTCCCACGGAAGGAACAAACTTTGTTGCTTGGCAAATTAATATATTTTTTCATTATTTCTCTTGTTATGATCGAAACGAAGATCTTCCTTTCCTTTATATTAAAATTTATCAATCCATCTAATTATATTAGGAAGTCTGTTCTTGTTCCTGTTCATGGAGGATCCCAGTTCCTTCTTCAGTACCTTGTTATCTTTCAAACCAATCTCATAATCGAGTTTGAAATTTTCAAAATCTATTATGGTACTAGGACAAGGGACTGTTCCTTCAGGAATAAAGTGTTTTAATTATGCCAATTCTATATTCAAGATAAAATCATAGTTTTTCACACTTTCAAAAGCTTCTTGAACAATTCTATTTATGTCAAAAAGCTCAAAAAATCTTTTCTCATTATAAGACTTCAAGTCTCTAGGCCAAGTAGTGTGTTTTTTAGTAACGTTTAAAGCTTGTTCTACTGGATCTGTTTTTAAGCAAACTTCTTGATAATCATCTAATGTCTCAATTAATAAATTAAGAATTTTAGTAAATTCTATTAGTTCCTCTTTAATAGAAATTAAACATACCTTTCAATTAGATGAGTCCTCATGTTCATCGATCTTTGTCATAAGACAGAGATTTGCAGCTTCCTCATTAGGCCGATCTTGCTCCTTGTCTGAGTTAGATTTCCCCCATGCTGCTATCATGGCCCTTCTCATATAAGTTTTTGAGAATGACTTTTGTTGTTCCTCGTCCTTTCCCTTCTCCTTCTTAGCCATGTTGTTTATCTCAATCTTGACAAATCATTTTTGTCATAATCTTTGTGTTTCGGAACCATTTCCCCTTTTCGTTTTTCTTTGTAACTTCAAAGTCACCTAGTTTAATGACTTTCCATACTTGGAAGTTTTTCCCGTATAGATAGTGTTTGCCATTGAACATAGGTGGAGGTTGGGTTGAGTAGTGATGAGTCATTTTTATATAGGTCTTTCATGATGCATATAGGTTGCATTTTAGGTTCTTTTAGTTGCATTTTTAGGCCATAATTGCATATACTTACGTAAGTTGTGAAAATATTACTCTTGTGTGTTTTTGATAGTTTTCAGGTATTGAGAACACAATTGGAGTATTATTGGACAAGCTTAAGCATGAGGAGCATCTAGGAAGGAGCTACGTCAAATGAGAATTCCAAAGGGCATCTTCAAGTTAGATTGCAACCCCAAAAGCTAGCGGAAACATGTTAAAAGAAGTATGGAAATCGAGTCATGTGCACTCTTTTGATCATGACTCATTATCCAAAGATCGGAATTGCGTGATATATATAGGTTGAGTGTCACTAATTTTCGCCCTAAAAACATAAGGGTATGAGTGCACATATCTATAGTGAGGTCTGTCAAGTTTTGTTAAGTCCAGCTTGGGGGATAGGGTTCATGGTAAGAATGTTGAGTTGATTGGTCACATGACGTGCTATGCGTCTTTGTTTCGTATATACTCGATGCTTGGTTCGTGTAGTATTGATATCTCTCGTGTTTTGGATTGTGTGCTTAACCCTATTTTAGTCCCATATTGTACGTTATCATATTCTTCCCGTGTCTATTGTCTGATTGCTTGGATACAAGCAACAATTTAGCTTGGGGGAGTTTTATGAGTCGTTTTTATATAGGTCTTTCATGACGCATTTAGGTTGCATTTTAGGCCATAATTGCATATAGTTACTTAAGTTGAGAAAATATTACTCTTGTGTGTGTTTTCAGTGTTTTTGATAGTTTTCAGATATTGAGAACACAATTGGAGTATTATTGGACAAGCTTAAGCATGAGGAGCATCTAGGAAGGAGCTACGTTAGATGAGAAGTCCCAAAGGGCATCTTCAAGTTAGATTGCAACCCAAAACATAGCGGAAACATGTTAAAAGAAGTATGGAAATCGAGTCATGTGAACTCTTTTGATTATAACTCATTATCCAGAGATTGGAATTGCGTGATTCTAGTGGGGTTTGAAACTAGACTTGAAGATCTTTCCAACGGTGTATCACACGCCCCAATATGACTTCTATTTGGTGAGATATGGTCTTCTCAAGTTGGCGATATTTTGCAGGATGAGAACCCGCGCCCGCGGGTTATTCCGTGTACTATTAGTCGAATAAGGGCTTATCTTTTGACGATTTTAGCTCTATTTTTCTAGTTGTTTTAGGAAATAGAGGTATAAGGACTCAAGGGAATTTTATTATTTCCTATCTTATTTTTCTATCATCAATTCATATTTAGATTAGAACTCTTTTTCTCGAAATTATTTAAGAACCCTAGTTTTGTTTTTTCACCAATTTACAATGAATTTTCAATAGAAGCTTTGATTTTGCAAGATTGGTTCTACAATTGGTATTAATTTTCTTCTCTTCTCTTCTTATTTCTATTCAATCCTTGATTATCAATTTATGTCAAATATTTCATCATGAATATGTTTTCCCAATTATGATTGAGTAGTCTATTTCTAGGATTTAAGGGGATCCATGATCAATTATGAAGGGATTCTTATAAAGTAATAATTTTTGATGATGTATGTTGATTTCTATTGAATGTTTTTATATCTATTCAATCCAATTTGGCCAGATTTGATTGTTATAGTGTTGCAATATTAGGTTATGCGCCGAGAGGTATAAACTTGATATTAAGGCTAGTTTCAATAGGTAGAATTGATATTAATAAATTGTGAGAGCCTGTTAGTATCGTTCTATGGTTTATTTCGACTCGAGAGAGGAAATCAACCTGTTTAACTACATTATTCATTATTGATTGTTGTGTTTCATCCCGAAATATTGATCATTGGTGAACCTATGCCCTAGACTCTTTATTATTGATATTCTTGATATAGTTATAGTCTATTTTAGTATAATTACCACAAACACTCGTTACCTATAATCTAGATTTGACCGACAATTAGAAAAAGAACACTATTTCTCTGTGGATTCGACCCTACTTCTCTGACTATTATTTGTTAGAGGACTTTAAGATTACTTTTGATTAGGTGATACGACTTTAGCCTGTCAAGTAGTCTTTGTCTGACTTTTCTCCCATAGTGTTCATTTCTGCTAGGAACTGCCACCTCAGTGTTAGCTGATTTTGGAGGAACAGGCTCTGATACCAATTGTTAGCCTAGATAAACATTAGATCAACTACAAGAGGGGGTAAATTGTAGTTAAGTGGATTTTAAAATTTTTTGCGTAATATAAATAATTAAAAGCTAAATAAAGAAAGAAAGAAACAACTAGGAACACACAGAGATTTTTAACAAGGTTTACTTCCTTAATTCTCTAGGAAGAAACCCTGCCCTTTTTCTTTATAATAGAAATTACAACCTATTATAAACTCTCCTCTCTCAGTTCCTCTAGGAACTTGACCCTGTCCCCAGTCACCTTGTTCCCCCTGAACTCGTGACTTTCTCACTTAACTTCACTCGAAGTCTTCTCTTACTCTCTTTCACTCTTGATTACATAAACTTTAAACTCTAAAATTTCTTTTCTCCCCAATCACTCGAAAATAAATACAATGGTTTAAGCTATTGAAAATAAAAACCGAATGAACTTAAGATATAATATGCGTGTAGAGCAGCAAAGTTTTTCATCTTCTGATTAGGTTTTCTCTTCATATATATAGAGGATTTTCAACCCTTTTCCTGCTTCATAGAAACGGTTAAGGGTTCATAAGACTAGCCCTGTATCCGCTCTTCAAGATAATATTTGTGCGCAAGAAGATCTCTAACAAAATCTGCAAATCCTAGTCAGCCTTATCTTCATGCAGTTTGTTGTGAAGCCGATTACTAGAAGATTGATTGAGGTTCCGTAAATCTAGAAACAGATTGGCAGCTCGTCATATCCTCCTAGATTATAGGGTTGTTGAGCTTATCTTGTTTCCTCGTTTTTTGATGCATGATTATCCATTTGATCAAAATCTGCACAATGCTAACAAACTAACAGAACTAATATCATGGAAAGTAATTTTATTGAAATTAAAGTTCCACGACATTAGGATTATCTCAAAGCAAACCATTGATAAACATCGAGTGATATATAGATCAAGTACATAGAATAATTAGATTTAATAACTTAATTAGGTTAAACTCTTAACCATTTCTCTATAAGTTAAATTTAATTATTCCTAAGTATTTGATTATAAAATAACACTGATTATAAACACTAGAAGCCTACAAAAATACTAAGTTTAATACTATGAAATAAACCCTAAGTAAACCAATAAAAGTCCATACTAAATAATACATTATTTGTCATCATCAAAATAGTGAAAACAACACTCGGGTACCTTGTCCTCGTGTCATGGTCTTCGAAATTATAGTTGTTATGTCTCGTCCCCACAGACGGCGCCAACTGTTTTGGGTCTAGGAAATATAATACAGATTCGTAATTCAAGGGTGTCCAAGTCAGGCTAAGGGTAGTAACAAATGATAGTCTGAGGTCCAATAGACAGAGAACCTGCAAAACAAACACGATGAACTACCACGGGGATGCTCCTGGGATAGTCTCTCCGATGCCTAAGTCAAATCTGATCTCAAGTCACAATCAGAGAATAGTACATGCTATTACTTTGGGATGAGTGTAACAACATACCTGAATGATCAGGTCAATTACTTTTTATAGGTAGTATCGGTGTGATGTCACCTGGTGAAGGTGATGACGTTATGAAGGCCTTTTGTCAGTGGGATTGACTAAAAGCTTGTACTTTCTGGCCTCTAAAGTCCTAGGGGTCAAATGGTAATTTTATGACTCAGGGGTATTTTGGTCATTTCACTGGTAAAATAGACCAGGACTGGAATGGCCCTAAACACACTACATCCTAACTCAATCAACAAACTCAAAACATATTGAATCATCTACATTAGAATGTAGTGGGATCCCATAATTAACCCCCTGAAATGAATTATGAAGATTGTTTCTCACAAAAAATAACATTGTAGGTTTTTTTTTTGCAGAAATCTTTTAAAAGGTTTTTTCTTACTAAATAAGGCATATAAAAGGTTGTTTTTAACCAAAAGAACGTTAATAAAATAATATAGAGGAAAAGGGATGGAAAATAACCAGAACAAAGAGGAGAAAACCAGAAGAGGGAGAGACACGAGGTGGAGGCGACGCGTGAGGAGCAGTAGTGGTGGCGCATGGGGGACGCGGGTTTGTTGTGCTGGCGGATAGCAAGAGAGAAGAGAGTCAGAGTGTTGTGGTGTGCATGGAAAATGAGAGAGGAAGAGTGAGTGTGGCGGGTGGTGGGTGGTGGTCAGCACGCGAAACTAGGCAAACTGAGAGAGAAAGAGAGAGTGGATGGCCGTAGGGTGAGAGCAAAATAGGAGAATAGTGTGAGGGGCCCCACTTTTTTTTGCCCTCCCACACTGCAAATGAGATTACTAATCTGCTTGTCAATTTCCATCTAAACTTAATAATTTGCTAACCAATGATGTTGTCACTGCAAATGATAACACCTGGAGTTGATGAATTTCTTCTGGCTCTTATCTATGTCACTTTAAAGGTTAGTCTGATATGATTACTTTTGAGTGTCTTCTTCATCCTTGCTGGATTCATGCATTGTGCTGCTTTGCATTTTCAGTCTCCATCTTTTATATCAATAGAAAGGAAAACTCAGACACTTTAGACTTAAAGGAACTATAAGTTGTCTCTACTTTACTCGCAATGAAATCTGACCCTATCCTTGAATGTGCTACTGCCAAATTGTTTATGATTTGTTAGAATCTAAACAAACTTCATCTTTCAATCAATTATTTATTAAAACAGTGGGAATGCAATCTCCCTACAAAACCCTTTGTTTCCGTGTATATTTTGTCTAATATGATATACCTCTATGGTTGTGATTGGAAAATGGCATAATCCTCCAGACTGACTCTTTGCTCCAAGGACGAGCTTGGTGGCGATTCAATCATTGTTTGGTGCTTTTTTTGAACAACCAGATCTAAGGACTGGTCAGAGATTGAGGATGAATTTGGGACATCATTGTCATCTTCCATTGCACGTTTTTTTAATTTTGATGTTGATATGAGGGAGAAGAGAAGTTCGGAGGGAAATTGACAAACAGAGGAAGAGGAATTGAAGGTCTGGGAAGGAAAAATAATAATAAAATTGAAGTGGGGCCCACCACTTAACAGAGTTTGGGAAAATTTATTAAGTGGTGGGAGTTTATAAATATTTTCAAAACTATAGGTGGAAATTTATGGAAAAAAAATCATAAAGGTGGGAGTCTCTAAATTAGTGATAAGTTAAGGTGATTTGTGCTAATAATCCTAAATATTTTTCAAAGTCCAACCCAGTAAAATATTTGGTTATTTAAAACATTAAATAATTGTTTGACTTTTAAAATAGTCAACCATTTAATAATTTAATTATTTAAATGCTAAAATAATTTATAAATAAACTCTAAATATGTTTATAAAGTTCATAAAATTACGGGGGATTACAAAGACAAAGGCAAAGGAAGGGAACAGAGGAAAGATAGGAACAAAGAGTACAGAAGTTCTTTTACCAAATTTGACATAAAGAAAGCTATGGTTATTTCATGGGGAGACAATGACTCAGAGGAAGAAGTCGAGCCTCAACCTTATGAAGAAACAACAAACTTTTGTCTCATGGCTATTAATGATCAGAATTCTAATGGAGAGATTGAATCCCTTGAGGCAATTTTAGACACTATTACATCTCTTCTTAATTCTTTAACCAAGGAACAACTATTTGAATTTATAGTTGATGTTGTGAAAGATTTTAAAGATGAGTCTTGTAAATGGAAGCATAGTGAACATGCTTTAGTTGTTGTAAAGGAACATATTTCTTGGCTTAACAATATTCAAACTGACATGAGAAAAGATTATTTGTTTGATAAAAAGCTAAACATGAAGGAGAGTTTTGAAATTGTTAAAAATAAAAACTATTTATTAAGCCTTGAATTATCTCAATTAAAAGATAGTTACTGAAGTGAGTTCCTTCCATATAAAGTTTGCTCCCTTACAAGGTTGTAAATCAAAGTAAGAGAATTGAGAAATCAAGTCTTGTTATTACAAAATGAAAACAAAGATCTTGAAAGAAATTCTTCCCATTCCCAACTGGATAAAAATCCACATATAAATCTTACTGAAGGTCTTGATTTTAATCACAAAAGAAATATGAGAAACCTAAAAAGAGAGTTGATTTACCAAGTGACAAGGTCGATATATGTTTTATGGGAACACTGGTCATTATAGGAATTCAAGTCCTATACGACTTGGTCTTTTTGACAAGAATATGGAAACAAGTAAATTAAATTGGAAAAAGAAATCTATTGTTCCTGAAAGATTGGAACCCAAGAAAGATTAAGTTCCTAACTCTAACAATTAATTTCCTTGCAAGCTAGAGTGAGCGAGAACAACACATGCTACCTAGACAATTGTTGTTATAAGTATATGACTAGAGTCAAATCAAGATTGTTCTCGCTCTCCGCCTATGATGGTGGAACTGTGACTTTTGGTGATAACATAAAAGGTGACATAGTTGCCATAAGTAAAGTTGTTTAGTCACTGTCACATTCCATAGATAATGTTTATCTAGCTGATGGTTTAAAGCATACTCTCTTAAGTATTTCCCAACACTGTGCTAAGGGAAATTATGTAAAATTTAAGAGTGAAAATGTCTTATCATTAACAAAAGCACAAGGGATGTTGTATTAGAGGGAACAAGGAAAAGGAATACATATGTCGTGGATCTTCACTTTGTTCCCAAAAACAATTTGACATGCCTTAGCGTTATTGAAGATGATCCTCTTTTTTTGGCATAGGCATCGTGGACATGCTAGCGTTTCTTTGCTTGACAAACTTAGATCAAAATATTTAGTCTTGGGTCTACCTTCAATTAAATTTCATATCGATCAAGTTTATGAGGCATGTGCGAAAGGAAAGCAGGGTAAATCCTTTTTGAAATCTAAAGATGTTATGATCACAACAAGGCCATTGGAAACGGTTCACATGAACTTGTGTGGCCCTATGAGGATTTAAAGTAAAGTGGTAAAAGGTATGTGCTGGTTATTGCTGATGATTACCCTGGATTTATATGGGTTATTTTTCTCTCTAACAAGGACAAGACTTATGATGAGTTCCTTGTCTTGCAGAGAGAGTATAAAATTTGAGTGGTCATAAATTATTGCATCTTAGATCCGAAAAGAATTTGATAATGGAAAATTTCATGATTTAAGTAGGGAACTTGACTTGGACCATAATTTGTCCATTCCTTGAACACCACAGCAAAATAGTGTTGTAGAAAGGAATAATAGAACGTTGGAGGATATGGCTAGAACTATGTTAATACCCATTGGTCTTCCAATAAGGAACTTTTGGGCTGAAGCTGTGAGCACTATTTGTTATAGTATAACGGAAAATTTGTCAAAAGTAAGTCAAATTATGCCCGTCTGCTGAAAATAAGTCACCCCTTTAATTATTCCTGAATAAGTCTAACTTTAATGTCAATTTGTTTTTAACAAGTCAAATGACTTACAACCGATTTTATACGTAACTTTTTCATAATTTCTAATTTTTATTTTTTTAACACAAAAACCTTTTCCTTCCATTCCCTTCCCCAACCAGGCCTCCAACCTACCTCCTTCCCACCTTCTATTTTCTATCTCCTGCCCCCACCCTACTGCCATGACCATCTTTGCAGCGTGTTTTCCTACATTTGTGTTTTCATGGAATAGGCAAGCTTCAGCCTTCATGCATTGATCTCCAAACAAGGGCATTATGAATGGGTGACTTAGGATTTAGTCTCCCATTCATAATTTAGTATCCACCACCCAACACCCACCGAAATCCCTCACCACCATCCCAACCTCGTCTCCTTACTTCAGAAATCAGTATTCCCAAAAGAGCAATAGCTAGTGACGAGTCAACTCCTTGCTTCCTTTGCTAGCATTCTAGTTCTGGATCAATTTTTAATTCCCAAAAGGTATTCCATTCACCTAGAGTAATCCCCGCACATAAAAGATATTCCATTCATGATTCACCTAGAGTAATCCCCACACCTAATTTGCATCCAGAACTTAGTAGAGAAACAATAACAAACGACAAAATGTGAAATCCAACAACAACAACAATAAGTCAATAATCATTAAAGCTTCCATCGTTGGCACAATAAAGTAGATCAACATAAACGCAGGGTCAACTTCACCAGTTAGGATTGTTAGAAAGGCCAGTAGGGCAGTAGCCCAGTACGCCAGTTAAGGTGTTGATTGTGGTGGGATGGGTCATGGGTCTGATGGAGAGAGAAGAAAGCTAAAGGGTCAGTGGTGACTTGGTGAGGGAGGAGAGATACTAGGGTCAGATACTAATAACACTAACTTAAAATTTACTACCTTAAATGAAAGTAAAATAATATAAAAAAGCAAGGAAAAAAATTGCTTATAATAATGCAACCTAAAGATTATTCTGGAATTGATGATGTTAAATGCATTCGATGTGATTGATGATGTTAAATGCATTCGATGTGGTGCTGTTGAATCGTCTCTTCATGTTTTACATGATTGTGATTGGGTGGCGAATATGTGGGAGGGAGATCAGGTTCAATGGAAGTGCATCACAGCTTCCACTTTTCGGGAATGGCTGGCTTGGATTTTTGGTGATAACATACAGCAGCAAGAAGTCTTCGCAATGAGAGTTTGGCAGGTCTGGAAGTGTAGGAATGATTTAATCTTCCAAAACATTTTGTGCCCAGCTCATGTGGCAAAGAACAGGGCGTCTGATTTGCTTAGAGAATATCGTAAGTATAATGTGAACACCACGAGTGTTACGTCTCGCAGACAAGCACATTGGCTCGCTCCTGTAGCGGGTCAGATCAAAGTTAACTTCGATGCCGCTATTTCTGAATGTGGGGAGAAGGTGGGGTTGGGTATTGTTGCTAGAGACCACGAAGGGAAGCTAATCTTGGCCAAATCCAAGACTCTGCTTCACGGGTGGTGTGTTGAAATGGCAGAGGCAGCAGCAGCGAAAGAAGCAGCGGAGATTATTAACGAGATGGCCTGGAATCATGTTTGTGTGGAGGGTGATGCTCAAGTGGTCATTCAAGCTTTAAAGAAACAAAGCAGCCGAAGAGGAGGAGTTCAACTTCTATTAGATGATGTCTCTCATTTGGTTTCTCAAGTAGCTAAGGTTGAATTTTCATTTTGTTTTCGTGAATGTAATGAAGTTGCCCACCGGCTTGCTAGATGGGTGGTGGCTAGCTTTAGTGATGAGGTTTGGCTTGACGAGGGACCTATATGGCTCTCCGATCTAATTGTAACGGATATTGTCAACTTGACCGTTTAATGTTAGCCTACCTTTCCCTTCAAAAAAAAAAGATTATTCTGGAATAATGCAACCTTTATACCCCATTTATTTTAAATAGGATAAATTAACGGTGGTCTGTAGAAAATAAGATAATTTTTAATAAAAACTTGTAATTATAATCAATATATTTAATAAACTTAAAAAATAACAAAATAAACTAATACCCACCCCACCCCCACATGCCAACCCCATTGCCACCCCTCCCTCTCTCCCTCCCTTCCCTTCCAACCCATAACCGCCACCCACCCACAAGCCTGCCCCTTCCCCAGCCACAAGACCACCACCCACACAATATCACCTCCTCCATCCCCTTCCCCAACCAAAAAAACCCACGACTCCCATCCACTCTCAGCCCCTGCTCTGTTAGAAACCACCCACACCACTCGCAACCACCACCGCAATCACCCACCATTCACACCCACCTGCACCACTCGCAGCCACCACTGAAACGTAGCCAGCCAACAAACCTCCTCCTCCTCTCGTTTCTCTGTCCGCAACCCCAACGACAACCCACAAAATTGCAATACCACTGTCGTTTTATCAATCAACCTCCTCCTCCTCTCGTTTCTCGTATCACGTTGTCCGCAACCCCATCATCAACCAACGGTGTTCAGGTTTTCGTTTCTCTCTGTCCCCTTTGCTCTCCCACTTCTGCACATCCTGAACGCCGGCGATCCTATTCCCTTCCCTGCACCGGCGACTTCTATGGGGATGATGGTATTGTGGGGTGTGGTGGGGTGGGGTGTGGTGGGGTGGGGTGGGGTAGGGTGGGAGGTTTTATGTCTTTTCCTAATTTATCTTTTTATTTCGTTTTTTTTAAAATTATTTATTGGAATCAATTATTAGATGACACTTGTCCCATTTTACCCATTTTCAGGTTGCAACCAGTTTCATCCTATTTAAAATAAATGGGGTATAAAGGTTGCATTATTTCAGAATAATCTATAGGTTGCATTTTTATTTGTGAATTGGCAAAAAATTGCATCATTCTAGGCAATTTTTCCAAAAAGCAAACCAGTTATCTATCAACACGTGTCGTTGTTAACCTATTAAACAAGTTAATGATAGGTTGTTACCGGTTTCGACCTATTAAAAACATATTGCCATTAAAGTTAGACTTATTTCAGGATTGTCCAAACTGTAACTTTATAATAGCAGAACACGAAAAAGGTTCACTTATTCTTGACAATTTTTCTTATTATAAATCGTGCCATGAGGAGACCTTTAATAAGAAAAACTCCTTATCAGCTGTATTTTGGTAAAAAGCCTAATATTACATATTTCAGAACATCTAGATGTAAATGTTTCGTTTATAATAATGGGAAAGATAATCTTGGAAAATTTGATGCTAGGAGTGATGAACAATATTTCTAGAAGATGCTTTGAGTAGCAAAGCTTATAGAGTTTATAATTAAAGAACCATGCGTGTGGAAGAAAGTGTGCATATTATATTTGATGAAATTGAGAAATTTAATTCCAGCACAAAGGTTGATGATTACATTGAAATTGGTTTGGTAACAGATTTAATTCTCGCCGAGATAAATGATATTATGGAAGAAGTCATAGGAACAAAGCCAAAAGGAATAACATCCTGTTCCTGTTTCCTATGATGGGGTACTAGGTGAAGACATACAAATAAATGGCTCAACTCTTGTTGAACCTGGTTCCCAAGAACAAAGAAGTGTTTATTGTCAAGGAACTATTCAAGGAGCTCAAGTTCCCATCTAGGAATTCCAACCAAAGCCTTGGAAACATCATTGTTCTCATCCAATGGAACCAATCATTAGTGACATCAACAAGGGCACTCGAACTAGGTCCCAAATTAGAAACTTTTGTGCTTTTGATGCTTTCTTTCTATGTTGGATCCCAGGAACTAAGAAGAAGCACTCACCAATGCTGCTTGGATTGTGGCTATGCAATATGAACTAAATCAATTTGAAAGGAACAAGGTTTTGCATCTTGAACCTAAACCTAAGCATAATAAGGTAGCTGGATTAAAATGGGTGTTTAGGAACAAATTGGATGAGTTAGAAAACACAGTAAGGAACAACGCTCTTTTCTTGTGAAAGGATACAATCAACAAGAAGGTGTTTATTATGAAGAAACTTTTGCTCATGTTGCTAGATTAGAAGCCATTTTTAAATGGTCATCTTAATGAAGAGGTTTATGTTGAAGAACATCCGGGTTTTGAAAATAAAAATTTTTCTAATCGTGTTTTTGATCTTGACAAAGCTCTTTATTGGTTCAAGCAAGCTCCTAGAGCATGGTATGAAAGGCTTTCAAGGTTACTTCTTAAAAAATGAGTTTAAAACAAGAAAAGTTGATACAACCTTGTATTTGAAACCAAAAGGCAAAACATTTACTAGTAGTTCAAATATATGTTGATGATGTTGTATTTGGTGCCACTAAAGCATCGCACTATGTCCAAGGACTTTGCTAATATCATGAGTACAAAGTTTGAAATGATTATGATAGGTGTCCTCAACTTCTTCCAAGGGTTTCAAATCAAGCAGACATAAGAAGGAATTTACATCCATCAACAAAAATATATAAAAGGACTGCTGAAAGAAGTATGGTTTGGAAACTAAAGTAAACCATACATTTATGCATGGGAACTACAATTAGGTTGGGTGAAATACTATACGAAGAAGTGGGGATCAAACTAAATATCGAGGTGTCATAGGCTCTTTATTATATTTAAATACAAGTCGTCCAGATATTGCTTTTAGTGTAAGTCTATGTGCAAGGTTTCAAGTAAATGGAATCACATCTCACAACAATGAAGAGAATCCTAAGATTCCTTTAGGGAACAGACAATCTGAGTTTGTTCTACTCAAGAAGTGATACCTTCGAATTGAAAGAATGTGCAGATGCTGACTCTACTAGAGATTTGGTCAATAAAAAGAGTACATCAGGTATGTTTCAGTTTCTTAGTCATAGCTTACTTTCTTGGAATACCAAGAAGCAAAACACAGTTGCTTTATCCACAGCAGAGGATGAATATGTTGCGATAGCAACATGCTGTTCCCAAATGATTTAAAAGCAACAAATATTGTGTGACTATAGAATTTACTTTAAGTTTGTGCCTATCTATTGTGATAATACTAGTGCTATTAGTATTTTTACATATCTAATGCATCAGTCTAAAGTTAAGGACATTCATATTAGGCATCATTTCCTTAAGGACAATGTTGAAAATGGCCTAATCAAAATGGACTTTTGTAAAACCGAGAGTCACATTGCTAATATTCTGACTAAACCCTTATGTAGAGATAGATTAAAGCAACTAAGACTCGAACTTGGCTTAATTAAATTGAAATGAGTTGTTTTTATTTTTCTCCCAGTTGGTCTGATTCTTTGGCATTGTGAATAAATTTGAATGATCTCACTTATGTTAATTCATCATAATTTTTATATGTGTGAAGCATAAGAATGAGTAAAAATGTCTGAATACAACTCACTAATGTCCGTTAATATTCGACTGGTTGTTCATTAGACTATCTATTCCATTAGTAAAGATTAATTGTGTTCCCAACTTGCACCATTCACTATTCCCAAGCATTGTTGTTAGAATCACGATCCTACTATAGAATCGTACGATACTACAACTTAAATATAGTCACACGATTGTACTTACAAGTCTATACGATTTTGTAACTTTTTTTCAACTACTTATATTAGATTTAATCATACCAAGAACGCTACTAATAACGTATATGATCAATTATCATTAAATTTATGCTTTAATATTTATAATTTTTTTTTAGCCTTTTAAACCTATAATATCAGTGTAATTTCTAGATTATGCGTTATTCTACGATTCGATTCCACGACTCGATTCTAAGAGGTCCTTCTGATAACCTTGTTCCCAAGCGTAGTTCCTAACCGAAAAATTAGATTTAGGTTCCCATCATTCCTTTTATTCGATGAATCAAATTTTATGTCCTAAACATCTTATTATCTCTCCAAAAATCTCTCAAATTAGTTATACATTCCTTAAATTTTATTTCTCTTCCAAACCCGTGTATGGTTACAAGTTTAAATTTTTTTTGCCTTCCATCTTCCAACTCTTTGTTCTCATCCTCAATTCCATCAAACGACACTTCTTGAACACTTCCAAAATTCTTCACACCTTCTCAACCTTCATAAAAATTGAACCTTTACCCACAACAATGGTGAAAACGAAAAAATCTCCATCTCCACACCAAATTCAAAGATATTGAAAAATCGTCATCATCTTCTCCTTCCATTGATTCTCCAACTCCAATAGATATTTCCCCACTTCAAACCAATACTCCTCCACACGAAATATAAGAAAACCACAAAAAAATGGAGGAAGTTATGGAGATGAAAATTGAATAAGAAATGCATGCTTATGTTGAGGGGGAATCTTCTATTCCCACGAAGGGAACAACCAAGAACAAGAAGACGTCCCAAATCTCTTCAAAGGAATCTGATAAAAAAAATGTTATGTTCTTGTATTATGCATTGATTAAGATTGGTGTAGGCGTGTTAATTTTGCTGCAATTCTTGAAATTCTACGGTTACTAGTTTAGGAACATCTATTTGTTACATTGCTATGGAAAGTCACGTGCTCCCAAAGCAACGAACGAATTTTGTGGTACTTTTAAATTAGATGTTGATGGAAATTGTTATATGAAAGTTAGAGGGGGAAGGAAATCAGTTTTAATGCCATGAAAATGGGTGATCTTTCTGGTGTTCTAATGAAGGGAAGCGAGGTTGTATTTTAAAAGGCAAAAAGGTTCCTATCCTTTTGCTTATATAAATTTTGATAAACCGATTAAGTGTTTTGGTATAAAGAAAGGAACAACTTTGTTAGACCATAACCTCTTATCTCGCTTTCATAAATTGCTTTTCCATTTCATAAAGAAATCCCTCCTGATCCCTCGCATGTCTAAATGAGCACAAGTTAGTATGGTCGATCTCATATATATGCACTGATTATCCTCAAAGACACCCATAAACTTCCTTTCACTAATGAGTCAATATTTGAGTCATTGTATCGAAAACAAGTTTATTGTTGGCTATGGTGCCATTATTACCGAACTCTTGCTTAAGTCAACTGTCAAACTAAATGTCCTTCCCATAATAGGAATTTTTGCGCGAAATTTACTCAATGTTAGAACCTTAAATAATGTAAATATATTCATTGCGGATGATAGTTTGGTAAAAGACGGAGCATTGTTTGTTGATGATCATGATGGTTTGAAAAATATTTTCCCTAATTCTGGCGAGCACAATGGTAGTGAAGAAGGTGCCAAAACTGACCATGAACAAGAAATACAAAAAGAAAGAGAAAAATGAAAAACAAAAACAAAAAATGGCAGTTTCATTGAAAGAAATGGAGAAAAGAAGGAGAAACCAGCGCTAATACCTCCTCGACATACTAAGAAAATTTGCAACTTAAAGATGTTGAGTTCCCCCACTTTTATTCTTGTTGATGATGATGAGGAAGAGTATATTGTAGAGACCAAAGATGCTTTTAAGGCATGTGTTTCCACTCGAAAGGAACAATCTCTTGATCCCATGGAGACTGTTCCCAACTCACCTTCTCAAAAGCCAATCTTACTCCTACTTCTCCACATAAACTGCCTACCCCACCTCCCTCGTCTAAAGAAAATATTATAGTTCCCATACCTAAGGAACAATTTGTTGTTCCCATCTCAAAGGGACCATCTGATATCCCCAACCCTCATGTTCCCAGATCACAAACTTACATTTCTTCATCCTCTTCCTCTAAAAATCTCGTTGCTGGTCCTATATATACTAATGAGCACGCAGAGAGGTTGCATTAAATGTTTACCCTCACCATGGATTGTGCTAAGGCTATGGTAGATTTACAGTACTAAGCTTCAGGGATTAGAACTGTGGTCCAAGGAATACAATGTCATTTGGATTCTGATTATGCATGGGAACAAGGCTATGTCTTCGCAAATATATGCTATGTGTGAGGCTATTAACAAGATTAATGCCAAGGTCAATAAAATGTAGAATGTAGTTATGCATCTTGCTAGCACAACTGGAAGTAATCATCGGGAGGGGATGAAGGAATTAGAAGATATTCTGGAAGAAGTCGTCGAATCTCCTCCATATCCTAAGCCATAAAATTTATTCTTTTAATTTCTTTTTAGCTTTATCTTTTTGGGAACACTACTCTTTATTTGTCCTGTAATGATTTCATTTTTGTTTCCTTTGGTGCAACAGTGGGACAATGTTAATTTGCTAATTCGTATCTACATTCTTGTGTGCATTTACTTGTATTTGAATCCCTAATATTATTGGATTACGATTTTGAGAGTTGAATGCATGCTCTGCTTATACTAACCAATTGTTTCTAACATTGTTGGTGGTGTGATGAGTTTTGTAGATGAATTCTTCTTTTCGAAATCACTGAAGTATTTTTTGAAGATGCCAAAGGGGGAAAGAGAAAGGTAGTTAAGAGTAAATGAAAATGTTTCCCATATTTTCATGTTCCTAACTTTGATTTCATCTCTTAAGTATCTCAAAGTAGCTATAAGAAAAGGTCAAATAAAATTTGATTTAACTTGGTTAAACTTATTTCATATGATTGTTTAATTGTATCATATTACATTATTTTTGTAAAGTATGCCTTTTGTAGTCAACTTCAAAAAGGGGGAAATTGTTGACTCTAAGTTTTCAAGATGACTAAATAAACAAAAGACATACTTGTATTGTTTTATATATGTTCATGTATGAAGGATATTCATTGAACAACAAAGAGAATACTCGATTCAAGATTAAAGAAAGGAGAATTAATCAAGATCAGAGTGAAGATGTTCATCCAATGAAGAATTAAGCGTGGAATGAAGATTACAATACATTAGGGTGTATTATATTCTTCATGTTAAGGTAGAGTAAAGGAAAAAGACATCTTGCATTGATTTCTCAAGGGAACTGAATCATGTGCCCATAGTAAGAACAGACCCTAGCACTGTCTTAGGAACACTGGTTAATAACACACTTAAAAATATTTTAGGAACATCAAACTAAAACACCTATACTAAACGTACATCTATTTTATTTTAAAAGTCAATAATTTGTGTTCCCTAGTTAGATTAGACTTAGATCCAATTATTTATGAAGTTAGTTAAGAAAAGATTATAATTAGATTTTCTGTTTTACAAAAGATACTATTTTGAATTTTAAAATAGGATTTTTTGTTGGGAACTACCTACATTTAGGGGGCATTTGTGAGTAACTACCCTGTTTCAAAAAAATACCAAATAACTACCTACTTTTGTCAAAAAAGTTTGGTATCACTACCTTATACAAATTTCCGTCAAAAAACTTAACGGATAACGTTAGTGGGGCTCATATTTCAACCTTTACCTCCCAATTTCAACTGAAATTACTGAACTAACCTCTTGTTATACACTCAATTCAGTTTCTCGCTCCTTATTCATTTCACCTTAGCTAACTTCATCCGTTCTTCCATTTTCATTGCAGCTTTCTATCTCTTTCTTCCAAATTTGACCATTTGGGGTGGAATGTTCATGGAAAATGAAATCTGGAAAATAAAATCTGGGTTGGGAAAATGTAATTTGGGTTGGGAAAATGAAATCTGGGCTTGGGAATATGGATACTAAACTGAATCGAGTGTAACAACAGGTTAGTTGAGTCATTTCAATTGAAATTGGGAGGGAAAGGTTGAAATGTGGGCCCCACTAACGTTTCCGTTAAGTTTTTTGACGGAAATCTGTATAAGGTAGTGATACCATACTTTTTTGACAAAAGTAGGTAGTTATTTGACATTTTTTTGAAATAGGGTAGTTATTCACAAATGACCTCTAAATGTAGGTAGTTTCCAACAAAAAATCCTTTAAAATATTATCTTTATTATTTTTGGTTCCTTAAAAGATTTTAATTAAAATTATTTTTCTGATTTTTGGTTTTAATATAATAAAATAATTTCCTTTCACACGTTTCCCTGAAAATAGTTTACTTGTTCCTCAAGCACCTTTAAGCCACATTTACAATACAGGTAGTTTGTGTGGTTAATGGTTTATTTGTTCCCCAGCACTTAAAGTTAATGGAAACATAAGGTTTTGGAAACTTAAGTTTAGGAACTTAAGTTGTGGCACGAGAGAACTAATAGGTTTTGTAACAGAGCTGTTGGACTATTATAGTGGAAAGTTTAAGTCAAAATCTTTTGTGATCAAGGTCTTTTGTGTTCTCATTGTGTGTTCCTAGCTACCTTTGAATTCCACAAAAAGTTGCGCTTATTCTCTCGGTATAACCCCCCTTCCCTATAGTGTTCCAATTCAAATAACAAGTTTCTACACGTTCCCAAGGCCTAATACAGAAATAAAGGTTTGAACACCTAAGTATTGAAGTCTACAAGAGATTTATCTAAGGAAAGTAGTTAGCAAGGAACGTTGTTGCGGCTTCGTTTCTCCGCAAAATTCAATAAAAATTTGACACAACACTCTCATAGATGTCTATAGTGTGCCCACCAAATTTCACGCCAAAATTTGTCCTCTAACTCAAGAAAGTCAGACACTTTCTTTCCTCACCCATCTAGAAAATTTTGATACCAATTGATATGAATGCAACTCTAATGAGAAGTAACATACAAGAACTCCAAAGAAAAGGAACTTAAATCTAGAGAACACGTCCGAATTTTTATGTGTTTTTGTGTTTAATGTGTTTAGGATATGATAATTAAATCAAGCATTCCTGAAAGATTTAATTAACTCTTAATCTCCCTTATACCATTACCTGGAATTAAGTAGATTAACACTCAATAATAGTCACTCTTGAATATTATGTGAATGGACGAATTTAATTGAACAACTACTAAATACTCGAAATTCTCAATGAATGAATCAAAACTTAATTTCTTATTACTGAATACTAGGCGCCTATTTATACTAGTACAAGTTCTAGTATGAGTAGGAAACCTAACTCTATCTAAAAAGCATAAAAATCTTAATCCCTAGAAGTTAGGAAAAGATAAAGATAAACATAAGGAAGATAATCTAATAAGAACGATAGGATTTCGGCCCTTTCAATCTTATTCAAACGCCTATCCTTCATTATCCCTTAGCTAAATCAATTCTTATCTAAAAGGAATTACAACTCAACTAGGACTCTTCATATAACTGAAATTCCAACCATATTTTCGGCCATATGGACATAAAATAAAAGCTTAATTAAATGTTCAAAATAACATGACAAAGACTCACAAAAGACTCCAAATAAATAACTAATTATCGACGCCCCATATTTAGTCTTCACAACTAGGATCATTATTAATCCACCTTATCATGGACGAAAAGGTTGTGTTGAGCTTAGACTTGTAGCTCCCATGGCCTTGCTTTGAAGAATTAATCATACCCAAAAATTGCGAAGGTCATAGGTAGTGATATCTCGGAGTAGCTTCTTTGCTCTTGCATCAAAGCTTATGTGGCTTGGAGAGATTTTTGATTTCCCCAAGCCATATGTGGGTGGAATATCATAATTCTAGGGATTTGGACCAAAGCAGCTTTCTTAAAGAATTTATGGGCCTTAGTCTTCGAGAAAGAAAAGTTTGTGTATAGTGGGCTCATATTTACTTCCGTAAGAACAAAGACATGCTAAGTATGATTCCTGTACAGTTTGTAGACATTAAGGATATTTATGCTTAGTATGGTTACTTTGATGGAATGTTGGGGTTGGGATAATGTGATGCATCAGTATTGCTAAAACTTATAAGAGGTTGACTGATATTGCATCTGTGTTTGCTTGGAGGAGGCTCTGTTGTAGCAATCTAGTAGTGTTTATCCTTTGGAAATATAGCATTGGAAGATAGAATGGCTACAAGAGGCAGATTAAGCTTAGGGGGTTACATCTGAAACCTGTTGTGGTTTGTGTAACAATTCTGAAGAAATTGCTCAACATCTGTTTTTGCCCACCCTTTTTCCTCTAATGTCTGGAGCAAGATGTTGATTTTGTTGAAGATAAATAGAATTCATACTGTGTTACAAGAGGAAGCTCTCTCATTGCTTTAAAAGGATAGTAGGAGTAAAACTAGTATGGTTAGGCTTTATGTTATTTGTTATACTGAACCTCTATCATTTTTGGACTCAAAGGAATTGCATTGTCTTTGATGAAAGATTGATACGTGTTGAATTGTGTATGAGTGAGATCTGTTTCAAAATTATGTGCGGGTGTAGAGGCCAAGCTGCACATGTTTTTCTCAAGAGTTAGGATGTCTGATCTTGTGTCCAAGACATATGAAGATAAACTTAAAACAACCCTTTGTGGAAGATGGCTTTAGGTTATATTGACGCTGCTATTTGGCCTTGAGATGGAGGCATATAGTGTTTTAATCTTGACTAGTTTGTATGTGAAGCTTGTGTATTTTTTTTGGAGCTTCATTTATATTTTTCTGTTTGTCAAAGAAAAATCTTAGTTAAAAACAAGAGAAATAAAAGGGGGAAAAGAATACTCTATTAGCGGAAGCTTGAGGAGGCACATGCAAGTTAGAATAAAATGCAATAGAAGCCCTATCTATTACCACTCTCACTTCTCTTTAGACGAAAAATCGAGCCTTCTCCTTGGACTCGCCGGAGTTCAGGCGACACTGCCTCATCTCCGAGGAGTCCCCCCTATCACCTCCTCCCTCTAACCCTACACTATCCTTTGTCTCTACCCCTTTTTATCTCCCCTTAACCCTCATTTGTAGATCGTGACGGCAAGGACCTTTTCCTTGCTGGGCCGTCGGTATTCTGACTTCAGGACTTTCAACTACCTCTTCGCCGGTGCCGGGGGATCCACAATGAAGAATCGTGACACTAAAGGTGAGCTTAGGTTAGGGTTTGTACCCTCCTAGTGGGATTGGGCGTCTTTAGAACTAGGGTTGTTCATAAATATCCGATCTGAAATATAGTGTTTCGAATATCCGAAAATTTTTGAATCAGATTCAGATCACCCTTTTTGCCTTTTCGCATATCCGAAAATTCCGAAATATGGTAACAAATCTGATATTTTTCGGATATCCTGATATATATCCGATCCGAATATCCGTTATTTTTGTCATTAAATAAAATTGATTTTAAATCTTTTTCCAAAAAACCGAATCCGGTTATCCGGTTATCCGATCCGAAATTTCAGATATCCGAAAGTGGGTATCTGTAATTTTCGGATCGGATTCGGATCACACTTCTCTCGATCCAAAATCTGAAATGAACACCCTTATTTAGAACTGGACTCGGGCTCGCCATTGGCGTATGAGTCATCGTCGCTACTGCAGCCTCCTCTTGTGTCACCATTGCATTAGCCTTTGATCCTCAACATGATCGTCTTTTTCCTAGCCTTTTCTGATTTAGATTATGGTTCTACCTCTTTATTTCTTGATTACCGACTTCCCGTAATTTTTTATTAGCCTTCTTCTTTCGGTTTTAATTTCCATTTAGTTTCCAAATATGTGATTTTCTGTCTACTTCTTCTCTTCATTCTGCTTCACTAATGAAGTCCACTCCCCCCCCCACACACACCTCTGACTACTGGGATTTGCTTCTTAAGCGACTCAGAACAAAATTTGAGGACCATATACTGAAATGGGGTTATTTGAATACTAATTCAATTGGGCGGTTTATTGATTGGGCTACATATATTAAATGAGATGTGTAATGATTTTTTTTAAGAAAAGGGATTTCAAATCAACATCTCTGATTTATGGAGCTACGACAGATTTTATGGTTTATGACTCATCCCTACCAGTAGCTAACGACAGATTTTAGTGTACATGCCCTGCTGTAATCGTGTTTTCCTAATCTTTCGGCCTGTGAATTGAAACTTAGGAATTTTGCATCTTAAATTTAGATCTTAATAACATCAAGGGTTTGTTTCAAAGGGGTACAGCTTATGCCCGTCAACCTACCTTTGCGGCGGCTACTTCCGACCTAGATGTAGGCTCAACATTACGACCTCTTGATAAAGCTATCATTTTAGAACTTAAAGACCTTCATCAAAACCCAAGAAACCTTAACGGAATGAAGGTTTCCGTCAATGACGCTCTCAATGATGCATCCACATCACCTATTAATTTGACTTCCAAGAGTCATCTTATGGGAAATATTATTCCCTCTCCTTGCTCACCCAAGGTCATTCCTTTGAATGCGAAGGGACCCAGTGGAAATGATCACTTGACAGCTACAGCAGGGAACACTAAGAAGGTATGTTCATTGGACCCCTCTCTGTCCTCCTTTACCACCAAGGGGAACGACGACAAGCATCAGTCTAGCAGCAATCTTTCTACCGCTAATGTATCTTGGTCGGACTCAGCTGCCTTGAGAAATCTTTACAATACTTCTGCCTCTAAAGCAAAAAAAAAGACTTCTTTCACAACAAAGAACACTCCTGCCTCTACTTTACATCTTTCCCTTGATGCTTATGCTAGTATGATCCAAGGATAAGAAATTCGTATCTATCAAGCTCATGGTTACACTTAAATGTCCATTCAAACTGCTCCCGAAGAAATCAAAACCCAAATAACCCGTCAACCACTAGCCATCAATGGCCCAACTTCAACCCCACAGACGTGACCGAGAATCCTATTAGTCAAGACCCAATTCCCGTCACTAAGGACATTAACGTCTTACCTCCCACCATAGAAGAGGACGATCATGACATGGTAGTCGACTACAGTGCATGTGCAATGCCCCTTGATCTAGGATCTCACCCGATGCAGTTCTCCTCAACTTATCATCATCTGGTTTATACAACCATATTTCGTCCATGTATACACCATACCACTCTCCTGACACATCAAATTACAAATACTCTAGCGTAGAACGCAGGAAGAAGAATCATAAAAAATTTCGGTATCCTTTTTATTAATAATGTCAAAGGAAAACGAAAGTTATCATCTCGCCTCTTTCATCCTCCTTTTCTTATTGTAAGAGTTTTTTTAGGTGTTGTTATTGTAAGAGTAAAAAAGACTTGTAGTAATACTGTAGATTATGTGTTTTTGTCTAATAGTTTGTATATTTGCTTGTTCTGCCTCTGTAAAAAAAATGTAAGCTAGAATATATCGCTAATTTTGAGTTTAGGGGGAATGTCAATATTAGAACTATTTCGAAATCCAAACTTCTCGCTATTTTAATTAGTGATATGTTTATGAAGTAAACGATAATTGAGTTATCGATTTTTAACAAAGAAAGTGCACATTAACTTAGTGGTCTCTTGGTTGAAAACAAATTCATGGGATCTTTCTGGAAAGTGCAACATTGACAGCAACCGAAACACCGAATTTTCTACTTTCTAGTAATTTCTACTTCCCACAAAATGGGGGAATTTAATTGTGAAGCCCCCTGTGATAAGTAGAAATTCCCACATGGATTACAATTTCTTAGGTTTAACAAAATAATTTTTCAATCTTCGAGAATTTATGAAAATTGCAAATTTATGAGAAGATATATTTCTCACTTACAACCAAACGACTATTTAGTAACGTTGACAATAAATAAGAAAATATTTTCTAAGTAATGGTAGAGCGATAATTTAGTATTCAACAAGACCTTTTTAGCTTCTTTATATCTTTGCGGTAAAAAAGTATCACACTTCTCGTAGAAAAATCAAGGTTCCTTCACCATTTTTCTAAACTTTACACTTTTGTGCCTTTTTACGATTTTCGAATGCTTATTTGATCATAAATAACTTTGACTATACATATTAAGAAAAGTTATAAAAACTTAATATTTTGAATTTTTACATTAAAACATATCTAACAAGAAATGTACATTGACTTTGACGCAAACAGATAGGTAAACCAAGCTTTTTTCAAACAAGCCAATTCATTTGGGATCCTACAGATCCACTTTTTTTTTCCGATTCACTAAACAAGTTGAAGGAATATTCGATAATGGTGAGTAATGCCCAAATCTCCCTCAATAGTGCTAGTTGACTTTTTCTTACACGCTAGTCACAAAAAAAGAAAGATTTCAAAAACAGATAACAACCTCGAAAAAATCTCCGATGAGTTAAGTCGAGTATCTACAATCAAGTCTCAAGTTTAACTACACTTACCGATAAGTATCTTTATTATATAAGAGAAGAGGGGATTGGACACTAGAAAAGAAAAAAGAAAAAATATTTTTACTTCTTTACTAATTTAACAATTAAATGTTTCACAAATTAAATATTTACTTTTTTTTTTGCATTTTGACGCTAGTTTATCATCTATTGGAACGATCCTTCCCTCAAAAAGAATAATAATATTGGAACGATCAAAACCAATTCAAAAAATTACAGATAGAAAATAATACATAGGAATCCCACACTAGGAGCTCTTTTGATACATTCCTTATTTTTTGTCCATTTTTCTTTCCAAGTCCACTCTTCGCCTTTCATGGGTTTATGATAGCGCTGACTATTGCTCAAGGGGCATCCATTCCACTTCTAATTCAAGCTCTCCAGATTCAACGTTCTGAAGCTTCAAATGCATCTCCTGTTTCACTTTTCCATCGACAATATTGATTATGCTATCTTCTACAAGGGCATTATCATGTGATTTCAACCATTTCCCAATTTGCATATTACCAAACATTCCTGGGTCTCCGTAGGCCATCGCCGAGGTTATAAGTGGCTGTATATCAATCTCAGCTTCACCCATTATGTCATCAGCCGAGAAGGTGTCATGATCAAATACTTTCTGCAATGCGGGAACAAAAAGTGATAAAGCAAACCACAAAATGAATCAGAAAGATGAGCCAATCACAAACATCAAATTTCAGATTAAGAACTTCCAAAGTCATAAAATACTACATATCAGAAGTGAAATATATATCTGAAAAGCCATATTTTTAAAAATAACATGTACAGGAACATAACTCTCTTCTTGCATAACCAGAGATAAATGTCACTCAACTAATTTTGCATTAATTAAAAATGGGAGATTTCACATGCCTTCCAAAAGATAGGTTTATTTGTGAGGACAAAATCCAGGCACCCTTATCTATCTATCCATATATCTCTATCCTCTCTCTCTCTCTCTCTCACACACACACACACACATTTTTATTTATACTCGTTAGGGGCAGACAAACATGAGACGTGAACACTGCCAAATCATCACATATTGACCAATTTGCATACTTTGTACAACATGCAGATCAAGGCCTACAACTCCTTGTCCTGTTTTAGTTTTTCTGCATGAATATTTAGGGAATGGGTAGGTGGTTCTGGCTCCTCCTTAGGCTTAGGCAGATAGAACTGTGTACCCCCATAAAATTAGCAAAATAGCAAAAAACAAATTGGACTCAAATGTAGAAAAGAGGGACTTAACCAAACAGCAAGAGAATGATGTCATAACAATACTATACCAGTACTCTGTTTTATTGTTACTCAGACTCTTCATTCTATCTCAAGTAAACGTGTTGTGTCCTCGAAACTCCATCTTGAATATAGACACATAGACACTTCATTACGACCAAACGTGACCGACACGAGTAACTGAGCTGATTAACATGGGTTTTTAGATACTTGCTTTGAGTGGCATATGGAAACGAAATTGTAAAGAGCAAGGCAGAACTTGGCATGATTGGTTCAGTTAGATTTTTCTAAATTACTTCGATCCCCAAACAAAGCGAAGAAATTCCAAATTTATCTATGATAATCAACATCAAAATTGTATGCTAGAGTAATCCATGATAAAAGTATTCTCATATAGACGTGCCAGAGGGGTAAAAGCAATTGTAATAATCAAGCAGGCATAAAAGCACAAGACACATGGCACAAAAAGCAAAGCAAAATGGAGCAACTAATGATTTTATGATTAAAGAGAAAATCTTACCAGTTTTACAGATCCATATCGTTGAGGTACAGAAAGCATGAGTTCCTCATTCCAAATGGGATTTAGGTTGCTCTTTACAACAGATGTTTGTACAGTCTGGATTAAATGAGAATTTAAAGTAATGCAAGACGTAAGTTTACAAAACATCAGTTCGTTAAACTATGATAAACTGGACAGTACTAATAACAAACGGCAATTACATCATCAACTAATGCACAAGCAACCAATAAATCTGGAATCGGGAGGGGGAGGGAGTCAGTACAGCTTCAACCTTCAATCTCGAAGAAACATGGTCTTCCTAAGAGGTTCTTTCTTAATTGTAGCCTACAGATAAAACGTGGATACGAAAACACAGATAACTCATTTTCTATGTTACTTCAGCTCTTCTAATTATCTTAAATTCTCAAGTACCCATGTCAAACGCTTGGCACTCCAACAATAGTATGTAATCCTCATCCAACACTTCAACAAGTCAAGTATCTTGATGAACATATTAGTAGGGGAAAACTACAGACATAAGCAGACAATAAAGAGAAGATCAAGCAATATTTGCTCGAAATAGCTTCAGCTTTAGAGCTAAGCAGAGACAGCCAGAACACAACTCATGTATGTTCATGAATGCTATGTCCCTGTACCACTGTCTATTTTAGGACAATGAGTCCCCGTCTAAGAATTGTGAAACTCAGCATGTCCGACTTGGATATCTAGCAATACCCCGCACGCATACCCCTGTATGAGTAACAAAGCTCATACACATATCACATATGCGAAGAAGAATATAGAATAACCAGACTGCATGCAACTGCTATCTGAAAATTATAATGAGGGTCTATCAAGTACCAAAAAGTTCAGTTAGAGTAACTCACCTGCTGCCCAAGATTCAGGACAACATAAGGATCACTTGATAACATGTCTCTGACAGCTAAAGTTGTTCCTTTTACTACTTTGACCTTCAACACTCCAATAAATTCAACCATTCCTTCCTGGTAAAAAAAAATGGATATTGTTAGACATAAGCCAGATCTTGTTTCAGAATAAACCTGACTACTACAATTCACCACAATTTTTGCCGATTGAATAACATGAGTTTGAGAAATAAAGATAAAACAACTGCATACAAACCAATCAGACTTATTGCTGAATTGGCAGTTTACAGAATTTATCTACATGCACTCAGGAATAATATCTGAACCAAGGTGGGTCAAACATTTTGTCCTTCTTGTTACAACTTGGAGGGCATGAGTAAATTAGCAGTATAAAACTTTGTTCGATTGGAATCGGGTATAGGTAGTTATATAAAGTTTAAGTGGGCCAACTTTAACGGAGTTGGGGTTTTGGGGGTGCAACCAACCTATTAACAATGGCTATGGGTGTTAATTTCAAAGAAAAAAGATCATTGGCCCCAATTGACGGCGAAGTTTAACGGAGTCAGGGTTTTGGCCTTTTGGGGGTGCAACAAACAGATTAACAAAGGTTATAGATCTTATTTGCAAATAAAAAAGATCTAGGGGTTATTCACAATAAGGTGAAAGCTACAGGGGGTTTTCATAAAAAATCCGAAAAAGCATAACGGGAAGAAAGGAAGAAACTTACAGAGCTGCCAGATCTTTTCGATGAATGTGAACTTCGGAAACTAGTCATTAGCTTCTTTGACAAACTTGGTTGCAGCGAGCTCTTTGCAGAAGGCATTGACACAATTCGCAAGCTTGGTTTCAGGAATTCTTGAAGCTCATACTTAGATCTACATTTGACAATTGACAAAGTATATTGAGGTAAAAGCAATATAGGCTATCGTTTCAACGTACTTTAGGTCCACGTAGGCTCAGTGTAATGGCAATCATATGAAAAGATCATTAAACCCTACCAGCCACTTCTTAGTGAACAACTAGCAGAGTGAGTTCAAGTAACAATGTCATGTATTCAAGAATCCTTTTTATACCTTGAGGACGAAGAGTAATATGGAGAGTGAAAGAGAGAGAGAGTATTAAAAGGGGGGGGGGGTATTTAAAATGCGATAAATGGAGCATGAGAATCAATAACTTGAAAGAATTTACAGAAGTCAAACCTAATAAATCGCATACGATCATCATGACTTGCATCAGATCCAGGCTTTGAGATTCCATCGGGAATAAAAGCCTCATATATAGCATTAGCCGCAGCATTTCCTCCAACCTCAACCATCGCATCAATGTCTTCATCAGACCACTCATCTAACGTCACAGATAAAACCTGGAGAAAATAATCATTAGATTCCACTTAAGACAGATATTGAGCTCAGATTGCAACAGTTACAAGGTAAAGAGGAATTGAGGCAAAGAGGTAGGAAGGTTATATTTACATCCAAGTTAACAGAAAGGTCACTAGATGGTAAGTGACAAACAACTCACTGTAGCTTGCTAGATACCCTTTTAGTTCGCCTTGCATATCAGCTTCACAAGCAACAATTCGATTCTATAAATTCCCTTAATGGGTTAGCCACAACTTGTGTAGCTTCGATGGGTCCTACATGTCAATCTAAATTTCATCTTCTATTCTTTTGTGTCAACCCAAAATAACATATATATAATTCTAATTCAAAACAGATGTAAAATATAGAATGAATTTCTTACTTTGGATTAAATAATGTTTTCGCTCTTTATTATAAGAAATTATGTGTAATATCTTTTACATCGAGCCTTGTCAATTATAATAACTTTCAATAAGTTCTAATTAGTTCTAAGAAGCTCCAACTTCCAATAAGTTTCAAAAATTCACATAAGTCAAATTCAATTGAATACGACACTGGCTCACACTACTATGCAATGTGGCTAATAAAAAAAAAGGCAAGTTATGAATGTATTTGGAAGACATATTGAAAGAAATTAAATAAACAAGTGGACATGAAGCATATGCTAGGAATCAACTTAGCTTAGTGATATAAATCCAAAAAGGATCCTACTTAGCTCTTCTTCGTGACTTCAAGTTCCCTAAGGGTTCTAGCCAGATTAATGGTTTCCCTCTTCGAGATTTAAGAAAGGTTTTAGGACGATTTGTGGAGATTCAAGGCCTCAAATAAACATTGCTACTTTAATACTAAACTTCACTCATTTAATGTAGTGGTCTTGATTTTATCTTCACTCTCTAAAAACAATAATGATCTTGAAAAAACGTCCAAACTAACCACGCACAGGCTTAAATTCGAAAATAATTACTGAATATTCATTTGAAATAAGAATACAAGAAGAAACCTAGCACAATGAGAAAAACTAATGCGACTAAGAAACATGCCTGACTACTAATTGCACTACATGTTTATTAGGACTCCTAAACAAGATGGAAAACGTGATACATTAGCATCAGCTAGACTCTTAATCCTAGTAACACAAATGTACACGCCAATTCAGACTCCTAAAACGTGTAGAGTAACTATGATATAAGACTTGGCTGAGCAAAACTTGGGTCGGACCGTATTGGTTTATGAGCTAAAAACAATGGGTTGCGTCATGCGTTGACTAAACTGCAATTTGCGGTTTGGGTTTGATTTACTATTTTTTTAACTTAAACCGCGTCGTAAACCATGATTATGTATTAGTTTATTTAATTAAGTTATACTCCCTCCATCCCATATTACTTGATACGGTTTGACCGGCATAGAGTTTTTAGGAGTGTTATTTGACTAGTTTATTTTATTGTGAGTAGTTAGTTGTTGGTATTATTTAAGTCCATAAAGTACAATGCAGGACAAATGTGGGCCATTCGCGTATTGCAAAAGTAAAATAAAAAGCTAAAGAGAGAGAATGCAATAGGACAAATGTGGACCCATCCCGTAATTAAAAAAAAATATTTTTAGTGTAGGACCATGCTATTTTTAGAAGTGTATCGAGTAATATGGGACAGACGAATATGGAAAGTGTATGGAGTATATCATAAATGTATTTGACGTAACAACAATTTCGCACCTTTGATGATGTAATATTTTTAGCAACTTCATAATTTTTTGTGTAACCTAGCTTCTATGTTACTCAGACACGGATTGAGTGTCTACTCGGATACGGGTGTCCAAGTGTCCGACTCGGCTATTTTGTAGAAAAAAGTCAACTTTTTGGTTTAAAATGAAGTATCCAAGTGAAGTGTCGTGTCCGACACGACACGACACGACACCCGATTTTTGAGGTAAATGAAGGTGTCGGAGTAACATACTAGCTTTTTTGTACCTCATTTACATGTTTTTAATAGCGTGCTCGTAATCGATAAACTAAAATAACAATTTCAAATTAGAAAATACGTTTTGAGATAAACTATAGGGAAAACCACAAACCGCACCACACCAAACCTTTTATGTGGCGCGGTTTGGGTTGGTTCTGCCCAATTAGTTCGAAAGAACTTCAAACCATTGTATGCGGGTTAGTTTAGGTTACGTTCCAACTCATGCTTAGCACTAAATGGGACTTCTAATTAGCTTAAACAAGTAATACTTTCCTGAAATATGAATGTACGAACCTTGTAAGCAAAGACTTATAATTAAAACACGACACTTGAGTTCCCCTTCAAACAAGATACTTAGAATTCCACTCCAAGTAGGACTCTATCCGGAAGTTTGAAAAACACTAAAATACTAAGGTGTGTAGAGTTCAAATGTAACTATAAATTCATGCTCCTCTGAGGGATAAGCTTATCGAGAAGTTTTTAATACAAACTACAAAACTAATAGAACGAAACAAAGAAAAGATGTTCCACAAAGCACGAGCTTCGCGCTCAGTCCCATCACACAATCTGAAAATGATGAGTTGAGAATCCGACGAAAAACGCAAATCCGCGCACCAACCCTGGGCTCCACACAAACCTTCATACAACGCGCCCTCGATTCTCCATGAAACGGGAATGAAGCGAACACCTTTCGGGCATCAGAAACCACATCGTGCCACATCAACCCGCCATCAATTCCACCTCTTTCGAGCATCATCAATAGTCAATTTGTTGGGGGTTGAGATAGTACATTCCCAAAAAAGAAGGACAAAGAGCAAGGGGTGAGGTGGAAAGCACAGGTAGGGAAGGAAGCTCTCGTGAAGAAGAGCGGACCCTTAAGGCACTACAGAGATGACGGTGATGAAGCTCTAGGATGCTCAACGGAGAACATGCTTCGGATGGAAGACAAACTCATTTCGGTAACACTAGACGCACCACAAGATGAAGGCAAAAGTAGGTAGCCTAACGCCCTTTTCCCCATCAAGTCGAACAAAGTTGAGGAAAAGGCTTTTAAACAGTCCATCAACCCATATGACTAGTGGTGCTCAGCATACTCAAGGGAGAAACTCAAGGGAGAAGCAGTCGGGACTGCCCGACATAACGAACAAAGAGGAGGGACATCCATAGTAATCTTAGTCGGGAGAATATCATGCACCGTACGCCACCACAACAAGATAGTCTATTTAGGAGGAAGCTTTTGTTTCAAAAAAAAAGTACGCCAAAAAGTACGAGGGTGACAAGTGTAACCTGGTTTTGTACATAAGACTTGGGACGCCAAATAATCTCATCATCATTGTGGCCATCCCAAACACAAAGAGGTTAAGCTTTATTCGTATTACTAAACAACCAAAACGAAAAAATTAAAAGGCAGCTTATGCAAGAGAAAGAACAAGAAACAATGAAAGAACAAGTAAAATATGATAGAATTAGTGCTAATCAAGGTGAAAAATCACCAATTATAGCTAGGAATGTTACTCTCCGAAAACTACAAACTACTAATTTCCTTCCACTACATTAGCATATTATTCCTCTCTCGATTATGCTCTTTAAAGTTTTTGCTAAAAAAATTCCTAACTTATTCCACAAGCTACCCATGACTAATTTATCCCTCCCGCAACGTCACATTATCAATCTCCCAAACTTCCACCTTGTCCTCGAGGTGGATAGTAGTCGAACACATGAATCTCGGCCTTCCCGGGTGTGCTATTTTGGAGCATTACTCCCCTTGGATGGGTGTGGAGTTGTGCTATCTTAGAGCATTACTGCCCTTGGGTGGGGTGGAGTTGTGTAGTGGTAAGAGAATGTGGGAGGTGTTGGAAGATAGTAATAAGGTTTGGGTTGAATTTATGGTGTTTGATATGGGATAGTAAGGTTTTAGGTTGGGAAAATTTCTAAAAAGAAATCGGTTTCACTTTACTTCATGGCGATGGAAAGATAAACTAGTTGATGGTTTGGCTTTAGGATTATGGAGTGATGAAGTGAGAAAAAATGGCATTTTTCGATGGGAAATTCCATATGGTAAAATCGCACTTTTGGCTTTTCTATGTGATACCACTAATTTTTGAGAATTCTACATAGTACCACTAATTTTTGAGAATTCTACATGGTACCACTGTACTTTCGTCTTATTTTTTTCGTAACATTCCATTAATTAAAATGTTAATTAGGGGTTAAGTGGGGTTAGGATTTTGTCTCGTATGTTATCATATGTGCATGGGTAAATTAGCTGGATTAAAGTTTTTAAGGGTCATTTTGACTAATTTGAGGTCAAAATTAACAAAAATCATCATTGTCAAGTTTGACCATAAATTTGACCCTTAAGGGGCCAAAGTCACCCCCAAGACCTTACATTTTTATCGCACGGAAACTAAAACACATAAAAGAGATGAACACTTGACCCTATTTGACTCCTAAATTAACATTTTACTTAAAGGAATGCTATGATATAGAATAAGATCAAATTACAATGGTACCATATGATGATGAACCAATGCCACGTTCATAAGATGAACGTGGCGGAGATGTGTATGTTGTGGTGGATGTGTGGCCACACAAGGAAGGACCGATTAAGAAATGAAGTGATTCGGGAAAAAGTTGGAGTTGCATCAATTGAAGAAAAGATGAGCGAGAATCGGTTAAGATGGTTTGGTCATGTGAAAAGGAGATCAGGTGATGCACCGGTGAGAAGAATTGAAGAGTGGAGGAGTAATCACATTGTAAGGGGTAGGGAAAGACCTAAAATGACTTGGATGAAGGTAATTGAAAGTGATATGAGGCTACTTAGGATTGAGGAGAGCATGGCGTTGGATAGAAGTGGGTGGAGGGGCAGTATCCATGTGGAGGAAGGGGTGCGAGTACTGCATTTATTTGTTTTTCTTAATTGTGTTGGTATTAAAACCTTTTGAAAACCTCTTTTATAACTTTTTGGTGGAAAGCTTGTTTTCAAAAACTTTTTTTAAAATTCTTACAACTTAAACCCTTTTAAAAACTTTTTATCACTCTTGTCGATGTCATCTCCATTGGCAACGGTTTCAGTTGACGATTCATGTTAGCCGATCCCAAATCACTTTGGGAATAAGGCTTAGTTGTTGTTGTTGTTGTGTACAATGGTACCATATAGAATTCTAAAATAATAGTGGTACCACATAGAAAAGCCAAAAATACAGTGGTACCATATGGAATATACCTTTTTCGATTGGCGAGCTCATAGGAAGATCAGGATAGAGGAAATTGGTGGAATTTGACAAAAAATTAGAGCTTTGAGAAATGGGAATTAAAAGTCGGGTGAACAGTCTATTATATGGTTCAAGAAGTAGTTTGAGTTGTAGAAGGGTAGAAAAATGTGGGTTTATCAATTGTCGGGGTTGAGGCTCTTACAGACATGTATAAAGGGTTTGCGGTTAGAATTACCATCTACACCCTTAGGTCTCCTTGATAGAGACTCGGGTGGTCCAAGGGAATCACATAGGTTAGGTTGGAATAGTTTTGGGTTTGGTGTGGTTTTGGGTTGGGCTGAGAGATAATTTGACGGTTGGGATAATCGGGATTGAAGGATTGGAAAAGACAACTAAAACTTACATCATTAAATGAAAAGTAAGTTGAGTGCAAAATTGGAAGCCCAATAAAATTTCTTGCATAACCTCAGCAAGCTTGATTTTAGCCTTCATATTTCCTCCTCCTTCAATTGCACGTGATACTAGCTGCACGTCTCCACTTGTGATGCCATTTTAAGCCTTTTCAAACTACCCTTATTAATATTGCTTCCCCCATACTTCTCCCTCTTTAGAAGTTTCTGCCAAGAGTTGTCTCCATCAATACCTAGCAAAACTCATACCACCACCAACATACGGCTGCTCGGATCTCCAAATCCACTAGATTCAGCGCTGCCTCACTCAAAGTTCACTCCGGTCACTTCTTTGAAGGACTACCTCTCACCTCTCACCTCCATATCCATAACCCCAACACCGCCTCAACTTAAAGATTCCCCACTTTTTTTTCTGAACCACTATGAGGCTAGATGGTTCTGGAAGCTTCCACCATTCTTTGTTTCTCTCCGGACTAGTGCAGAGGACTTCCCTCCTCCATTCCAGGATTTGTACTCCTCCCTCAAGAAAAGCAACAGGTTGTCACGTTCCCTTGACTGCTCCTCCAAGGATGAGACCGCAGTAGTAACCTTCGCAATAAGCTCCCTGCCCTACAAAGCCCGGAATGGAGTACACTAGAGAAGCATGGGTGGCCGTACTATAGCAAAATTCTGCCCAAAAGAACCATTGAGCCCAAGTGCGCAGCTTACCATTTATAATACACCTCTAAGTATGCTTCCAACCCTTTATTAACACTTCAGGTTGCCCATCGACAACTTGGTCTCATGAAGTTTATAGATTTTTTTCCAGAATAAGCTGAGGAAGACTTTGTCTCGGTCACTTAAAATTGAGGGCGGAAATCCATGTAGTCAGACCACATCTTTGACGAATTGGGCCACTGTTTTGGGCTGTAAACGGATGCTTGAGAGGAAGGAAATGGGCGTATTTGGTCAACCAATCCACCACCACAAACACCGTATCCCATCCAGTAGAGTTAGGCCATTCTTCTACAAAGTCCATAGTGATATCCTCCCACACTTGACTCGACACCGGTTATGGTTGTAGCAGGCCCATATGGACTCAAGGTCGAAGTCTTTGGTTGTTGGCAGATCATACAATACTGAAAATATAACTTCACATTACGACCCAACAGGGAAGAAAAACGCGGTAACAGTCGCATTTTCGCGAGAAAGGGTCGTAACGGGGGGTAATGTAATGAATCGTGGTTGTCGCCGCGTGAATTTTTCCATAAAATTCACATAAGCTTGATTTGAAGGTTGTTTTTGCATTCTAACTGTTTTATAAAGTATACTTATAGCATAATAAGGCCAAAACTATAATAATTACACTATACTTCATATATTTGATGATTAAAAATGTAAGTTTATTAATTAAATTGTATGTGTTTGAACCGAAACTCAAACTAAAACAAGTTTGGAGCATTTTAAGATTACTTATAGAAGGTCAACATAAGATTAATTAATAAGTCAATATTATAAGCCTATAGATTAAGAGATAAAGCATTTTATTTTATTTTTGATGAGGTCCCATAGCACACCACAAGTAGTAAGCAAGGAGGGGCAAAGGGCAGGTGAGGTGTGATTCACGAGACAGAGCATCCGCTACCTCGTTTGTTGGCCCTGGTTTATAACTTACATCGAAGGAGTAAACCACCAACTTGCCCACCCATTTTTGATATACAGGCTTAATTTCACGTTGTTCCCAGTTTTTCTGGGATCCCATAATGAGGTCCGAATTACCGAGACAGAGGCAGAGAAAGGAAATCTTCAATATTCGCCTTCCCCATGGTTCCCAACTTTCGACAACTCAAGTTGCAAGCGAAGGCACTGGTCGATCATGAAAACCACCTCGTGGCCTTTAACCATTCCTTTCAGTTTCATGGTCTGTCAAAGAAATTCCAGAATGGAGCTTCATCGGTGTTTAAGACCGAGTTTTGCGGCGCTTCGGCCATTGTACCCATAGTGTTGAGCTCATGGAAAAAAAAAATTCGGCCGTTACGCAACGTAACGGTCTTTATGTAACGGATTTTAAACTTGCCGTTACACAAAATGTCGTTACGTAACGCCGCGATGAAATTCATGTCCAACTCGCCGCGTTGTCTCTTACGTAACAGTGACTCGCCGTGTTAGAGCGTCTTTTTACCCATTACATCCGTTATCATATCAAAATTGGTCAAAAAAAAGAAACGAAAATTACCCATAGTAGCATAAAAACAATAGGGACACACTAACGGAAGGAGAAAACTTGCCATAGGCTTTCGAGTTGTATACATGGTGCAAAATAACGGCCGAGTCAACTCGGTTCGCCCGAGTTGACACGGATTTCAACTTTGGCGAACCGAGATTGACCGGTACAGAACGGTGATTAATAAAAGGGCGTTATTTTGCCCTATTCGCCCGTTCCGACCGGTACAAAGAAGTATCGCCCGCATTTTCCGTTGTAAGACGAGTTTTCTCCGATTTCAATAGCAGAGAATAAAGATAGAAAGAAGAAGAGAGGAAGACATGGCCATGCCGCCATGTTTAGAGCTTCTTTTTCATCGGGAAGGAGGAGTAGGAAGGGAAGTGGGAACTATATTAAATGAATACTGATAGGTGGGTGGGTGGGTGATGTTTTTTTTTAGGTGTGAATATTTTATCCTATTTTATTGTTATTCAGTAGTGGAGGGGATATGTCTAATTGGAAAGTGGGAAGTAGGCCCTCTTTTTCTTTTACTTCGCTGCACCCTCACATCTCTCATCCCTTTCTTTTATCTTTTTATTTGTAGTTCCGCTATCACATGACCTACTTCCTATTTTTCTTTTTTTTTCCACTATCAAGTACAATGTCTCACTATGTTGTAACACTCGGTACAGATGCCTCTCTAATCTAATAAAATCAGTAGTTTTAGTATCTACTTTTTTTCAATAATAATAATGATAATAATAATTTTAAATAAGTTATTTAAGAAACATAGAAAGACACTAAAAAAATTCTGAAAACTGCGACAAGGACCGCGACAAACGTATCCGTTCCGTTACCCCGAAACCAGAACCGTTTCCGTTTCCGAAATCGTTCCCGTATTTTCGAACCATGGTTGTATAACATAAAATATTCAATTGTTGCAACTAAAAAAAACGGAGGAAATATATGATTTAGTATCAATTTATATATATAACAGGATATGAATCTCATGTTTAAAGTAATTTTTTATTCACAATATGTGTTACCTATCCATATGATTGCTTTGGTCAAATGAAGTTATAAGAATACTTATAAAACTTCAAAAATGTCATTTTTAGGTTAAAATTCTAACTGTTGCGTCAACCGCGATCTGTCTCTATTCGACTGTTACAAGCCGTTCCCGCATCATCCAACCGTTGCCGCAAACGCTACTGCATCCGAATTTTCTTCCTTGGTTGAGCTCCTCTAGCATCATCTTCAGCGTTCATCATCATCATCAGCATGTCAAACCCCTGGTTGGTAGTCCACCTTTCATCACATTGGGAACATAGACCTTTCTCTCTCTCTTAGCCTGAGCCAATTTGAGATAACCACGGGTTCCTTTCATCACCATTGCCGCCTCCATCCTTTCGTCACCACTGTCGCCTCCATCTTGTCTTCATGGTAAGTCCAACTTCTTCATCCCTTCTTCATCCGCCAACTGAAGTATCCACCTCTGTGAAACAGTCTTTTTACTGAGATAGAGCGGAATTTGTTTAGACCAGACTCGGCTAACAGAATCCCGTACTCCATCTCAGAATTTTAAGGGTGCGTAATCACCGATTCCACTAGATTTTCTTCCGAAAATTTTCCAGAATTTCGGTTTGCCCATATCTCAACCTTAAACCTCTCCAAGTCTTCCCAAGTGCTTGTTGCCACTTCCTGAGTGGCGGCAACACCACCATCTCTTCCTCCCAGATGTCCATACGTTGAGCGTTGATACCAAATGCTAGGAATCACATGAACTTCCACACGGTTACGAAGCAAAAATGAATTGTAAAAGCAAAACATAAAGGATATTTGTATTGATGATCAGTGTGACCAACAATACACTCTGTAAATAAGAAAAGCTCCCCCACTAAAGAGGAAAAATGAAGAGAATAAAATATGACACAATGAGTAGCATGCTCAACCCTTATTACACTATTCTATAGTGGAGACTCTAACAAACTTCCTTTCCATTATTGAACATTCCATAACTAACTAACCAAGTTGAAACTTTATTGACCTCGAGCAAGGTGAGTTGTATGAGCATAAGTGAAGAGTAGCGGAGGTTTGATCCCTTGCACGAGCATGGCTCAGCATCACCTACTCCCTCCATTCTTTTGAATGGGACATTTCCTTATGCATTTGGACCAAGGAAAAGGGAGAAAAGGAAAGTAAAAGTAAGGAAAAAGTATAAAAAAAAAAATAAGTAAGGTGCTTGATTTTAAGTTTGTTAGTAGGGTTCTTTAAATTTTTGGATTAGTCGATTTTTAAGAATTAAGAAAGTTATTAAAGGTTTAATTAGCCTTAATAGCCATTCTAACAATGCGGGTTAGTAAATTATTAGTTTTTTATTGTTTTGATTAGTTACGATGTTCATACGTATAATTTATGGCGCAACAAAACGTTTTTGATGATTCCGAGCACGTTACATAAACTTTTAATGATTCTTCTTTAATTGGTTTCTAACATCATGACATTTCACCCGATAAATTTTGGTGAGATCTCCTTGATTATGAAGCTGTAGCAACAACAAACTTAGGACGTGCTTTCAGTCATTGTTTTTTCGGTGTTAGTTTGTATTCATTTGTATATTGGAGTTAAGTTTAAGAGGTTGATTCACATTAATTATTGGAGTGCTGGAAACGAATCAATCAGGTAAGTGAATCCATCATCAAGTGTTTGGTAACAAGAGTGGGGTAACCATTACCATTTCCTTAGGGTAACTATTTCCATCCTTTTGTTAGCCTTCTTTGTCCAATTGTAATAAAACATGTTTACCTCCTCAATCAAAAAGCTCCCCACTTCTCCTTCTCCTCACTCTATCAAGTCTTCTAGTGTCCAGCTCATTATTGATTAATTTCAATCAAACATTGACTTTGAGGAGTTGCTTTGCAAGTTTTTTTATCATTTTCGTTTTCATTTTTTGGGTGCTCTGAGAAAATTGGTTACAAATTATCTTTGAATTCTTTTTATTTTTAATACCAAAAGCTCTCTATAATGGACTTAATAAGCTTTGTAAATTAGTACGATTGTCTCACTCTTCAAACTCCTAGGTCAAATGCTCGTCCAACCACCCAGAATTACAAATTTTATATTACCCCCTCTGTTCTCATTTGATGTTCCCATTTTCCTTTTTGGGATGTTACTAAAAGTTCTTCCCACTTTAAATCTTTTCTATTTTAGGAATAATTATTTCCCTATCTTACGCTTCAACAACCAAATATTTACTACATTTTTTTACTTTTTGTCTTACACATGAACCACTCAATCACCCAATTTTTTCCCTCTCTTTCTTTTTCAAAAGCAAAAAGGTAGCGAAATACACTTTATACAGTATAAATTCTCATCCACCTCAATTTGCAGTGGTTTTCCCCCCGATTCCAAATGGGAACGGAGGGAGTACAAGATTAAAGTCATCCATGAAATTTTTGGTGATGAATCTATAATAGGTTATGGAGGTATCTTTAGTAGTTTTCTTTTGTACCTATGTATAATTTTTTGTTCATTATAAAATTATTTAATTATTGAATGTAGCTCATACTTGATGACCTTATGTAACTATTATAGTTCCAGGCTTCCAGCACTAAAACTACCAATATATCTATTTGAATTAACTAGATTTCACACCCAATTGAAAGATCTTGGGTTTATCCATTCAAACTTTAGATTAAAGAAAAATCCTTAGTTTAGGCTCCTATAAAATCTACAAGTTGTGGCCAAAAGTAGACGTTCAAAGGATTGGGCACAGTAAACCTGAGCAATCCAGGTCATGCACCATAGCGAATTGGTGTATCGGTGAACAGCTGCTGGTACGTGTAAATAAAAAAATACCTTGGGAGTAGGGATGTACGACATATATTGAGAATTGAGATGAATCTAACAAGATATCACACTTCATTGTATCTTTTCCAATGTATCAAAGTAATATGTGAATATGCCAAAATATAAAGGGTGTAAATTGATAAGAAACAGAGGAAGTATTAGGTAAGTTTTCCTAGTGGGGTACAGAAACATTACCAAACGATTAGAGTAACGGACTTAATGATATGCAAAAGATTAGAATGCAACTTAATAGCTAAATAAGCACGAATATGAAACAGGGCAATTAGTTTCCAGCTAACCCACCCCCCCCCCCCCCCCAAATTCCTCAAAGTCCGTAGCTCTAATACATGTGAAGATCAGAATATGCTTTTGAAATTAATGTATGATATGAACTATAAAGCATGGTATGCAGTGAAGGTACCTTTGAGATATGAGTTCCAAGGCTTCTGTGCACACCACAACATTTTAAGCATATAAAAACTCCAATATTTGCTGATCTGAAAAACAGAAAAATCAATCCTTAATAAGATCAGCTTGCTGAAAGAGATGAGTATCTGTCATAACTCATTAACTTTGTTTCCTACACGTGTAAACATACAAAAGTGCCTACTCAGGCTTAACATTAGAGCATACAAAGTTACAAACTCAAGGCGAACATGATCTTACACATGATATATAATGCTCTTATACTTCAGCTACACTACAAATGTATTTATTTCTCAATAATAGCCAAACACATGCTATGTTCCGATTAAAAGTAAGGGTAACTATGATAACAAAATTACAATGCCACGCTCCATCAATGTGCTTTCAACATTCTCCACACCCTTCTTCCCCAACCTTCCCCTGGAACTGGAAACAAAAAAAACCTATTACCATTTCAATTATCCTCTGCCATAGGCAATGTTGTACAAAATATGGACAAAAAAGGCATGATGAAGAGATTCTATTCGAGAAAGAAGGGGAAAACGTTGTTCCACAGATCATTAGATAGACAAGACCCATAAGGTGCCATAACACAGTAGGCAGTGATTAGATGTTCTCACAGAAAAATTGTCAGCTAGCATCACCACTGTGTCTATCAAGTCACCATCAAAGATCTGTCTTGGCACAGTCGGTGAAATTATTTTGTTACCACGAGATAAAAATAAGCAGAATCATTAGTTATAGTCATTCAAAGCGCAAAAGAACTCGTAAGAAGACTTGTAGCCCTATTATTATTCCACGCTTGGATAGTTGGATGAGATTTATATAAACATCCTCAATGAAAGATGAGATCTCTAACAACAATCAGTGTCCACTTCTTTCTAGGACAACACAAAGCAAGCATCCTGCTCCTTTTCCCACTTAAGCATATACTTTGTCTCCCCACAAGGTCTAAAACATGGTGCTAAAACAAGGCCATACCTTATTGTATTGGCCGCATTATAAAGGTTTTTTGTAAAAAAAGAACCAATACTACCCGAATAGTAAAGGTGTAAAACAAAAACCGCTAGGTTGTTTTAAGCGATATCCCGTAGTCTCGGCCGATACATGGTTGTACGACAACCACATCATCTTCGTTCTAGCGACACTGTGACCGTTATCGCGACCACGACCAAAATTACATCTTCCAACAATGTTTTGAAACCTCCAAATATTTCCAAGGATAATCAGGTAACACTTCATCTTTTACATGAAACACTATACACATTAATCTTGTTAATGACCTACACAGTTTCCTATCTCTTGATCCTAAAAGTCGCCAAATTTGTATACATTCCAAACCATCAATAATTACTAAACAAACCTGAAATACCCTGCTAAACATAAATGACCCCAAATTGCCACCAATCTCTATCGCCAACACAAAAGGGCTTTATCTTAAAACCATGATGCAAAGGCCATATTTAAAAAATGAAACAGGCTAGGAACTAAAAAAAGTACAAGGAAAAGATGGGGGTTCCCCCAAAAATTAGCAAACAAATCAGTCAACTCAAGTTAGATAATAAAAACACGTCCAACATCGACTAAGCATCCACCAAATTAATATCAAACAAATAACAGAGTCAAAGCCTCTCACTTAGAAAAGTTCTAGATCTTCTTTCTCCCAACAAAAACTTATCAAATTAAACAGACTAGATTATATCTAGTCCAAAGCTCCAGGTCCATCAAATTGATCCATTGATTAAAATTCTCCAAGTGCCTTCTTCTTCCTGGATCATACGGCTTTGGTACCACTTTCCTGAGTTAGTTCAAAGAAATTTACAATACTATTGGATAGAAGAACTTTGCAAAAGCCAAGCCTGAAAAAGATTTCACTGAGTTGGTGGATTGCATGAAAGCTATAAACCTTAGTCACCTCTGCTCATGGTAATTTCTCATGCCCATGACCTTACACAACTAATAGCAAACCCGTACTTATGAAACCATGGATTCCTTGTCTAGCTTCAATGGGGATAATAAGATATGAGTCATACCATTTTGGGAGCAATCCCTAAATTAACTTATGAGTTGTTGGACCTATCCGTCATTTAGTAGGTTCTATAAGAACTCATGCACATGAACTATATCAAGAATGGAGTGCTACTTATGACTCATTTAGTGGGATCATAAGAACTTAAAAAGTCCCACACATATGAATCATCTCAAGAAAGGAGAGCTTCTTTTGGTACAATGCTCAACTCTGATCTAGAGGTAGTCCTAGTAAGAGCAAAAGGTGAAATATGTACACAAATGTCTATATGAGCAAGTGGTGAAAACACCCCTTAAGTTTACTCGAACGTGAGTTTAGGCCATTTGAGTGGATTTATTCATGCATTAATTCTTTCCTAAAGCACTAGTGAGTTATTTTGCCTAGGTTTTTACCTTTTCACTTGAAATGAGTTTTGCTTGTTTTAGGATTATTGTTGCCATTTAATTAAAGTAACTCTGTCTATGAGTGTCTCTTGCGGTAGGTCGGGATGGCAATGGGTCCAAGACCCGACCCAGACCCACTTCCGCGTCCAACTTTTATAGACCCAATGGGTTTGGGTCGGGTCTGGGTCTAGAGGTTATCAGGTGGGTGTGGGCCCTACTGACCCATTTACATAAAAAAATTCAAAAAACAAATTAAGTTGTAAATTACAACTTTATGAGTAATTGTGACTCCATTTTAATACATGTAATGATGTAAATTAAAACATTTTTAAGATTTTATGAGCTATATTATGTTAATTGTTTCGGTACAAAACTTAACCATGGTCATACAAACCTATAAAATAGGCGAAATAAATTTATTAGATTAAAAAATACAATTAAACATGGAATCAAAAGGACCGACTAAGGACCCTAGACCCATCGTCTGGTCAGGTCTGCAAGAAAGTAATGGGTCGGGGTCAGGTCCCCTACCCATTGCCATCCCTAGCGGTAGGTTTGGGGTGGCCAGTGTAAAATATAGTCCTACATCATGACATGAATCGACAAATGAAAAACGAGGGGGCGTCCCCTACTCATCGACGCACTGCACTTCATAGACTCGGGTGTAGTGATAAGTATGCAAGGGTTGCTAGGTCGTCGCCCAGAAGCGGCGCGCCACCATACCGACGCCCGGGGTGGTGTCAAATATGCGAGGGTTCTCGCATAAAAAAGCTAGTCCAATGGCAGTGGACCAGTGGTAAGGGTAGTAGGATGCATTTTGAACATGGAACATTGGCTCTATGACGGGAAGATCGGTAGAGGTGGTAGATGTTATGAGGAGGCGAAAGATTCAAATAATGTGCCTTCAAGAGACTAAGTGGGTTGGTGGAAAAGCAAGAGGAATAGCTCCATAGGATTATAAGCTTTGGTACTCCGGAAAGGATAAGAGTAGGAACGAAGTAGGCATCATTATTGATAAGGAATATATTGATGATGTGGTGGAAGTTTTGAGGAAGAGAGACCGCATTATGAGTATCAAGCTAGTATTAGGAATTGAGGCGGTGACTATCATAAGCGCATATGCCCCGCAAGTAGGATTTGAGGCATCTATTAAACAACAATTTTGGGAGGATTTAGAGGAGGTTGTGCAACGAGTGCCTATCATTGAAAATTTGATCATTGGCGGGGATCTTAACGGACATGTGGGCACTAGTCGAGTTGGCTTTGAGAGCATTCATGGAGGTTTTGGTTATGGGGAGAGAAACGAAGCTAGAAGTGGTATCTTGGATTTCACACTAGCATATGGTTTTAGTATTATAAACACTTGGTTTGAGAAATGAGAATCTCACCTTGTAACGTATAGGAGGGGGAGCAACGTGAGTCAGATTAACCTCTTTTTAGTAAGGAATGTTTGGCGAAAGAGTTATACAAACTGCAAGGTGATACCAGGCCACCCAACATAGACTAATTGTGTTGGATTTTCGGGGTAGGGAATCTTTAAGAAAGCGAAGAACAAACGTGGAGCCGGTAATCAAGTGTGGAAGCTTCAAAGGAGCACAAAGAGAACTTCTTGGCTAAGATGGCTAGTAAAGATATTTAGTCTTGTAAAACGGAAATGGATATAGATTTGACATTGACAAAGATAGAGCATAGTATAAAGGAAGTGGCGAAAGAGGTCCTTGGAGAATCTAAAGGAACTGTACCATCCAGTAACGACACGACTTAGTGGAACGAGGAGGTGAGACAAGCGATAATAAACAAACGAGAAGGTTATAAACTATTGGGAAAAGATAGAAGCATTGTGAATTATGAGAAGTAAAAAGAGGCTAGAAGAGAAGCCAAGAAGGCAGTACGGGAAGCTAAAGCAAAGGTAAACCAAGAGCTTTACGCTAGATTGGATATGGAAAAAGACATTTATCGAATCGCGCGTATGAGGGACAGGAAGACAAGAGACATAAGAAAGGTAAAATGCGTAAAGGGTGTCGACGAAAGAGTTCTTGTGGAGGCTGAGGAGATAAAGGATTGATGGAGGTCGTACTTCGATACCTTGTTGAACGATGATCAGGCACAAGACATTAGGGATGTACATATCCCGCCAAGTATGTTAAATCGATATGAGGAGGATTCAAAAGGGAGAAGTCATAGCAGCATTAAAAAAGATGGGATTTAAGAAAGCTAGGGGGCCAGACGGCATACCTATCGAAGTTTGGAGGTGTGTAGGGGGTTGAGGAATCGAATGGGTGACAACATTCTTCAACATGATTTTTGATTCATTTGTATAAGAACAAAGGTGATGTACAAGATTGTACCAACTACCGAGGAATCAAACTAATGAGTCATACGATGAAACTCTGGGAACGGGTGATCGAGCAAAGACTAGGAAACATGTAAAGATATCGGAGAACCAGTTTGGATTTATGCCATGAAGATCGACTATAGAGGCCATTCACCTAATGACACAGACAATGAAACATTACCGTGATAGGAAGAAGGATCTACATATGGTTTTCCTTTATTTGGAGAAGGCATATGATGGAGTACCAAGAGAAATACTTTGGTAGGCGTTGGCAAAGAAAGGGTTTGACAAAAGTATATAGATATCATCAATGACATGTATGAGGGGGCCATTGAGAGTGGGCGGACTACCGTGAGGAGGACAAAAGAGTTCCCTATTACGATCGGAGTGCTTTCTCTCTCTTTGCTCTAGTCATGGACGAACTAACGAGGTCAATTCAAGATGATATACCGTGGTGTATGATGTTTGCGGATGATAGTGTGTTGATTGATGAGACAAAGGAAGGTGTTGAGAGTAAGTTAGAATTGTGGAGACATACATTGGAAGCCCGCGGTTTTATATTGAGCAGAAGCAAGACGGTGTAACTGGAATGCAAGTTCGGTGGGGTTACAAGCAGCGAGGCAAGGACGATCACTTTGGATAGCAAAGTGGTTCAAGGATCGAACGTCTTCCGTTACCTTGGATCTATTCTCCAAAAGGATGGAGAACTTGATAGAGACGTGGCTCATAAAATTAATGCAGGTTGGTTAAAGTGGAAAAGCGCCACCGAGTTTCTTTGTGATTCCGGCATCCCACAAATATTGAAGGGAAAGTTCTACCGCACGGCAATTAGGTCTGCTTTGTTGTATGGCACCGAATGCTGGGCGATGAAACGATGCCACATTCATAAAAGGCGGAGATGTGTATGTTGCGGTGGATGTGTAGCCACACAAGGAAGGACTGATGAAGTGATTCAGGAAAAAAGTTGCAGTTGCATCTATTGAAAAAAAGATGAGAGAAAATCGCCTAAGATGGTTCGGTCACGTGAAAAGGAGACCAAGTGATGCGCCGGTGAGAAGAAATGAAGAGTGGATTTGTACTCAAATTGTAAGGGGCAGGGGAAGACCTACTATGACTTGGAGGAAGGGACTGAAAGTGATATGGGGTTATTTGGGATCGAGGAGAGCATGGCGCTGGATAGAAGTGGGTGGTGGGGAAGTATCCACGTGGAGGAAGGGGTGTGATTAATTCATTTATTTGTTTTTCTCAATTTTTGTTGAAACCTCTTTTGAAACTTTTTTTGGTGTAAACCTTTTTAGCACACTTGTGGATGTTATCTCATTTGGCAACGGTTTCAGATGACGTTTCATGTTAACCAACCCCAAATCTTTTTGGGATTAATGCTTAGTTGTTGTTGTTGTTATTTGTTGCCATTTAATTAAAGTAATTTAATTAATGTGGAGTGAATTAGGTTGATGTAATTAGTCAAAGGTCAAGGTGTTGCCAAAGTCTTTTATTGTTGTTGGATAAATTCAACAAGTCAAAGTCATGGGTGTATTAATTGCTCAAAATGGCGTGCAACAACGTCAAGGAAAAGAGGAGACTTGGCGTGCAAAGAAAGTCAAAGCATGGTCAAAGCGTGTGGATGAAGAAATCTCTATGTCAAAGTTTGTTCGAAAAATCAACGAAAGTTTTTACAAGAATATCGAAGAAAGATTTTGTTGAGTCTACATGGAGTAGGAAGTTTGACTATATCCTATATTTTCTCCGTACATTCTAGGGATTGATGTAGATGTTTTTGGAGAGATTATTTTATTGTTACTGACCATTATTAAGTTTTCTGAAAACTAGATTTTCGGTCTTATTAACCTAATTCTATTAGGGTTTTGTTTACTAATCCTAGTGAGATAAGTTAGCGACTTGTCCTACTATCCTAGGGATATAACTACTATCTAAAGGTTGTCATAATGATCAATATTAAAATACAAGAGAGTATGTATTATAGAGTGTAAACTTTGAGTTTTTAAAATTCAAATGAGTTTTAATTACAACCTTTAATTAATGTTCGTAATTAGTTAGAGTTAAACTACTTAGTTCTAGGAGTGGTCCGACTGACTTTAAGATTTTAATTTGTGAGTTCACGAATGTCCACACAAATTAAAACATCCGGTTATTTTGTTACATTTGGACATAGTTAATTCCAGGTTCCTTTGCATAATTTTCTGGTACCTTAAATTTCAGTTATGGTTTTTAACCCCCATAACTTCATCTAAAGGTGAAATTAAGCCCTGGATTTCAAAATAAAAAATTTATACAACATAAATACTATGGTAAAGTTTATTATATGTATATTTATTTTCAAACAATTACTTTAAACAAAAAGAGATCATGGCCTTGTTCGTTGAATGATAGAAAATGGCATCAAGTAAATGTGAAAGCATCTAGACCAAGGCGTACCAAGGTATCTAAACACTCAAATGCAAATATGCAATACATTTTCAAAGGCAATTACAAAAAAAGGAAAAGCCCAGACTCAGAGTGATCTTCAAACTAGATACAGAGATCTAGCAGAGGGGTCAAAAATTATTGTGAAAAGAGAAAACAACACAACCAACCATTGGAAACAGAGAATAAAGAGCTAAATGTTTAATCTTCCATTGAATAAAGAAGTGATTTCGTATGTACGTAGATTGAGAGCAAAGTAAGGTACCCAAAACCAAGACATGGGTTCGGGCATACGTTTGAGGAAACGTTTGAGAAGAAAGAACAACAAAGTTGAGAAGACGATGATATGGAAAAGGAACGTGATTTACAAAGTTTGTATTTTTGATGTAATTTAGATTTTTTTTCCAAAATTCTTAAAAGATATGCTCCATCACTTATTGTTTTTTATTTATATATAAAAAGATTCGTATCGGAGAAATTGTACTTACATTTTTGGGACTTAATTTAACTTTTAAGTGAAGTGGGGGGTTTAAAAACCACAATAGAAAGTTAAGGGGACTAGTCTCACGTTTGGGCAAACTTAAGAGGTGAGTTCACCACTTTCGCGGATCTCTATATTGAAAGTTCTGTAAAAAGGTTGGGCATAATTGTCGAAGTGAAACAGGATGCTGCACCCATATCGCGAGACAAGAGGAGGATAAAGAAGCATGAGGGGCCGGGTTTAAACTTTACTGAAATGTTACCAAAAACATTCGACGTTATCTATACCAGCCTTTTTCTGCCTATATCATCCATATCATATCGACTAATATGTAATAATTCTTTATGACCCAAAAAATATTGGTTTTGCTACTTGAAAGTTTGATAGGAATAGGCCAAGACACCACATGATATTTAAAATCAATAAAGCGGCCAAAAGAAGGGGAGAAACAATTATCTGCTACTCATTCCATTCATCCGATAAATGTAGAGCATGAAGATTAAGACCAATAAATCGTTACAAGAAGAGGAGGTATATACTATATAGCCATCATGTAATAGGGATATTGCCACTATTTACCACCATTTCCGGTGAACCAATAAACTTGCAACAGCACAAGATAAGGACCAAACAAATCCTAGTGCCAAAGCCATATGTATATATGTATGTATATAGAGATAGAGATAAATGAGTTAATGTGAGAAGGCTTCTTTGTGTGAAAAGCGAGAAAAGGTATAACTCTCATGAACAAGTGATATAACTAAAACGAAAAAAGTAATAAAAAATATACTTCCTCTGTTTCTTAATATTTTCTTAATACTTGCAACATTAGCATAGTAACTACCAATCTTATACTCCCTCCGTAACAGTTTAATAGCAACAATAGCTTTGCACGCATTTTAGAGAAACGATTTAAGGGCGTAAGCGAGCAAACTAATCAAAATATATTTTTAATACAAGCAAGAATGGGATTATAAGTTACTAATGTTAAAATTATTGTGATTTATATGTTCGTTTACACCTTTAAATAGCTCCCTTAAAATGCATGCAAAAGCAATTGTTACATTAAGCTGTTACGGAGGGAGTATTATATTATTTCTCAAGTGTATAAGAAAAGATATAGCCAAGTGGGTCTTATTTGATTCGTCTTGATGCATACTAACATAATATCAACTTTTTATAATTTTTACTTATCAATAATTAGAGATATTAAGGTTTAAAGTATTGCATTAGATAGTGTGCAAACAAAAAACGTTGCGAGTATTATGAAACGGATGAAGTATTTTATAAAAAGAGAAAAAACAATTGACTTGAATTTTTTTGGGTATAGATGTAAGCGAGAAGTGCTATAACTCTAAAGGATCTTCTCTAAGAATAAGAAGGTAAGTTAAGAAGTGTTATAACTCTAAGTTCTTCTCATTTCTCACCACAAGGGCCTTATCACTTGATCTTGATTCTGTATATATCTACGGAGTCAAGATCCACTAAAAACCACAAATTAGGTGAAAAACGTGAAAACTTAAAAAGAGACATGAGGTTTACACGACTACATATTACAATTAAAGGTGCACACTTGCTTTTAACATCTAAGTTGTCAGTATCACAAGAATGTCATTAATGAAATACGCTTACCTTTTTATACCTACTTTACACTGTTTTCACGGTGAAAACAATTTTCACTAGATCTTATTCATATATATATATAGAGAGAGAGAGAATTATGATCAAATAAAAAGATGTTTAAAATGAGAAGAGTGAGAAGGATTTTTTGTGCATATTTATAGAACTAAATGTGCATATAATTTAAACTAAATGTGCAACATTTTTATCATGTGCATTTACAAAAAATTGTGCTTTTCATCTTTTTAGAGCATAAACTTACGGCTCGAAAAGTGAAATATGCATATTCCGTTAAAAAATACACATCTAGTATACAAAATATGCATATCAATCCTTCTCACCCTTCACATCTTAAGGTCATTCTCATTAGACCTCAACTCTATATATACATATACACACATACACATAGAATTGCATAGATATTCTATAGATATGCACCGAAAAATCCCTTCTGGAACAAACTAAAAAGGCGACTAAGGGTCTGAGTAAACAAAGTGGCTACTAGTATACTACAAAAACAAGAAAAAGAAAATAAAAAATTTCCAATGGCAAGCATCGATGAAAGTAACACTAAAATGTGCATAGAGTTAACGAAGAAGTGGCTAGAAGAGGCCAAAGAAATGACAATCAACATGGGAACTTACGCCCATTTAGGATCTGGTGCACCACAATCAGCACAAGTGCGGTTATCCTTTTGAAGCAATAGATCCTTAAGTCTTCTTTTGCCTGAAAATGAAAGAAGTATACATCAAACATGCTTCTCTAGCTTTCTTTCGGTTAAATAGCATGCAATGTCTACTAGAACGAATACCATATTGTTTGATTGGTAGAATTCGGAGATGCCTAAATATGCATATTGCTATTTAATACCCAAAGTCCAAAGTAAGACCTAGTGGAGATTACAGTTTGGGGATTTATGACAAGGAGTTTTCAAGAAAAAAATATCTTAAGTACCTGATGTAGGTCTACCAAGCTCCGAATGGCTATTCATTGCTTCACTACACACTAACTCATCCAAAGGAAACTTATCTTTTTGATGGAGAACCTGACATATGATCCAATAAACAAAAAGAGTGAGAGACCGTCACAATTTAACTACCGAGTCCTAGTAGTGAAGAAATTTTCAACGCGCGGAAACGATGGATAGTCCAAAAAGAAAATTCTTCTAAATGCAATTATGGTATCATTACAAATGTCAACATGCTTCCCTAAAAGAACTAATATTACATTATCATGTTACTCTCACGATGAAGCTAAAAAGCCTTAGAAAGTATTAAGTAGTATTCTATAATATATGCTAGCCCAACTCCATCTCCACACCAATAACTGGTGATATTGAACTTTGTTAATACTCCCTCCGTTAGATGATATTCTACTCACTTTTTGTTTAACTGTTTTCTAAAGTTTTACCCATTTTTACCTTTTCACACTACTTTACCAACTTCTTGGGCCCACTCTCCAAAAGCCACATTATCTCTCTTATTTAAATAAACAAAAGGGACTCAATTTCACACCATGTCTCCTCTTTGCATTGGTTTTTGTAGTAATAGTAATTGAGTAGAACATTAACGGAGGTAGTATATATAAATAATTCTGATATTGAACTTAAAACTTTAGTATCTCGGCCCTCCTTGCTAACAAAATTCTGGCAGGCAGCGCACAATGGATATCATTGTTTAAATAAACATATATGTACCCTAGCCACTAAGATGTGGTTGAGATCACCTTTTTGTAAAAGAATCCAACAAACTATGAAACTAATAAAGCGGACACTATTGTAGCTCATTTAACCTAAATCAAGAACTGGTTTCGATGGGCATGAAGACACATAATACAAAATTACACACGTCAGCTACTAATTATGGCAATTTCTTCAAGTAAGAAGAATATGATATAATTAAGTTAATGCATCACAACTTCAAGTACAAACTTGTTAATAACGCAGAACCTTTACTCCAGAAAAATGCAAAACTAGACTCGACCTCTATCAGTATAATATGATCCTCCTTCTACTAACACTTAATCAAGTAGATGTGCCACGCTCGTTATTTTTTTCCTACTAAAACTTAATCAAATAGATGTGCCACGCTCGTTAATATCTTACCTAGCCTTGAGCATGGCTAATTTGACTAAATAAACCAAGCATATAAAACTTACAATACTCTCAAAAACAACCTTTGGCAACTTTGAGCACAACAAGTCATATTTGCACCCACGAAAATAATAGCAAACCATACATCTAAGTCCAATATATCAACTAAAAAAGGTTGCCAAAGGTTGATCAAAGGTGTTTTTTAAGAAGTGTCCTTTGAATGGTATCCAATATACAACTAGAAGGGATTTTTGTAAGGTTGCCAAAGGTTGATAAAGGGATTTTTGTTGGACTAAAATAACTAGAATACAAAGGTTGCACAACCTTTGGCAACTTTGAGCAAGCACCAGAAGATTATATAATGAAAACCATACATCCTTTTTCTATCTACGTACTTATTCTCTACAAAAAAAGATTATATAATGAAAAAAACCAGAAGATTTATAACAAACTAAAATACCATCAATAAATATAGAAAAACATGAAGAATTAACACCCAGATCTAAGTCATACACTCTACCCATATAATCAACAAATTATGCAAGCTATAAAACCCATTAGATCTAACCAATATTTCCCACAACTCCAAACTTGCAAAACACAACGTGAGATTACATTATCAAAACAACTCCATGTAAATAAGAGTAATTACCTTCCCATAATTAAACTCGAAATAACAACATGAATGGGTGTTTGTGCTTAGAATTTTATCCAATCAATGATGTGTGATGGATGAAATCTATCATGCGTTAGGGATGAGGCTCATAATACTAGAGGTGAAATTATATGCGAGAAATCAAACGACTAAGAACAAAATACAAGTTATAAGGTGTGATGGGAGTTTCACTTGTGTTGATGGTTAATCTTAAATATTGAAATTTGGGTGGCTCGATCCACGTAGCTTTCATGGGACAAAGAGCAAAATGATGATGATGAAGGGCATATAATGATTATGGGGCTTGATCAAAGGCATCTTGTATAACCAATCCCAAGAAGAAAAGAAGATAAAAAAATGGAGGGAAATAAAACAAAGCCTCCGCAATTTAAAGTATAAGGGTTTTAAATGGTACGTAATAGGCTCCAATAGAAAGGAGTCCTACTAACATATAAATAAGGTTTATAAACTAATCAGAACTTATAAAATACTAACAGAAATACAAAACTCTATCAACATTTAATATTGATTCTTATAAATAATTTTAGTAGCAAGATAGCACTCTCATATATATATAAATTTTCCAACATGTTATCAACATAAAACTATTATGAATTATATATTCCGAAATAACTATATTAAGGTCTCTTTAAACTTCAAAACTATATTACTACCTCCGTTCCATATGTATTGCAACATATGGAGTTTTACGCCTCTCAACTCACTACTTTAAACGCTAATATCTCTATTTTTATTTAAGTAAAAATTATAAAAAGTTGATATTAATTAAGCAAATATCGAGACGAATCTAACAAGATCCCACATGGCTATATTTATCGTTGTGTATAAATCATAGAAGAAGGCCAAAGGGTTGTGTATGAATAGTCAAAGGTTGTAGTACATATGGAACGGAGGTAGTATAAATCAATAATCATAGAATGTTAAGGGTATTATAATATATCCTTCTTGAGAAGTGTCCTTTGAATGGTAACAACAACAACTAAGCCTTATTCTCAAAGTGATTTGAGGTCGGCTAACATGAATCGTCAACTGAAACTGTTGCAAAAGGAGATGACATCGACAAGAGTGATAAAAAGTTTTGTTTCTAAAGGTTTTAAGTTTTAAAACCTTTTTATACCATCACAATTGAGAAAAAACAAATAAATGCAGTAATCACACCCCTTCCTCCCATGAATACTGCCATTTCACCCACTTCTATCCAACGTCATACTCTCCTTAATCCCAAGTAACCTCATATCACTTTCAACTACCTTCATCCAAGTCCTTTGAATGGTAACATTAACTCAAAATTTTACTTACGCATGAATTATCAATATGAAAGTTGAGACCACAACCATGATCTTATACCGTAAAGTAACAAAATTTTATACCTCTAAAGAGGCTTACTCCCTATATAGGTGTAATCTAGAGGTTTGTTTCTATTGACCCTTGATCCAACAACCCAACATACAATAACTACTACTTTATACTACTACCATTAAGAAGCACAGGGAGTTCAAAATCAACATATTCTGAGAGAGAATGAGCAACGGGATGAGAAACTTCATTTTTCTAAGGTAAACAAGACTAGTACAAGGAAATATCACAATGAAGTGTAAGCATTCATATTTGCTGTGGAAGATCATTAATCCTTGGAGACTATGATGGTCCGACATGGTATATTCTAGATTCGCAAAGACATGTTTAAGAAGTGTCCAAATATGTTTCACATTATACAATACTCTCTAAGCTGAGTAGTTCGAACACTATCATATTCAATCCATCCCATAGTAGTTTAGATGTATTCTATTATAGGAATAATGTCAACAACAACTAAGTCTTATTCACAAAGTGATTTGGGGTCGGCTAACATGAATCGTCAACTGAAACCCTTGCCAAAGGAGATGGCATCGACAAGAGTGATAAAAAGTTTTTAAAATGGTTTAAGTTTTAAGAATTTTTAAAAAGTTTTGAAAACAAGGTTTACAGCAAAAAGTTTTAAAAGAGGTTTTCAAAAGGTTTTAAATACCAACACAATTGAGAAAAACAAATAAATGCACTAATCACACCCCTTCCTCCACATGGATACTGCCCCACCACCCACTTTTATCCAACGTCATGCTCTATTCAATCCCAAGTAGCCTCATATCACTTTCAATTACCTTCATCCACGTCATCTTATGTCTTCCCCTTGATTACTCTTCCACTCTTCAATTCTTCTCACCGGTGCATCACCTGATCTCTTTTTCACATGACCAAACCATCTTAACCGATTCTCCTTCATCTTTTCTTCGATTGATGCAACTCCAACTTTTTCCCGAATCACTTCATTTCTTAATCGGTCCTTCCTTGTGTGGCCACACATCCACCGCAACTCCGCCACGTGGCATTGTTTCACCGCCCAACATTCGGTGCCATATAACAAAGCAGGCTTAATTGCCGTACGGTAGAACTTTCCCTTCAATCTTTGGGGAATGCCAGAATCACAAAGGAACCCGGTGGCGCTTTTCCACTTTAACCAACCTGCGTTAATTCTATGAGCCACTTCTCCATCCAGTTCGCCATCCTTTTGGAGAATGGATCCAAGGTAACAGAAGACGTTCGATCCTTGAACCACTTTGCTATCCAAATTAATCGCCCCTGCCTCGTTGCTTGTAACCCCACTGAACTTGCACTCCATATACTCTGTCTTACTTATGTTCAATCTAAAACCACGAGCTTCTAATGTATGTCTCCACAATTCCAAATTACACTCAACACCTTCCTCTGTCTCATCAATCAACAATTCAACACAATATCTTCCGCAAACATCATACACCACGATATATCATCTTGAATTGACCTCGTTAGTTCGTCCATCACTAAAGCAAAGAGAAAGGGGCTAAGTGCAGAACCTTGGTGCACTCCGATCGTAATAGGGAACTCTTCTGTCCTCCCCACCGTAGTCCGCACACTCGTAGTTGCCCCCTCATACATAACCTTGATGATATCGATATATTTTTGTGGAACACCTTTCTTTGCCAACGCCCACCAAAGTATTTCTCTTGGTACTCTATCATATGCCTTCTCCAAATCAATGAAAACCATATGTAGATCCTTCTTCCTATCACGGTAATGTTCCATTGTCTGTCTCATGAGGTGGATGGCCTCTATAGTCGATCTTCCTGGCATAAATCCAAATTGGTTCTCCGATATCTTCACATGTTTCCTATCTCAATCACTCGTTCCCAAAGTTTCATCGTATGAATCATTAGTTTGATTCCTCGGTAGTTGGTACAATCTTGTACATCGCCTTTGTTCTTATACAAAGGAATCAAAGTACTCTTTCTCCACTCTAAAGGCATTTTGTTGTGTCTCCAAATCATGTTGAATAATGTTGTCAGCCATTCGATTCCTCTCCCCCCTAAACACCTCCAAACTTCGATAGGTATGCCATCTGGCCCCGTAGCTTTCTTCAATCCCATCTTTTTTAATGCTGCAACGACTTCTCCCTTTTGAATCCTCCTCATAAACTCTCGATGTAACATACTATGTCTTGTGCGTTATCACCATTGAACAAGGTATCAAAGTACGTCATATCCCTTTGCCCACCAAACACTTTCATTTCGACAAAAGATACCTCCGCTTTCTCATTCAATAGAAAATAACCCCTAAATGTTTCATAAAATAAGTGGTCAAAAAAACTCGACAACTTATCTCCTTAACCTATGTACCTTGATGGCTCTTCGAGCAATTTGTGATGGAGAGAGTAATTTTTTAAGTTTTTTCTTTTTATTTTTGTACCTTAAATTTTTCATATAGAGATACAAGGATAATGAAGTAAAAATTTTATGGTAATCGTTTACATTTTTGTATTTAAAGCCAACCGCTCATTTTTTTCCAATATATGTATTGTGTATAGGTGATGAGTTGACCTTGTTTTATGTCAAAAAGGAAATGGAAAAAAGAATAAGACTACTCATCTACTCCCCACCCAATATCATAAAATTTTGTTTCCCTCCTTTTCAAATGACTTAGGCTTTATAATCTTCACCCAAAAACAGTGGGAAATTCGTACAAATTTCTAAAGATCTAGTCTGATCACATCAATCTAGTTCACTTAGTTTGTAGTAGTCTAGTTTGAGTCTTTCTTGTTTGATGTAGCACGAACTTAGTTTTAAAAGGCGCGAAGGATAGACGCACGCTTTACGTGCAATTTTTGCTTATTTTTAATTTATTTTATTTTTTCTGATTTATGTGGAATAAAATATTAAGTTAGTAGTAAGCAATTCAAAATTATTAAGGAAAAATTGACAAGAACAGGCCAAACTATTAGCCATCTTCTATAAACAGGCCAGACTATGGATAATCCATGAACAGTCACAACTATCACCCCCATATTCCATAAACAGGCCAAGTGACTTATTAACTGTTAAATGAAATCACGTGACTATCACGTGACCTTTTTTAATTTTTTTTTTCTTCTTTCTGTTTGAGGTCACCACCCATCCTCCACCCTCTCTTCTTCCAGCCACCACACACCCCCATTTTTTCCTTCTTTATCCTCCCTGACTATTCTTCCTCCACCACCACTCACCAGATTTATTTCTAATACTGACCATACGCACCTCATTCTCAAAGATGTGGTGTTGTGTCACTCAATCTCCCTTTCCCGTATAATTCTCCCCCTCCCAATCTGAGTATGTTTTTGAGTATTTTTTTTCTCGTACCCATTTCACCATTTCTCTTAATAAACTCAAATTTCATACTTTTGATTGATTTGTACGAGAATTTGAGCAAGTGGGTAATTGGGTTTGCTGATGAAGGATTAGTAATGAAGGATTAGTTTATTTTGACTAGAAGTAATGTCAACTACCCTCATTAGAGCAGCTTACCACTTCTGGGAATAGAATTTTGGGGGAAGATGGAGATGTTATGAATTCTTGATTTGAGCAGTATCATTGGGTATGCTCAAATTTCTGCTGAAATTTGATTTGAGTTACAGTAATTTAATGGGTAGAATTCTTGAGAGTTTCAAGAATCTGCAGTAACTTGAATTCAATGATTTGGGACTCAGCAAATTTGGGAATTATGGTATTATGGGGATTGGACTTTCTGGGGTTGGAGTTGAAGATGAAGAGGTTGAGGTTAAAGATGAAGAGGTTGAGGTTGAAGATGAAGAGTGGGAGAATCTACGAGAAGGATGAGTTTGTTCGGGTTGAAGATGAAGATGAAGAGTGGGAGGTGGGTGGGGCTAAGTGGCAGTGGCGGTGTGGGTGTGGGAAGGGGTGGGGGGTGGCTGGCAGGGAGTGGGGTGAGGGAAGGGTGATATTTTTTTGTTTTTTAAAGTTAATTAAAAAGCTTTTTTTAAAAAAAGAAATAAAAAATCAAGGTTTTACGTGAACCGGTCAATGGGACTGTTATTGGAAGATTAGGGTAATAGTTTGGACTGTTTTGGATTATCAATAGTTCAGACCTTTTGTAGAAGATGAGCAATAGTTTGGACTGTTCTTGTCAAATTTTCCAATTATTAAAAAGATAAAGTTCAAGTAGCGGTAAAAGAAATTCATATGAATAAAAACAATTTTACAAAAGCCAAAAAGCATAGAGACTATGACAACAAAAAAGGTATTCAGCTTGTTGGTCAAATTTGATGAGAGGAAAGTGAAGTAATAGTGTATTTCAACAGCAAGGTAATCTCCCATGTGATAGTGAATGTGATAGTGATGATGCCTGGCATTTAAAGAGAGCAAAACAATCCAAAAGAGAAATTAGGAGAAGCAACGAAGGAAGGACATGAAAAGAAAACGCTAACGGCCGGCATTTAAAGAGAGCAAAACAATCCAAAAGAGAAATTAGGAGAAGCAACGAAGGAAGGACATGAAAAGAAAACGCTAACGGCCAAGGATAACAGGAAAATATCACTATTAGTCTCTTGCTCGAGGTTTCAACTTAAGGTTCAAAATTTCAGCAAGGAAAAATTGTCAGAAAATACCAAGGTTTTAGCAAGTTTTCAAAATAACTACCAAGGAGTTGCGAAATATAAAATAAATACCAACAAGTTATGTTTTTCTTAGAAATTCATACCAATTAACAGATACCCGTCTATTTTTCCGTCTTAGAAATTCATACCAACTAACAGAAAACCATTCAACTTCATCTCTGAACAACAGACAATCTAAGGTGAGTTAAATTTGGGTGAGAAAGTAACGGAAAAATAGATGGATATTTGTTAGTTCGTATGGATTTCTAAGAAAAACATAACTAGTTGGTATTTATTTCACATTTCGCAACTCCTTGGTATTTATTTTGAAAAAGTGTTAAAACCTTGGTCTTTTCCGACAATTTTTCCTTTATCAAATGATGTAGTCTCAGTTTGACTAAAATGGGCAGAGTACGTTTTAATTTCGAAAATATTGATTATATTTACTTCTACAAGAAGTTTCTCTATCTTGTTTTCTACTCCCTCCGTTTGTTTAAATCGTTAAAGTTCACTTTAGGGGATAACCAAAAAAATTTGTGAAATCTATGCAATGATCATTTGGGTAACAGATAAAGTTGTTTGGATAATAGATAAAGTATGAGAGAGGATGCTATAAAAGTAAAAAGTATGATGTAGTTGGGTGTTTAATAGGAAAATAAAAGGACAAATGGGCCCTAAAAGTGTGGGAAAATTGAAATATAGATATGTGAAAGTTTACCAAATATAGTAAAAATGAAAGTGTAACAATTAAAAAGAAACGTTTTAAAAAGGAAGGTGTAACAATTAAAAACAAACGGAGTGAGTACAAAAGAAGAGGCAAGGCCACAGCCCTTAGGGTGCGCCTCTAGTAAAACTCCTCCCATGCGTCATCTTAGGCGCGCCTCAGGATCACCTTTTGAAACTAAGGCTATGAATCTTCTATAGGGTGTGAACATTTTCAATGGATATGGAGTAAACTTTACTATCATTAGTTTTAATAGCTTCGATAATATTATTGATGTTCTGATTTTTCTTCTTACACTACTAATATTTAATAACAATAATAATAGTAATAGTAGTAATAATAAGATTAAAGTAACAATAAGAATGATAATTTTTATTAGTGTTTTTTATTTGTTGCTTTATGATGATTTTAATTTAGTTGTAATAATAGTAATATACTAATTTAGCAAATAAAATAATTAATAATAACAATAACAAAAATAACAATGATGATATTATAATTAATATTATAACAATAATGACATTATTACAACAATAGCAAAAAACACTGATAATCACGGGTCTTGAATTTCCCGGTTTCGTTTTGAAAGAAACATTTGTGTTAGACGCTTTATCTATGAGTATTTGGATACACAGAATGACAATTTTAAGTTAAAACAAGATTTAAAATTTTAACACTTTAAACTCTTAAGTTATAACCTCACATAATAAAATTTTACGCTGGAAACTTAACGTTTGAAGCCAAAACCTTTTGGTCTTACATACTATGGTTTATCCACAAACTTATAGATAGATTGTCTACTCCACTACTTACTCGTGGTTTAATTCAAATAACAATAAGTAATACTTGTTCTTTATTTTTTAATCACTACATAAGGGTTGGGCTCACATATTAAAGTGGTAGAACAGTAGAGACATGAGGGAGACAAGGTCCCCAATACCATGTGTAATGGTAGACATGTGATAGGGAAACATTACAAAATCTAGGTATATAGTGACTATTTGCAAACTTCCATAAACGAAAATGTAGTAATTATGAAAGAACAGAGGAAATAAGTTATTAAAATGATTTTAAAGAACTACAATATGCATTCACACCACAAGTATGGTTAGATATCTACTGATTAAAATCCAGGTATCTAGATAAATACTAGGTATGTGATTAATTTATTAGCGGCTTCTTCCATGCCGGTTGAATTGGATGGACCTAACCCATGTCCTATGACGGTATTTTAGTCGGGTCAAGTTATATTTGAGGTATGGCCGTTGGAAAAGACAAGTCCAAGCACCATAGCTTAAAATCGGTGTTAATTAAATTCATTTAGGCTCCGTTTATTATGGTGGAAAACCATTTTCTTGGAAAATGATTTTTCTCCATCTTTCATTTTCCTTTGTTTGTTTTGGTAAGGGGTGAAAAACAATTTTCCTAAAGGTGAAAAGTGCTCTTAGAAAAGGAAAACCAATTTCATTTTGTAAATAAGGTAATGCCACATTTTCCTCTCCACTCCTTACTCCTCTTGATTCTACCATTCCCATCTTTTCTTCTCTTTTACTTCATTTATCTTTTCTCCCGAAATTTTCCTCTACTCAAACAAACAAACGAAAAACTTTTTCTAAAATCATATTTTCAACTGAAGATTATTTTCCTTGAAAAGTGATTTTCCATGAAAATTGTTTTCCATTAAAGCAAACGGAGCCTTAGTTTGCCAAAAATGTAAAGGAAATGCAGAATATTGTGAATAGTATTGCAGGTAAGCCTAACAATTCATTTAAAATGCCATGAGGAAGAAGATAGTAAAGATTTGGTTTATGAATGCTTGTCCCATTCTATTAGATATAAATATTACTCCTACAAAGTAGAGAAACACCCGGATCTTTCCAGAGCACAAATAAAAAACAATGACAGACGCAAACTTATAGAGGAGTACAAACTGGTAAAGCATTAACTAACTATTCCACTTAGAAATTGAATTTTTTCATTTTCTTATTTGCATCATAATCCTGAAAGCTTTATCCATCATTTTTTAAGAAGCAAACCACTAAAGAACTTTCTTTTCAAACAACTAAAATTGAGATAAAAGAAATTTGATTAAAAGGGCACAAGCAACAAAACCAGCTTCTGATCAACTCAGGGTCATAAAAGCTAAGTATTGAAAACGTAAGCAAAAACCTTCTTTGCAACGTCAAGCGAGGTCATAAAGCTGTTAAAAATATTAATTCGTGAAATGATTGATAGTCAAATTAGTAGAGCAGTTAGAATTATTTTTTTCTTCTTTTTTGTTTTTTTATTGGTGTCCAAACCCGTCTTCCCTTATAAAAACAGATATAATGTATACGTCTCGGTGATTAAAAATCTATAGAAACTACAAATTTTGACAAAGCGTTCACTATTGAGTCACAATATGAAAAGCAAAAGCATAACAGTTAAGAATCTGGCCAACTCACCCGGAGCAATTAATATGAATAAACAAGAAATAACGAGCATCACAACGATTAGCATCATGACAAAGATCAACCCAAAAAGCGATCAGCAATGGAATACGCTCAAGCAGGAATCAATACACTAGATTATTCACATATCATTACAATAAAGTAGGTTGATATACCTGTCCCATATAATTGAAGGATTGTTGTAAGTAAAAAAAAGAAAAATATGTTGCTGAGTCAAATGTGAAAACAATTACCAACCAATATATAGAAAGAGACGAAGAAATTGATGAAAATGAATTATAAGATAAATAAAAGAAGATGAGAAATCACCAGTGGAATCAGGACAGCAACTTTGAGACGGCAATTCCACGAACATCGGAATGAGTTCCCCACGGAGCCAGCTGCGGAGAGGAGAGGAGAGGAGAGAGAGAGAGAGAGAGAGAGAGAGAGGGGGGAGGAGGAGATGTTAGATTTTTGTTTATTTTTCTTGGATCATAGAATTAGAGAGGGAGAGCGCTAATTTGTGAAGATTGAGAGGGAGACGGCAGACAAAACGATGGTCCTATTTTGGCTGTTTAACGAATAAAGTTTTTGAGTTTTACCTTCTTTTTTTTTTGTGAAAAGGAGTTTTACCTTTTTATTTAAGAGTTTTGACTATGTTTTTATGTAAATGTATTTGGTAAAATTTAGCTGATTATTAAAAGTTAATTACCTTTTGTTTGTGTATGATGACATTTATGAACATAATTATGGGTAAAAAAAAGCAATTTACAAATTCTCTCACATAATTCTCTAAAGAAAAAGCTCTATATAGAAGCTTTTCATTTTGATAGTTTTCATCCCAAAACTCTCTATTGAAACTCTCTTTATCAAACACCACTATTAGATCTTTGACAAGTCAAAATTTCTTAAAGTAGTCCAAACTCTCTTCTTGCCACAAAACTTTAATTGTCAAACACCCAAAACTCATTCTAAGAGCCCTTTTTCCCTAATTAATAGCTAATTAAATTTGTTTTTGTTGTTGCAAAAGTGTGGAAGACCTAGTACAAGTAAGAAACGGCAATAATAACACAATCAATAGCATAATCTCTCCGGCAATGGCGCTATTTTGATAAGAGGTTTTTTAGTGTGCCAATGTCGTTAAGGCATCAAAAATCACTTGGCAAACAATATTTAGGATTTTTTGTCAGAAACAAACTTTTATAACCAAAACTTTGTCAAAACAAACTTTTAAAATTTTTCTAGCAAAATACAATCTAAAATGTTGTCTTTTGTCAGAATCAATCCTTTTCCATTTTCGGGGGTTGATTGTGGGATTGACACGATCGTTGGACGTGCCAAATTAATAATCTAACTTAGCCTAATATAGGGCAAGAAAGGGTCGAATCCACGAGGAAGCAAGGACTAATCAAGTGTTGAATGCGATTTAGTGAGCTAAGCCTATTTTGGGGGTTTTTGATATTAATGATTAACTAAGAAATTAGGAACTAAGAAACTAGCAATTAGATTAAATGATTCAAATTAGAGAAGCTATTGTGTCAGACGCGTCTGACACAATAGTAACGTCGGACGGACGGGTCACGTGCACGTGACATATGGCAAATAACGGAAAACAAAAACAAACCTTAAATTCAATCACAGCAATGCTCAAACAGCAAGCGAACAAAAAAAATCGATCATGCGAAACAAATTAAATCCAATCCATCGATAATCTACAAATTCATTTTCTGAAACCAAAATCAAAAGCAAATTCATGTCAATCGCTGTGACTTCATTCTGAATCACATATATATATTGTACTACTGAATCATTAAACCTCAATATTCACCAAAAATGGACGTTTCTACACTCGAGGATTCAAATTCACAGAATTTATGTCGTGAGCTGTTAATTGCAGATACAACATCTAAAGAGAACGAAAATAATTTGGATCTGCATTCAGATAATACTACAATTGAAGAACAAAAAGGTACTATACAACTACTCACAATCAGTTCAACTTACAGTAGAACTTGTATTGAAATATCGATTACATTTCAATACTGTCACCATCAGCATATATTGTAACACATTTGAGAGAAATTCAGAATAAAAACTACTTTCATCTGAAATAAGGAAAACCAAATGAAGGAAAACTACAAGTAACTGAAATTATTTTACGGTCAAATGAAAAGAACACAGTAATGAAACTGAAAAACAACAACTGAAAGGTTAGTCAAACTAACTGAATTAAAATTGGAACTAACTGAAACAATAGTGATTGAATTACAAATGGAACTAAATGAAACAAAGTCAACCTGAAACTGAAAAACAACATAAAAACAACTGAAAGCTAAGTGACACTAACTGAATAAAAACAGTAACTAAAATGAAACAATAGTAAATGAAATTAAGTCAAACTCTAACTAAAAAGAGAATAAAAGGAAATGAAAAAAATCAAGTACTAACTGAAATGAATCAAGTACTAACTGAAATGAATCAAGTACTAACTGAAACACATATGATAGGTGAAGAGAAACTAACTGAAACAACAGTTGGTCTAACTAAAAGAGAATAAAATGAAATGAAACAAATCAAGTACTAACTGAAACAAATCAACTACTAATTGAAATAGAATAAAAGGAAATGAAAAAAATCAAGTACTAACTGAAACGAATCAAGTACTAATTGAAACGAATCAAGTACTAACTGAAACACATACGATAGGTGAAAAGAAACTAACTGAAACAACAGTTGGTCTAACTAAAAAGAGAATAAAAGGAAATGAAACAAATCAAGTACTAACTGAAACAAATCAACTACTAACTGAAACACAAATGATAGGTAAATTTAAACTAACTGAAACAACAGTTGGTCTAACTAAAAAGAGAATAAAAGGAAATTGAAAAAATCAAGTACTAACTGAAACGAATCAAGTACTAACTGAAACAACAGTTGGTGTAACTAAAATAACTACAGTTGCACTTGCTACTTTTCAGTTTGTGTTTTTAATATTTCATTTAGTATCATGATTATTTCAGTTACTCATAATATAATTTCATTTACTGATCTAAACTAAGTTCTAGATAAGAGAAGCAGAACTGCAAATGGTTTTTTTAAGTTAGTCTTTTTAATATTTCAGTTAGTCGTACAATTCTTTCATTTCATGAGCATACTCAGTTCACTGGCTACTTTTCAGTAAGTGTTTTTGATATTTCAATTACTATCATGATACTTTCATTTAGTATTATATTTATTTCATTTACTTGTAATATAACTATAATTTACATAATATATTAACTAAAGCAGTTTTATTTCCAACTGTACAGCAGAAGATGGCTATTTGAAATACATAGATGATGAGCATATCAAAGAGAGCCTTATAGGAAGAAGTGTTTCCAATATTGATGATGGATACAATTTGTACCAAACTCATTCAAGGGCACTAGGATTCAGCATCAGGAAACAAACTCTTAGAAGAAGGAGAAATGACAATTCTATTTGGTTTGCTCCAAAGAAGGTGCATCAAAAGCATCAAAAAAGAAACAGCAAACAAAAGAAACAAATGCAGACCAACATCATGTTCAAATACCAGAATTTGAACAACCAAATAAGAAAAGAAAGGCAAGGTCAGTCAATGAGACGAGAATTTAAACAAGAAAAACCCAGGGAAGACTTTCTCATTGTAGCACATGAGCTCCAACACAACCATGAGCTTGTAATAGAGAAGGAACGTCATCATTTGAAATCAGAAAGGAAGATAACTGAAGACACAGCTCAGCTCATCGAAACAATGGTTGACTCAGGAATAAAACCAATGCATGCATACAATTTCTTATGCAATGAGGCCGGTTCAGAGGAGGTTGTAGGTCACACAAAAAGGACCATCTCAACTACATCACACTATACAGGTCTAGGATGGTAGAAGGAAAAGACATGCAGAGCGTCTTAGACCTTCTGCAATCAAAAACTGAAGAAGACCCAGCATTCTTCTATAGGCTGAAATTTGGGGAACATAACAACATTGTGAGATACTTTTGGAGAGATTCAATGATGTTGGAGGACTTCAAAGCCTATGGAGATCTAGTCATATTTGATACAACATATAGAACAAACAAGTATGGGCTCATATGTGCACCATTTGTTGGCATAAACTGTCATTGGAAGACAACCATGTTTGCATCTGCTTTCATCACAAATGAAAAAGAAGAGAGCTTCGAGTGGCTCTTGCAGACATTCAAGAGAGCAATGTGCCAAGAAGAACCAAAGACAATATTCACTGACCAAGACAAGGCAATGGGAAATGCAATTGAAAAGGTAAAAATAAAAGAACTCCCTATTTCAATTATTTCTCACATATATAGCACTGAGAAAACAGAAACTAAAACTGAAGTAAAATAGACACTAACTGAAAACGGCAGCACCACCAACTGAAACACACATCAAATACACATTAAAATGCCTTCCAAACTCTACAGCTATTAATAATTTTTATGTAACAGGTTTTTCCAAATTCAAGACATAGACTATGCTTGTGGCACATTGAGAAAAACTTTGTAAGCCACTTTGGATCCCTCCAAAGCAATGAAGAATTCAAAGAGTTGTTTAAAAATTGTCTCATGGGATGCAAAAATGAATCGATATTTGAAGAAATGTGGACAAAAATGATGGAAAAATATGGACACCAAAAAGAAGAATGGTTCAACCAAGTATATGAGGAAAGACACAAATGGTGCACAACACTAAATAGAGATATGTTTTCAGCTGGCATACTGTCATCACAAAGGAGTGAAGTCACCAACAGATTAATATCGTTCGATGGAAAGTCATCAACAAACTTGTTTGAGTTCTATCACATATTTGAGGAAACAGTAAAGAGATGGAGAAGCAATGAAACAAGTGACAACTTTAGAAATAGAACGGAGCGTCTAAAAGGCATAAACTCAAAATCAAAGCTGTTAAAACATGCTGCACAAGCTTACACCTTAGCGCTGTACAAAGATTTTGAAACAGAATATGAGTGGGCAATGACATCATCTTTGAGAGCATTTGAAGCACAAAATTCAGACCTTAAGTTATTTGAAGTCTCATCAGAAGAAGACTTCAGCAACTCAGATAATGTAGCATACAATCAGAGTACAACAGAATTTGTTTGCACATGCCAATGTTTCACGGAAACAGGAATGCTATGCTATCACATTATAAGGGTAATGCACATGTTTAGCATTTTCAAGATACCTGAAAAGTATATCTTGAAAAGGTGGACAACGCTTGCAAAATCAACAATATGGGAAAACAATACTAGTAAGTTCAGCAACTGAAATATTTTCTGATCTACCTAAAAAGTTTTATTAACCAACTGAAACACTTTACTAATAAGATGAAACAGCAGGTGACAAAGACCAAAACCCACATGCACAGCTCTGGACACCATGGAGACATGCAATTATAAAAAACTTCTACAACCTGATATCAATATGCCAGACAACTGAGGAGGCAAGGAAATTATGCGACAACTCAATGAAGGAATTATATAAATTTGTCAAAGAAGTTTTCAAGACTGACCAAGAAAAACACACAAAAATTGAAGATGAAGAAAGAAGAAGACAAGTTGTTGAAAATCCAGAGATAATAAAGACAAAAATAAGACCACCAAAAGGAAATAAAAGGATAAAAGGACATTTTGAGAAAAGAAAAATGAAGACTAGGCATCCCAATAAATATGGAACACAAACACCAAATGTACCTTTGGATTCTTAATGAAGCTTTAAAGTTCCTGTTACATTTGTACTGATTTTCAGTTAACTCTATTTAAATTTCAGTTACTTCACTTTTAGATTCATTCACTATATTTTACTTCAGTTACTTTCGTACAAATTTATTGACATTAATTAGAATTTCAGTAATCATTATATCTAAATTTCACTGAAGGAGTTAAAAAATTCATATTTCTAATGCAAGAATGAAACTGAAAAAAGAATCAAGTTAACTGAAGGAGTTAATCATCACTTAAACAGCAACTGAATGAAGCAACAAAAAACAGCAACTGAATGAAAACTGGAACTAAATGAGACAATAGTAACTGAATTAAAACTAGAAGTAAATGAAACTAAGTCAATAAAGTAAGTAAACAACTAAAAGCAACAACTGAAAGCTTAGTGAAACTAACTGAATTAAGACTGGAACTAAATGAAACAATAGTAACTGAATTACAAATGAAACTAAATGAAACTAAGTCAACCTGAAACAATTTTAGGAGAAACTGGAAAAACAAAAAATGTAACTAAACAACTAAAAACAACAACTGAAAGCTAAGTGAAACTAACTGAATTAAAACTGGAAGTAAAATGAAACAATAGTAAATGAAACTAGGTCAACCTCTAAGTAAAAAGAGAATAAAAGGAAATGAAATAGAAATAGGAGTAACTAAAAACATGTTTCAAAAAGAAAACACAATTGATGTCACTGCATATGAATAACAAATGAAACGTTCATTGAAGTAACTGAAACATATCAAGTACTAACTGAAAAACAAATGATAGGTGTAAAGAAACTAACTGAAACAACAGTTGGTCTAACTAAAATAACCACAGTTTCATTTGCCAATTTTCAGTTTGCGTTTTTAATATTTCAGTTAGTATCATGATTATTTCATTTAGTATCATGATTATTTCATTTAGCATTTTATAAATTTCATTTACTAATAATAAAATTTCATTTACTGATATAAACTGAGTCTTTCTAATATTTCAGTTAGTCTTTTTAATATTTCAGTTAGTCTTTTAATATTTCAGTTAGTCTTATAATTCTTTCATTTCTTGAGAATAAGCGATCTAAATGAAATTCTAAAATGCAAGGACCTACTCAGTTTCGTTTGCTACTTTTCAGTTTGTGTTTTTAATATTTCAGTTAGTATCATGATTATTTCATTTAGTATCATGATTATTACATTTAGTATTTTATATATATTTCATTTACTAATAATACAATTTCATTTACTGATATAAACCGAGTCTTTCTAATATTTCAGTTAGTCTTTTTAATATTTCAGTTAGTCTTTTTAATATTTCAGTTAGTCTTATAATTCTTTCATTTCATGAGAATAAGCGATCTAAATGAAATTATAAAATGCAAGGACTTACTCAGTTTCACTGGCTACTTTTCAGTTTGTGTTTTTAATATTTCAGTTAGGCTTATAATTCTTTCATTTCATTAGAATAAGTGAACCTAAGTGTCCTAATTCAAAGAAAATTTTGCTTAAAAACCAAACAAAGAATAACTACAAGTAACTGAAACAATAGTGAAACTAAACACCAAGAAAATACAAGTAACTGAATTACAACTGGAACTAAATGAACCAATAGTAAAACTAACTGAATAAAACTGAGAAAATACAAGTAAATGAAACAAAACTCATTGTTAAAAATAATAATCAATAAAATTAATACCAACTGACAAAACAATAAGAGTAACTGACAAACAAATGGGACAAACTGAGATAATATGAATAAGAACTTTCATTCAAAGCAAAAATATTACAAACTAATTCTAATTTCAGTTCAAGCATAAACAACAACAACATAAACAAAAAAAAACTAACTAATTACAAAACCTAAAATCTACCATTTCTCAGAAGACTCTAAAAGACTAGGATCGTTCACAAAAGATTTGAAAACACTCTCACTATCACCCAACAACTCAAGCCTCTGAGCCCTTGATCGACTCCTTTCTTCAAGGGCCTCCTCCGCAGCCTCCCAAGTGTTGCGAAGGTTTGGGAAACGACGGTTGTAAGCATCCTTACAAGCGTAGACTCCCTCGATGAAAGTTCGGTCCATGTCAAACTGAATGAATTTCTTCACTTGCAATTCATTGAGACATTGGGTCCTTTCCAACATCAGGACCCTATTTTCTGCTTCTAAATCCTTCACTTTGTTCTCCAGTTCTGTCACCCTCTGTGCCAGTTGTTTTTGAACCCTTTCTCTCTCCCTTTCCTCTTGAAACTTCTTTAGAAACCTCTCTTCTTCATCCCTTCTCCTTTGTAAATAATTCAACTCACTGTGTGACGCCATTTCAGATTTTCAAGTTGTGGATTTGAAGATTTTTGAATAGGAATTAGATGAGTCAAAATTGTTTCAACTTCTCAAATTATATTGTACGTTGAAAGAATGCAAACAGCATATCTCTCTATATATAGCCTTACAAAGATGCTTGGGAATATCAATAGTGTAATTATGATTAAATGCAATGTCATTAAAACGGTTACTTTTAATAGGTGGCGTTTCATAAATAACGGTTCATTGTACAAGAATAAATATGAAGATTTTAAAAACCGTGAATTAAAAGACCATTTGAATTCAAACTAAAAAAGTACAAACTGAAAGCATTGGAATACCAACTGAAAACCAAAAAAGAATAACCTGAAATAATTTAAATACCAACTGAAAACAGAAGAGGAAAAAACTGAAAGCATTGGAATACAAACTGAAAACCAAAAAAGAACAACCTGAAATAATTTAAATACCAACTCAAAATAAAAGAGGAACAAACTGAAAGCATTAGAATACCAACTGAAACCAAGAAAGGAACAAACTGAAAGCATTGGAATACCAACTGAAACCAAGAAAGGAACAAACTGAAAGCATTATGGTACCAACTGAAACCAAGAAATTTAAATTGCACTTTTTCAGTTAGTCTTTCAAATATTTCATTTAGTCGTATAATTCTTTCAGATTTCAGTTGCTGTTGGATTAGTTTCATTTAGCTGTATATTCCAGTTAATTAACTTCAGTTGCTGTTGGATTAGTTTCATTTAGTTGTATATTCCAGTTAATTAACTTGAAAACGTATTCATTTTCTAATATGCTCAAACTAATATAAGAATAATAGAATTAAAATATAATAACAACATATATTAATGAGATAAAAAAATAAAAATTAAATAAACTGAAGATAAAAACAAATGTCATGAACCAAAATTAATAGTAATTGATTTATACTTGTAACTATACATGTATACTAACTGAAGAAAAGTATATATAAACTGAAACCAAATACAAACTAACTGAAGAATAGTATATACTTGTAACTATACATGTATACTATACAATTAACCTAAGTTACAAATACTTGTAACTGTATATGTATACTATACAATTAACCTAAATTCTCAAAAACTAATGATAGTTAAAATCTAGTAGTTTATTGACTCTTTGAGTATCACAACGATCAAGATTTAGCACCCTTTCAACTTCTTCTTCATGCTTCCTCCTTTGTTCAAGAATAGCCGGATCATTTGTATCAATACTCTTTTCCTTTTTCAATTACAATTGATAAAAAGCCTTCTCATTTTTCTTCCTTATTTTCTACTTTGCTAACAACTCTCCCTTCTTCTGTGACCATAGCACACAATCACCCTTCAATTTATTTGCCAGCTTGTTCATAGGATAAGTTGCTAATCGATAAGCAAGCTTGCACCATTGAAACTGTTTCATTCCTGCCTGAAAAGTAATAAACAAAAGAATGACAAAAATGGTATCAATAAATATGTAACAATGGAATACTAACTGAAACCAAAAAAAGAACTAACTGAAAGCATTAAAATACCATCTGAAACCAATAAAAGAACTAACTGAAAGCATTAAAATACCAACTGAAACCAATAAAAGAAGTAACTGAAAGCATTAAAATACCAACTGAAACCAATAAAACAACTAACTGAAAGTAGTAAAATACCAACTGAAATCAATAAAAGAATTAACTGAAAGCATTAAAATACCAACTGAAACCAATGAAAGAACTAACTGAATGCATTAAAATACCAAATGAAACCAATGAAAGAACTTAATGAAAGCATTAAAATAACAACTGAAACCAAAAAAAAGAACAACTAACTGAAAGCATTAAAATACCAACTGAAAGGAATAAAAGAACTAATTGAAAGCAGTAAAATACCAACTGAAACCAAAAAAAGGAACAAACTGAAAGCATTAAAACACCAACCGAAAACAATAAAAGAACTAACTGAAAGCATTAAAATACCAACTGAAACCAATAAAAGAACTAAATGAAAGCTTTAAAATACCAACTGAAACCAAAAATAGGAACAACTAAAGGTAAATTGTACATTAAAAATTTATTGGTTTGTCAAATAAATATAAAAGTTAAAGACACTATCTGATATAAACTAATTTCTACATAGAAGCAACAGTTGTGCAATGGGTTTTTCAGTTAGTCTTTTTAATATTTCAGTTAACTATAAAAATAATACCTTGCCAAGTGAAGCAATTGGACCCTCTCGCACAGCTTCGCCATCATATAGCTCCATTCCCTTGATGGCATACACACCACAATCCTTCACATTCTTGTTACTCCTCCATGAAAAATAAGGTGTCACCCTCTCCCAATGTTGCATTTGATGAAAATCTTGACACCCCATTTGAAACGTCATGAAGGACTTAAAGAAACGACACTGCATAAAACTAAACGAGTAAAAAACTTTTGAAAGACAACAAAAAGAACAACAACAAAAAGGAAAAATAAAAAGATACGTACAAATGTATCGACACCAATATATAACTTCACATTCTTATCATCAACGTGCCGATATCGGTCAAACTCATTGTTGTCACTTCGGTTATCAATATTTTTAATTTTCTTCTCCTTCCTCTTGATAACCAAAACAATATATGATTGTCCTTGTGAACAGGAACAAATATCTGCCAAATTGAAAGTAAAATGAGAACAAAAATACATTTACATAAAAGCAAAAATGCAAAAAGTCAAACCAACTGAACCAAACATATCACTAACTAAAAGAAAAATGAAACTAACTGAAACAGAAGATATCGCTAACTGAAACTTAAATAACACCAACTGAAACCATGGCAACACCAGCTGAAACTAAATTAAAAGCAACTGAACAAAACAGAAGAGTACATGAAAAAATAAAAAGAGGAACTCAAACTACAAAAAACAGCAACAAAACAAACAGACAGTGAAAAACAACTTAAACTAACTAACAACATATAAATGAAAGAACAAAAAAATATAATAGTAATGTAGATGATATAGCATGTTTTGAGGTTGTTGATTGAATTAGGGTGCAGTGAGATACCACAATCAACCCCTAAAATGGAAAAAGATTGTTTCTCGCAAAAAAAAATATTGTAAATTGTATTTTGACAGAATTTTTTAAAAGCTTGCCGACAAAGTTGTGGTTATAAAAGCTTGTTTCTGAAAATTTTTAGTTTGGGCTGCTAGGATGAATATGGACAGGACAATAACCATCAATGCAATTATAGTTCAAAAGCGATACATATGCAAAGTTTAGTTTTCCTCTAAATTACTTGCGTCCTTTCTCGAATGGTCCTCAAGAATAATTAATTAATCAATCAAACTAAATCCTCTCTCAAATGGTATTTAGTCAATTGATTAAGCATGGAAAACCCCAGTAAAAGGATCCCCTTATTTCTACCCAATATCTTGGTTTAGAAATTAAGTTGATTCATGGGGATGACAAAAGAATTCAACATTCAATTAAGAACAAGTGAAACCTAAATACCCTAGCAGAAACATGATCAAGATCTATCCTAAGGTGTCAAAACACCGAGATCAATGCATAATCATCACCGAATTTTACAATTACATCAACAATTTAATTAAGCCCTAATTTATACTTTCACCAAAAATCTAGATAGGAAACTATTACTCACTAATCATGGATTCTAAGCAAATATAATTAATTAAAGTAAACATGAATGACAACAAGTTGAGAATAAAGTAAAGAGTAGAGAAATTAATACTTGAAATAATGGAAGTTTGAATCTTCAAACACTATGACAAGGGGAAAATAAAGTGTGTGAGAGGTAAAAGTAGTGTTAAACTAGAGAACATTAGGCTAAGTAGTCGATAATTAAAAAATAATAAACTTAAGATATTTATAATATCCCTTTATTGAAGTCGAGAAAATTCGGAATAAAAAGGAACGCTAAAGGTCTCCATGAACGTGGGCAAATCCCTACAGTCGTGTGGACCTGATTTCTTCGAATTATTATATGCTACAAAGTTCCTGCTTCCGCTTTCAAACCCACAGTCGTGGGGAATTCGTTTTCTCGATTCGATTTCAAACTGGCAAAAAACTAGTTTGGCTTCCATAGGGATCCACGGTCGTGGGTATATTGTAACACCCCTGCCAATTGAAACCCCTTTTCATTTAAAAAAGCTTAAGATGGGAAAAAACCACGAGGGTTCGATTCGACAGTCGTGCTACCGCCGTACTTAACTCATTGGAATTAAATGGAAGGCTAATAGATTACGACATACTAAATTCAAATTTAACTAATCCTTAGAACCAAAATAATTGTTCATTAAATGTCGCCAATTACTAAAGTGTTTCAGAGTTCCAACGGAAGCTAATTCATAAGCTAAGTGGATGGCAACTCTATATGCTCTTTCTTTGTTCCCCCGTCGATCACCAACCTGCACAAATCGCATTGAAAAAGGACAAGAGAGATAAGCTCCCAAAAATCAGTAAAACTGAGTAATTCCTACTTCATCCCTTAAAAATACTTAAGCTGAAAAATACTTTGTAAAATAATAGTTTAATAGGGTTGAAATATAACATATATACACATATATACAGTTAATAAGCTCGTAATCATCATCATATTCCAATGTTAACCAATTATCAAAGAGAGGAAAGAGAACGCCAGTTAGTCGGGTCAGTCCCCTGTAACCACTTACTTCAACAAAGTAGGTTGAGGTTCTTTTTCCCCTGTAACCACTTACTACAACAAATGTAGGCCGGGGACCTTTCTCTCCTGTAACCACCTATATTTTAGCGATGTGGTCTAGGATCCTTTTTCCCATGTAACCACCTAAAGGGCGTGAGGCCTCGGCCTTTCCTTTGGTCTTTTGTTGCTTTCAATCTTGTGAGCCAAGATGATCAACTCCTCTAAAGTAGAAAAAGGATGCAATTCAACAATGTTATCAATCTTAACATCCAAACCACCAAGAAATCTTACCAGAGTTTGAGGTTCATCCTCTTGCACTTCACACTTCATGAGATAGGATTCGAACTCCCTTGCATAGTCCTCCACTGAATTCGATCCTTGTTGTAGATGATGGAACTTGGCAAAGTTCTCTTGGACATAGTAAGTAAGAAGAAACTTTTGTTTAAGAAGCTTCTTCATCTTAGTCCAATTTCGAACCTTCTCCTTCCCTTGTCTCTCTCTCTTGTTGCATACACTAGCCCACCAAGTTGATGCATACTTCCTAAACTTGAGAGCCACAAGCTTAACTCTCTTCTCCTCGGGAATTTGCTTATAATCAAAGACCCTCTCTACAGTTCTCAACCATGCTACAAACTCATCTGCATCTAATCTACCATCATAATCAGGTATATCCACCTTAATGTCATTGAAGTTTCGTTGAGCATTATGGTTAGGAGGAACCCTATAATTTTGGTCACTCTCTCCATCGAGATCCTCAAAGCACTCATCTCCTCTTTGTTTTCTTAATCTTAAGGTCATTTACCTCAACTGATCTTGCATCAAGACCATTCTAGCATCATTCTCACACTTCTCTTCCTCCATTCTAAAGATTATTTCATGTAACTGTTCATTTGTTTGGCTAGTTCCAGACATTGTGTTTAGGGTATGTGTTTAGGGAAATTCGGCTAGGATATGTGTTGGCTCTGATACCAAGATGTTATATTATGGCTATGGTTTAGTCGAATATGTTTGTTTATGATCGATTAGCTTAGCTTAAGATAACTTAGATACAGATTCACCACTAAGTTAAGTTAAGGTTCCTAAGAACACCACTTAGCTCAAGCTAAAGAACTAAGCTAGCAAAGGCGCCAAGATTAACTAATGAATTAATCAAAGCAAATAAAACACAAAGGTTTTCGATTTTTCAATGTCAAGTGTCGATCTTATTGATCTTGTAGTCCTTTAAATACATGTCCTTGATTAACTATGAAACTAATTAATAAAACTAAAATGATTAAAATGAAAATCTATCCTAATTAGGGTTGGAATTTTATCTTGTAGCTTGATATAGCTTGGCTGAAATTCTTCCTCTATCTTCTCCTTGATTTCCTCACTTATCCCTTCAAAGTAGGAGAATAAATCACAAATGATATGAGTTAGGCGCCTAATGTGATCTTTAAGGGAAAAGATCAGTTTTCCTTGCTCCTTGCTTGCTCCTTCCTTGCTTGCACGCCTCATTTTTAGGAAAGGATAACATTAAATTAACCAAGAGTACATATTATTATTCTAAACTCCTAATAAAGCAATAAAGATAGTAACTTAGTTAATAATTAATTAACTAAGCTAAGGACACTCTCAAAGGACTCAATGGACTTAAGGGAATTTAGAACATCCCTTAAAATGGAAGCAACCATGTTCTTAGTCTTAGGATCAATGGAACTAGATGAACCTCCATCACCTACCAAAAATAAAAACCTAACTCGGTCTCTCTAACTAGGTAGAAAGATCAATTAAGGGTCGATCCCAAAAGGACTAAGGAGAGCACCTAATGACTTATGATAAGCTAGGTCGAATCTCATATTTTAGAATAAGATTTATGGGTGAAAATAAGAAAAAGAAACGATATTAAAATGTCTTGGGAAAGGGTATCCACCAAATGATTCATTCATAAATCGAGCAATCAAAATGAGGGATCAACAATGAGGATCAATTGAGGGGAATAGTTCATCCAACGATATTCTAACCACTCTTTCGAGCTAGTTAGATTGGCTTAATCTCCTACCAAAGACCTATTTTCATGGGTAAGGCATTCAACCAAGCATATCCATAAACATGATGAACAAAAACAAGCAAACAAATCCCCTAGGCTAGGTAGTCCCTATTTTTATGGTCCTTCAAGCCTAAAAATTGATTTGAGGCAACCCCTTAAGTTCATCTTTCGAACCTTCATTAAGGGTGCCCAAATTATGCTTTTATGATGGCTAATCATACAAACATACACAAAAATCCCAAATTAATTAACCAAAATTAACCCAAGTCAAAACCCAATGTTCAATTTAAAGGTTTATGAACTCATCAATGGGTTCAACCTTTTCCCAAGGAAGAACTACTAACAAATCATATGAAGAAATAAAATATAAACATTAACAACTAAAATCATGAAATTAAACACTAATCTATTATAAACAAGTAGATAAAGTGAAATGATTATGAAACTAAGTAAAGAAAGCAATAAAAATATGAGAGGGAGTAAGAAATTCTCATTGATATTGCAAGGAATCTCCAAATTTTCAAGTTTCCTTCTTAGATTCTTCAAAATCCAAGCTTCTCAACAAGTTATACTCACTTCTCTCTAAAAAAAATGAGAGTTTCTCTCTCTAAAAACCCTAAGTAAAGCTTGAACTCACTAATGGAGGCTAACCCTCTAAAAGTCCCCCTCAAAAGTTTGGGGTTCGTCCCTTTTAAGGGGCTAAAAAAATAATTCATTAAACGGGCCTAAAAATCGCAAAGCAGGAACTCCCGGCGGACTCAGAGCGCCCGCTCCAACCAAAAGCGGAGCGCCCGCTCCAACCAAAAGCGGAGCGCCCGCTCCCACTGGCCAGACAACCCAACTTCGAACGATCATATCTCTCTCGTCTTTTATAGGAATTAGGCTTATGACCAGTCGTTAGAAAGCTCTCACGACAAGCTTTCATCTCCAATTAGAATCACCTGAAAATGTTGAGTGAGCTGGGAGATATCCATTTGAAGTTGACCCTTGTGCATAAACACCTCCAAATTGTGTTCTTTTGCTTTGATTAAGTCTTTTATACTCGATGTGTGGGATGCCAACCTTCAAGGTCGATCCTAAAACATCAAATACACAAGGAATTAATATAGACCCTATAAATATAATCAAAATAACTAATATTTACAAATGAGTTATAATTTACTCAATTATTCTAATTTAAGCAAAATAGGCTAGAAAATACAAAAAGAGGAGGATAAAAGACTCTAAACAAGGTGGAAATAAGGGGTTTAGATTGGTATAAATATCACTCATCAAATTCCCTTAAGCTTAACCTTTGCTCGTCCTCGAGCAAATAAAAAAAGGAAAATCTACCCTAATAAAGCAATAAATCTAACTCACTATAGTAGGAATCACGGTTGCACTTAGCATGTGCAACAAGGCCTTTAAACCCCTAGGATGACCCTAGTGGACGTGTATGTTCTCATGAGGGTTTTCCGAAGGCATACTCATAAAGCCAAGTAAGCAAAAGCTCGAAAAATGAAATAAAGTAGCTCAACCTTATTCAAAATGCATCCACAAGTTAGGAAACTAGTGGATAACCTAATCTAAGGTGCAAGCACAATACCGTCCTAAACTTTGGTCATCAGATGGTAAGGTATCCAAAAGTAAGAAAATATTCTCAATGGAAGGAAACGATCCCAAAGATGATTCCAATCACTAATAGTGCATTTAAACTCCCCCAAGCTAGACTTGATCAATGAGTAAAAGAGAATATGAACTTGTGATATTGATCACTTAATAATTCATTTAAACCCATTAGGCTACTAGCCTTGTGGGCTCATTGGCTCCACTTATTTATTTGAGCTTTTAAAATGCGTTAGGCTACTAGCCTTGTGGGCTCATTGGCGCCACTTATTCACTTTTTTTTTTGTATAGTTATTTTTTTCATTTTTTTGTTACTATTGAAAACTAGCTCAAAGGGGATGATATGTGCACTAAAAATAATTTAGAGACCAAATATGGATGCAAAAAATTCCAAGAGTGAACAAGTTAGACTTTTTTTACACACAAGCAACAACCGATAGAATTACCAAGAGTTTCATCAAGCATACGTTCAAGCATACGTTCAAGCATCAAAGATTAAGATATCCCTAAGTTCCCCAGCTCGCACATACACAAAATCCCAAGGGAGTAAATACCATTATAAAAAATTATGCCTTGAACTCTTTCTTTTTTGGATTTTCACTTTTTCATTTTTTTCGGTTTTTGTTTTTCAATGTACATTAGAAGATACACTCACTACAATTGTGAAACTCGAGAATGAACCCAAAGATAATGACTTCCCCTCATGAAAAAGTGTAAAATGCCAAGTCTCCCCCAAGCTTAATTCAAGCATTGTCCTCAATGCTTTAAAAAGAGGATCAAGGGGAGGGGAGGCGGGAAACATGATTCTTAAGGACACTATCAACATCGATAACACATTATATGTCAAAGTGATAAAATCTCAACTCCATCAACCACGTGATCATCCACAACAACTCAAAGTCAAGTATATTACATGTTCCAATCACCAAGCAACCAATATATTGGCAAAAAAAAGCAAAGCTTCAATAACTTGAGAAGGAAAGAGAAAAAGGAAGAGATAATACCCGATTTGGATGCTAACTCTTATTCATTTCTCTAAAACCTTGCTTGAACTTTTTGAACGCGAAGCTTTTCATTGTGGCAAAAACATAATTATTCAACACTTGGGGTTAGGAGAGTGAAATTAAGTAAGGAGATTGAAAGTACCTATATTAGCATCAAGCGTTCAAAAATCTCATTAGTTCAACTCATAATCACAATACCAAAGTCCATGCATCTTAAGTATATACAATGTGGAATAAAAAAAAAAATTCAAGGTTGAATCCAAAAAAAGAAAGGAAAAAAAAACTCGGGTTGCCTCCCGATAAGCGCCATTGTTTATGGCCTTTAGCTCGACTTTAACTAGCAAATAATTCGACAAACTCCTAAGAAGCTTGTCAAATGCAATTGAGCACATTTCAAAATCTACTAAATCAAAAATAAGAAGAAAGGTTGGAGTGTAAGAAAAAAGAATATACATAAATTTATACAATTTTCTAAAATAAAAAATAAAAGATCTAAAATAAGTCCTAGTTTTAAAAGAAAAAGAAAAATTGAATGTAACTCTTTTGATAAATCGAAAACCATATTTACATCAAATTCACCAAAAGTAGAATCATCGCTTTCAAAGTGTTGAATTAAATCATGGTTGCAAGTGAATAGGGAAGGATTGGTGTCAAAATGGAAAAAGAGAGGGGGGGTAGAAGATTGGAATAAGATCTAGTTTTTTTGAGAAAGGGATATGAGGCTCAAAAATAGAGTTCTCATGAAATGGCAAAGACTCATAAATCCTCTTACTCTCAACTTTACGATCTTTAAAAATGGGCTCCAAACCCTCAACCTCACTCTTTTTTTTCCTTAATTTCCTCCAATTTCTCAATATTCAAATCATTACTCCTCTCGACTTCATTTACATCTCTAACCAAACCCAAGTCATCATCCTCATCTAAATACTCAAAATTATCAAATGATTTTTGTATCTTATGGAGTTGAGCTTCTAACAACCTTTGATGATTGGTTACTTGTAACAAACTATTACTCAAGGAGTTAAAAAACTCATTTTGAGACTCATTAATCCTAGTTTGCTCTCTTATGAAGGTTGATAAAATAAGCTCTAATCTAGACTCAGATGGTTGAGCTTCATAATGGTTGAGCTTCATAATGGTTCTGAAAGTCATATTGGGGAGGAAGGTCAAATTCTTGCACATAAGGTTTGCTACAGGGAATAAAGGGTAATTCGTAGGAATTCATGCAAAACTTAGGATAATTTTGATGATCAAAACTAGGAACATGAGAATCCCAAGTATTATATCCATACTCCCTATCATAATCAAAGGAACCTTCTCCATCACATTGGTACCATTCCATGACAAACAAAAACAATCAATTTGAAACACTAAGATCAAAAGAAGAAAAATCAAGGAAAACCAAAGAAGATATGCACAAAGACCTAGACTCACCTAATTAACACTTAATCAATGTCACCAAAGTCCCCGGCAACGGCGCCAAAATTTGATATGCCGTCGTCGAGCCTACCAAAAATATAAACCTAACTTGGTCTCTCTAACTAGGTAGAAAGGGCAAGTAATGGTCGATCTCTCAAGGACTAAGGAGAGCACCGAAAAGTAATGACTTATGATAAGCTGGGCTGAGTCTCATATTTTTGGAGTAAGATTTATGGGTGAAAATAAGAAAAAGAAACGATATGCTAACCACTCTTTCGAGCTAGTTAGATTGGCTTAATCTCCTACCAAAGACCTATTTTCATCGCCAAGCCATTCAACCAAGCATATCCATAGACATGATGAACGAAAACAAGCAAACAAATCCTCTAGGCTAAGTAGTCCCTATTTTCATGGTCCTTCAAGCCTAAAAATTGACTTGATGCAACCCCTTAATTTCTTTCGATCCTTCATTAAGGGTGCCCAAATTATGCCCGTGTTTTCAGCCCATAATCCAATCAAATCACGTCAAAATGATTTATGATGTAATTTTGCACGGTCTGACCCAATCATTATTTTATTACTAAATATTAATATATAATTAAATCTGATAATTAAAATAGTAATATTAATTTAATTATAAGATATTATTGTTATTATATAATCATCATCAGGTATTAATATATTAATACAAAGATTATAAAGTAATTGTTATTAATTATCATTATAATCATTAATCATTATTATTATTAATTTATGATTATTAATATTATTTATTTATAATTATCATTTAAAAATATCCAAAATACAATTATTATTATCCACTAATAATTATTCATTATTATTACGCATCATCATAATTATTATTTAATATTCATATTATTATTGTTTAGATATTATATATATATTTATTAAATTCAATTCAATTCAATTCAATCCAGTTCAGTTCAGCTCCAATCAGTTCAGTTCAGCTCCAATCAGTTCAGTTGTTTTCAGTAAATCTAAACAAGTCCTTAGTTACATAAATAACCCCTTTTTGATTTATAAAAGTAACGAACTTAAGTAAATCAAATTACTTTGGATAGTTCCTTAATTGTTTAAAAAGGGTCGTTAGTAAAAATAAAATTATAACATCTGAAAAATATATAGAAAATCATTTTAAGTAGAAAGGATTAAGTTAAATTTGTTGACTTAACTAATCTAAACAATATGAAAATAAAGGGAAAATTATTTATATATATATATAGAAAGAGAGAGTCAGGATTTGGTGAAAAACCAACAGAATAGCTGAAAACTAAACACTTTGCATTCTGACCGTTGATCTTGGTCATCTAAAGATCAACGACCCTCATTCACGCGTCACTTGGGGTTAATTTTATTTTATCATTAATCTCTCTCCTCCTATAGCCTCTCTATTCACTCTCTCGTCCTCTCTGGACTCTTCCTGCTCTCGCTTCTCCTTGGTTTTCTCAGTGAAAATCTTCAATGATTTCCAATTTCCAGGTACAATTTTTGTATCTGATATTTCTAGTTCATTTTTGTTGATTTGAGTTTCTTGCACTACTTTTCCCTCTATGAAAATCTAGGGAGATAACAAAGTTTCAAGAATTTTCCACCAATTTCTAGTCATTGAAGGTTTAAAATTTTGATGTAAGTGATATGACTAGCATTTTTTTAGTTTTTTTTTTATTTTGTTGGAATCTGTTGTCGAAATTATTTCCGAAGGAGTTGAAGTATTTGAATTCATTGCATACACTCAATTTGATTTAGTTTAGTTTGCTTCCTTGTATTTTTTTTACTGTTTACCTGTCGATTTCTAGGTTGAACTGTATTCACTGATGAGAAATCTCGAAGTAAGATCTACAATGTTTGCTCCAAATTGTGTGAATAATGTCTCAAACTTTAGATTCTTTTTTTTCAAATGACGCATTAGATGCATTAGTATATCCTTCACAAAATTACATGTACCTCTTTCTATGTTTGTAGTAAGGATCTTTGTTTAAATGTATCTCGTCATTTACATGTTAGTAGTAGCTATTTTAAGTTCGTTATTTCAAAAAGGTCACATATAAAACTAAACAGGGTACATATATAATTGAAAGGGGTACTGTTTAAATGTCCCTCAAGCCTATTTGAGAGAAGATTTTGATGAGCCTTTAGATATTGAAATTTTGTTTCTTACTTGGTCTTATAAATTTAGATTGGGTTTGCTGCATTATCATTCTTTGATTATAGGTTGAAGGTGATGGTGCGATTGTTTGTAAATTTTTGGATTTCAACAAAATTATGGTTTGTGTATTATGTTGGGAATGCTTGCTTTCACTACCGTTATACAGAAGGCCTATACCTTTTTGCTACAGATATGTCTAGCTAGGAAGAGTTGGAATATCTTCTTTAGTGCTATTGGAAAAAGTACTTAGTGGATACAACAGTGATAATCTTTGCTCTTTGGAATATATGTCAGCCTTTTTTCTAGAATTAAGAACGACTTTCTAATTAATGGTAATCCAAAACCAATTTGTTCCAGTACTCCATGGTGCATCATTTATCAAGTGCTCATCATTGTGCTGTCTTTGAGGTTTAATTTTTTTTTGTTGAGTTAGTAAAGTTGGTGTTTTTCAAAGGTACTGGTGATTCTTAGAGTAGTACAATTTTACTTTTAAGAGGTACATACTGAAGACTTTACTCAAATTCTTAAAGCGAATTGAACTACTACCTATTTAAACTTCACGCAGACATTCAGTTTGCTGCTTAAGATGTAGATAATTGTCTTCCTATTAAATGGAAGATATTAATATCAACTGCAGAAACGATAACCCTATACCTATGGTCATAATTATGTTTCACCTTCTAGTATAAGGTTTACATACATATATACAAAAATAAAAGTGGTACATATCTAACTAAAAGTTTTTGGTAAGTAAAAACTTCTTTGGCCTTGTTTTGTTTTTTTATGTGTGTTCTCCTTGTATTGATGCAACATTATAAGTTATGTAATCAAGCTCTTGTTATTTGTAGGAACTAGGAAGATAGTTTGATGTGGGAGCATTATGGGTGTAAAACTAATTCTAAGCTTTTTTTTTTCTTCTAAGCTGGATTATGACTGTTTTGGTAACTCTAAGCTCTTGTTATTAGTGGAGTGACAACAATCGATAATGCCAATTCCAAGACTCGGGTCATGACACCACCAGGAGTGATTTCTACCTCATAGTTTATGACTTAAGGATATCGATATGTCATATGTGCTACTATTATGTCCATGATTTAGAGATCATGATTACAAACCTATTAGCTCAATTGGTAGAGCGTTTGTGTTTTCACACAAAAGATGTGGGTTCAAATCCTTTTCACACAAAAGACATGGGTTCAAATCCTACATATGTTAAATCTAGCCATTTATCGGTACATGTACCTCAGTTATCTTTGAGTGTACCCCTTTCTAGAGGTAGCCTCAAATAATCAACCAACATGAAAGAAAGCTTCATGAAGTCCTAAAATTAAACTCTGGTTCGCAGGAAAGCTTATCTCCTCCAAAAAACAAAAAAAGAATTTAATCTTAACTAAAGAACAAACTAGTAATCAGAATGGTACAAAGAACATAATGTCCCAAAGCTGAAGCTCTCCTTTCTCACTATAAGACCAAATTACTATGCTCATTTCAACTAAGAGCAGAAAGCTCCACATTGTTTTGGGGATTCAATACCAAATTCTCTCAACTCTGTCACAAATTCATATACATTTTTGGTGGTCTTTCTTGGTATGTAGTCTGTACCAATGCCTGAAATATTGTAGTATCACAAACGATTGGGACTAGCACAAGTTGGGCGATCGAGGACATAGGAGAGAACCACACGATTTTGATTAATAGAATACATTACCTTAGCTATAAAGCCATAAAGAGAAAGGTCTTCTAATAGGCTATAGACTACATGTACCTTGTTGCGTTTAAGATTTTCTAAGTCGATCATTTAAACCATACTGATAAGTTCTTCTCCACTATGAGTGGACCCAGCAAAAATCTCATTTGATATATAAGTAAGAATGTTTTTCGCTGTTGCAAAATCAATAAGGTCTTAAAGTATGTCTCTACTAACAAGATTACGAATGGGATTTGAGATGTTCGAAATGATTGCTCCACGAACTTTCAGACCACGCTTCTTTGCCAGGTGGAATGTGTTGTGACATGGCAAAGGGATGACACCTAGACCAACGTAAGAATGCCACGTGTTCCAATTGTCGTATGCCACGCAGGGCCAATAGCTAAGCACCATGTCGGAGTCCAAGAATTACACATGGCACAAACCAAAGGGGGTTTCATGAGCTCACCATCTCTGAAAATGAAACCCATACATTTTCTAAAGATGGAATAATCAGAGCCCAAGTCCCAATAAAAGGCAACAAATGATTGGTTGAGAATATCAAGGCAATAAAAACACTACAAGTATCGCTTGTTTATTGCTTAGCCAATCATCTCCCTCTATTTTAGGGTGCTCCATCTTATTTCCAAACATTATAAATAGTCCCTCTAAATTAGGTAAAAGGTAGAATCTTACCACTTCCTAAACTAACTTTGTCCAAATATATTCATATTTTCTCTCACTCAAATACTGACTTAAGCATCGGAGGGGGAACCAACTACCAAACCTAGGGTTGGTTTCCTTGTTTTCAGGTTCGGACCCAAAGCTGCCAACATCTCTGCACAAGTCTCAGTAAAGAACTCAGCTACAAGTGTTGGAAGAAGAGCTTAGCTTTCAGCAGCTAACAACAAAATGCACGATCAAAGGGTTTACTTAGGCTGAAATTTTCAGAACTACGGCAGGAACATGAATTTTCTTAACACCAATTAGCATTTCTATATCTTTGTAGCACTTTAAGTCAATTCCTCTCAAATTTCAACATATAAACAAAAATAAATGGCAGTAAAGTAGTGGGAGGGAGAAATAATCACCTAGAATAGTATGGGAAGGAACAAGAAACAAGTTTATAGGGTATGCCAACCAGCTGAGGATCTGAGGAGTTGGTGATGCCGGCTTGTCAACAACTGTTTGGGATGGATTAAGAAGAATTTGATACTGTCATTCAGATATGAATTCTGCTACCTCCTATAAGGTTAAGTAGCTCATTAATTAGTTTAGCTTTAAAAAAATGTATTCAACCTAAGAGCATGTAAGAATGTTTTCCTCCATTAATAACCTCCAATAGTGATGTTCCCCTAACTAGTAAAGCTCAATTCCAAGAAATAATTCGCATTTACAAATGCTAGAGGATCTATATGTAACGACTTCATTAAAATAATTGACCATAGCATCGTGCACGTAAATAGAAATGTGGTACATTTAGAAATAAAAAAAAGGTACATGTAACCTATGTAAGATTCGAACCTACACCATTTGTGCAACGCATAATGCTCTTCCAATTGAGCTAATAGGTTGGATATATGAATAACCATCTATACATAACAATATTAAGAAGGATTGTATGGGTCTTACCAATCAACTAACAGTTTGAAGGAGCATAAATTGTCAAGGTACATATTTTTCGAAAAGGGATACATTTAAGATAAATGAGGTACATGATAATATAAGTGGATTTTATATCCACTTTTAGAGCTCTTTTTACTCATGTTTCCTTCATTTCCGCCTTCTTTCCTCTCATTTCACAACATTCTTCTCTTCTTTTCTTCTCGTTTTGGTGCACTCGCGTGATTTTTGATATTTTCCCATGATTTTAAGCTAAATCTTGTGTTACGCGATGTGCCTTGGTGTCTCCTCTTCTGTCTTTTGTTCATGTGTGTAGATCGGAAGATGCTTCTATGATTTTGGAGCTCTTAAGGAGATGAGAGAAAGCTTTTGGATCGAGTGCGGAAATGAAAGAGGCCATGAATAATCATTTTGATGATTTTGGAGCTTTGTATATGATGGCGTGACGTTGCTCAATGCTTGTGAGTGTAAAATGGGATTGTTTTTATGTCAAGGAAGACTTATGATGGTTGTATATGTATGGAGTGAGATCTTAAAGTTGGCAAGAGTTCATGGAAGCTACCTCTTAAGCCATAAGCGTCCGCTTGAGCTATTCTAAGCGTCCGCTTATTTTCATGGTTTTGTTGGCACGGATTTTTGTGCATATTGGAGCGTCTGCTTAAGCTTTGGAAGCGTCAGCTTAGTAAGCGTCCACAAAGGCCTGCAAGCGGAATTTTGACTTTGCTTATTCGATCTAAGGCTTTGTTGGACTCATTTTTACGTTATATTAGAGGAGTATAAGTACTTTTTAGCCTAATTTGGTAGAGACACTTAGTTTTACAAGCTTTTGAAGAGATTAGAGTGAGATTGTTGAGTTCTCTTCTTCCATATTGTGAAAACTCCATTGTTGATCAAGAATCATTGCTCAGATTTCTTGCAAGTTTATATAGTTTGTTTCCGAAATTTCATTCTCCATCTTTTGGTGTTGCTTTCATCTACTTTCTCTCAAAGTATTTATCATCGCTAATCTAATTGCCATGTTTTCTTTGTTATTCTAAATCAAATTTATATTCAATTTCCTTGCATAATGTCTAGTGAATAGTCTTTTATGCTAGGAATGTAGTGAAACATGGTAAATGGAAGTTATTATTATTCTTGAATAGTTAGGGAAGTTTTTTTTATCAATTGTTTGTATTGATTGATGTTTTAGGGCTTGTTACTATTCGTTGGCCATGATTAAGAATTTCTATTGTGGATTTTGATTATCATTGTATACGTTTATCTCAAAATTCATTCCTAAACTCAATTTGTATTCTAATTTATGACCAAGAGATTGGCTTAAATTAAGAAGGAAAACCATTGAAGGACTTTAGATTATTCGCGAGTTTTTAAGTGATTATAGGCTATTCTAAAAAGGGCTATTGTTGCTTATTTTCTCTAGTTTGCTACTATTCGAGAGAGGTAGTGAGACTTATTGAAAAGAGTTTTGTCTCATTCGATTGTGTAGCATGTTTATCCCTATACCTCTTGAGTTAGTTTCTCGTTTGACTCCCCAATGCCATGTGTAGTTATATTCCTAGTGTTTTTATTCTCATATTCTTAAAACTACCTTTTAATCGAGTCATTTGTGCATTTAGTTTAATTTAGAGTACTCTTAGTCATTATTCTCTCCATTTAACCAAACATAAAACCCTTAGAACTAGGATTAGTTGGACAAACATAAGTACTACGTTCACTTCCTTGAGGATTCGACCCCGACTTATCCTTGTTATATGTAAGTAGGAAAGTTAGGAAAATTTATTTACTTTTGCATTGGCTTTAGAATCTAACGACACTTTTGAGGCCGATCAGTACATCTACAAAAATAGGAGTACTTCTGAAATGAGTAATCAACGTCTCCAAGCAGGATTTTGCAACAACGAAAGCATAAGCTAAATCAGTTAGATTGTGCATAGAACAACAATCTCAAAAACGCAAGAGGCAAACAACTTTTTTAAAACAATTTACCATGGCATCATGCATGTAAATATAATTGGGGTGCATTTAGAAATGAAAATTATACATGTAAACCTATGTAGGATTCGAACCTACACCATTTGCGCAACATAAAATGCTCTTCCGATGGAGCTAATTGGTTGGATATATGAATAACCATATTTACATAACAATAATAAGAAGGATTGTATGGGTCTTACCAATCAACTAACAGTTTGAAGGAGCATAAATTATGAAGGTACATATTTATCAGAAAGGGGTACATCTACAAAAGTAAGAGTTCTCTATGAAATGAGTAATTCGACGTCTCCAAGCAGGAATTTGCAACAATGACCACCTAAAAACCTAAAAACCTAAGAGTAAATACAAGAAAATATCCAATTATCATGTATGTATCGTATTCTGGCAATCATCTCATGAATTATCATAATTTGATATTTCCGACGAGTTAAATAATCAAACAAACAGAGGCTACATATATACAAAAAGGATGCATATAAAATTAATCAAAAGAAAATCAGAAGAAAATTTGAAATATTTGTTAGATCTCAACAATGCACTCAGTCAAGAAATATCATACTATAACCTCAAACAGGCAAACACAATTAAGAATTAAAATCATTCAAAAAATTAGTAGATCGAATCTTTGGTTTATGAGCTAAAATCGTTCAAAAACTAGTAGATCGAATCTTAGGTTTTGTAAAAAGCTTTCTAAATCTAGAACATAAAGCAACTTAAATTTATGCCAAACAAAGCTCGTAATCTTAGAAAACAAAGAAATCTTAGATATGAAAACGATCTGAAATTACAAAATTTGTAGAACTTACTTGAAATCAAATTTTGATCCAAAATTTGTTATATGTGTTTTGTTTTCAGATGAAAATCATCAAGAAAGTTGTTGATTGTTAATGAATCAATTCCACAACTTTTAAGTTTTGTGAGAGAATATGAAGATTGTGGGTATAGTTGAGAGAATTTCATGAGCTTGAGAGATGAGAGAGAGAAATGCGTGAGCGAGAATGGTTAGAGAAAGTTTCCTTCTTTTCCTTTATTATATATGGCTAAGTCAGCCGTTCGATCTAGACCCGACAGTGTAGATGGTGAGGAGTAGATTGTTTAATGATGCGCGAATCTCATCCATTAGATGATGGATTTGGAGGATGAACGGTCCAGATCTTTGATTTTTAGTTTTCAGCTTAGGTAAGGTTTTTAGAAGAACACGACTCTCTCTATCCATATATATATATATATATAAAAAATCAGGTTCTACTAAAAACCTATACTTTGCTGAAAACTGAAAACTAACAGTCCTGATTGGAAAAAAGATGGTACATATAAGATTTAAAGGGTACATATTACGATTAGAGGGTACGCGTGCTGCTAATATCAAAGTTGTGTTGCTAACATCTAAGTTGCCAGTATTTACAAAAATGTCATTAATGAATACACGCGTATTCCCTTTATGTTAACATGTACCCCCTTTATGGTGAAGACAGTTTTCACTTGATCCTATTCCTATATACTTCATCCTTTTTAAAATAATTGATACACTTTGTCTTTCACGCTTATCAAGGAAGCGATTTAAGGGTGTAAATGATTAAATTTTTCGATGCAATTTTAACACAAGTCATATAGAGTCTCATTCTTGCTTGCATTAAAATTTCATCGAAAAATTACTCGTTTACACCCTTAAATCGCTACCTTGATAAGCGTGAAAACAAAGTGTATCACTTATTTTAAAACGGAGAGTCGGGTGTTAGCAGCATTTTTGTAAATAATGACAATTGACAACATGATGTTAGCTGCACAACTTTGATGTTAGAAGCACGCGTACCCTTAAATCGTAATATGTAGCCTTCTAAATCTTATATGTACCCTTTTTTTCCAATCATGACTGTTAGTTTTCAGTTTTCAGTTTTCAGCAAAGTATATGTTTTTATAAGAACCCGACTCTCTCTCTCTATATATATAGAATTAGGATCAAATAAAAAGATTCTTAAAAATGAGAAGAGCGAGAAAGAGTTTTTATACATTGAACAGAATGTGCATATTTTTTGAACTAAATGTGTAACTTTTTTGTTATGTGCATTTTTCTTAACTGAATATGCATTTTATCTTTCTAACTAGAAACTTACAGCTTCGTAACTGAAATATGCATATTCAGCTTTACAAAAATGCACATCCAGCTCAAAAAATATGCACATTCGTCCTTCTTATCATTCTCATTTTAAGATCCTTCTCATTGGGTCCCGCCTCTATATATATATATATATTTTAGAATTAGAATCATGTCAGAACCATTGTGCATAATGAGAAATAGGAACTTATCTCATCCGTTTATTGCGGTGTATCTAACGGCTGAGATCTCACCCGTTCATCCGCATCATTAAGGGCATTTTGGTCATTTCGCGAGTTGAATGACCTCCCCTCAATCATCTTTCTAGAGCTTCTAGTTTCTCTCTCTATTCATCTGTGCTTTCTCTCTCTACCTTCAACTTTTTCCCTGATTCTCGATTCTCTTCACTTGAAATCGCGGATTCGTTTCTTCGATTGTGTTTTTTTTCCTCAAATTCTTTGATATTGTTCTTGATTTCTTCATTTTTCTCCATATTCATTATTCACTGAGGTAATTTTAATTTCATTTGCTTTTCATCTTTTGCTTTTTTTTCTTCACATTTTTGTATTTTTTCGTTTTTGTTGTTGTGATTATGCGATCTAGGGTTATGAGATTTTGTAATTATATAATTAGGGTTTTGTGATTGTAAGTTTCATCAATTTATCTTTATGGTCATTTATTTTGGTTGTTTTGTGAATTACTTTCTTCAATTTATGGTATTGTTATTACGATTTTGTTTATATATATATATATATATATATATATATATATATATATATATATATATTTTCTAATAATCTCATTTTAAATATTTCATCAAATCACCATTTCATAATTTTATAATAAAAAATTAACCATTAGAAATCATTAAATACAACTTGATTTATAAACTAATGAATATGATTAATTATTCAATGCTAGAATTCCTAAATAAGTTATAAATTAAATTTTCCTACAATGTTAGGATGTGAATTTTCATTGTTAGGTTATTAATTTATTATAATCCTTAAATTCCTCCATGAATCGTATGCTATTAATATAATATAAAATTATCCAAAATAATACAATAGACTTTATCACTATATTTCAGGTAACATTAAATCCAGATTATTAATGTTCGGGTTACAAGATTTGTTTAATTATTCACATCAACGTAAAATTTTTTTAGGAATGTTTCTTCATGATTCCTAAGACTAATTTGGGCGAATATATTTCAATCATGAATAATTTATTTCAAAACCTATTAACAATTTTAAAGTTATACATTTACATATGCATAATCAATTATTTAAATCGGTTAAAGAAGAACTATATATATATATATATATATATATATTGTTGTTTACAACTTTTCGTAAACTGAAGTTCTCCTGATGATGGACAATTTTCGTAACCAGAGGTTTGGGTTTTGATTCCTTCTCCGATGCTTAAGTTAGTATTAGGAAAATAAAAGGTGAGTATGTTTTTTGACAGAGTAAGTTTAAGAGTAGGTGAGATCCCCCTTTTACCTGATTTTGAGGAACTATTTATAGTGTTTGTGAATGAAAAGGGGCACCCTAAAATAGAAGGATGTGATTGGTTGAGCAATGAAAAGGCGACACTTGTCATAGTTTCATTGCTTTGAGCCTCTTATCCAATAATTCTCTTCCTCTTATGGGAGTTTGGGATGATTATTCCCTCTTTTAAGGAATAAATGGGCCTATTTATTCAGTTTGGTGAGGTCACAAATCATCCTTCTTAATGCCGCCATGTGTCATCGGGAGAATGACCCATGTGTCACCAATCTATTGGGCCACGTGGCAGTCTGTAACCGGGCCACGTGTCCTCCTTTGACATGTTACAACATTTGCCCCTGAAAGGGGTTTAATCTGGGTCTTGCCTGATTAAAGCCTTTTTACTGAGAGTAACTTCTGACATTTATCATACTGTTTAGGAGTTTAACTGACTTTTCCTCCAATCAGAAGAATGTGAAGTGACGTGCGCACCATACGGTGCTGACACGTGTAAAGTCACTATTTGGGGAGAGGGAAGGTTTTTACCCCCCTATAAATACCCCTTCCCTCACTTCATTTTTCCACTTTCATTTTATGGAATTTCTAGAGAGATAAACTTCTAGAGAGAGAAGCTCTGAGTAAAAAGAGTATTCCTTTCTTTATTTGGTGAAGAGAAAGGTGACTTTGGGGAATTTGACCTGGACCATTGCTGAGAGCGGCGTGACTTGTAGAAAAGGCGAAGAGAGTCTTTCTCATCTCCGTCCAGATCTTTAGTCCCCTTTCTCCTTTTACTTTTCTTCTTTTATTCTTTGATTCTTTTTTTTTTCAAATAAAATGGTATCTTTTACCTCATCGAATAACCCCAGCCAACCCATGGAGGATGCTAACCCTAGAGCGGACTCTTTTTCATCCTCAGCTGTCTCTAGAGTTGGGCCCATCTCGGTTGAATACTTCTTTTATTTAATAAGAACGCACGAACCGTTTCCGACGACCCAGCCTCTGCCTGTGTAGGGTAATCTGGCGCGCGTCAAGCAAACGGCGCGTCTGAGACGTTCACTAATTCTCCCTTCCTCCAGTTCTGAGATGGAAGAATCAACTGGGAGAGTTCCTGAGAGAGAGGAAAGTGATAGGGTGGAAGAAATCCAACCATTAGAGGTTGACCCTTTAGAGGAGTATGACTTTGAGGCTTCTGATTATCAAGATAAAGCCGGACCGTCTGAAAGGGCCTCAGGCGATGAGGATGATGAGGACGAGGAAGAAGGATCAGAGCCTTCTGCTACCTCTGTTGAACTTTGGGACCGTCTGGGTCCTCTTTCTGACCCAGCGTATGTATGTGTGGATGTTGACTGGTTGGAAAGGTATGGGCCGAACGTGAGTCGTCTAGATAGGGAGATGCCTATGATTGGCTTCAAATTTGTCCTTCCTAAAAAGAAGGACACAATTTTTCATGCCACACCCAACCAATTTGCTGTATATAAGCTAGACTTAGATTTCCCTTCCACCCCTTCATTCATGAAATCCTTAGACACTATAACATAGGTCACAATCAGCTGGCCCCCAATGCTTGGCTGAACAGTTTAACTTTCATTGCCACCTGTGAGTTGTGTGGCCTAGTCCTGTCCCTTAACGCCTTTACACACATACACTATGTCTCTCAACTTCAAAAGACAATTGAGGGGACCTGGTACATCGTCTGTAATAGAGCCGGGTTTTTGATTGTTTTTGGGAAGCCGTCAAAGATGCACAACAGGAAATCAGAGTTTGTGTTTGTCCAAGCACCAGACGTAGAGACAGCCGAACCCTATAAGTAGCACAACCGAGCTGTAACCAATATAGGACGAGGTGCCCCAATACTAGAATTAGAGAATAAGTATGATGATGCCGTGGTGGCTCACTTTACGGCCACGGAGTACATTCACCCTGGGCATAGGGAGGCAGGACGCCCAAAGCCAAAAAAGATAGCTTTGAAGGGATCGACTGGTTGGGTTCCCTTCAAAGAGATGTTTTTCAATGAAAGATTTTTGGTTGCCGCTGGACTGAAGGAGGACGATGATCCAGGTAATGTCCTCGTCTTGCCCCAACTGTCTGTCAATGTATTTTAGATTTTGAACTTAATCAAATAATTTCTTTGTGTGCAGAACCGGCAAGAAGAAGAATTCCAGCCTCTTGGAAAGGGGAAGTAGATATGAGTAAGTTTGGTGGAAACCTGTGGGCGGAGCATTCAAAGGCTCCGTATAAGAAGCGAGAGGAGACGCTAAGATACTTAAGTTTTTTTTTTTTTTTGAAGATGAACCTCTTTCTAAATCATCTCCGTCGGTTCAACCATAAAACCAAGGCCTCTTCGTGAAGGAAGACGTCTGGATAAAGGACGAAAATCCAAGATGGATTTCTTCTGGGAGGAGCCTTGGGTTTGTGTTCATCTCGGCCTTTGTCCCATTTTTGACCGAAGGTGGTTCCTTGAAGGAAAACGTCAGGCCACAGACGGTTTCCTTCACCGAACAACCTTTAGTCTGCTTATACCTTCGTCTTTGACATGTCTCTGACCGAAGGTGGTTCCTTGAGGGAAAACGTCAGAAACCAGACGATTTCCTTCACCGAATAGCCTTTAGGTAATCCTAGATGATCATTCTGGACGAAGGCATTCCTAGAGGTATCGGCTCGTTCTGGCCGGTTTCCTTATTGGAACCATCTTTGGTTTTGGATGGTGATTTGAATCTTTTAGACTTGACTTGATTATTGTTGTTGTGCAGAAAAATTCACCGTCGGCAAGGGCGGCTATTGCCAAGCCGACTTCGTCGAAGAAACGGCCAGCTGCCTCAGGGGGACAAGCTTCACCCCCTCAAAAAATCAAAGTCCTTTGCTCCGTCAAAGAGGGTTGGGCAGACGAGTTCGTCTGTCCGTAAGGCACCTATCCCCTCCGGCGAGAAGGGGAGAAAGCCTTCTGATCCGGTGGTCTTGCCGCCACTGGCCGCCACACTGGGAGCTGGAGGTTCGTCCACTCCCATCAATCTGGAAAGCCAGCTGGACGCAGCTGGTTTGAATTTTGAAGAACTGTCAAATCCGGACGCGGTGAATCCTGGGACCTCTGCCTATTCAGGGGCAGTAGCTCAGCTGGTGGGGCAAATGCCTCATCCCTTTAGGAAAAAGTCGGCCTTGTCTGGTGAGTTATACTATTCCAACTGGGTCAGAACGCTGCGGGTTGGTGGACGATCGATGAGTCCGTCCAACAAGCTTGCAGTGGTCATCCCTATTTGCCGAACTGATGCTTCATCTTTTTCAGATAAGGGAAAGGCTCCAGCCGTGGAGGAGTCGGCTTCTGAGCCCGACGAGGCCATCTCCTCATTTGCCAAGTACTCCTCGGTCGAGAGGAAGAAAATAAAGAAGGACGTCTATGACGCCTTCCCTCATGAGTACGTCGACAGTCTGAGGGGGAGCCACAGCTAGACACGTGGGCTACTTGTCTCAACTCCTTGACTACGTATCTCCTTCTCTTAGTTTCATATCTTCATTATTATTATCTTAACTTCTTATAACATGGCCTTCTGAGTTGGTAAAATTTTCCCTTTTATTCAGGCATTCGCTCGGAGCATGGCCTTGGAGGGGTATGTGAGTGGTCTTCATAAGGAGAACTTTGCCGTGTTCAAAAGGTAACTAAGGCCGGAGACCAGGCCATAGTTACTTGTGAAGAGCTGAACGTCTATCATAGGCAGAGTCTGGAGGCCTTGGAGAAGTGATCGGCTGATCTGGAGTCAGCCAACAAGCTCCATCTGCTGAAGATCACTGACCTACTGAAGGAGAAGGAAGAGTGGCTCCTGGCTCGGGATGTTCTCTTGGACGACCTGGCGAAGGAGAAGGATGCTGCTGCTGCTACCTCGGCTGAGCTTAGGGCCAAAATTTCTGAACTCACAACAGAAGTTGCTCAGCTAAAGGATCAAGCTCAGCAGGACTTCTAGGAGGCCCTCAAAGCCTTTGCTGACTCCTTGGAAATGGCCAAAGGTTGGGGGATTAAGGCCATGGAGATGATGGCTGATCCTGACCAAGTGAGCCGGTTTTAACGCCGGCTTGAATTCCAGGAGGAGTGTCACAAGGACGGAATTCTTAACGAAGATCCTCTTGTTTTCGAGGAGTCAGACGAGGAAGAGGAGTTGGAGGACGAAGAGCCTCAAGATGATGCCGCCATGGAGGAGGATGTTCCTATTTCTCCTCCTAATGTCTAAATTAGCCGTCCTCCTGCTTCCTTCACTTATCATTTGGGCTACTCATTTGAGTGAGGAAATCAGGAGGCGGTTCTATAAGAACTGGTGCAAGTCTAAGAAAGGCTTGCACCAAGTATTCAGCAAAAAGGGCAGGAAAGATATTCAGGCTCAACTTGACAAGTTGAAGAAGTATGCAACTGTTATCAAGTCTTGGCCCACAACCTGATCAGGACGCTCCTCTTGCTGTAATTTTGGCTAAGTATTTTGGTTGTACTTCATTGATATTTTGATTAATTCCCAATGCTTTGTAATCACATTAGGAGATATCTTTGTAGTTTGATTTTGTTGTAGTAGCATGGAAACTCAGTAGTGTTGTATTTTTGTGGATTTTGGCAACCAACTTTCATCCATTTGAATGAGTAGCTTTCCTTCATTTTGCTTGTCCAATGTTTATTTTAGTAATTTATCTTAAAGTTGTTCCATGTGATTTCCTGTTTCCACCTTACTCATCTTGAAACGCCTTTTGGACGAAAATATTCTAGACAAGCATGCAAAGAATTTTTCCTAAGTGTACTCTCTCCCCGTCTAAGAAGGGATCAAAGATCAACCTAAGTCGTCTTTAATCAGATCCTTCGAACGGCTAACATACTGGTTTGACGAGAAAGCACCAAGCATGCAATTTTTGCTAAGTAATCAACTTTCCCGTCCAAAAGGAATCAATGACCAGCTTTGCTAGTCTTGAGTCAGCTTTACTCGTCTTGAGTCACATCCATTGGACGGATAACATATACTTTTGGACGAGGAGGCTCCAACATGCAATTTTTGCTAAGTAAGCAACTTTCCCGTCCTAAAGGAATCAAAGATACTCGTCCTGCTTTGGCAATTTGTGTAAACGACTGCTGCCTCATGAAGGAATGCGGTTTAAAAAGCCGTTGGACGAGTCTGTTCCTTACTTGTTGGACCGTGATTGATACTCGTCCTGCCTTCTCTTGGCAATGATACTCGTCCTGCCTTCTCTTGGCGATTTATGAACGATCGTTGCCCCATGAAGGAAGGCGGCCAATACAAAAACCGCTGGACGAGTCTGTTCTTTCCTGTATCAAGACGACCTTCAGTTTATGAACATCTTCTGACGGCTTCCTTGAAGAAGCAATGTTCGTTTTATGGCGATACCAACTTCTCAGATGGACATGCAATTAAGAAGCTGTGGTCTAATTTCTAGACGAATAATGTTTGAAGGAAGGCGTCTAAGGATTATTCTTCGGACGTTTTCCTTTTTGAACTAACTATTGGTTAAGTACCAATGTAAGGTTCAAAGTAAGGCGTCTAAGGATTATTCTTCGGACGTTTTCCTTTTTGAACTAACTATTGGTTATGTACCAATATAAGGTCCAAAGGAAGGCGTCTAAGGATTATTCTTCGGACGTTTTCCTTTTTGAACTAACTATTGGTTAAGTACCAATGTAAGGTTCAAAGGAAGGCGTCTAAGGATTATTCTTTGGACGTTTTCCTTTTTGAACAAACTATTGGTTAAGTACCAATGTAATGTTGAAGGCGTCTAAGGATTATTCTTTCCCTACTGGACTGGTACTGTATGCCCCCTTCTTAGGATGGCTGTTTGTCTATGCTTAGACGAAGGCATCGTATGAAGGTGAGTGTCTAGTCCACGACTTTTCTGAATAATGAGACCTTCTTTACTAAGGCATCTCATTTTGGCCGGTTTCCTTTAGGAAATAACACCTTTGATTAATTTTAGGTGTTATGAAGGGGATTTCCTTTACTAAGGAAATACGTCTCTCTGGCTGGCTTCCTTTAGGAAGCAGTGTTCGCCTATTTTTCAAATTTTTTAGTGAACTTGGATTTAGACGATCTACGAGTTGCATCTTGTTAAAGTAAGAACCTTTAATCAAGAAGTCTTTATTCATCATTTATGTCTTGGACAAATTTTGTGATGGTTCTTGCAGACGTTTTCCTTTAGGAAGCAATATCTGTCTTACATAATGGTCCTCTATGGTTTATTATCTAATAACCATCTTTCGTCCATCAATGGTAAAATGCCCCAAGATGGATTTGGATAATAAAATGTCCCTTGCTGAGCGTTTGGTTGAATGAGTTATAGGCTAACAATTATCCCATCTATAATCTAACAAGTTGAACCATTAGACCAGAATTTAGAATATGTATTGATATGAAGTTTGCTTAGCCTAGGCTAAGGTACATGTAATACATTTCTAAAAGATTTTTCTGTGCCGTAGCACTTCATTTAAAACTTGTAAAAAAAACTTCGTACTTGATTAAACATAGTACTTCTTCAGATTTTTAGAGTTCTAGGTTTGTGGTATTGGGCGTCCATCCAAATCTTGTAGCTTAAACGTACCGCTACGAACTTCTTCGACCACCAGATAAGGTCCCTCCCAATTTGGGGTCAGTTTTCCAAGCTCCTTTGCTCGTCCGACAGCCTTCATCTTCTGGAGAACCAGATCCCCTATTTTGAGAGGTCGTTTGGTTACCCTTTTGTTGAATTCCCTAGCCATCCATAACTTATACAACTCCATCCTTAAAAGAGCATTACCTCGGACCTCTGGCAACTGGTCTAACGCCAGACGCATTGCTGTCCAGTTGGTCTCTTCTGAATATAACATGACGAGGAGGGTAGGTTCTTCAATTTCGATGGGGAGGACAGCCTCTGTTCCATAAACTAGCATGAAGGGCGTTTCCCCTGTTGAATTCTTAGCAGTCGTCCTGATGGACCAAAGGACCAGCTGAAGCTCTTCCACCCAAAACCCCTTGGCATTCTCCAATTTCTTCTTGATGCCTTCGGATATGATCTTGTTGAAGGCCTCTACTTGGCCATTCGCCTGTGGATGGGCAACTGAAGCAAAGTGAGATTTAATATCCCTCTCTTTCAGCCAATCTTTCAGCTTAGGGGTCTCAAACTGGGGTCCATTGTCAAAAACTATCGACTAGGGCATCCCAAATCTTGTTATGTTGTTTTTCCAGATGAACCTCTTTACATCATTTGTTTTTATGCCCCTAACTGATTTGGCTTCAACCCACTTTGAAAAGTAATCCACAGCTACTATCACAATTTTTTTCTGGCCGACCACCATAAGAAAAAGACCTAGAATATCCATTCCCCATTTGGCAAATGGCAAGGGAGTCAGGACAGGGGTCAGGAAGTTGGACGGTCTTTTGAAGAGATGGCCATGCTTCTGGAAGCTGTCACATTTTCTTGCATAGTCCATAGCGTCCGCATTTAGTGTCGGCCAAAAATATCCAGTCCTGAGCGCCTTCTTAGCAAGTGCTTGCCCACCAATATGTGAGGCACAAGAGCCCTCATGTAGCTCCTTGAGTACCTCCAGACCGTTTTCTTTTGTAATACACTTCAACAGCGGACGATCGTATGACTTCTTATAGAATGTTTCGTCCCAAACTTCGAACCACTTATCACGAGCTTTAACATATTTTGCCTCTGCCGGGTCTTCTGGTAATTGACCCGTCTTTTTGTAGTGAAGGATAAGATCCATCCAATTGTTTTCTCGACTCAAAAACATCACTTCCTCCTGGTCAATGCTCTTCTTCTCTTGTACTTCCAAGAATACAGTTCTTGGAGTGTCGCCTAAAGCTGAACTAGCCAGTTTTGATAAAGCATCAGCTTGATGATTCTTAGACCAGAAGGGAGTCTGACCTTGCCTCCAATTCCCTACCTCTAGCTGCTCGGCATATCCGAATTCCAGCCAATAAGGCTTCATATACGGCTTCATTATTGGAGGCCAGGAATTTAAAACGTAAGGCGTATTCATACGTGTCGCCCTAAGGCGACTGGCAAACAAGGCCTTCCCACTACCCTGTGCGGTAGACGAGCCATCAACCATCAACTTCCAACTTTGACTGCCCTCGGAGAGGTCTTTTACTGGATCAAGTACTGGTCAGGTTAGTTCTGCTATAAAATATGCCAAATCCTGTCCTTTAATCGCTTTCCTTGGCTCAAACGTGATGTCGAACATTTTCACTTCGTTGGCCACTTGAGCATCCTTCCAGCCGCTTCTAGCTTCTGTAAGAATTGCTTTAGCGGCTGGTCAGTATATACGACAATACTATGAGCCAGGAAATAAGGCCTTAACTTTCGGCTAGCCACCATAAGGCCAGACCAAACTTCTCAACTGTAGTATATCTACCTTCGGCATCCTTGAGCAGTTGACTCACAAAGTATACAGGGATTTGTATAGCGTCCCTCTCGACTAACAACACTGCACTGACTGCTTCAGGAGAAACAGCCAGATAGACAAACAATTTTTCTCCAACCACTGGACTTATCAGACGTGGGAGCTGCTGTAAATGCTTCTTGATTTCGTGTAAAGCCTCGTTCGTTTCAGGTGTCCATTGAAATTTTGTCTTCTTCTTTATAGTTGCAAAGAAATGATGACACTTGTCACCAGATTTGACAAAAAACGTCTCACAGTCGCTAGACAGCCAGTAAGCCGTTGTACTTCCTTTATCTTTGTTGGAGGTTTCATATCAAGTATAGCTTGGATCTTTTAAGGATTTGCCTCTATCCCACGCTGATCTACCAAAAAACCCAGAAACTTGCCAGACGAGACCCCAAAAACACACTTCTTTGGGTTAAGCCTTAGTTTATATTTGCGCAAGGTTTCAAAAGTTTCACGTAGATCTTCCACATGATCCTTGTCCTCTTGACTCTTGACGATCATATCATCAATGTAAGCTTCTAGATTGGGACCCAGCTGAGGTGACAAAATTTGGTTGATGAGCCTCTGAAAAGTTGCTGGAGCATTCCTCAAGCCGAAAGGCATCATAAGCCAGCCATACAACCCCTTTTCAGTAATAAAGGAGGTCTTATCCTGATCCTCAGACAACATAGGAATTTGATGAAACCCTGAATAAGCATCCATAAAGCTCAGCAATGCATGCCCAGCCGTCGAGTCTACCAGACGATCTAACTTGGGCAAAGGAAAACTATCCTTTGGGCAAGCTTGGTTCAAATCAGTGTAGTCAACACACATCCTCCAGGTTCCGTTCGGCTTAGAAACCATCACCACATTTGCAACCCACTCTGGATAATGGGTTTCCTTAATAAATCCTGCCTCTAGCAGTTTTCTGACTTCTTCATCAACAGCTTGATTCCTGACGGGTCCTAAATGTCTCTTTTTCTGCCTGATAGGCTTTCTAGCCGGATCAATGTTCAGCCGATGAACAGCCACATCTGGGTCAATCCCTGGCATTTCATCTGCCCCATAGGCAAAAACATCTTGATACTCTTTCAACAATGAGATAATAGCTTCCTATAACTCAGGCTTTAGAGCCGTTCCTTTTTGCAAAGTCCTTTCTGGACGAGAATCATCTAAACAAATGCTCAAGGGAGCTTCAGCAGGCTTAGGACGATCGAGAGTCAGGCTTGCGATCGTCTTCTTTTTCAGCTGAGGACCTTGGTTCTTCCTTGACCTGGGCAAACTTCCTTTTCTTACTGGGCAGATATCTTGTCGTTTTTCTTTCAGAAGTAACATACAACTCATCTTTATCCTCTCATGGCTTCCTTGCGCAAGCAACGTGCGTCTGAAATTTTTCTTCTTTCATCCTGGACGTTCCCACTTTCTCTGCCCCGGCCTCTTTTGGCTCGTCTACTTCCATGGGCTCGGCTTCGCTCATCTTCCAAGACAAGGGCTTTAAGGTAGTAAGGTAGCACTCTCTGGCAGCCCGCTGATCTCCATAGATGGTACTAACCTGACCATCATCACACTCAAACTTCATTTGCATCAGATGAGTGACAATGACTGCCTTAATATTGTTGAGGGTGGGACGTCCTAGAATTACATTATACGCAGTCAGGTCCTTGACAACCAAGAATTTTATGAACATTGTTCTACTTCGATCCTTCTCTCCGACTCTGACGGGCAACAACACCGTCCCCACTGGGTGAATGATTCCTCCTCCAAATCCAATGATTGGATAATGGACTGGAAGGAGGTCTCTTTCATCAAATTTGAGTCGTGACAAGCAATCAGCACTAATAATGTCAGTTGAGCTGCCGGTGTCTATAAGGATGCTTCGTATTTTCAAGTTTGCTATCTTCATTTCTACGACGAGAGGATCATCATGAGGGGTTCTGATCTTACCACGATCACCCTCACTCACCGTCACCAAGGGGAACGAGTCCACCTTAGTTTTCTTGTCAGCAACACCTGGCCGAGCTCCCTAATATAATTCTTATGTCCTCTTAAACTTGGTCCCCCGGCTGCAAATCCACCGGATATAACCAAGACTACATCTTCATCAGTGTTGGCACTTTCCTTCTTATTACTTTGCCGAAAATCTTTCTTTTGAAAACGGCCTTCCCGAAACACATACAGGTTCATCTTTCCCTGCTTTGCAAGATGTTCCAATGCTCTCTTCAAATGCTTACACTCGTTGGTTTCATGCCCACAATCCTTGTGGAAGTGACAATACTTGCTTCTGTCTCGATTCTTGTAAGGCGTCTTCATCTCTGTTGGGGCCTTAAGTTCATGCTGAACCTTGATTTCCATGAGGATAGAGTACTGATCCTTATTAAACTCAATCTCGGCTGACGCAGCCCTTTCCTTTCTTTTCTCTCTTCTTGACGGAGTTGTGCCTTAAGATACTACCCATGTCTCAGCCTTCTTAGGATTGTTCTTAGGTTTTTGAACAGGCTCCTCAGGCTCCTTAGACTCTGAGTGTTTAGCTTAAGCACAAACTTTCGTAGCATGTATGAACGCTTCAGCCTCTCTGAGAGCTTCAGCTAAGGTACTTACCTTTTTCTTGACTAGGTCGAACTTAAAGCTTCCTGGACGAAGTCCGCGAATGAATGCATCAAATGCTACACCGGCATTCAGATCGTGGATCTGGAGAGCTTCAGGGTTAAATCTCTTCACAAAACTTCTCAAATACTCTTTTGGGGCTTGGACAATCTTCCCCAAGTGAATACTGGTTTTTTGTTCCTGCCGGTTGGCTACAAAATGACTGGTAAATGAGTAACTCAACTCAGTAAAATTGTTAATGGAATTGGCTGGTAAATTGTTAAACCACTTCTGAGAAACCCCTTTCAAGGTGGCTGGGAAGTTCTTACACCAGGTGGCATCGTCCACTGCCTGGACATACATCTAATGTTTGTATGCTGAAAGATGATCATCTGGATCGGTTGTGCCATCAAACGGATTGATGGTGGGGCAGCTTAACTTTAGGGTAAGGAGGAGCTTCCATGATTCTGGCCGAGAAAGGCGTTAGCCAATCTATGCGGAGCAACCTGAAACGTGTGTCGACTGGTACTTCATTCCGCCTGCATTCTCTGAGAACTAGGTTGGACGAATTGACCTCCTGAGATCCTCTCCTATAAACATTATGCTGAGAGGTTCTTCGATAGACGTTGGGCTGAATCACTGTCCTCTCTTGACGAGGTTCATGAATGGACGGGGTTCTTCCTTGCTCCATTGTGTGACTCCTGATTCTCAGAGTAGGATCTTGTAGGTAAGGCGTCGATCCAGTAGCCGACCTTTGTTGGGCCGCTACTATTTTCGCCTGCAAGTACTCACGAGCGTCAGTTTCCATCCGATGACCATCCACTGGTCTATTCACCGGGTTGGTGACCACCAAGTTCCAGTCTAGGCGACGAGGTTATTCACTACAAGCAGGCTGCCTTCCCTTAGACAACCTTCTGGCTTTGGTCGTCGAACTCCATTGGGAGACATTTTCCTGGGAGGCTCCTCTTCTACGCGTAGGCCTGGAATTAGGCTGAGGGCTACCCTGAAGAACATCATATTGTTCTTTATCTGCTCCTGGACTACTTGAGCCATTTTGGCTTAGAACTCGTTTAGCGCATTCTCCAGATGTGCCGCAGTGACTGGAAGAGCAGGATTAGGCTCTGAAACTGCACCAACTGGATCGTTTTGACGAGGTCCATCTCGTCCTCTTGGTGGACGCTCATCATCGACAGTGTCATTGACTTGCACATATGGACTCAACCTTTGTCCTCGGTTGGACGAGTTACAATCGGTCATCTCCACGCTTCCCCACAGACGGCGCCAAATGTTGTTTACAACTTTTCGTAAACTGAAGTTCTCCTGATGATGGACGAATGTAGGGTTAATGAATCTGGGAGGCTTATGTAGAGATGTCGCTCCGTTCCCGAACCTGTAAAAAGGGAAACCAACCCAGAGGTTTGGGTTTTGATTCCCTCTCCGATGCTTAAGTCAGTATTAGGGAAATATAAGGTGAGTATGTATTTTGACAGAGTAAGTTTAAGAGTAGGTGAGATCCCCCTTTTACCTGATTTTGAGGAACTATTTATAGTGTTTGTGAATGAAAAGGGGCACCCTAAAATAGAAGAATGTGATTGGTTGAGCAATGAAAAGGCGACACTTGTCACAGTTTCATTACTTTGAGCCTCTTAACCAATCATTCTCTTCCTCTTATGGGAGTTTGGGCTGATTATTCCCTTTTTTAAGGAATAAATGGTCCTCTTTATTCAGTTTGGTGAGGTCACAAATCATCCTTCTTAATGCCGCCATGTGTCATTGGGAGAATGATGCATGTGTCACCAATCTATTGGGCCACATGGCAGTCTGTAACTGGGCCACGTGTCCTCTTTTGACATGTTACAACATACATGTTATATTTTTTAATTTTTAATTAATCGACTAAGAAGTTGATAAACTATAAAATATTATATCATTCACTTTAATCCTAATATGAGATGATTTCATATTAATATTATATGATTTAATGACATGACTACATCCTTTTTTAATTTATTATTAATTATAAAATATTTCATACAATATGATATAATATTATAATAGAATATAATACAATTGCATTCTAAAGAACTTGCCCTGACAATGATTGTACACGTTTATATATTTTGTGATGATTATTACTATGACAATTATTAATAGGAAAGTATTTTTTGGTTTTACATCTTTTAGACAAGATTATTTGCAATGATATTTTCATCATAATTAGTATAAATATCATCTTCTAATGGAATGCATAATCACTTGAGAGAATACTTGCTATACACTGTGTTAATTTGTAAATGTTACGGAAGCCTAGACTTATTCATAACGTTATCATGTGATCCTAATTGGCCTGAAATTACGAGATATATAAAAAGGGCCGAAGTAATCCAGAAAATACCTAGAACGAACATAATTTGTAGGGTCTTCAAGATGAAACTCGACCAGTTAATGAAGGTTTTGTTGGCTAAGAAGACTTTTGGTAAAGTTCATTCCGGTAAGCATTATGAAAATAGTCTTTTTAAACATTCAAAGTTGTTATCTTTCAATTATTATTAATGATTTTATATATAGATATTGACATTGTCTTCTAATTGTTTATAATTGAATCCACAATATATGTTCAAACCGAAGCCTTTCCTCATTGACATATCTTACTTTTTTTTTGGCATTATAATGATACGTTTCATGTTGCGGAATCTATTGAGAAGACTAAATGTTTAACACCCCGCCCAAACTGAACTCTTTTTATATTAATAAAACTCGTTTAAGGGGAAATCAACGAGGGTTCGATTCGGATGGAGCGTTACCGCCGCACTCAACTCCTTGGAATTAAGTGCAAGGCTAAGTAACCAAAACATATTCATTCCAAACTAAATTAAAAATCATCCTTACAACCAAATTTAAACTAGTTCGTTAAGTATGAAATACTAAGTGTTTCAGAGTTCCAGCGAGAGCAAAATATTAAACTAGGTGGATGACAACTTCTAGTTGATTTCTCATAATTCCCCTCGATCACCCACCTGCAAATAAACATTGAAAAAGACAAGAGAGACAAGCTCCCAAAAATCAAAAAAACTGAGTAATTCCAACTTCATCCCGTGAAAGTACTTAACTTAAAATAGTTGAAAGTAATATATGAGTCAAGTTGAAAAGCATAACATGTATGTACAATTAATAAGCACGTAAGTAATACTAACTTCACATTTCAATATTATCCAATTACTTAAATAGAAGGAAGATAACGCTAGTAAGCCGGGACTAGTCCCGTTATCCACTTACTATAAGAACAACATGATATGTATGTGTATAGGCCGTGACTCGTCCCGTTATCCACCTATCACGATAACAGAACGTGCGAGTATAGGCCGGGACTCGTCCCGTTATCCACCTACCTCAATAACAGAAAGTGTGTGTATAGGCCGGGACTCGTCCCATTATCCACCTATCACAATAACAGAACGAGTGAGTATAAGCCGGGACTCGTCCCGTTATCCACCTATCTCAATAACAGGATATGTGTGTATAGGCCGGGACTTGTCCCGTTAACCACCTATCACAATAATGGTCAATCCAACGTTATAACATTAATTCATACACAGTGTTTCAACATTCCTTTTGTAATCACAATTATCACTCGGTTCCATTTCTAAAATACCAACAAAAACAACAACAAACAAACAACAACAACAACAAACAACAATAATAATAATAACTTCACTTATATATCCTTTAATAATAATAATAGTAATAATAATAATAATAATATTATTAATATTAATAATAATAATAATAATATTATTAATATTAATAATATTAATAATAACAACAATAACAATAACAATAACAATAACAATAACAATGACTTCAACTTTATCGCCAATCATTTAATAATAATAATATCCTTTAATAATATAACATTAATGATAACGTTAATAACATCCATATGGATCATTTTATTGTCGTATTTGTTTATCGTTCATAACTCATAATCCATAATCAATAATCCATAACCCATCATCCATATTCCGAAATTCACAATCATAATCCGTAAGTATGATTCACAATTATAAATCCAAAACCCATAATCATAATTCATAGTCCATCTTTATAATTCATAACCATAGTTAACCACACATAATCACATAATTAATTCACATAATCTCAAGATTAAATCATTTTATTTATACTACGGGAGCTACGTTGTGGATGAACATTGGTAATTACCTCTTGAAGCGTGCTTGAAACTAAATCACGAACGAATCAACACTCTTGGAAATCCTCGTCTACGCAATCGGATTCTACAATTAAGCGAAATCTAAAGTTAGTTTCCTAAACAACCCCTTAGGATTGTATAAATAAATAACTTGAATAATTTAAATAACTTAAAGAAACTTATTATTTAAAGAAGTTTATAAATCGAAGTTTAAGTTTCACAAATTTATTTATAAAAATCATTTTAAGTACTTAAACTTTATTTCAACTTTAATATTTATATAACTTAAACTTTTATAAATAATTTAAATAAACATAGAAAATCAACTTCAATATATTCATTATTATATTTTAGAAACTTAGAAATATTTTCAAGTTACGAAAAGTTAATATAAACATTAATAGTAATAATAAACTTAAAATGAAAGTTTTATTTTAATTAAACAAAACAACTAACAAAGAAGGATGGGTCAATTATTTAAAGTGTTGGGCTAACTTTAGAATTAAAAATCTGATTTGGGAGGGAGTAAGATTGGGCTTGGGTCTATTTAAGATAAAAGGAGTAGGCTTTGGGTTATTTGTTAAGTGAAAACAAAAATAATATGAAAGGAAATAGAGAAGCAGTAGAAGTGGAAGGAAGAAGAGGAAAAAAAACAGAGGAGTGGGATGGCTGCCGGATTCCGACGACCTTGGTGGCCACGGTGGTCTGTTGGCTGGGCGTGCGTGGCTGGCGGCAGCAAGGTGGTGGTGGCGGTTTTTGGGTGGCTGGGCTGCGTTGTGGCAGCAGCGAAAGAGGGGGGGAGATGTGTTGTGCTGGGCTGCTGCTGCTTGGGCGCGGCGGCAGCAGCGGTGGCGCGGTGGCTGGGCGGTCGGATTGCAGTGGCGGGTGGTTCAGAGTTTGGTTGTGGTGGTTTAAATGGTGGAGCTTGATGTGGTGTTAATGGAGGTTTTATTATTTTATTTTTCAAAACTAAAATCAGAAATTTAGAGGGGAGAAAGAAGAGAGTGAAGCAAACCTTGAGTGATGTTTGCTTGATTATTTGAGTGGGTTGAGTTGGGTATTTATAGGAGGGGAAAAATATGATTTATAGTTTGAATGGTCAAGCATCATTGGTGAGGGTAGTATGGAGGTTGAAGAGGGATTGCTTGTTTGACTCAAATGTGTAACTGAATCAGATTTTTGAGTGAAAATCTGATTTCTTGCAAGTGGGAAAAATCTGATTTTGCAAGTGGGAGTTTATGGCTTGCTTGAGATTTTGGAGAAACCATTAATGGTTGTGGGGTGAAGGAGGAAGGTGATGATGAGGGTGATAAGAGCTTTGAGTTGGGTGATAAGTGATAAGTGGTATGAGTAGCATCAAGCTTTTAAAAAGTTGTACATCATAATGTTTATACTAGTACATGAAATAACATTTTAATGAAATAAATATTTAAAGTAGTTGTTTAAAATAATTTTAATACTAACTAATTAAATTAATAATGGAAATAATATTATATCAAAATAATTAGTGTGTTTAAAATAATTGGAAATAAAATCGTAATAAAAATCAATACTTTAATAAAACTCAAAAAGTTTAAATAACACGTATTTTCGCTAATAATATAGTTTATAAAGTAATTAATACTTTTAAAAACTAATAATATAGTTTAGAAATTCAGGGTATTACAAAATGTCCACAGATCAATGATGTTCATAGAAGTTTCAACATGGATGAGAACGTAAGGAAATATATGATCCATGGTCCATGTGGAGCAACTAATCCTTTTTCCTCAACTTAATTGACGCATTCAACGTAGAAGATGATTTTGATTTATTCGTATAAGATGACGAGTGGACACTACCAATAAGAGAGGGAAGGTCGTCGATGTTGAGCCAATCCAATTTTTTTTTTTGCCCTAATAGCCATTATAATAATAGTAGATTGTTTAGCATCTTTTATATTGAAAATTATTTATATCCGGTATCTTTGTGTTATATTTATCTTGGTTTCATGATATAACAATTAAATATATTGGTGTTGATTATTTTTTGGGTTTAGAATAATGTGCCCTTTTTTAATGATTAATGTATGGCGTATTGATATGTTGAACAAGTATTCATTTGTTATCATTTGATTAACGGTTGATGGTAATATTGTTAATAACAAATAATGTTAATAAAAAATAATGTTTGCGTATTGATATAAAATTCATGAAAGCTTAGTCTGTCAATTTTTTTTAATAACTAACCCAAATAACGAATAATGTTACTTAACTTTAACCTAAGTCAATATAGTCCAATCTAATCATGAATTTTTTTTTACATAAATGTTTTAATAGAATCCAATAAAGAATTGATTTGCATTTCGCCACGTAATATTAGTACATATTTACATTTCTTTTATTTTGATTAACGATTTTTATATAAATAATGTTATAATCAAATAAATGAATATGGCTTATAATTCTTTTTCCCGTCCAAGAAATTTACAGATGCCCACAATAGATAATACAAGTAAGGTAGTAACTTTAATGTATACACTATTTTGAAAGAAAAAGTTAGTATTTATTAACGTAAATTTTTTTGTAATGAGAAAATATATTTATGGTGATATATTACGATTTTTGGGTAATTAATTTTTTTAAAACATAAAGGTAGAGAGCCAAGTTAAATATGAAATGCAAAAGATTTTACTTTTAAAGATCCCATTATTGACACAAAACTATATACTCAAACCATGTCAAATTATTTTCTTTATTTTTGAAGAGAAAATCGAGAAAGTAAATATAAAACAGGATCAAGAAAAAAAACACATTAAATTACATATATGTCCAACATAGGGTAAATATCTTGTGGAACAAAACTTGCCATGATATTCCATATATTTAGGTTCCTAAATTTTTGTATTTATAATTGATTTATTTTATAATATAAACATATATGAAATATATGGAATATTAGATCTAATTAGTTAATCGAATATTATGATTAGGAAAATCACACCTTTATATAACATACTAAATTTAAATTCGGTCAGTTAATAAAAGTGTACATACTGATTAGGCATATATTCCCTCAGTCCCATATTACTTGATACAGTTTGACTGGAACAAAATTTTAGGAGTGTTATTGACTTTTTTATTTTATTGTGAGTAGTTAGTTGTTTGTATTATTTAAGTCCATCAAGTACAATGTGGGACAAATATGGGCCATAAGGGTATTGCAAAAGTAAAATAAAAAGCAAAAAGAGAGGGAATGCAAAAGTGGGACCATGCCATTTTTAGAAGTGTATCAAGTAATATGGGACGGACGAATATGAGAAGTGTATCATGTAATATCGGAGGGAGGGAGTTTTATATGTTTAGTACTCCCTCTGTTCTCTTTTGTTCTTCCTATTTGGAATCTTTTTGAGAGAGGAAAAAAGTAAAAGTAGGAAGAACAAAAGGGAACGAAGGGAGTATAATTTTGAATAAAACTAGTAATTATAAAAGATATTTGAGTTATATTATATAAGAGCATCTTATATTTCAGTCAATAAAATTATGTAGATCTATACATATATTGGGCTTCTTAAAATTTCATTTTAATAATGGAATATTGAATGTTATTAGTTAACCCAATAATACCATATACATTTATATAGGTAGTTTCCATAATTTTCAATTCCTTTCCAAAGTAATACTTTTCAGAATTCAGTATATATAGATACATTAGTATCTGGCAGATCAATTTAATATTAATTAATTTTCTCATTTCAAACACTTTTGAGTTTTCGAATTTTCTTAAATCATACATTCTTTTATTTATCGAACTTCAACTATGGATAATCTCATAGTTTTCATTAATGATTTGACAAACGACGTGAAGTCGTGTGCGATTCAAGGTGGAATCATTCGTGTTTGCGAAGGAAAGTATATGGGTAATGAATTGGACACTGAGAGTGTTGAAATGATACTAATAGATGCAAAAGTATGATAATCAATTTTTCCCATCAAGAAAACTATATTATTAAGCGTTTTTTTAAAATTTCATAATTACAATATGAAATTATCATAATGTTATTTCATTTCAATTTTTTGTAGGGACATAATATTCAATCAACAATCGAGAAGGAGTTAATAATCAAATGATGGCCGATGATAGAGGAAGGCAAAATTAGACAATTTGAAAACTTTCTACTATTTGCAAGCTCGGGAACGGAAAAAGCTACTTCTCATTCATACAAAAATTTTGTCAAGTTTAGCACTGTGATTAAGCCATTCAATGCCCCTGATATTTCAGAGTATGAATTTACATTCTCTTCATTCGAAGACATCCTAGCATCAAAAGTTCATACCATGTTCTATATAGGTAGTGTTTGACATTATCTATATATTATTTGTCATTAGTGTCGTAATTGATATAATTAATACTTAATGATTTTTTTTCTTATGAAAAAATTGTCAGAAACAACCTTATAAAAGTGAGTTTTCGTTAAAAAGAACCCTATATTTTTTTTTGTGAGAAACAAGCTTAAAACCTTAATTGTTTGTGAGATGAAACCTGAGGGACCTTTTCCGGCGTTGACTACCTATTTCAGTGTTGACTTCGTCTTTTCTTCTAATTGCACTTTCTTTCCCTTTCTTTGCCTCTATTTTATTACTAAATACACTCATCTACCCATTTTCCCTCCAACTAACCCCTAAAATACCCCACTCTCAAACCTTAACCCCATCATTTACCTTTCTTCTCTGATTTTTTTTTTGAATGAGCTTGATATCACGTATTTATATAGAGTTTTCTCCCTTATTTACGAGCTAAATTGTGCGTCATTTGAGCTATTCGAAGCTATTTTATGCAAACTATCGTATATAGTTGTGGTTTTGTGTTTTAGTGTTGAATTGCAAGTTTTATGGAGTTTTCTCCTTATTTTCGAGCTATTTGGAAGCAACCACGGCTTTACGAGATGTTATAAGGCACATAAGATGGCTCACGAGCTTAATGGACAGTTTAGGAGGTTCCAAGACCTCTAAACGTGAAGAATTGAGAGCCAAAGAGTCAAAAGGAGCTTCCCGTACTCTGATCGGGCAAGAAATGGCCCGATCTGGCAAAGTATTATTGATCGGGTGGTAAAGTTATGCACCCGATAGGGCGGACATTGCCCGACCCAATCGGCGAGAAAACGAAGAGAATAAAGTTAGGCAAATTAAGCCCAACCCGATCGGGCCAATCCCACCCGATCGGGCGAGCCCAATTCCTCCTAATGATGCTGTGCTGCTGCTTATCACGCCAAGAAGCTGGGCTCATTTGGTCCCCAGGCCCGATCGGGCACTTCTGCCCGACCCGATCGGGTGGTGGGCCAAGCCAAGTCTTTGAACTGCTGCTGCTTCACGCCAGGAATGCAAGCTGGGCCAATGAGTGTGGACCCGACCCCTGACCCGATCGGGCAGGTGATCGGGTGGGCCAAAAAAGCAGGTTTTGCTTGCTGTTGCGTTTAATCCAAAGAGAAGTTGGGCAAGATTTTTTACTATGGGCCCGATCAGGTGGCCCTTTGCCCGATCGGGTCCTGTGCTCGATGTCGCGGAATTTCTATCCTTTATTTCCGTTTTGAAGTAGATTTGAGGGGTATTATAAGTACCTTTTCCTCATATTTTTAGAGACATTTTTTACGCTGTTTTTATTTCCATAGTTCTTAGCTTAGTTTTATTTTAGATTAAACACTTTAGATTAGATTAAAGGTGATTGAACCTCGGATTTGATTTCAATAAAAGTTCCTGCTTTCCGTCAATTGGTATTCTTCTCTAATTTAACCTCTTTAATTATTTTGATTGCTTAGTCTAATTATTCAATTTATTCGTGATATAGAAATTAGGGTTTCTTATTAGAATTGTTATTGTTGATCTAATTATGTCTGAGTAGTTTAATTTCTAAGGATTTAGAGAGGGAAGCCATGTTTATACCTTGATTATTTAAATTGCTATTAGGTTCTAGGGTTTGATGAGATATGTTATGGTGTGATTTGTTCTTATTGAGTAATTAACGTTATTGCGCAGTTTCTTTGATTACTTGAGGTTAATAATCGTTTGCACAAATCTGTCTTACTTTTAGAGGCCTAGTACACACCAGTAATTCTGATTATGTTTGTGAACATGCTGCATATGTAGAATTATGGGCGTTGAGACTTAACCATAGCTTGACACTGCTCTAATCTATCGATTCTCGACCTAGGTTTTGATAATTGTTTGATCCTTTGATTGATATAAGCATGGTGGACTGAACTAATTCTCTAGACCTTTATTTTATAGATTAAAAATCCCTTTTTATATTGCTTTTAGTGCCTAATTATTAGTTCAACTGATTTCTATCTGATCTTGTCTGAAGTAGCTGTTTAGCTAAATATTAACTTAGAACTCCGTTTCTCAGTGGATTCGACCCTACTTCCCTTGACTATCATTGTTATAGAACTGTAGGAATTATCTTTGACTAGGTGATACGACTTTAGCCTATCAAATTTTGGCGCCGTTGCTGGGGAGACGGCTTGTTTTTTTAAGTTTTTGTTTGGTTATTTGGTCTACTTCTCTGTACCTCATTGGAACTTCATTGTACCAATTGAGGTACGTTTTACTGCTTCGTTTTGTTTCTTTTGTATGCCCAGGTCTCAAAGAAACGGTTCCCCCATCCCAGCGGATCCCAATCTTACGAGGACGATCCGGCAGCTTCGAAAAAAATCAGAGAGAAAAGCAGTCTGTTCAGCTGAACACCTCTGGATCAGACACCTCGAGTTCAGTTATGTCTAATCCACTAAATTCGTATGGGGTGCCCAACCCAGATGGTCTTTTTACTGGACCTACTATGTCCACCATCGCCGCAGCGAACTTCGAAGTTAAGCCTGGACTCATCAACATGGTTCAGCAAAATCAATTTGGTGGGCATCCTACTGAAGACCCGACAAATCATCTGCAGCGGTTTCAACAGCTTTGTCGAACCGTCAAACATGCCGGCGTCACTCCAGATCAACTAAAGGTCATGTTGTTTGAGTTTTCATTGAGAGATAGAGCCCAGAAGTGGTTGAACGACGTGAAAGAAACTGAATGGAGTTAGATTTCTGCTGCGTTTCTGAGAGAGCACTATCCACCTACAAAGACAGCAGAAATCAGAAACAAACTAGCCACGTTTTTCCAAGAGCCTGATGAAACATTATGGGAAGCGTGGGCGAGGTTCAGAGATTTACAGAGAGAGTGTCCACATCATAACATGGACAAATGGTTCTTGACGCAGACATTCTACAATGGTCTGCAGCCTCAGACGAAGAATATTGTTTACTCGTCTGCAGGAGGAGTTTTTCTGGATAAGGAAGTGGATGTAGGCTATGAGTTTCTTTCAAACCTTGCAGCCAATGATCATTCCACTTCCCGAAGCCTGAGAAGGAAGGTATTGGAGGTAGACGCCCTAGCATTGCTGACTTCGCAGATGGCGAAGCTGAGCCAGCAGATTGACACATTGAAGTTATCTTCCTCGACAGCACCTCCCTTGAGTATTAATGCTATGTCTTCCATGGCACCCATTACCTCATCTTACTGCGAGGTATGTGGTGTGCAAGGTCATTTTGGGCATGACTGTCAGTTCAGTCAACATCTGATGGAGCAATCAAATGCTTTCCAAAAAAGATCACAAAATTTCTCCCCTTCATACAATTACCAAAATCAGCAAAACTATCAACCCCCACCTCCACAAAATCATCCTAAACCCTCATACTACCAAAATCCCTCTGGTTTTCAGAGACCTCCACCACAAAATTTCAATCCCCCTCATAGCTTCCAAACCCCACAAAATTTTCAAACCCCACCTCCACAAAACTCAAACCCACAAGAGCCTTTTATGTCTGATTTGTTGAAATTGAATTGTCTATGCAAAAGATCAATGAGGAAACACAAAAACATATATAGGCTCAAGGGGAGGCACAAAGAGCTCAAGAGAAGCACATAAAACACCTTGAGATTCAAATTGCACAATTAGCAAGCAATAGTGCTCAAAGGCGTCAAGGGGAATTGCCAGGGCAACCCATTCAAAGAGAGCACGTGAATGCCATCACTCTTCGTAGTGGCATTGCTTATGATGCCCCTCCAATGCCCATTGATGATGTTGCCCCAACTGCGGGGAAGAATAGGGTGGTAGAGGAAGGAAAAAGGAAGAGTTCGACGTCTGAAGTCGACTTATCTGAGGAAGCTGAACAGACAGGGAAGAAAAAAGAGAAGGTTTCTGAAATTCCTTTTACACCAAGGCTACCTTTTCCTCGCAGGACGCAACAATCAAAGATCGATCAATAGTTTGGTTAGTTCTTGGCTATGATCAAGAACCTTGAGGTAACAATTCCATTCACAGATTTAATTACCCAAGTCCCTGTTTATGCCAAATTTCTGAAAGACATGATAACCAAGAAAAGAGACTTTGGTGGGGTAGAACGTGTCGCACTTACTGAAGAGTGCAATGCTTTTATTCAGAATAAAACCCCACGTAAGTTAAAAGATCCTGGTAGTTTTTCCATTTCCTGCCATCTTGGACCTATTTTTATTGATAAAGCTTTGTGTAATTTAGGTGCTTCTGTTTCTGTTATGCCATTATCTGTTTATAAGAAACTGAACATGGGAGCACTTCAATGCAAATAAATCACTTTACAGATGACGAATCGTTCTATAAAATACCCCCTAGGTGTTTTAGAGGACGTTCCTGTTAGGGTGGGGAAATTCTATATTCCTGTTGATTTTATGGTATTAGATATGGATGAGGATGCCCAAATTCCCATTATTCTGGGTAGACCGTTTTTGTGTACTGCTGGTGCTGTGATTGATGTTAAGTCTGGGTCTTTAACTCTGAGTGTTGGCGATGATAAAGTGACTTTTAAACTACCCAATGCTGTTAAGGCACCTATGCTTGAACAATCTTGTTGCAGGGCTAAGGTTTTGGATGAGGTAGGTGTGGAGAAGGTTTCAATTCCACCTAAGGTTGCCTCACCGTCTGGAGGTATTATCAAGAACATTTGGAGGAGAAAGATGTTTGATGAGGGTGGCACTCACTGCCAAGCCCCTCCTATTTGAGAGATGGATGTATTATGGTCGTGCGGGACCTTTATAAACCAGCGTTGTGCGAGAGGCAACTCATATTTTTTCCCCCTTTTCCTTTTCTTTTTATTTTTCTTCTTTTTAGTGAGCGAGAGTGAGGGTACTAATGTTGTTTTTCCGCTTAGAGTTGTCCTTTGTTACCTTTTGGCATTGAGGACACTGCCAAGTTCAGCTTGGGGGAGGATTTCTGTTTGTGTTCTCTATCTCTTTTACTGCTTTCTAGGATAGATTTACTGCTTTCGAAAATACTGAAAAAATAAAAAATTATGGTTCCCATGACAGGTTTAGTTGCCTCCCTGTGCCCCTTGTTGTGCTCTTGTTGAAAATGATTTGACTCTGTTTTCTGGATAGCTGGGCATTTGTGATCTTGAGGCTATGATTTGATGTTTGATTGCTATGATTTCGAGCGAGTTTTGATGAAATTAGACTACATTGTGCTGTAGGCTTGAATTAGTTAGACTGTGAGAGCCTCTTTATAAGCCTATTGGATTTACATCATTATCCAGTCCGTCTTTATGTGTTAGTTCCTCTTCAGTGGATTGATCTTGACTTTGACTTCGTACTTGTCTGATATTCGATGACTTGTAGCATTTGTTGTGATAGAGGCGTTCTTTGTCTGATTCTTGAGCCTCAGAGTGAATTTTTGATATACTTTTATCCTCCTTAGCCCCGCTGAGCCTAATGACCTGTTTCATGTTACTAAAGCCCTTATTATAAGCCCACGACCTTTATTTTGATATTATTTCCCAAGCCTAGCTTGGGGGAGATTTTGTATGGGTTGAGTTAGAGATTGAATCCATGGTTTGGTTTAGTTGTTGAGGAATCAAAAGTGTATTTGTTGTGGTTTGAGTGTGAGAAAAAGAAAAGAAAAAGCAAAGTTAGAGTTGCGTGAATGAAGTTCAAAAATGAAAGAAAAATGAAATAGAAGTTCAAAAGAATTCAAAGTTCTTTCATTCACGTACGTTCATAAAGAAAAATTCGCTTCACTGCTTGAAAATGGGGTTTGTTGTGAGTTTTCATTGATTTATGAGAGTTGGGTTATTTTTCATGGTTATTTAGTGTTGTTGGGAGTTGTTTAGGCCATCTTAGGCCTTATTTGAGTGATTCATGCTCCCCCATTCTCGATTTTTCCACCACATTACCTAAAGATATCCCCTACCTCTTGCCTAAGCCCCATTACAACCCTATAAAGTCCTCTTGAGCTCATGTTTGCATTTTTTATTGGATTGTTTTCTAGTAAGTTTGTTAAAGTTAAAGAGTATGTCTGCTAATTGAGTCGACTTGGCTGGGATGAGCGTCATTTAACCTTCTTAAACACATGAGAGTGTGAGAGGGAAGGGCATTATGGTGGGGTTGGTGAGTGTTCGGGCATATTCTTTGCCTGCCACAAAATTGAGAGGAGTGACACCCTTGTGAGAACCTTTTCAGGATTTGTATGCCTTGTGGATGCTTGAATTCGATGAATTGCTTGGATGATTGGTAGTTAGATGGATTTGATTAGCTGAGCTTGAGTTTTGCCTGCTAGAATGATTCTTAGTCTGGAAAACGTTTTGAGCTTTGATTGATTTTTATCTATGGGGTGAGACAATCTATTCCATGTTCATCTTCTGTTTGCTTGAGGACAAGCAAAGGTTTAGCTTGGGGGAGTTTGATATCACGTATTTATATAGAGTTTTCTCCCTTATTTACGAGCTAACTTGTGCGTCATTTGAGCTCTTCGGAGCTATTTTATGCTAACTATCGTATATAGTTGTGATTTTGTGGTTTAGTGTTTAATTGCAGGTTTTAGGGAGTTTTCTCCTTATTTCCGAGCTATTTGGAAGAAACCACGGCTTTACAAGATGTTATGAGACACATAAGATGGCTCACGAGCTTTATGGACAGTTTAGGAGGTCCCAAAGACCTCTAAACGTGAAGAATTGAGTGCCAAAGAGTCAAAAGGAGCTTCCCGTACTCTGATCGGGCAAGAAATGGCCCGATCGGGCGAAGTATTATTGATCGGGTGGTAAAGTTACGCACCCGATAGGGCGGACATTGCCCGACCCAATCGGGCGAGAAAACGAAGAGAATGAAGTTAGGCAAATTTAGCCCAACCCGATCGGGCCAATCCCACCTGATCGGGCGAGCCCAATTCCTCCTAATGATGCTGTGCTGCTGCTTATCACGCCAAGAAGATGGGCTCATTTGGTCCCCAGGCCCGATCGGGCACTGCTGCCCGACCCGATCGGGTGGTGGGCCAAGCCAAGTCTCTGAACTGCTGCTGCTTCACGCCAGCAATGCAAGCTGGGCAATGAGTGTGGACCCCATCCCTGACCCGATCGGGCAGGTGATCGGGTGGGCCAAAAAAGCAGGTTTTGCTTGTTGCTGGGTTTGATCCAAAGAGAAGTTGGGTAAGATTTTTTACTATGGGCCCGATCAGGTGGCCCTTTGCCCGATCGGGTCCTGTGCTCGATGTCGCGGAATTTCTATCCTTTATTTCAGTTTTGAAGTAGATTTGAGGGGTATTATAAGTACCTTTTCCTCATATTTTTAGCGACATTTTGTTATGCTGTTTTTATTTCCATATTTCTTAGCTTAGTTTTATTTTAGATTAAACACTTTAGATTAGATTAAAGGTGATTGAACCTCAGATTTGATTTCAATAAAAGTTCATGCTTTCCGTCAATTGGTATTCTTCTCTACTTTAACCTCTTTAATTATTTTGATTGCTTAGTCTAATTATTCAATTTATTCGTGATGTAGAAATTAGGGTTTCTTATTAGAATTGTTATTGTTGATCTAATTATGTCTGAGTAGTTTAATTTCTAGGGATTTAGAGAGGGAAGCCATGTTTATACATTGATTATTTAAATTGCTATTAGGTTCTAGGGTTTGATGAGATAGGTTATGGTGTGATTTGTTCTTATTGAGTAATTAACGTTATTGCGCAATTTCTTTGATTACTTGAGGTTAATAATCGTTTGCACAAATCCGTCTTACTTTTAGAGGCCTAGTACACACCAATAATTCTGATTATGTTTGTGAACATGCTGCATATGTTGAATTATGGGCTTTGAGACTTAACCATAGCTTGACACTGCTCTAATCTATCGATTCTCGACCTAGGTTTTGATAGTTCTTTGATCCTTTGATTGGTATAAGCATGGTGGACCGAACTAATTCCCTAGACCTTTATTTTATAGATTAAAATCCCTTTTTATAATGCTTTCTAGTGCCTAATTATTAGTTCAGCTGATTTCTCTCTGATCTTGTCTGAAGTAGCTGTTTAGCTAAATATTAACTTAGAACTCCGTCTCTCTGTGGATTCGACCCTACTTCCCTTAACTATCATTGTTAAAGGACTGTAGGAATTATCGTTTAACTAGGTGATACGACTTTAGCCTATCAAAGCTCCAGACATTGAATGAAGTGAACAACAAATCAAGCAACTTGCAGGTAATCATTACTCTCCCTCTAAATTATGTATTTTATTTCTCTTCTTTATTGTTGAACCAATTTATTCAAAAATACACCCAACTGACATCAAAATTTTTGAAATTTCCATTCTTCTCTTTACATTGTATGATGGCTGGTAAAGGGAAAGCAAAGAAACCATCTTTGAGAAGCAAAAGGGAGGAAAAGGTCGAAATAATCTACAAAAAAAAGGTAAATTTTCATTCCCCTTAATAAATTTCCACAACTCTGATGTATATTTGTAAGTTAGGGTTTATGCTATTTAGGAAATGTGTTGAATGTTGGTTTTTTGTATGAATGGATGCTATACATTTTCATTGTTGATTCTAGGAAAAATTAAGATGTTTATTTGTGAGTTAGAGCCCTATTTTTTGCAATTTTTTTGTTAATTTTGCTGCTAGATGTATTTCTTAAATAAGACTGTTTGTACAAATGTTGATGAGTGTAAGTTTATTGTTGTGCTGGTGCAATGAATTCAGGTTTAACTGTAGGGATACTGTGACTGAACCTTGGTTTAGGGTGATGGAGCCTGTTAACATCAGGGTGTTTTATGGGGGTGAGTTTGTAACTAAAAATAACAAAACTGTTTACCAGAAGAAAAAAGATGTTGATCCATCTAAATTTGGGGTTGCATTGAGAATGAATGTTGATGAGGTTTGCTACTTTGAGTTTGTGTATTGGATAGAATCTGATTTGGGTTTTAATGAGGTGGGGGAAATATGGTACAAGAAGAAGGGGTGTAGTATGAATAATGGTAGGGCAAGAATTGAGAGTGATAAGGACATTCCCAATTTTTTCGAAGCACCTGAAGTAGATGGTTTTTACCATCTATATATTGTACATTCTGAGAAAGATGAAAAAGAGATCTTAGTGAATGATGATGAAGATAGTGAAACTACTTTTGAAAGTACTAAACTGATGGAAGATGCTTGTATAAACAATGAAGATGGGGGCCCACATGACAACTCACAAGATTCTTTGGATGAAAAGTGGGACTAGTCAACACCTCATTCACTCTCTCACAGTAGATACAAAACCTTCTCCACACCAACCAATTTCACTCCCTCCTCAGTCACTCTTTCTAAATAAGCTCTCAGATTTCTCTACCACAGAAGCACCATTTTCTCCACCAGAACTCCAAAATCCACCACAAATCAGATTTCTTCCACCACCACAGTGAGAAAAGCTGCCAATTAAATCAAGACAAAAAGAACAGTTGCCAAAAAAACCGGTATATCTGAGAAGCTAATTGAAATTGGTGATGTTGAACATCAAGAAGAGGAGGATCCGCAGAATGAAGATGGCAGTGACTCTGAAGGGAGTACAATGTATTTGAGTGATGATGATTTTGAAGATCAGGAAGGTGATGACATATTCAATGAGTATGTTGATGAGGAAATTGCAGAGTAAAGTAACAAGGAGTTTAAGTGGATTGCATACAGTAGCTGTTGAGCAAGAAAGAGTTGATGTGCAAGAAGAGACTGATGATATAGGAGATGAGGATGAGATGATAGATAGTGATGGTGATGCTGCTAGTGTTTTAGGGTCAGAAGAGGAGGTACCAAATTACCCAGAGTTCAATCCATATGTGGATTTCAAGGGCAAGGTAGATTTAACCAAGGGTTTGAAGTTTCCATCAAATGAGATATTTAGGAAAGCTTTGAGACATCATGCAATTGAGAATGGTTACGATTATTATTATTTGCACAACAATAACTCTAGGGTTTCTGCATATTTTGCAAAGAGATGTAAGTGTCCTTGGAAAAGAGCAAGGATATTGAAGTGTAAATGTAATGGCAAGAGGAAGTGTAGATTTAGGATGCATTGCAAGAAACTGAAAGATGAGGATACTTGGCAAATAAAAAGGTTGAGGTTGACTCACATATGTGGCTGGCAGAGTGTGAATAACAAAATGACATCACAATACCTAGCTGAGAGGTACCTGGAAGACTTTAGAGAGGATCCTTGTTGGAAGTTGGCAGCATTTAGAAAGAGAGCAAGGAGAGAGTGTAAGTGTGAGGTGAATTACTATAAGGCATACTTTGAAAAACAAAGGGCTCTTAAGATGATTTTTGGGGATGAACCACTGGAGTACGAAAGAGTTTGGGACTACGCAGCTGCTATTAGGAAGTACAATCAGGGAAGCAATTCTGTGGTGAAGGTGGAAGGTGTACAGAACCCTAGGCCACAGTTTCAGAGACTATATATTTGCTTGAAGGCTTGCAAGGAAGGTGTCATAGCTGGGTTTAGGCCAGTACTAGGTGTGGATGGAGCTCACTTGAAGGGGCCCTACCCTGGCATCCTATTGACTGCTGTCGGAAAAGACGGGAATAATAACATATTCCCCGTAGCATGGGCTGTAGTTGAGACAGAAAATTCAGAAACATGGGGGTGGTTTTTGGAGTTGCTACAGAATGACATAGCCTTGGTTGCAGATTCAGTGACATGGGTCCATGAACAAGATGAATTAAGGTACATGTCAGTCAGATAGAAGGTCATACACTAACACCCTCTTTTATGAATTAGTGTGCTGAAATTATATGAATGCTAACTTGTGCTCTTTTCTTAATGAACAATAGGGTTTGTTGGATGCATTTAATACCGTCATGCCTAATGCAGAAATGAGATACTGTTGTAGAGACATTTGGAGCAATTTTAAGAACAAGTACCCAGGAGTTATTTACAAGGAGCACTTTTGGAATGCGGCAAGATCGTCAACTAAGGTATGTAACACCATTCTTATTGTGCACTTTTTTTTGTAAGTTACTATTTTTGAGGATGAAACTTATACATATATGAACACCATAGGAACATTTTAAGATTCACATGGAAAAAATCAAGGCAATCAATGTTGAGGCGTTCTACTACTTGCAAGCAATCCCAGTCAAACATTGGTCGAGGCACGGTTTCAGTAGTGCTTCTAAATCTGGAATGTTGCTGAACAATTGTTGTGAGAGCTTCAACAATGTTCTGAGGGAGGCAAGAACCAAGCCTATTTTGCAGCTGATGGAATGGATTAGACGGTATGTCATGGCTAGGTTCTGGTCGAAGAAGGAGGGGTTGAAGCACTTTAGTGGACTGATAATGCCTTCAGTAGTGAAAATGGTGCAAAGAGGATTGGAAGAATTGAGCAATATGAGAGTCAATCAAGCTGATTTGTATGAATTTAAAGTAGATCATAAAGAAGATACTTGGGTGGTTAACCTCGAGAAGATGGAATGCAGTTGCTATCGGTGGAAATTGATGGGCATACCATGCTGGCATGCTTTGGCATGCATCGACAAGAAAAGGATACATTATGAAGACTTCATTCATCAAGCTTACAATGTTCAGACCTATGCCAAAGCATACAACCCTTCATTTAGGGCAATGCCGGGGCAAAACCAGTGGCCTGAAACTCCTTAAAGCACTTCCACCACCACACATAAAGCTTCCCGGGAGGCCATCCAAACACAAAAGGAGAAAAGAGGTTGGTGAGGATGAAGAAGCAAGGAATGTGAAAAGGGCTAAGAAGAAAAATCATTGTAGTAGATGTGGTGGACTAGGGCATTATGAAGTTAAGTGTAAAAACCCGGTAGTCGACAAGGCTACAATCCCTAAGAGAAAAGTTGGAAGGCCAAAATCCTCAAATGCCAAAGCTACAACAACAATCCCTGTTGGTGTTGTGAATGAGATGTCTGGTGCACATGTGGATGGTGGTGCAAGGACTGGTGCAACTAGTACATCAACTCAAGGTCCAAAGAAGAAAAGGGAGAACAAAAAACAACCAACAACAAAAAAGAAAGGCAAGGAAGAAATGAGCAAGCAACTCCGGAAGTGATTGCATCTCAACAATCAATTTCCTGCTCTGCCCCTATGGATGCTTCACAATCTTAGTTTCTTGTTTTTTTATTGTAAAAGAATGAAGCTGGAACTCAGTTTTAGGAATATGGATTGTAATCTAACATTTGTCAGAATCCCTTTTTGGCTTAAACAATTTGTTTCCTAAGTTATGGTACTTTAATTTTGGTTGTTGGAAGTAATGCTTTTGTAACCTTGAATATTTGAACGAAAACTAATGTTGATGATGGTTTTTGGAGCATCTAATTTGTCCATGTTTGTGATGCTAATGATGTTGGTAAGTTGAAGTTAAGTTGTTGTTGTTGAGGTTGTTTTATGTTGGTTTCATGAAGTTATGCTCATGTAATCTAACTTAGATTGTGATAGGTTTTAGTCGTATCGCCTAATCAAAAATAAACCTACGGACCTCTAACTAGGTAGTCAGTGGAAGCAGGGTCGAATCCACAGGGAGACAGATTTTCTAAATCAATATTCAACCAATTCAGCTACTCCAGATGAAATCTGGAAGGAATTAATTAAACTAAAGAATAGACTACAAAAGACGGAATAAATCGAGGATTAAATTATGGAATAAAAGTCTAGGGTATTAGGTCGGTCCACCATGCTTATACCAATCAAATAGGGTCAACTACTACCAAAACCTAAGTCAAGAGTCGGGGGATTAGAGCCTATGTTGAGCTATGGTTAAGACTCAACACTCATAGTTCAACATACGCCGCATGTTCACTAACGTAATCAGAACTACTGACGTGTCCTAGGCCTCTAGTCGTAGGACGGATCTGTGCAAACAACTATTAACCACAAGCAACCAACGAAACTGCGCAATAACGTTAACTACTCAATAAAGAACAAACTACATCACAATCACCCTAATCAAGCCCTAGAAATCAATAAGAGTCTAAATCACAATCATGGTATAAACATGGCTTTCCTATCTAACACCCTAGAAAGAGACTACTCACTCATAATCGAATTAACTACAACAAAATTAATATGAAACCCTAACAATTGCATCATGAACTAATTGAGAAATAAGCGATTGAACTAAAGTAATTGAGATAAAGGAATAAAGCAATAAACAAGACGATTACCAAATTGACGGAAAGCGGAAACTTTAATTGAATTGAAATTGTACTTGAATCTCTTCTACAATCGAAAGCAATGATAAACTAGGCTAAGAGCTCTCTAAGTGTTTAACAATATGAAAGATGAGTAAAAGATGTCTCTAAATAATGAGGAAAACGGTATTTATAATACCCCTCAAGTCTAAATAAAATTCGGAAACGAAGGTCGAAATTCGCGAGTAAGTGCGCCAGACCCGATCGGGCCCGAGGCATCCACCCGATCGGGCCGACGTACAAAGTCATCAATCTGCGCTCCTGGGCCTTCGTATAGTAGCAGCGAAGCAGCAATCCAAGTTTTACGGCCCACCCGATCGGGCCGTGGGCAGCCACCCGATCGGGCCAGGCGACAAACGAGCCCAGCATGTTCGCCTCGCAAGCAGCGTTACAACAAGAGCTATGAGCAGCCCACCCGATCGGGTCGGGCGGTGAACACCCGATCGGGCCAGGGTACATGATATTCGCCCGATCGGGTCCGCAACTTTCATACCCGATCATAAATACTTCGCCCGATCGGGCCATTTTTGCCCGATCAAAGCACGGAAACCTCCTTTTTGACTCTTTGGCTCTCTATTCTTCACGTTTAGAGGTCTTGGGGCCTCCTAAACTACCCATATAACTCGTGAGCCTTCCTACGTGCCTCGTAACATCTCGTAAAGTTGTGGTTGCTTCCAAATGGCTCGGGAATAAGGAGAAAACTCCCTAAAACCTGCAATTCAACACTAAAATACAAAACCACAACTATATACGATAGTTAGCACAAAATAGCTCCCAAGAGCTCCAATGACGCACAAATTAGCTTGTAAATAAGGGAGAAAACTCTATATAAATATGTGATATCAAACTCCCCCAAGCTAAACCTTTGCTTGTCCTCAAGCAAACAGAACATGAACATGGAATAGATTGCCTCACCCCATAGATAAAAACAAATCAAAGCTCAAAACATTTTCAAGACTAAGAATCGTTCAAGCAGGCATAATTCAAGTTTGGCTAATCAAATCCATCCAACCACCAATCATTCAAGCAATTTATCAAACTCAAGCATCCACAAGGCATACAAATCCTGAAAAGGCTCTCACAAGGGTGTCACTCCTCTCTATTTTGTGGCAGGCAAAGAGTATGCCCGAACACTCACCAACCCGACCATAAATACCCTTCCCACTCACACTCTCATGTGTTTAAGAAGGTTCAATGACGCTCAACCTAGTCAAGTCGACTCAATTAGCAGAAATACTCCCTAGCTTTGACAAACTGACTCGAAATCAATCAAATGAACAATGTAGACATAAGCTCAAGAGGACTTTATAGGGTTGTAATGGGGCTTAGGCGAGAGGTAGAGGATACTTTTGGGTAATGTGGTGGAAAAACCAAGAAAGGGGGAGCATAAATCATTCAAACAAGGCCTAAGATGGCCTACACAACTCCCAACAATCACCATAAAACCATGTAAAGTAGCCCAACTCTCATAAATCAATGAAAAGCTCATAACAAACCCAATTTTCTAGCAATGGAGCGAATATTCCTTTATGAACGTACGTGAATGAAAGAACTTGAATTCTTTTGAATTTTCATTTCATTTTTCTTTCATTTTTCTTTCATTTTTCTGAACTTCATTCACGCAACTCTAAACTTGCTTTTTTCTTTTCTCTTTCTCACTCTCAAACCACAGCAAATACACTTTTAAATTCCTCAAAAACCAAACTAAACCAACAAACCAATCTCAAACTTAACCCATACAAAAGCTCCCCCAAGCTAGGCTTGGAATAATATCAAGTGAAGGCTTTGGGCTCATAATAGGGGTTTAAGTAACACGAAACAAGTCATTAGGCTCAGCGGGGCTAAGGAGGATAAAAGTATATCAAAAACTCACTCTGAAGCTCAAGAATAAGACAAAAGAACGCCTCTATCACAGCACATGCTACAAGTCATCTAAAATCAGACAAGTACGAAGTCAAAGTCAAGATCAATCCACTAAAGAGGAACTAACACACAAGAATAGACTGGATAATAATATGAATCCAATAGGCTACAAAGAGGCCTCACAGTCTAACCAATTCAGGTATGCAGCACAAAGTGGTCTAATATAATCCAAAAATGCTCGAAATCATAGCAATCAAACATCAAATCATAGCCTCAAGATCACAAATGCCCAGCTATCCAGAAAACAAAGTCAAATCATTTTCAAATAGAGCACAGCAAGGGGCACAGGGAGGCAACTAAACCAGTCATGGGAACCATATTTTTTTGATTTTTTCAGTATTTTTCGAAAGCAATAAATCTACTTAGAAAGCAGTAAAAGAGATAGGAATACCAACAGAACTCCTCCCCCAAGCTGAACTTGGCAGTGTCCTCAATGCCAAAAGGTGATAAGGACTATGCTAAGTGGAAAAACAATGTTAGTACCCTCACTCTCACTCACAAAAAGAAGAAAAATAAAAAGAATAAAAAAAAATATAAAAAGAAAAGGAAAAAGGGAAAGAATACGAGTTGCCTCTCGCACAGCGCTGGTTTATAAAGGTCCCGCACGACCATAATCCTCCATCTCTCAAATAGGAGGGGCTTGGCAATGAGTGCCACCCTCATCAAACATCTTTCTCCTCCAAATGTTCTTGACAATGCCTCCAGACGGTGAGGCAACCTTAGGTGGAATTGGAACCTTCTCCACACCTACTTCATCCAGAACCTCATCCCTGCAATAAGATTGTTCAAGCATAGGTGCCTTAACAGCATTGGTTAGTTTAAAAATCACTTTATCGTCACCAACACTCAGAGTTAAAGACCCAGAGTTGACATCAATGACAGCACCAGCAGTACACAAAAACGGCCTACCCAAGATAATAGGAATCTGGGCATCCTCATCCATATCTAACACCACAAAATCAACAGGAATATAGAATTTCCCTACCCTAACAGGAACGTCCTCTAAAACACCTAGAGGGTATTTTATAGAACGATCCACCATCTGTAAAGTGATTTGTGTGCATTTAAGGGCTCCCATGTTCAGTTTCTTATAAACAGACAATGGCATAACAGAAACAGAATAACCTAAATCACACAAAGCCTATCAATAAAAATAGGTCCAAGATGGCAGGGTATAGAAAAACTACCAGGATCTTTTAACTTTGGTGGGGTTTTATTTTGAATAAAAGCACTACACTCTTCAGTAAGAGCGACACGTTCTACCCCACCAAAGTCTCTTTTCTTAGTTTTCATGTCTTTCAGAAATTTGGCATAAACATGCACTTGGGTAATTAAATCTGTAAATGGAATCGTTACCTCAAGGTTCTTGACCATAGCCAAGAACTTACCAAATTGCTGATCGACCTTAGATTGTTGCATCCTGTGAGGAAAAGGTAGCCTTGGTGTAAAAGGCGTTTCAGAAACCTTCTCCTTTTTCTTCCCTGTCTGTTCAGCTTCTGCAGACAAATCGACTTCAGACGTCGAATTTTTCCTTTTTCCTTCCTCTACCACCCTCTTCTTCCCTGCAGTCGGGGTAACCTCATCAATGGGCACTGGAGGGGCATCATATTCAATGCCACTACGAAGAGTGATGGCATTCACATGTTCTCTCTGAACGGGTTGCCCTGGCAATTCCCCCTGCCGCCTCTGAGCATTAGAGCTTGCTAATTGTGCAACTTGAGCCTCGAGAAGTTTGATGCTTTTCTCTTGGGCTCTTTGTGCCTCCTCATTAGATCTTTGCATGGCTAGCATCTGTCGCTCTTGGGCTCTTTGTGCCTCCTCATTTGCCTTTTCCATGCTTAACATCAGTTTCATCACTTCAGATATGGGGGGCTCTTGTGGGTTGTTGTTTTATGGAGGTGGGGTGGGAAAATTTTGTGGGGTTTGGAAATTATTGTGGTTGTGGAAGTTTTGTGAAGAGGGTCTTTAAAAGTTTTGTGGGGCTTGGTAGTAAGAGGGTTTTGGATGGTTTTGTGGAGGTGGAGGATGGTAGTTTTGTGGGTTTTGGTAGCTATGTGGAGGTTGGAAATTTTGTGGTCTCTGTTGGAAGGCATTTGCTTGCTCCATCTGAAGTTGACTGAACTGACAGTCATGCCCAAAGTGACCCTGAACACCACATACCTCGCAGTAAGATGAGGTAATGGGTGCTACTGCAGACATAGCATTGATACTCATGGGTGGAGGTGTCGGACTAGAAGACTTCATTAGCTGCTGAGTTAGTTGCGCCATCTGAGATGTAAGCAATGAAATAGCGTCAACTTCAAGTACCTTCTTATTCAAACTCCTAGATGATGAATGGTCATTGGCTGCAAGATTTGATATGAATTCATAACCCTAATCAACTGCCTTGTCTAAAAACACTCTTCCTGCAGACGAATCAACAATACACTTCGTCTGAGGTTGCAGACCATTGTAGAATGTCTGCGTCAAGAACCACTTGTCCATATTATGGTGTGGACATTCTCTCTGTAGATCTCTAAACCTAGCCCACGCTTCCCGTAATGTTTCATCAGGCTCTTGGGAAAACGTGTCCAGTTTATTTCTGATTTCTGCCGTTTTAGTGGGTGGGTAATACTCTCTCAGAAATGCAGCAGAAATCTCACTCCATTCAGTTTCCTGCACATCGTTCAACCACTTCTGGGCTCTATCTCTCAAAGAAAATTCGAACAACATGACTTTTAACTGATCTGGAGTGACACCGGCATGTTTAACGGTTCGACAAAGTTGTTGAAACCGTTGCAGATGATTTGCCGGATCTTCAGTAGGATGCCCACTAAACTGATTTTGCTGGACCATGCTGATGAGTCCAGGCTTAATCTCAAAGTTGTTAGCGGCGATGGTGGGCATTGGTGGTCCAGTAGAAAGACCATCCGGGTTGGGCACCCCATATGACTTCAGTGATTTTGACATAACTGAATTCAAGGTGTCTGTTCCAGAGGTGTTCAGCTGAACAGACTGCTTTTCTTTCTGCTTTATCTTTCGGATCCGCCTGATTGTCCTAGTAAGATCGGGGTCCGCTGGAATTGGGGAACCGTTTCTTAGGGACCTGGGCATACAAAAGAAACAAAAAGCAGCAGTAAAACGTACCTCAATTGGAACAATGAAGTTCCAACGAGGTACAGAGAAGTAGACCAAATAATCAAATAAAAACTTAGAGAACTAGCCGTCTCCCCGGCAACGGCGCCAAAATTTGATAGGTTTTAGTCGTATCGCCTAATAAAAAATAAACCTACGGACCTCAAACTAGGTAGTCAGTGGAAGCAGGGTCGAATCCACAGGGAGACAGAGTTTCTAAATCAATATTCAACCAATTCAGCTACTCCAGATGAAATCAGGAAGGAATTAATTAAACTAAAGAATAGACTACAGAAGACGGAATAAATCGAGGATTAAACTATGGAATAAAAGTTTAGGGTATTAGGTAGGTCCACCATGCTTATACCAATCAAATAGGGTCAACTACTACCAAAACCTAAGTCATGAGTCGGGGGATTAGAGCCTATGTTGAGCTATGGTTAAGACCCAACGCTCATAGTTCAACATACGCCGCATGTTCACTAACGTAATCCGAACTACTGACGTGTCCTAGGCCTCTAGTCGTAGGACGGATCTGTGCAAAAAACTATTAACCACAAGCAACCAACGAAACTGCGCAATAACGTTAATTACTCAATAAAGAACAAACCACATCACAATCACCCTAATCAAGCCCTAGAAATCAATAAGAGTCTAAATCACAATCATGGTATAAACATGGCTTTCCTATCTAACACCCTAGAAAGAGACTACTCACTCATAATCGAATTAACTACAACAAAACTAATATGAAACCCTAACAATTGCATCATGAACTAATTGAGAAATAAGCGATTGAACTAAAGTAATTGAGATAAAGGAATAAAGCAATAAACAAGACGATTACCAAATTGACGGAAAGCGGAAACTTTAATTGAATTGAAATTGTACTTGAATCTCTTCTACAATCGAAAGCAATGATAAACTAGGCTAAGAGCTCTCTAAGTGTTTAACAATATGAAAGATGAGTAAAAGATGTCTCTAAATAATGAGGAAAACGGTATTTATAATACCCCTCAAGTCTAAATAAAATTCGGAAACGAAGGTCGAAATTCGCGAGTAAGTGCGCCAGACCCGATCGGGCCCGAGGCATCCACCCGATCTGGCCGACGTACAAAGTCATCAATCTGCGCTCCTGGGCCTTCGTATAGTAGCAGCGAAGCAGCAATCCAAGTTTTACGGCCCACCCGATCGGGCCGTGGGCAGCCACCCGATCGGGCCAGGCGACAAACGAGCCCAGCATGTTCGCCTCGTAAGCAGCGTCACAACAAGAGCTATGAGCAGCCCACCCGATCGGGTCGGGAACACCCGATCGGGCCTGGGTACATGATATTCGCCCAATCGGGTCCGCAACTTTCATACCCGATCATAAATACTTTGCCCGATCGGGCCATTTCTCCCGATCAAAGCACGGAAACCTCCTTTTTGACTCTTTGGCTCTCTATTCTTCATGTTTAGAGGTCTTGGGGCCTCCTAAACTACCCATAGAACTCGTGAGCCTTCCTACGTGCCTCGTAACATCTCGTAAAGCTGTGGTTGCTTCCAAATGGCTCGGGAATAAGGAGAAAACTCCCTAAAACCTGCAATTCAACACTAAAATACAAAACCACAACTATATACGATAGTTAGCACAAAATAGCTCCCAAGAGCTCCAATGACGCACAATTTAGCTTGTAAATAAGGGAGAAACTCTATATAAATATGTGATATCAGATTGAAAATTCATGTTCATCATAGTTTTCTCCACTCTGAAAATTAAGTTCTTTTGCTTTCTAAAATTAACATATGAGCATTTCCGTTTCTTTAAACATTCACATTTTTTCATCCATTCTTTTGTTTTTACCAAAACCAACAAATAGGATCATATATCAAATGCTTAAATGCTTTCATTCCATAATTTTCCTCAAATACTAGTACATACTACATACTACACCGAACTCCCAAACAACCTAATTTTGCATCTTATTTATGCCCATAATTTCAATATGAAACTGACAATTACAGACAAAATGACACAAATAAAGATCATTTTACATCCTACACTTTCACTCCTAAAAACCGGTTCTTTGTTCTTCATTATTGGCTTCTTCCTCTGCTTCTCCAACTCTTTATTGAGCCTATTCTTTTCATGCTCCATACAAACCAATCTTGATTTCATGATGTGGTTATCAGTGGCAAGCCTATGCTTCTCTGCAACAAGAACATTAATCATATCTCTTTGCCAATCAGTGGACTCCTCATCTACCCACTCAAAGGTTTTGCAACCCCTTTGCCCAGTTTCAAGATTGTAAACTTGCAAGCTCTAACTTTCTCCCAGGGTTCTCATGGGTCCAAGATGTCCTCATTGCTAATGATAATCCTTAGCCACATTTCACCATAATTCTAAAACAAATAAACAAAATCAGATACAGAAATTGAAAGAAAAACGCATAAGAAGAAAATTAAATGAAGAAACTGATATGGCAGAAGCCTAATAAAGAAGATGAAGAAGAACCCTAATTTACCAAACTGCAATTTGTTTAGCTCTGAGGAAATTTTTTTGGGGGGAAATTTTATCTAGTTTGGAGGGAAAATGTATTCCTAGGGTTTATATAAAGGGGGAAAAGGAGGGAAATGTATCTGTTGGAGGGAAAGAAAGTGCAATTAGAAGAAAAGACGAAGTCAACACCTGAAATAGGTAGTCAATGCCGGAAAAGGTCCCCTAGGTTTCATCTCACAAACAATTAAGGTTTTAAGGTTGTTTCTCTCAAAAAAAATTATAAGGTTGTTTTTTTTACAAAAGCTCACTTTTATAAGGTCGTTTCTGACAAATTTTCCTTTTCTTATAGATATTATTGGATATATACTGCCATTTAGTGAGGTAAATACCAATGAGAAGTCAAGGATGGTTACATTTTAATTGATGGACCTAAAGTGAGTAAAATTCTTACTAAATTATTGCTCTTAGACATGTCGTTTTATGGACATTGATATTAGTGAAACTTATCCGACTAATTTTCTTTAATGTCATTAGGAACAATACTTTATTGTGTCATTTATGGGAAGATTACGTAGAAAAGTTGCCAATTATGTGTCCAGTTTTGATAGATTGGATCCAATCTACATTATAATGGATCTTCAACTCATCCAAAAAAGGTGACTCTAAAAGGAATACATGGAGAAGGCTGGAAGTTTGAATAATGAATCTTCAACTCATCAAAAAAATGAGTCATAATTATATAGTCAATCATTGTGAATTAATGATCTAAATGTATTCCTAAATAACTAAATTTAGTCCTTTCAAAGTACTGCAAGCTGAAACACCAAAAACAAAACATCGAAGGATCATTTTCTCATTAATATCATAAGATTCTTAACCCATTAGAGATTGTTTTGGATTGGATTCTTCAAACCATTATTGGCATTTGATGAACTAAAAAAACAGGATTCGAACTCATTAATATATGGGCAACAAGGAAGTTCCATTATTTGGCCAAACAAAACGTACCTCAATGAACAGCAAAAATAAAACCTAAAAAAATAAGTTCTTTAAATGAATCCACCTAGCTAATTAACATTCATGGTGAAACCTTCAGATTCCCTAAAATTAGCATCCACATCTCAACAAGTATATCCAAATCCACGAAATAGTAAAACCATAAATTTAAAAAGAAGAGGAAATAGCATCGGTGTAGTACAGTAGCATAGAAGTACTTCATATAAACAATATTAATATGCTTGTCAATTCGAAAAATCAAAATCAAACAAGGTAGAGAACAAACCGACATGAGAGAGAGAGAGAGAGAGAGGATGAAGCAAACTTAACAAACAACTTAACCTTTTGCAGAGTAAATGACGTGGGGTTGTCATATACCCCTAACCAAATATAATTAACCTTCTTTCCCTAACAAATGAATGTATAGTGGAAGTAATGATCGTATCCATAGGGAGCAATGTACGAGTCTATAATCAGCGTAATCAAACCCCTAGAGTTCTTCAATGAGTCACAATAACTAGACAAATTAAAGTTACGTTAAGACAACAAAAACAAGCCTTGGACTCGATTAACATCCACTTCCATCCAAAGTTCCGATCATTGAATTCTCAACCTTAACAAACTCTTGATTACTTATTGCGGAGGTTTAAACCCCTAATCTACTTTACTTTAATTAAACAAATACGTTCAGCGTGAATTGCAATCCTTTCGATTACCTAACTCAATCAATCGCAATCAAGTTCGACATAATAGAAGCATTAAGAACTCAGAACAATCAAATTACCAATGTTAGTACGCAATAACATTCAAGTAATATGATAACTCCTCCCTAAGCTCTACCATCAAAGATCGGCTCTTAGAGCAGTGCTTAGATTGCTACTAAATAAACAAAGATGGTAATAATCCGATTACCTTTCTAGTTCTAGCAATAGAACACAACGAGATTAGTAGTACTCCTAGAAAGTCATGAATCTATCAATGAAAATAAAATAGAGAAGTTAACAATAATCAAGAGGTGAAATGAAAGATAGATTCTCACATACGATGGTTGAAAGCTTCAATTAACCGAATCCAAGAGTGATTTACGCTACAATCGGCATGGAAATCATTAAGAAAATACAAAGAAAAATAGTTAAAACCCTAGGAACTAAGAGATGAAAGAGTTCTGCTCTCCCCTTTCGCTCTCTAAAACAAGGTGATGAAAACTAACTAATGAAAACCATTCGTAGAAGGAAAAGAAAAAGAAAAAGAAGTGGGCGGCAGAGCCTAGTTACCACCGTCGGGACTCGTGATCGGCTACTGCCTCCCCCACTCTTAACAACTACAACAAAAAGGGAAAGGGGAAGAAGAAGAAGCTAGGCAGGCCTTGCAAGATCCTTCTCCAGGTGGCTTGGACGCTGCAACTGCACGATGTTCCGAGCTCAGGATCGGAAGACTTGGAGTTGGCTCGGTTGCTTCTAAAGACTTCGGAAGGCTTCAGAATGACTTACCTCTAAGAACTTGAATGACTTGACGCTTCGGAAGATGATAGAATTTTGCACGATCAAGACACACCAAAACTTGTGACACGTGACTCTAAACCTTATTAACACCAAATCGAATCAAAACACGAATAAAACCACTCAAAAATCGCCTAAGATTGGCGAAGAACTTCGACGCATCAAATTCCCCCATGCTTAGACCTTACTCGACCTCGAGTAACACAAAACAAAAGGGAATGACGACCGACAAGTTACAACATGCACCAAGCTACCTATCCCCTTATCGCTCCATCCTAAACCGTCTAAACTACTACACTCCACCATCCAAACTTGGGATTATACAAAAAGAAGTAAATCCCACTCAAAGCCCCAAAAGAATACGCTACAAATCAAACTCGAATTCCGAAAGGTTTTGGAAAACGAGCTTCAACAATCACCACAATAAATCTGCCAACGCAAAATGCTTTGAAGGACCAAATGCTAAGGACTCAACGACTCCCCCACGCATAGTTCCAAGCTCCACCAGCACATGTTGAAACAACACCAAAAGGAGCCAAAAAGCAACATGCCCTTGCCCTCAAAGGCCCAAGACACAAGCCTAGACTAACCCGGAAAGAAAGAAAACTCCAATGTAGCCTCACTTATGGCGCCACCACCGGCAAATGAGAAGAATGCACGTATATATTTTTTTTCTTTTCTTTCTCTCTTTTCTTTTCTCTCTCATTTTGCCTAGGAGCCCTTTCGGGTTTTCATCCTAGCTTCATCTCTTTTCTTTTTTTTCATCTCTCTTTTCTTTTGGCTCACCTACTCTCCCGCTCATGTAGTCCTTCTTTTGCATAGGTCGCCTTTTCAGGTTTTCGACCTATCCGAACTTCCTAATTTTTGCCCAAGTCGCCCGCCCTTGCGGGTTTTCAACTCAGCGAGATTTCTTTTCTTCTTTTTCTTTCTTTCTTTTTTTTCAAAATTTTCAAATTTACATCGAAATTACAAAGCAAAAGAACAAAATATATAAAAATCAAATGCGAAATGAATATAAACAACAAAAGTTGAAAAACATTCCCCACCCCCATGCTTAAAAGGCACATTGTCCTCAATGTGGAAAGGACAAAATGAATAAGAGGGAAGGGAGAAAAGAAAGGAAGTCTCTAGGAGCCAGAGGGACCTCCGGGATCATCTCTCCGGGGTGCCCTCCTAGCCTCTCTCTCTCTGTCGCTCTTCACGCGGATGTCAATGCCAGGATTAGGGTCGGTGTACAATTGACTATGGTTCTCCGGCCTGTTGGGTGGATAACGGGACACGAAGAATGAGTTCATGGCCGAGATCATAGAACCAATGGAATGAACCGTATCCTCCAACCCGTAATTCTGCTCCCGCATCTCCCTCAACTCACCTCCAAAAGTGTCAAATTGCTCATTAATATGAGCCTGAAATTGAGATGGCACGAAATCCTGCTGCTGTTGTTGAGGCGGAGCCTCAACCTCTCCCCCTAACTCCTCTTCTACCCCTGCTTGGTACTCCTCATCTAGGGGTATGTAAATCTAGTCACAGGTAGTCTCCTCATCTATGGCCGTGCGGTGTTGCGGCAAGGTCATGTATTTAACAAAATGAGCTCCAAATAGCCACACAGATCGGGTTTCCTCATATGTCCTCCTAAACCGTAACATGTGAGCACTATGCAACTGGTGCTCATCATAGACGTGGGAACGTCCTGTACCTAAAGGAATGAGGGTAGGATTTCCCTCCGCATCTGTTGGTACATGCACTCCCAAAAATGAGGCTAAAAGTGTCACCATACCACCCATGCTCAACTTTCCCTTAACCTTATTCTCAGCAGATAAAGCTATAAATTCGTAACCCAGACTTTCACCCAATTTGGACAACCTTCTCCTTGTGGTGTCATAGGCCAAAGACATTTTAAATCAAAGTCCGAAAGGTTAGTAGGCTCCCCATGGCAAAAGATGGTCATAGAAAGGAAACGGTGGACAAACCGTAGGGCGGAGTGAGGAATGGCACTATTCTTGCATCTACTGTGCCTACGACGAGATCTTGTTATTTTATACCAAAACACAGCGGGGTTGTAGGCTTGAGTCTCCGAAAATGTATCATTGGTTTTAAAATCCCAACCAAGTGCCCCATCAACTTGTTCATAAGTCATCCTATACCCTCGGTCATTAAGGTTGAAGGTGATATAGGGATCCTCATCATCATTTCCCTCATGATCTTCCAAGGTGGACAAGAACTCAAGTGTATAGCGTTCATAGGTACGAGGGGCTTTCAACAAGAAATCATGAAGTCCGACTTTCCCTAAGAGTTCCTCAACAGGGTTGCAAGTCCCAAGTTGGTTAAGTGACGGGCTAAAGTCGTATCACCTAATCAATGATAATCAAGGGAAGTAGGGTCGAATCCACAGAGAGAGGAAGTTTCTAAGTTGAAATTCAGCTAAACAACTACTTCAGACAAGATCAGACAAGAATCAGCTGAACTACTAATTAAACACTAGAAAGCAATATAAAGAGAGATTTTAATCTATGAAATAAAGGTCTAGGGAATTAGTTTGGTTCACCATGCTTATACCAATCAAGGGATCAAACAACTATCAGAACCTAGGTCAAGAATCGATAGATTAGAGCAGTGTCAAGCTATGGCTAAGTTCTCAACGCCCATAATTCAACATATGTAGCATGTTCACAAACATAATCAGAATTACTGATGTGTACTAGGCCTCTAAAAGTATGACAGGTCTGTGCAAACATTATTAACCTTAAGTAATAAATGAAACTGCGCAATAACATTAATTACTCAATAAGAACAAATCACACCATAATCAATCTCATCAAACCCTAGAAACTAACATCAATTCAATTAATTAAGGTATAAACATGGCTTCCCTCACCAAATCCCTAGAAATAAAAATACTAAAATATAATTAAATCAACAATAATAAAACCAATATAGAACCCTAATCCTAACATCATGAATCAAAATAGGGTGATTGTAGTTGTAGAAAGCTTCTCTAGATTCCAAAGATGAACTTCCTAGTTTGAATTTGATTGTGTGATGCCCAACTTGAAAACCCCCAATTTATAGGGTTCACAAGTTGTTGAAGAATTTCAGAATTTTGATGAAGAGAAGGGTAAATGTGAGTGTGGAGAGTAGAGTTTTGTGAAGGATTAAGAGGTTTAAGAGAGGATTTGAGAGTATGAGAGTGAATTTGTGAGAGAATGTGAGTGCTTGAGAGTATTAGAGTGACAAAGAGGGATGAAGAATTTCGTGTGAAAGGGTAAGAAACGAGGGGATAAATGTGTTTTGAAGAAAAATGAGATGGGAATCAGTGCACTATCGCGACCCGCGACCACCGTCGCAAGGTGTGACCTGGTAGTCGCGAGGTGCAACATACATTCTGCCTCACCTCCTCCAAATCTACAATCTTCGTTTTCCTTTCTTTCTTATTTTTCCTAGTTTAAAGGGACTTGAGGTAAGCCTGCTTCTGACAATTCACTCCTCACTTTTGTTCACCTTTTCACTCTTTTTTTTAATTCAGTATTCACGCTCATGAGTCGTGTTTTCAATGCTCACTCCAGACTTCTCGAATCATGAGCCACTCATACACACAAGCTTCTCACAGCACACAACCTTCTTAAACCACACACACTCCATATATTTCCTGCAAAATGCACAACCAACAAGCATAAAATCCTACAAAACAAGAAAGAAACTAACTTTATACAACTATATACATCAAAGTTCGTTTATTTAACGTCGTCGACACGATAATGCTAACACCACCTCAGCCCTACTCCGGGTGACTTTAGAACTCTTAATATACTTGAACAAGTATAATAAAATATGGGCAGCCTTTAAAGTACTTTAAAACTCCTTGAAAACATCCCTTAAATTCATAAAACGTTCTACCATTAAATCCTCTTTCAAACTCTATTGAAATCATTAAAGACTTAAACTTTAATTAAATTACAACAATATAAAATATAATAATATAAACTTTCCATTCAAACCCTAAAATTAGGTTTAGGTCATCATACTTAATTTATACTTAAGTATGATCACAAAATAACTCCCTTTAAGGGAAGAACTAATCAAATTACCTAAATCCAATTAATTTAGGAAAATAAATGTAATCAGAATTAATTTCCTAAAAGTAAATAATAAAAATGATTTATAATTTTTTAGGCGGACGGACCAGCGGCAGCGGCAGCGTACGCTAGTCTGTGGTGGCTTGCTGGCCACGCGCGGCTGTGCACCGTCTTGTCGGTCGGCTCTCTGGCGTCTGTTCGTCTCCCTTAATACCTCAAACACCGAAATCCTTTAATAAATTTAAAGGTACTGTTCTTCTTTAGTATAAATTCTGAAATCAATTTTAAACTATGCAATAAACAGTTATAAATCTAAAAAATGTTTTCCATGAACACTCATAAATTAATGAATCATGAAAACTAATAAACCTATGAAACCTAGAAAAAGATGGAGAAAAGAGAGAGAGAACTCACTTAGGGTTTTGGAAAAGATGACGGCAATAAATGTTATCTCTCTCCTTCCCTCTCTATTTATAGGAATCCTTAAACCCTAATGTGATTCATGGTAAACCGACCCTTTTAAAATTCTTTTTCCCATATCAAATGACTACGAGCCCATTTGAGCCCAAAAACCTTTTTTACATGTGTCATCAAACACAAATGTCCTATTAACATTTTAAAAGCCCAAAACTAAGTCCATATTATATTTATATATATAATATTAATTTAATAAAATCCTTTTTCCATAAAATAAATTATATCATAAAGTTAATTATATAAATAAACTCTTATAATGTAATAAAATCCTTTAATTATAATAATAAAATTCCTTTAAAATACGGGGTATACAAAAATCATAATGAAGCTTACTGAACCTGTATGATTACTAATCTCAACCACAACGAGTTGTTCAGAAGAGCTCACAACAGTAAGTTCACATCAGTAGCTTGCCAGCCAAGCCATAACCTACTCTTAGGAGAGTTATCATAATTACAACTCCAACTCCATTTACTACCAATCTTCTTCTGGAGCTTTACTATATTATGAAACCTGGCTCTAGTTCAATCAAAACACACTGAGATTTTCTACAAAGTTAAGAAGTTTTTCACTTCTTTTATTTTGATAGGGTCATTCATGCCCCTAACATTCCATGAAGCAACTATCAGCAAGACAAATAAGGTTTGGTCCCTTAGCACCCCCATGTTTACCTGATTCTTGAATAGCACTAAGTGATATCATCTTGGAAGAATGAAAACCAACTTATTTCCCCTTGTATTTAGTCTTCCTAGTAACAACCTTCCATACACCCTCCTCATCGGTATCCTTGGACACCACAATTGGGGTATGAACAGGAGTAATCATTAGCTCAACACTTTGAGAAGAGCTAGGAGTAGAAACACCAACCTCCCTAGGTTTCACAATTGGCTTCTCTGTTGTAATAACCTCAGGAATTACAACACTAGGCTCAACAGCTTTTGGTTGAGTTTGAGCTTTCTCAACCCATACTTGTTGAGGAGCTTTAACCTGATTCTGTTGTACAGTTTTGTTCAAATAATTATGGCCAATTATATCACATTTCTTGCAAAATGGAGGAAGCCAATCATACTTCACAGCTTGATTAGTGATCTTTCCACTTGTATCAGCTACTTTGAGAGAGTATTCGATCTCCTTACTCCTTAATAATCTCAATCAAAAATCTAGCAAAAGAGACTCTAAGTGTTTTTGAAGTACACTCATCAGCATAAAGTGGTACTCCAATTAAACTACCAATTCTACTCAGCGAATCCTCACTCCAACAACACAGAGGCAACTTAGGTAGTTTAACCCATATGGGAACAACCTTCAACACTTCACTATGGAAATTCAAGTTGGCTGACCATTTTTTAAGTATCATTGGCTTAACATAGAACAAATGTGGCCCTGAAAAACATTATAGTCTCCCTAAGTTCTTTGCTTTGCAATCTAATCACAAAATAGCCCTCCTCATGCTTGAACATTTGAGGCACTTCATTTAGATTTCATCGTGTCGTTACATATGATTTCAAAGCAGTTAGGGTAGGATTTTGGCCCACTACATACACAATCACAGAGTTCAGCCATTTCTCAGTTATTTTATCAATCTCATCTTTTTCTAGTCAAGTAGTAGGAATCCCATCAATAATAGTAGGAGCAACAAATTTTAACTCCATACCTTTATCAGAGATCTTTTTTGATTTGTGAATGATTTCCATTTTGTTCGAGCTTCTTCATCCAACTGAACTTCCCGATTCACTTTTAATGCTTGCGCGGTTACTATTCCATTGCTCTTTCTTTCCTCTACTTCTTTCTCAGGTTCAATCGAATGCTTAGAATAATCTCCACAGCTCACCGGTGTCGGAGAGCTACTCCCTTGACCGGCGGCCTTCTTCTAACTCCCCTATTCAGTCCAAAGGCGCACAATAGCAAAACACCTTATCGTGCACCCTTAGAGAGACGTTCGAGAGAAAAGGAATTGCTAATATCATTATTTTGATTTAAAGCTTGGTTAGTATTTATGCATTTTCCTATTTTAATTAATTACAGATATAGAATTCAAATATTTTTTCGAACATATAAGAGAGATATTTAATAGCTCAAACACAAGGCATACACCCTAAAGTTCCTAAGCTCAGAACAAACCATCTAGGATGGACTCTTCTTCACAAGGAAACTACATCAATCTAAGTATTACAAATCATTTCCCACCAATCCTTATCCAAACTACTCATCACTTCGGATTTACAAGCATTAACTCTAACAATGAGTTTCAAATCTTTAAAGACAACAGGCCTTGTAACTCTAAAATAAAAAAACAGCAGCATTCCTAATCTTCCAAATGTAGTAAACAGCTACATTCAAACCTGCATACAAAGTCATTCTCTGCAATCTTGACCTTGCTTTCTTCTAACCCATCTATACTAGTTCACCAGAGTTTTGCCACGCATACTAAACTGCAGCCATGAAGAAACCAGTTCCAATAATGATCTGCTGAAACAACACTGAAAAAACAGATGCATATGAGACTCAGAACAGCTCTCACATAGAGGACAATTACTAGTTTGGCTCACACCCCAATTCGACAGCCTATCAAGAGTGTAAAGCCTGCCCTGAGCACTCATCCAACAAATGAATCTATGCCTAGGAATAGCCAACCTACACCAAACAACTTTATCCCAGGGACATCTATCAGCCACACCTAACAGAAAATGGTATATATGCTTAATTTTATACACCTGTAACTGCATAAGCACATCACTTGTAATCCTGTTCTTAAGCTCATCCTTCATAGCACACACTGATCTCCAATACCAGCTGGAGGAGTTAGAAGGTCTATACTCCCACCAATCTGTTCCTTTAATATACATTGAGTTCACCCACTTATCCAGAGTGAATCCTGTTTTTTAGCAATGTCCCAGACATGTTTACCAATAGCTGCAATATTCCACACATCCACTCTTCTAAACCCAAGCCCTCCAGCCTTTTTTGGACAACAAGTATGTTCCCAATCTATATTACCAGGTTTAGAAAAGTAATATTCACCACTCCACAAGAAAGATCTACAAATCTGCTTAATGTTCTTAATAATTTTCCTAGGGAGAATAACAATCTGTCCCCAATAAATATGCAAGCTCATCAAGACAGAATTGATCAATTGAGTTCTAGCAGTGTAAGAAAGATTCCTAGAACTCCAAACTCTAATCTTACTTGTCATCTTTTCACAAAGCACCTGTCTGCAGTACTCACCTTTTTAGAACAAATTTTCATCCCCAAATAGGTGAAAGGAAGAGAGCCTCTTGAAAAACCAGAGACATCCAAAATCCTCTGAACCTCACTATTCTCCATTCCAGCAATATACACAACAGTTTTCAGCTTATTAACTCTCAGGCCAGAAGAATCAGAAAAGAGCTTAAATCCTTGCAGAATATGGTAAGTTGACACATAATCTCCTTTACAAAATAGCAACACATCATCAGCAAAGATCAAATGATTGAGCTTGATAGGCTTGCATCTAGGATGAAAGCTGAAACCCCTCTTCAACCCCCACAAACTTTAGGATCCTTGAAAGGTATTCCATGCAAATCACAAATAGCAAAGGAGAAATAGGATCCCCTTGTCAAAGCCCTCTCTTAGAGTGAAAGAAACCATATAGATTTCCATTAATCATAAGAGAGAATTTAGGGCTAGAAACACACTCCATAACTAGATCAACAAATTTACAAGGGAATTTTAAAAGCAAAAGCATCTCTCTAAGGAAACCCCCCTCTACAGTATCATAAGCTTTTTTCATGTCCATTTTGATCAAACAACTAGGTCTACAGTTCTTCTTGCCATAGATTTTGAGAATATCCTGACATATCATGAAATTATTAAAAAATACTCCTACCCTGAACAAAAGCCCCTTGGTTTTTAGAAACTAATTCAGGCAGAACCAGTTTCATCCTCATACAAAGAACTTTTGAAATGATCTTGTAAATAACATTGCAACAGGCTATAGGCCTAAAATCAGCCATATAATCAGGTACTTTACACTTTGGAATTAAGACTAAAACAGTACTGTTAATTTCTTTAAGAATTTTTCCATGATTAAAAAAAGCAGAAACAGCTTGTGTTACCTGATTACCAACAATATGCCATGCATCTCTAAAGAAATGAGAGCCAAAGCCATCCAGTCCAAGAGACTTATCACCATGTATGGAAAGCACAACTTTTTTTACCTCCTCAGAAGAAACAGGAGCTAACAAAACTCCATGAAGCTCCTCATTCACACAGGGGCCCAAATCAACTATCTCCTTAACCACCTCTTTCCTGTCACTCAACTTAGTGCCAAGGAGCTGCTGATAATACAGTAGAAATGCTCATTAACCAGACTTGGACTATCAACCCACCTTCCACCCATATCTTTTATACTATAAACACTATTCTGGATTCTCGTCTGCTTAATAGCTTGATGAAAAAGTTTGGTATTTTCATCACTATCTTTTATCCATGACACGTTTGCCTTCTGCTTCAAGAAGTCAATGTACCTCTTATGAACATCTCTATAAGCCTTTGCTGCACTGTATTCTTTTGCTTTCAACTCAGCACTCTGGATATCAAGCTGTAATTGTTGCTGGCATTCAATTAAGTTATTATGAGCAATTGTATCCTGAGCCTGAATGTCCATATTGCTCCTACAAAGTCTCTTAATAGCTTGCTTTGTATCTCTAAGCTCAAACACAACCCCAAACATATAAGAGCCATTCACGGTATTAGACCACACACCCCTCACAGTGTCCTCAAAACCCTCCATATCCTTCCAAAACCTACAGTATTTGAAAGGCCTCCTAGTTTGCTGAACATTATTAACCATATTTATCAACATAGGAGTGTGATCAAAATTTCCTTCAGGCATGAACCTAACTTCAGAATCAGGGAAGAAATCACTCCAACTTTAATTTACCAGAGCTCTATTAAGTTTACAGAACACCCTATTAGTGCCTTCCTGCTTATTACTCCAAGTAAAGAACTGGCCAACACCCTTCATGTCAACCAAACCACAATCAGACATACAACTTCTTATAGCAGCAGTTTCTCTAAGAGTAACATAGAGCCAATTCTCTCATCGGGGTTCATAACACAGTTGAAATCCCCAACAACTAGCCAAGGGTCATTATTCATAGCTGCTAACCCAACAAGATCAGGCCACAAACTTTCTCTCCCCACAGCATCATTCAATGCATACACAAAGGAACATCTAAATCCCACATTTTGGTTCATAGGAGTTACTACACAATGTATTAATTGACTAGTAACAAGACCAAAATTCACAGAAAAAGATAATGGATTCCAAGCTATTACAATCCTCCCACCTTTATGGTAACTTGAGTTAGAAGTAAAACACCACCCCTTAAATTCCTCACACTACATTGCTTCTAAAAATACCCAGAGTATTCCTCACACTACATTGCTCCTGAAAATACCCAGAGTTTGCATATTCTGAAAACACAAACTTTCACCTTAGTTTCCAAGAGGCAAACAATACCCAGAGTATGCATATTCAGAAATCTCCTCACACTACATTACTTCTGAAAATTATTCACCCCCTCTCACATTCCACACTACTATTCTATCCATGAGGAGGAAGAGAGTTTCCACCCCCTTCATCATCCTCCTTTTGTGACACCTCCTGCACAGTCTCAGTCAACTCCACCACAGCATCACCCAGCACCTCATAGGAATTTCGCACCATCACCTGTGAAGCAGGGGCCATAGCACTCATACCACCATTCTTAACAACCCTATCAGGAACAATAACTGCTCATCCACAGTTTTAGAGGAATCCTTAGGAGCAGGAAAGATAGGTTTAGGAACCCGGACCTGTCTAGGAAGTTTAGCAGCAACAACCTTCTTCCTACACACATCCTCATCATGTCTCATCATAGAGCATCTCAAGCATTTCGTTAGTTTCCGCTCATACTCAACATCAACATTTACTTCAAAACTATTCTCATTGATGAAGGAGATTTGATCAGGGAATTCATGATCAATCTGCATTCAATTAACATCCTAGCAAAACCCAATCTATCTCTATTTTTAGTTGCTTGATCAACTCTGATTGGTTTCCCCAACATTTGAGCAATTTTAAATAGACTTTTCACCCCAATATTTAAAATCTAGTGTCAATTTAATCCAATTTGGAACCCTCTTGAGATCTCCCTTATCAATTTCAACATCAGGAGCCCAAGGTTTCAAGAACATAGGTTTATGATCAAAAAAAGGAACCCCTCTTTTCAAGATTAAGTCTCTCTTCTCCATAGACTTAAATCGAATCAGGAAAACTCCATTTCTCACCTGAGCATTCTTATCCACTCCCTCATTCTTCCAAATCCGTCTACAGAACCCCTCCATAACAAAGAGAGGAGGATTAGCTCCAGTCACAAATCCAATTACAGCAGAAGACCAGTTTTCAATCTCAGATTGAATATCATCAATATCAATTTTAACAGTTTTAACAGGCACAGAAACATTTTGCACATTATCAATCACATCAACAGTATTATTCAGAGCAGCACAGTTAATTTCATCATTCCAATGAAGAATAGGGATGGGAGAATGGAGCTTACCACGAGAGCTCTCAGCAGTGTTTCCATCCCAATCCAGCTGAGTTGCCGAATTCTTCGAGATAACAGAGAGCCAGTCACTAAAGTTACGTTTCAACGCAGAATCAACCATAAACTCCTTGAGAGAGTCTTCTGGAGTCTGCAATTTCTCCACATCGCCAAACAAAATTCGATCATCCTCCAATCTAAGATCACCAATTCCTGTTACTTCATCCACCGATTTCATTTTCAAGGCCTTTGAATCCGTTGGTGGACCTCGAGCTTTAATCCCCATGTCCTTATTCCCTCCGATTTTCCTTGCCATAGCTATGTTTTTCAAAAAAACGAGAGATAAACTAGAGAGAGAAAGGGAAGCATTTTTATTAGGTCAGTTCTTTCGCACACACTTTCTAGAATTCAAATATCTCCATTTGTTAATGGATCAAGTAATTGTGCTACAACAATCTACGGTCCAATTAGTGACGTTACTAATGGTTTGTGACTGATCCTTTCCATCAAATATGTGATGTTTTTCCTATTCGTTAAACTAATTACGATGTAATTAATTATTATTAATCGCAAATTCCTATCATTTTAGGTCAAACAAACCTTACGAGAGATGCAAGACAAAAAGGAAAGATGCTTATGAAAGAGAAGAAAATGGAGGTGAGATTGACCTTTAATATTTAATAACTCAATGGAAAGTTTTATACGTATGATGTTTTGTATAAGTTTATTTTTATTTAATTTTGAACAAACTCTTTATTGTTAGGTTCTTCTTTTGTCAATGATGAAGACATAAATGAAGGAGGAAACACGTTGAAACTAAGATCTAAAAGACATGTAATTCAAAAGAAAGATGTTCTTCATGCAGTTGCACGTCAAATTTCTATTGGTATGCATTACTGTAACTCAATAATACCTTATACTGTTATGAATTATATAAGATTAAAGGGTTCTGAAATATATATATTTTTTCTTTAGATGATGGAAGTAACGAGCGTGAGAATAATGATGCCACCTTCACAATTGAACAAGAGTTGTTTGAACATGATGTACTTATTTACGTCTATGGGTGGGAGGGGAGATTATTGCGCCATCAAATCAAGGACATGGACCATATAATTTCAAAATAGGAGGTCAAAAATAAATCACCATTTGATAGGTAGTTTATTGCCAAAACAAGGTGCCCGCCCGAGATTTTCACAATAATATATATGATACTGAAGACGAAGTTAACAATCGAAAGAATGCGGCATGGTATGGTTATGTTTATATACGAATTGTGTATTAGGAGTTTTATTTTACGCATTATTATTTAGTTTTTATGAAATGTAGCTTATATGAAATTGTTTTCATTTGTAGTGCTAATAACCCCAACAAGTTTGATGATGACCTAATTGCGGAGCTGCAAGATATTATTGCCGTAGAGACCTCTCTTGCTAAATCGTTTAGAAAGGATAGAGATTGATTTACATCAAATGTATGTGAGAGTATAAAATTGAAGCTTATTGGTAGAAGAGAATCAGATGGGAGAACATACAATCTACCAACGACATCTAAGGTAGCCGCTCTTATTGTTGTAGATATTGACACAACTGATAAAAGAGATATAACAGTCGAGACACGTACTGGGAAAATAAAAAGTATATATTAGAACTCTATCCCTCATACTTGCCTTTGCAATATCCCTTACTGTTCCCATTGGTGAGGATTGCTACCGATTAGGGATTATGCATAGAAACAAGATAAAATCAGAAAGTAGTAATAAGCATAGAGACAAACTAACTATAAGAGATTTTTTTACTTTTGGGATACAAGATCGTAAATGTGAAGCAACAAGAATATTGCTAGCCCGGAGATTATTACAACAATTTTTTGGTTGATGGATACACCATGATTGAAGCCAAAAGGCTTTATTTTGTAAGGAATAATAAGCAAACATTTAGGGACGATAATCTAAAAAATATTAAAGTTGTTGCTGCTGGAGGAGATAGCGAAGGATCATCGACACGCAATCGCATTTTCATACCAGAGACTTTACTAGAGGGCATAGTTACATAAGAGAAAACTATCAAGACGCTATGGAAATTTGTAGATGGTATGGATATCCAGACTGATTCATAACCTTTACATGGAATCCTAAGTGGCCTGTAATTACAAGATATATAAGAAAGAGGGAGTTAGGCCATAAGCTGGGCCGGGCATAATATGCAGGGTCTTCAAGATGAAACTTGATCAGTTAGTTAAGTACTTGAAGGATAAGAAAATATTTGGCACAATCCGCTCCGGTAAGCATTCTCAAACTAAAGTTTTTAACTAACCTTCATAGTAGTTAATTTAGGTTACTTATACTATTTAAATTGTCTCAAACGTACTCTAATCATATATAATTAATTATGTATGAGATAATTAACATTGTAAAATAATAAAAATACTGACAATTTATTATTAATTGTTTATAGTTGTATACACAGAGGAATTCCAAAAGAGAGGTCTTCCTCGTGCACATATATTACTTCTTTTTGCATCATGATGATAAGTTTCCCGATGCGAAAGCTATTGATAAGATCATATCTGCGAAAATCCCCGATGTACATAAAAATCTTGAGTTGTATAACGCTGCAAAGGAATATATGATGCATCGTTCATGTGGAGCAGCTAATCCTAAATCTCCATGTATGAGAGATAGAATGTAATACCCCGAATTTTTAAAGCTTATTTTATTATTTATTAAGATTTATTATTATTTTCCAATCAAATTTATTTACGGATTATTCAACTTTATTTGATAATAATGTTTATTAAAAATGATTTCATTTAGTTTTTGAATTATTTAACGTTTTTATTGAAAATGATGTATTTAGTTTTGAATTATTTAGTAATTCTATTAAAATGATTTAATTGAAATATATTATTTTTACAAACTAATTATTCATTTTATAATTTATAATTAATTTAATTATTATTGAAATATTTACTTGGTTGTGGTCATTCTTATTTAAACCATTGTCCATCCACATTGACAAAAACCCATTGAGAGCCCAACCCAAAAAAGTACCAAAGTCCAAATACCAATTCCATATTCCATAAGATGTTTTTAGCCCAAAAAAAAAGGAAAAAAAAATAGAAATAGAAATAAGAAAATCAGACATCTTCTTCCTCTCCTCCGCTATCACATGACTCTCCAACAATGGAGTCAAATTCAACCATCTTTATTACTTTAGTCAGAATATCTTTGCAAAATCAAGCTAAAAACTGAGCAAATCAGAAGAATTCAGTCTATAGCCAAAAGGCAAATCTCAAAGTTCAACTCCTCATATCATCACCATCATTGGACCTAGACCAAGAAATAATTTCAGATTCAAAATAAACTATAAATACCCAATCTAAGCCTACCCACAAACCCAAGCAAACACCATTCATGTTTGCTTCAATCTTCTTCTCCCTTCTCTTAAAATTTATGATTTCATTCTTATAAAACAAAAAGAAAAGAAAAACAATCTCAAAGTGAGCAAAAACAAACCATAAAATTTAATCTGTCAAAAACTCCATGTTCTACGCACACCACCACAGCACCACCGCGTCAAACGCCCAACCCCAGCTCTTTTGCCGTCGTCTGAAACACGCCCCCACCGCGGCACTGCTTCTGCCGCCGCGCCCCCAGCAGCGCCCCACCAAGACAGCAGCCCCCTCTTCCCTTTCGCTGCTGCTGCGCTGCACCAGCCCACAACACCACCGGGACCCGGCCCGGCTTTCCGTTCCTCGCCGGTTCTCCGGTCACCTCACGCCGCCAACTCCAGCCACCCAACTCTACCTCATTACTCCTCTCCTCCCCTGCTTCCGTTATTGGTTCAACAAGGAACCAGAAACTACTGGTTCTTAATTTTAAGAATCAGTAATTCTATAGAATCCAAAAAGTCAACATTTGACTTAATAAAGGTATAAACACCATTGCCTATTTTACCCTTTCTTTTTTATTTTAAAGCCCAATTAGTGTGTAATTATTCTAAAATCATTTTCATAATTTATTATTATAGTTAATGTCTTTAATTTATGATAAGGTCAATTTAAATATATAATCAGTTTTAAGAATTATGTTTTTAAGTTAAGATTTTCGAAAAACAGGTTATTAAGGAAATGTCGTAATTATAGTTACAAGTCGGGTTGGTTCTAATTATTACTTTATTGATGTATTTTGGAGCGATAAACGGAATGTGGGAATTCAAAAGGTCTAAGGATTTCATTCTTGGAGTTATGACGCTATTATGGATTGAGCGATTAAGATTCCGATCTAGTAGAAGAAGATTATCAAGAGTGCAATAAACTCGTGGATTAACTTCGGACACGCTTCAACAGGTAATTATCAATGTTCATCCACAAGTAGATTCCGTAAAATAAAACGATTTAACCTTGAGATTATGTGAACTAATTATGTGATTTTGTGATAGTAAAGTTAATATGTGGATATTGATTATGGAATAGTTATGGAATAGTTATGGGTTATGATTATCAAATAAAAGTATGAATTATGAGTAACAAAATGGATAACAAGTGTGTATTTTGATTTCCGAACCGTGAATATGGGAGTTAGATTATGGACTATGACAATGACGATTATAGCGTAGTTTAACATAGTAATTAAACTCGACATAATTTGGTTATTATTATTATTATTATTGTTGTTATTTATTATTATTATTATTATTATTACCATTATTATTATTAATACTATTATTGTTGTCATTATTATCGTTATTATCGTTATTATTTATCATAATTATTATAATCATTATCATTAATATGGAAGTTATAAACGGAAGTTGACATTGTGATGAGATTGTGATAATGGTTATGAGTTAATGTAACCAAGTGATGGTTGAGAATATGGATATGCTATCGGAATTAGCTATGTATGAAATGAGTTATGGAATTGGAGTAACGGTTTTCACTCTCAGTTAAAAGAACGATGTATATGTGAATATGTGATATGTGACAACTTGAAGTAAAAGCTATAAATCACGTAAAGTGAAATAAAGGAAGGAAGTGATGAACAGGTTGCCCTGTATGGGAGGCTCAGCGGCCACCTACAGGTTCTTTCGTTACTATGATGATTTTTCTGTTATTTGTCTTCCTTCTATCTTGATGTGTTTCCAAGTTAGAAGGGGTGTGCACACTAGGGACTCTATTCTATGGCCAATGTTACTTTTAATGGGTAGTTTACGAGGTGTATCACCGGCCCACTGTGTGACTAGCTTACGAGGTGTATCACCGGCTCACACTCTTTAAGCACGTAGTTTACGTGGTGTATCACCGGCTTGCTAGCGTTCTCCTTCCCTTCCGTAAATAAAATAAAATATTGCTATGTTAATGTGACCTATTAACTGTATGTATTTATGTATTATGCTATTCAACTCAACTTATATATTATTTTCAACGTATTTTAAACTTAAGTACTTTACGGGATGGAGTTGGAATTACTCAGTTTATCTGATTTTTGGGAGCTCGTCTCTCTTGTCTTTTTTAATGTTTATTTGCAGGTGGGTGATCAAGGGGAATTATGAGAGATCAACTAGAAGTTGTCATCCACCTAGTTTAATATTTTGCTTCCGCTGGAACTCTGAAACACTTAGTATTTAGTACTTAACGAACTAGTTTAATTTGGTTGTAAGGATTTTTAATTAAGTTTGGAATGAATATGTTTTAGTTACTTAGCCTTGTACTTAATTCCAAGGAGTTGAGTGCGGCGGTAACGCTCCATCCGAATCGAACCCTCATTGATTTCCCCTCAAACGAGTTCTATAAATATTAAAAGGGTTCGATTTGGGCGGGGTGTTACATAGAAAATGTTTGAAACATTTTCCAAGAAGATTCAATGACAAGACAATTGTGGATGAGGATGGTTATCCGGTATACAGAAGGCGAGACAATGGAGCAAAAGTGGAGAAAAATGAAATTGAGCTTGACAATAGATTTGTTGTACCATACAACAAAACTTTACTACTTAAATATCGTGCTCATATTAATGTTGAGTGGTGCAATCAATCTAGGTCGATAAAGTATTTTCTTATGTACATCAACAAGGGCTATGATAGAGTGATGGCAATGACTTATCAAAATCGTGCAAATTCAAATCAAGAAGAAGTGATTGATGAGATAAAAATGTATTATGATTGTAGATATATATCTCCAGGTGAGGCTATTTGGAGGATTTTTGGGTTCAGTATTCATCATAGAGCCTCTATGGTGGAAAGACTTAGTTTCCACCTTCCATAAGAGCAAACAATTGTATTCAAAGATGAGACAAATGTAGAATCCATCCTTGAAAGGCCGAACATTGAGAAGACGAAAATTTATCTTGGATGGAATGTAACAAAAAAATACTCTGAAGCAAGGAATTGTGCTATGTTGAGTTCCCTATAAAATTTGTGTGGAACTAAAAGAAGCGATAATGGATGGCAAGGTCTAAAACTGAGATACATTGTGTCTTTGCCTTGTTGTTGTTTTGGCTATTGTTTGATTCTATTGTGGAAAGTAGTTGGTGAATCATGAGTATACAGATAAGCTTTTCAACTAATTTCAATCAGAACTAGCTCTATTCATTTTCTTGTTTTCCAAAAGGGACCCCTTTTATCTTTAAAACTAGGGTTTTTCCCTAAATTGTAGGCTTTTTGTGTATTTAGTTTTGCAGTGGATGACTATAAATTTTCATAGTGCCAAAAGTTTGATTGTTTGTGTGGTGATTGTTGTGGTAACTCATACTTTTTCTGTGTTCTTTTTTCTAGAGGTGTTGGGTCAAGATTGACAAGTTTGGATTGATAACTATTTGAAATACTTTGGATTGACTGTTTTGAAATGTTTGTAAACCACACATTTAACAAAGTTGTAGATACACTTATTTGTAGTTTCTACTACGAGCCTTTGTAGATCAATGTAGGATTGGTTTATTCGAAATGAATAGAAGGTTATGGTCTAGGGATTTCGGCTGGCTTGCCACCAAGTCAAGTTATTTTGGCAGTTGTATAATCTAGGCTTTGATGTACATGGTTTGAAGTCTATACATTTCGTAGCTAATTGTTATATGTACTTTATTTTGGCCATTTTGTACAAGGTGAATTTTGGTACAATGTCCGCCTCATTAAGGCATTGTACCCACTAAACTACTCCATTTTGTACTTAATTAGTTTTAACATCAAACTCTTTCGCGGAGTTGTCAAAATCTATGCACTATATTTGTTTATTGATACATCGCATTCCCTTTTGGATTTGAGTTAATCATGATTTTGACGATCTAGACAAAATAGGTCTCACCAATGAAAAGTTATTTTACAGGTTTGGCGTATGTTGAACTATGAGCGTTAAGACGTAACCATAGCTCAGTACATGCTCTAATCCCTCGACTCTTGACCTAGGTTTTGGTAGTAGTTGATCCCTTTGATTGGTATAAGCATGGTGGACCGAACTAATACTCTAGGCTTCTATTCCATAGTTAAATCTCAGTTTAATTCCCATCTTTCTCTAGTTTAATCATTAGTTCAGTTTCTCATATCTGATCTCATTTGAAGTAGTTATTTGGTTAAATATTAACATAGAAACTCTGTCTCCCTGTGGACTCGACCCTGCTTCCCTTGACTACTATTGTTAAAGGACTCTAGTATTTATCATTGAATAGATGATACGACTTTAGACTATCAAAAAGTCATTGGTCTCGTGTATGAATTTCTTTTTTTAAAATGTGATAAAATGTTATCTTTTGGTTGGTTATTCTAGATGCTGAACTTTGGGTTGAGAATTGATGATTCATAACTAACTAGATTTACTCATTCCCAGAAGTGAATGAGAATTAATACGATGTAAAAGATAACAAGCACGTTTGCACAATATATTTCTGATTATAAGTCATGGAAAAGTTTATAAGAATTGCAAACATGATTAATGATTAGCTATTTGACCAAGATGTAATGCTTATGAGATTAAGAAATTAAACATGACAGTGTGATTAATTTCATTTGATTAATTTATTTTTATGCCCATACTTAATTATAGGAGATTACAATTTAAAGACTGATGCAATTTGGCACGAGGAACATTATTAAGAATACTACAAAATATATATATATAAGCATGTTATATATATATATATATGAATACTTGCTTGATATATGAAATTGTCAAAGACTTTATGTATATGATGGTGTAAGGCATTTTTAAAGGTTATTAGATTGCTTTCATACCCCATATGCAAGGATTAGGAGGGGATACCTTTTTAATGTGTAAACTCCTTGCATGAAACCAAAACAATATATTATTGGTCAATCTGGTACATATAGTAGCTTATGTTATGGACTTAGATTTGACAATATGATTATTGAATTGTAATAGCCCCGATTCACCGACCAACTTAATTAGAGCTAAACACAGCGGAAAACTTAATCCGGACTATTACCATCGCACTCATCGTCCTAACACAAAGAGTGTGGAATCCTAAAAAGCTAAACTTTTTAAACCTTTGAACTATAAACCATTAAAACTAAATGAACGTATCTAAATGATCTGAATGGTATAAATTAAATAATAAAAGTCAACAAAAAATTCGACATAGTTCCGTTTGAAATACGGACCGCCTAAAATTTAACTTAGGACTCGCGTCCAAACTATGAGACTATATATCATTTTAATAGGTTTCCAGCAACTATTCCCAACTTCTACTTTGAAACTAATAATTTGAATTATTTATTACAACGTAACTAAACACTATGTTGTTACCAAGTCGATCGTCCTCGCCTCAATACACATAAGGATAGTTGTAAGGAGAATTCATGCACTAAAGCTTCCAAAACTTCATTGCATCCACCTGAAACTAATACGACACTGCCACCCACCCAAGTGACAGGCCACAAGAATGACAAAATAAAACATTTGACTAACATCAGCGACGCGCTGAGTACTAAACCCGCAAAACAAGTTAAAGATGCTTTGGTGGCGTTTGTATAAAACACTCGTCACGTATATTCACAGCAATTCACATAAACTCTATATACTTTAAATCACTTACTCAACAACCCTTACAACAATATACCTCTCTTATTGAAATAGTATTTCATAACAAATGATAATAGCGATATAATATATACTTGAAAACTCAGTTTATTTCCATAACATTTAAGTTCCTTACAAGAAAATTCATTTTTATTTCCTAACTTGATGTGAACGCGAGTGGAGAGGGGTATTAAGTACCAGCTGTCTCCAAACTGTTGAGGGTCGTCACCCCATCTTTATGTTCTGCTTGCAAGACTTAAACTGGACATGTCCTTCACCGGCAGGATTTCGCCCCTCCTGATTGGGTAGCAGTTAGGGACTACCCACCCTAACCGGGTGCATGTTCACAACTTCATTTCATCGTTCTTATTATTATATATATTCAACATAGTATGCGGCGACTATTCACCTTATTTCACATATCACATTTCACCTTGTAACACATTCTCATAAATATCACACTTTATTATTCATAAATCAAGTTTCACATAAAAATAATCAATTTAGAAATCATTTCACAGAATCTCAGAATATATTATTAGTATACATGATACTTCAATACTAATATCCTCAACTTGATCCACAGCCTCTAAGACCTTCATAACAAATGTGTTTTCCAAATTGATTGAGAGAGTTGTCTTAATCTTAATAACCTCAACATAGCCATTCAACAATCATTCACAGACATAGCTATTTCATCTACCTTAGACTTCAACAATAAACGAGTAATCCCAATATAACCTAGAACAACTATTTTACTTACCTTCCTTTAATTAGACTCTTGTGTCAATTCTTTCTGTATCCTTTGATAACTAATCCTCAATTACTGGATTCTAAATAACAATAGGATGTTCCCATGTCTCGATTGATATCTCATAAAGTTCGATTTATATAAATACCATTCTTTACCAAATCAGTGTGAACTAAAGTATTTTGTTTCTGAGTTCATGTAACCTTTACTAACATTGGCTGTTATTGATAGTAGCAGTATCTAAGACCAATATCAAGTTATTCTACACAACAACTATTCTTTTTCTTTAAGCTTTCATATTTTAACTCTTAATTAGAACCTTATCACAATTAATGAACTTATTGATTCACTATCATAATAGACTTTAGCTTGTTCACTAACTGACTACTTTTGATTACATTAACTCTTGAACCATTTAAAACTAATCTCAATATCATTAGCATATTTAGAAGTTGCTCAATATATTCTAAAGAAACCAATTCATTATTCCAATTCCTAATCTAATTATAACTTTAGTTATCATTATTCTTAAGTCAAACCACACACTTGTGGCCATAGTGCTTCAGTGTTATAACGTTATACATACAATCTAGTGAAATCACCTACAATTGGCATATAGTTCCTATTTTTAGTCCTTTTGTCAGCTAATTAAGAATCTTTGAACCAACTTATAATTCTTTTAATTAACACTTAATTAACTCACTCAATTCATCACTTAATTTCTTCATACTCTATCCATTTAACTTAATTCGATAAACCACTTGGGTCCTTTTATTATCTGATTGGCTGAAAGTTTATTCAGTTCTTTGATTCTAATACATCTTATTTTAACAAACCTACTGATCATTATATTAATTATTGATCCGATTTCCAGTATATATGGTACCTCAGATTATTTACTAAAACTAAATAAGTTTGGGTACATTTTGATAACATTTGTGAAACTCGTTGAGCTGGTATCTCCAAATTATTGTATAAGGGGATCACGGGACCTTCTTAATAACCTTGAAATCATGTTACAGTAGTGTAGCCTAACAACTCATTCTTCTCAATTCCCACTTCTGATCCTCGCTACTAATTAGACAAAATGCAAGTCTCCCACTCCTCTTCCAATTCCCAGAATCACAACATCCCATAAACTTTCAAGCAACACTAGTTTGAGTCATCTATTCTAATCTTAACAGAATTCATACCTTTAACCAATCCTCTACTGATTTTCATAGTTCAGATTCTAATATCAACTTCACTAACATCAAGAGATACATACTCTAATGGAGCCCAAATTCGAGAAATAATATCACACAATTTCATACTTCAAATCACTCTACTACTAATTTCCACAAACATAGAATCAATGCTTAAATTCCCTTAACTCAGTAACAAATAAAGTACATAGATTCAATCTAGAAAATTAGGAAATAGCAATTTCATATGAAAGTAGTTAGTATCTCAGTTAGGGTTTCAAGGTGAGCGTGGGTGGTGGTTGTGTGGGGGTTTGTGGGTTTGTGGGTGATATGGCTATCCCCAACCATTCTCCTTCAAATTTCTCAAAGAACCCTTAATCTTAAGTAGATTCGCTGAACTTGGTCGAGGGCTTGTGTGTTTTGGATCTTATCCGCCGGAAAATTGGACTGAATTTGGCCGGAAATGGCCGGAATAATGTGGCGCGCGCAGACTCACGCTCCTCTTCTCTCTCTCGCGCTGCTATCTTCCTCGCCTTCTTGTCACTTGCTTCGCCGCCCCACCGGAGCTGTGCCTCCATCCGCCTTCTTCTTCCTCCTTCGAGCCTCTCTCTCTTTCTCTCTCTTTCTCTTCCGCTGTTTCTCGCCTCCCCTCTCCTGCACTCTTCTCTTTTCCTTCTTCTGGTTTCATAGCCCCCTTCCCCTTTGTTATCTTTTTTTTTATTAGATGAGTCACCCTACTCCCGAGGGCTGCCTAGTACATATCAGATAGGTGGGAGCTAGGCACATATCAAACTATTTTTAAAAAAATGTAGTACACTTATATATTTATGTAGTATATTTTTCACGTAATGTAGTATATTTATATATAGTTTGGAGTAGTATAGTTCCTGAAAATTGTAGTACAAGAAAAAATTGTATCTATCAGATAGGTCTTTTGCTTTTCCCACTCCCTCATTTCCCTTCTCACACATAATCCCCTCCTTCCTCCTCTAATTGCCACACCATACCTCACCCTTCATTTTCCTTTTTTTTTAAAAAAAACCATTAATCTAATCTTATATATTAAATATAACACCCCCTTCTAATATATATTTTGTATTACATAAACAAATATAATTAATTTATCTCTTTAAAATATAAAATATCATCAAAATAATAACTCAAACCTATTTCTTAAATCAATAGTAATTTCTTTAAAATAATTTAATATAATTATGTCAATAAATATAGCACAACTTCTTAATAATAATGATAAAATCAAATATAAGTTTTTAATTAAAACACAATGGTTTCAATAATTAATTAAGCTAATATTATAATCAATGATTAATAAAGGTGCTCTTAAAACAGGGCTATTACATGACCATCTAGGATGATATCATCTTGAAGATGTATATGGATGAGTATCTTTGATTACATGGATAATAGATATGTCCAAAAAAATTACTATGTACCATAATATTTTATATGCTCTAGAAGATTGGAATATGACTAGTAAAATTGACATGTATCAAGAATATAATCCATACTCCATCAGAGTAAGAATTATCTTCAAATAAAATGCTAGTCAATTGTCTTGTAGATCTGAAAAGGACACAAGATGGTGTTCTGATATCACATCTTCTACATGGCTAAGCGCAAAGTTTTGCGAACAAAGTGATCACTAGTGCTGAAAAATATGTAATTAGTTAAATGTCAAATGTGTTTGAATGTGATAAGTGAGGCCATCGGAGTTTGTTATTACCTGTTTTGAGAAGTTTAGGTTTGATTTTATACAATGAGTTGATGTGCTGACGGTCTCTCATGTTATACATATGAATAATTAAAAGGCAAGACATAACAATGAGATTGAGCTAGACTCGAATCGTGGAATATTATATGAATTGTTTGATTCGATTGAAGAGTTCAAGAGATGAAATTGACGTTAAAGCAATTTGTACATGAACATATATTAGGTGACCAGAAGTTCACCAGAGTGACGGATACATGGTCAGATATGGATGACCACAGGTCGTCAAAAGAACTTCTATGTAGAAAATTTTGAGTAACAAATGCGTACTAATAAAATCTTGGTAATTTTTTTCCTTTACTAGAATTTTTCCCACATGGTTTTTATTAGTAAGGTTTTAACCAGGCCCAATTTTCAAGAATAGACATTCAAGGGGGAGTGTTATGAAATATTATGGTGGATGTCTATTAGGGGATAATATATTTATTAGTTGTTGTGTACTCCTATTGTAATTAGGTCACTTGTTCCCCAAGCACGTTACCTACATATTGTACTATATATATACCTCTTATATGGAATAAGAGAAGATACGACTATTCTCCCCTACAACTCTCTTTCTCTTTAACCCTAATTTCACAACAAAGAAGAACTTGTTGAGGCATTGCATTTGAACCTTGGACCTCCCCTGCCGTGAAACTTATCATGTTAACAAATAAGTGAGTCAAAATTAAGGCTACATTGGAACGGGAGAAAATAATCTTCGAAAAATTAATTTTCTTATTTTCTTTTGTTTGGTTTGTAGGGAGTGAAAAATAAATTTACTAATGATTGAAAATAGTTTTTTATAACGGAAAACCACCCTAAATGAAAGGAAAAAAAACATTTCGTGCCTCCTCCCTAAATGAAGAGAAAACAACATATTCCCCCTATTACTTACCCTTATTTTCCTTTTTTTTCCATCGATCCTCCCATTTCTTTACCATCCTTTTCTATTTTAACTTATCATATGAAAAACCAAACAACATAAAACCATTCAACAATTGAGTCTCCCTTAGAAATATCCAAAATCGTTTTTCCTTAAAAAATGATTTTCATAGTTGTCTATTCAAAAAAAGCCTAAGTTACAATTACCGATGCTCTTTGTTTCACTAGTAATAGTTGTATTTGGGAGAGATTCAAACTGCTCGAAAGCCTTGATTGCGTCTCCTTTTTCTGTATCTCCATTTTATGTATTTCATCATCAAAATATTAGCTCATTACAAAGAGGCTATAAGCTGCTTTAACTGGTATCTTAAATCAAAGAACTATAATTAGAGGCTAAGCAACCCGTTCGATCAAAATTTGCATATCGTGCCAAAATATACAATTGCAGGAGAATATACAATTTCATTCAGCCATTGATTAGTAAGCGAACGAATCTCAACGAATGTCTTGTTTCTCTCAAATTAATCGTCATGTGCCGTGCTATGCTGCTCAAAGTTCATCCACATTATACCAAGAAGTTATTGACAAATAAGTCATTTGTCTCACTCTCTACTTTGAAGGTTTGTTACATCTGATATGCACATCACTGACCGATCTGTTAAGATGGTTAGCAAAGAATGTTGCTGGACGTTGGTTGGCTTAATCCTTTCCCAACGAAGTCAAAACAAGCTCAGGTACTTTGATTTTGATTGGGATCTGTGCCTTTGTTAGCCGAATTTACCTAGAAATTTCTCATCCTCCAAGAGATTTTTGTCTATATCCATACTTCATCCTTTCAAACAGTTTCTCCTTAATTTTTCGTTTTTTGTCCATTTTTATCCTGTACCTTTGCTCCCTTTCTCTTTCATATATACCATGCCAATGCACTTCCCCTGTTAGTGGCCACAACCAGGCTTCACGCCGCAGGTCACCATCATCTGCTGCTTCTGCAAGGTCTTCGTCCATGGTTTTTAAGAGGGTGAAGTTGAAGTATTTAACCCACATAGATCCCTTACGTTGATCTAGTGGATGCTGCTCTGCAAGCAGACCTGTATGTGGATCAATGTATACCATCCTTCGCGCACTATGGTAAGCCCATACATTCACCAGAAGCTCCAACACTCCGCAATAACAATGCTTTTTCTGCAAGGAGAAATAAGCCTTTGTGAAAGATGCTTTTTAGCCCTATTCACCTGGGACAACAGCACGTCACTAGAAAATGAGATTACCTCATTGTGTGAAACTCCCAGAGGACATTGAGTTGTTCTAATACTATCACTATGTAAAGCATCAAGGGAATCAACAAACATCCTGAGAACGAGTTGCAATTCACAAGAACAGATGGTTATTCTTCCACAGAAAGCAAGACATCTTCAAGAGTGTCACGTGCCATTGGAACGTCATATAAAAGGAAATGAAAAGAATATTCCTTTCCCACACCCTTACCTGGTGAACATCATGAATTCCAGAAAGGAAGAAGTTGGCATAATCCAACTGTGCAAGGCAGACCAGTGATCAGAGTCCTCCGGCATCGGAGGAAGAGCATCAACATTTAAAGGCAAGCCATACATACGGCGGAAAGCACTTTCAAAAGCAGTTCTGAGAAATTGGAGATGAGAATATTCATATTCAGGAAAAAGAATTGCGAAGTCATAAACAACATGCTTGTCAGATAATTTGAACTGTGGAGAATTATGTCAGACCCGGAAACAAAAACTCGTATATATAATCATCTACTGGATTCTAAAACTCAGAATGAGGCTTAATGAACAACATCAATTAAATGAAGCAATTGAAAATCAACACAGTAACATCCGAAATTTTGAGGATGAGAAGCCTTGAAGTGCAAAGCTGTTAAAAAAAAGATAATGAACATAACCGCATGATGGAAAGAAAGCGGTATTCGCAACCACAAGTGGTACAAAAGATTAAGCTTATAGGCAAAGACCTGGTACATTCGGAACCAGATTTCCCCACTTTTCAGTGTAGAATTCTATACGAAGTTTTGTAGATGTTTTCACGGGTATCCCGTTATCATTATGTCCAACAAGCAGAGTGCCTCTAATTAGATGAACCTTTCTAGAAGATTATTTTCTTGAATAGCATTAAAAAAATTCAGATTGCTTATTATTCCATCTATTAGTAACCTCCAGACTCTTTGATGTGGATCAACTCTTTCAGACAACACCGAATTGAACAGCCTTTTCTTCATAGAGATTGCATGCCCGCTATTCGCATAAAGATAAAATAAAAAAAAATAGGCATTCGATGAAAATCAGTACAAACTTTTCCTGTCAGAGATCTACTTCATCAGATGGGTTCCGAGTCCCAGACAGCCCCTTTTTTCATATTGAATTACTATCTCTATTTCTCTAATTTCTTTTGCAATTTACTTCGCTATTCACAAAAAAAATAGATAGATCTCAATGATCAATGGTTGACATGTACGTAAAAAGGTATAAGGTATGTTTTACATTAGCCTAATTAACAATATGTTGAGTTCACATCTCTCAATGAAATTGACCTTTCCAGTGAGTTGGTGAATTAGGCAGCGAATACTGAATTATAAATATTTTTCTCCATGCACTTACAGCTGAAAATTGGAGGACGACAGGAAAGAAGTATTGGCCTGGTTTCCTCTTAAGAAGGAAGGAATGGTAGTGGTGACTAGTGAGTAAGTACATTATTAGCAATGACCTATTTGCTTAAGTTCATGGCACTATTCATTCCTTTTCTCTCTCATAAAATGTCATCTTTCAACCTAATCTTGTTAGCAATGACCTATTTTCAAGTCAATCACCTTCTCTCCCCTACCCTACCACACTTTCTCACTCTTACATCATTTATTTATTTGATCAATATTCATATATGTTCATGAACAAGTAAAATCTAGCGATAATTTGAACTTCATCATGGTTACGTTCTAATCAAATGTAATAAAACGTTTTAAATGTAATTAATTTATTCAAAGCTAGACGGTGGGCCCTTTGATACTTTAAATAAATAATTAAATACTTTCATGAACAATACATTCGTTGTGGTACTGATAATTGCTATTTAACTTTGGGTATGCGCATAATTAACCGAGAATAATGATTAATTAACATTATCTTGAATTTTATTTAACGAACTATTTCATATTTTGCACCCCGATTGCAATACATTCAAATTCGTTACATAATTTCGTTAGAAGATTACAATTAAATGACTGATGTAATATTTTGTTGATGATTACCCATTGGTTGGCTTTGAGATTGATAATCGTGGTTGTATGGTTGTTGGACCATTGTTGAGACCGTTGAGGGAAACTTAATGGTTTTTGGAACCACCGTTAAGATTGTTGAGTGAAATTTGATGGTTGTTGGGATCATTGTTGATATCGATTAGGTAAATTTGATGATGGTTGGGCATTTGGGGGAACAAATTGAGGATATAAGAAGGATTTTTCAACATCAATTTGATGATTTTGTTGTTTAGAATTTCATTTCTTGGATTTTTTTTTCATAAATTTTTACTATTATATGAATTTTTTGAATTCATGATTTTTGAAGTTTTTTGGTGACTTTTCAGCAAACAAGTTACAAAAATTTAGCAAAGCCAACAAAGTTGTTTAAGCGAAACTAAGAAGAAAAATGGTATTCAGGAAATTTTGTCAAAATATATCAAGATTGATCTCATTCTATAGATCTCTTAAAAACACGACCGTTGGTTTAGGATAAAATATCCGTTGAATGATTCAAACGACATTATTTTCTCTCTTGGCTGAACCAACGATTGGAGCTCCAAACATAGCGTTTTGTCTCATTTTCAGCCAGATTTTTGCTTCTTCCATGTACCCGGATTGTTTGTGGCAAAAGGTCATAAGATGACCTATTTTAATCAACTTTTCATGAACAACCTACTAGTAGGTCATTGTTAAAAAAAAAAATTAAGTTCATTCCGTGAACTTTAGCAAAAGAGCATTGCTAATAGTGCTCTAATTGACAATAAATCGGCGTCGTGGAAGTTTTTGTTACTCCCTCTGTTCCCAAAAGTCATAACGATTGAAGATTAATAAAGTAATCAATAAAATGAATCAAACACGACTTCACATGACAATGTTTTTTCTTAAATATTTTAATGAAATTTGAAGATTATATGCACTTGTGAATTGTATCAAGATTATGGGAACAACTTTTGGGAAACAAGGAGTACATAATTATAGACAAGGATGTATTAACATGCAAACCAATAAGGAGCACTGCAAAAGAATTGCACGCTGAAGTTGATGAACAGCCCTCGGTATCCTAGTTATTTAGCACTCAAGAGAAGCACAAGCAACAACCACTCAATTGTGCCATAAAGGCATTCTACAATGACAGAGTTGATTGGTCTCCGTGATAGCAAGCATGTGGTCTAGATATATTTAGTATTTACACAATATTATAATTTGTCAAGATTTATAGGCAGGCTCCTAGTTGTATGATTAATTTCGATCTGAGAACAGCTTATCACACTATTGAATGGGGGTTTATTGTTGAAATGCTGCAAGGTCTGGGCTTCCCTGATCAGTTTGTGCATTGGACCATGGTGTGCATTCCTTCACCCAAGTTCTCCCTCTCATGTACAATCGGGCTATGCATGGTTTCTTTGCTCGAAAAGGGGTTAAGGGAGGGGGACCCTCTTTCTCCTTGCCTTTTATTCTTTGTATGGAGTACCTTTCCCGAATCCAGAAGAAAATTGCTCAAAAGGATGGTTTCAAGTCCACCCTAAATGTGCTCCTGTGCAATCTGTGTTTTGCAGTTGATGTGGCTCTTTTTTGCAAAGGTGAGTCCGATTCTGTTACCATGATCATGACAGGGCTTAAGTTATTCTCAGAGACTTATGGTTTAGAAGTTAATGAGGTAAAAACTTCCATCTTCTGTAATGGAATGCAGGAAAGCTCTAAATGCTTTCTCTTACTGAGGGGTATGTCCTTTTAGGTATATGGATTATTGATAATATGGTGGCCAAAATTAGGGTTTGGCAGAGTAAACATCTTTCCTTTGCTGCTAGGGCTCAACTGATAAATTCAGTTTTCGTTACTTTGCATACTTATTGGTCTCAGGTGGTGTTACTGCCTAAAAAAGTTCTAGATAAAGTAAATGCTGTTTCTAGGAACTTTCTATGGCATGGGAACCATCCTTAATTTTTGAAGCATTTGTTAGGATGTAAAAAATCAAATAGCGGGATTTGATAAGGCCAAAAAAGAACAAGTGCCTATTTGGTTAATATGCGGCTGTATTCTATCCCTATATGTTTGCCCCATTTGCTTTTGTGTACGTTTTAATATGCGGTTAGGTAAAGTTGATGAAAGAAAGATGTTGGAACAAAATAGTGTTGTGAGAGTAAAGTTGTGGTTTCTTAGAGCCATTTTTATAATGGAGCAACCTTAAACCATAAGTTGTGGTTCCTTAGAGCCATTCTTCTGCAGTGGTAATTAGATTTAGAATGCAGAAGATAATCCACCAGATAAATCATTGAGAATATTTCAAAATACAGAGTACTACAAGTAATGCCATGTGGGGGAAAAAAGGATTTAATTAAACTCAAATCCATACCTGCAGTGGCCTCCATTTAATACATCACATATTGACCAAAAGGAGATCAAGCCATTGCTTCCTGAAAGACCTAGATCCGTGTCTAGTCGTGTCCAGAAGTATATAGTATCTCCTTTGATTTGACGCTGAATTGTTTCTTCTAGAACCCTTTCTGCTTTCAAGGACAGTGATACCTGCTTTTCCACACACGATCAAACGTACAGTTTGATCTCAAATAGGGATATAGAAATAAGCAGCATCGCTTTAACTGTGTCGTAGTTCATTTCGTTGAATGTATATAGGTTTATAATCCTAATCTAACTTAATTTGCAAGATTAGGATACAGATTACAAACCATAAATCTAGCTCAAACATACCTCTCTACCCGAAGCTTTCCACGACTGGAACCCAATCCACGGTCTCTTGTGAATATCATCCACCTTGTATGCAATAGAAAACATGCCCCCCATTTCACATAGAAGATCTCGATAACGGTGATCATTCAAGAGGGGAAGCCTGTAAGCTGCATCAACATCATCTGAGCTTAACCTCCGTGTTTTCCTAGACTGATAAAGAAACACGCGAGGAAGAAAAAGCCAGATTAGTCAATGAATTTGCACTAGAAATCATGTACTACACACAATCTACTTAACAGGAATAGAGCATTTCATGCTTAAGAACCTTTAAAAGAGCACCTTTAATTCCTTTATATTTTGAAAGAATGTGTGTGTACATATGTGCATGTATTTGCAAGGCTAACATCTAGGGTTTACAGTTTCAGTATGCACTATGCATACAGTATTACACATTAAATCCAACTCGGATCTTCATCAGTTGCCAAATTGAACAGTATAAGATTTTCAATGACCTTCCCAATGATCGCCGATACTAAAATATTTTACCAATTGGAATACATTGACAGCGCTATATGCTAGAGATTCACCGGAAGGGAAAAATGTGACCAAAATTAGAGACATTTAATCCTGTACAACGAAGATAGAACTTCACAGTAAATGGTGATATTAGAACTTACTAAGCTTAAACCACGATACAGAGAACCATGATGCAAAAGTGGCCAGGCCCCAGCACCATTATAAACTTCATAAATGCATATCAGACGGCCTGTTCTTTGCAGCTCTCCCTCATCCCTTTCATTTGCTTCAAACCTGAGTTTCTCAGACTTACGTGCATTTCGATATATCTCGTCCCAAACACCAGGATCCTTCTCCATTCTCTCGTTAATCTGTAGACCACAACATTTTGACTCCCATAAGTTCATTTGGCAACTCGGAAAGAAAAGTGAAAAAGAATGGAGAGAGGAACATTAATGTGAGAAGAGGAAGGCAGCGGAACTAGGAGATGCCTGATCTATTTCCCGCCTCTCAAACTCTTCCAAGCTTGCTATTTGTTCAGCACCAGTCAAATCTTCTGCGCTCACAAGATCTAATTCTGTGATGTCACTGTTGTCCATAGATATATTCCTCAAGCCCCCAAAACTAACGAAATCTTCCTCGAGCATTTGTACGATGCTAGACCCTCCTCCTATTATATTGCCTTCCGCATCAATAGTTAGCATGTCATCAGCTGTCTGCTCCATCACTTCACTAAAGGAATTCCATTCCCATGAATCCTCTCGAATCTGAGAGATAGGATCAGGCAGCAAAGCATCTGACGGAAAGTGAAGAACATTTTCCATAAGCTTTGCATGGCCAGTTATGGATTCAAAAGCTAATAAGTTCCTAGCAAGAAGCTTCCCGGCAGAGCCAACTGCACCAGCAAATTTAGAGAGCTTCCCTTCACTTGATATTAAGAGCGAGAATATTCTCAATAAATCCTCTGGATTATGTTTAGAGAAAGTCATTCCATGGACACCATCGACAACCTGCATTTTCCAAAAATTTTACCACAGAAACATGAAAAAAGTCTCTCTATCTTCATGTAAAACTTATTTGGAGAACTTAAAAACAGCTAACCAACAAACAAACAACAAAATTAAAAATAAATAACTCACATATTTTTTTATGACTGGAAGATCAGGTACAACTATGGGAACCCCAAAGGTCATAGCTCTTATTAGCAATGATGGGAATGCTTCTTCATCTTGTGATGATCCATAAAGAACTATGTCAGCCATCAACAACACTCCATTCACATCATTGTCCATGCTATAATGTCTCATGGAACCTGGGCTAAGTCTTAGGCGAGCAGCAACACCCTACACCAAATGAAAAGAAATAACATTATACTAGAACAAGATCACTAGCAGATGATATAATGCAGGAAGAAAAACCATAGTGGAAAGCAGCATATTAACAAGGGGCTTTTGCTCGAATTAGTATATTTAAGCCAAGGTAAGTGAAAATTTGAAGATTTTTTTTTTTTTGTTTTTGACATTTTAAAGTCAGATCTACACTTTCCCTCTTTCTCGCGCGATTCTCTACCGAAGGCGACCAAGGCGGCGCACCTTGCGGCTCTGACAAGGCGGCATGAGGCGCTCGCCTCTACTCGCCTAGTGCCTGGGCGCGCCTCAGGCGCGCTTTTTCAAACTAAGGACGCAGCAATGAATCATGTCCTTCTCATCGTGTGACATCATCCGTTCAATGATGACTTGCCACCTTAAAACATACTATTTCCCATTATGAGTTTATGACCATTTCATATAACAATTGGCTAAAAAAAGAACGGAAAATATACATTGCAATAGAAAAACAGCATGAACACACCAAAGAAGGGACAATGGGCTTTCAAGTTGGATAATGTATATAAGGTGTGCCTATTTTAGGATGGAGCATTCATGTTTCAAGTAAATATTCATTCACCAAATATGAAGTTCAATCATATATACGTTAGGTCATCTTATGTTCAAAACTTGAAACAGAACTTTTAAATTATGAAAATGACAATTTGAAGTTAAGTTCCATGAATATAAAGGATTTCAAAAAAAAAACCTTCGATTAGCCGCGATCTATTCCAATCCATCCATTCGTCAAAGGCCCCTTCCGCAGCAATACATTACCACGAATGCTACCCCATATGCAAAACACGAGATTGTAGATTTCAAGGATACACCATATATTGTCGAACATACCTAATTTGCCTTCAAGGCTGAGAGGAATTTCCTTTTGGGACAAAGATATATCCCCACTTTGAGTTCAACGAGAATTTTTTGCCCCTCAATCACAAGGAAAGCTTTGCCAAGGCGTATTTTCCTACGTGTGATCGGGCCGGAGTGAAACTTAGCATGATGGTTGAGTCGGATTCAATTAAAGGAAGAGCAAATTTTAGCTTTTTATGATAAACATCTTGTTCAGGTTGATGAGGTAAGGATCTTAGTTCGTATAAAACGTGTCTAAAACTCCGTTTCCATTTTTTTCAAAACGCCAAACAAAAGTATTTTTGAGCCCCTCCATTTTAAACATAAAAAAGTTTCAATCTCCCGTATATAACGTGTTTAAAATTTGCCAAATGCGTTTTGTTGAAAAAAAACACATTTCTCAAATTCTCATGTCTCGATGTGACCTTTCAGAATTTTAGTTTTATTCTTCACTAACAATCGTGTTGCCGCGTCAACATCTCGTTTCTAGGCTGACCTCTCCTTGAATGTTAGTCTAATTTATAATTTTTTTCGCCAAGCTCATTAATAAGATTCTTAGTTGTTATATTAGACTTTATTTTATTTTAGGTATTTGCGGTTGTTGACCTAGTATTGTTATTGGACTTATGTTGTATAATATCGCAATCATTGCTTTGAGTCTTTTGTAGCGTATGTTCTTCGGATAAGTTGACTTATGATACAGCATAGATATATAAGCACTTCCTCCGTTTCTTTTTAATTGCAACAAACTCAAGTGGGTGGACTGCTAGGCAAAATTTTGGTGTGAGTATGAAAGGGATGGAGAGAGAAAGTGGGGCATGTGATAAAGAGAGAGTTAGAGAGAAATGACTTGTAAAAAAGGAAAGAAAACATTTGTTGCAATTAATTTGATATTTCCATTTTTGGCAAATGTTGCAATTAAAAAGAAACACAGGAAGTATATATGTTTCAATTAAAGTATGATAAGAGTAAAATGCAGAAAAATCATGGATGAATTTTTGGCCAAATTTTTTAAAGTGAAGCCGTTTTAATCGCATATATACATCTGTATTGTATCCCCATTATAAAAGTCAATGTTTTTATGTCGAAAACTTGACCATATTTTCAAATTTTTGCCGTTTTAAACTAGGCAAATTAAACTATGTTTAATTTTCGTACCTTTTTTACTAACTATGGCAAGGATCAAGAGTAAAGTATGATTACATGAATGTACATGAAAGGTATGATGCTCGGACTCGGATCTCTGCAAAGAATTAGGATAAACCACATATCACTGCCACCTATGCAAGAAGGAAGAAGTGAAGCAGCTAGGGGGGAAGAGTCTCAACACCTCATAACAGAATTCAAGGGCACATCAGTCTTTCCTTTTATGCAATTTAGTTTATGTTTTTTTTTTGCAAGTTAGTTGGTAACTAACTGATTCTCATAGAGGGAAACTTTTGTTATATAAATAAGCAAGCTAGCTCATTAGAAGGGCAGTCAAATTCTGATGGAAAAGAGAGAGCCAAAGAGAGAGATAGGCACAGAGATGGAAAAGGATTCGACAGCCAGCTACCCATAAAGAAAGGGAGAAACAAAAGGGTAAAAAACTACCAGCCCTAAAGACCCAAAGCCATCGCCAGAGAAGGTGACTGGAGGGTTATGGGTGCCTGGAAAATGTACCAACTGAGTTGCTAACAAGCTGAAAAAAGGCCCAATGTCTTGATTGATGTTTTAGGTGAATCGTGAACTAGAATAGTAAATCTGGTGTTTACGGAGCTTCAAGTGACAAGTTAGAGCATTAAAGCATGAAAAAGTAGTACTTTAAAGATGTGGCTACCCTTTATTTAACACAGTAAGCTACTAGTCTCATGGACAAATCTTTCCAGAAGATGGGAGATTGAAGGGAATCAGGAGCAGGAACCAGCTTCTAAAGAGCCTTATGCACCATTTGTTTTAAACCATTTCTAAGCATTTTAGGACACTGTTTCATTGCTGAAAAAGCACATTTTGTGTGAACATGGCTTCTAAGGAAATGGACTAGGGATAAATCTCTTCGCACCAAGTAAATGATCTTATGTAGATTAGGCATGTCTTCTCTTGGCCATAACCTCTCCTAAAGCCGTACTTTCGTAAATTTAATTGCAACTCTCCTGTCTTCATAACTAACAAACCAACCTTTTCAATCAATTATCAGAATTTAATGATTGTGGTGGAGGATTTCTCAATCAAAACCTGATTAAAATTTAAATCTTTAAGAAAATCCATTTCTTTTACTTTAAAAAACTTCAAACGGTGTAGTTATGGCGTGAACATGGCTTCTAAGGAAATGGACTAGGGCTAAAGCTCTTTGCACCAAGTAAATGATCTTATGTAGATTAGGCATTTCTTCTCTTGGCCATAAACTATCCTAAAGGCGTACTTTCGTAAGTTTAATTGCAACTCTCCTGTCTTCATAATTAACAAGCCAACCTTTTCAATCAATTATCAGAATTTAATGATTGTGGTGGAGGATTTCTCAATCAAAACCTGATTAAAATTTAAATCTTTAAAATCCATTTCTTTTACTTTAGAAAACTTCGAACGGTGTAGTTATGGCACTCCACATGAGACTGACTTATGAACTATTCCCTGGATCTGTTCTCTATACGTCGATAGCACATCAGATCATACAGAAGTGAACTTGAGTTTACCTCTACAGCATCATTAGATCCGTCACTGGTGTTTCCACATAAAAAGATGAATTTTAAGGCTTCAGCAACGTCCTTCCCCTTGGCATATTTAGCAAGAAGGGGTCCAACAGTATGCATCGCAACAGCATAATCCCATGATAACTCATTGTAAAAGATGGAACTTCCAAGAGCCACAACCAGCATATCATCTACATCATAACCATTGCTCTTCCGCAAATCATTTTTGGAGTGGGTCTTAAGATAGCTTTCAGCAGCCCACACATCTACCGGTGATCCAGGAATCACAAAGAAGTTCCCACTGTCAAGGGCACTATATACCATCTGTCAAGAAATAATAAGAGCTGAGAACAGCGGAGAAAAATCTCAAAAACAAACTAGAGAATTTATGCAGCTTCAATAATTTAATGTATACCGGCAAGGAAAAATCATGAAAGATGATGACATCAGCTCTGCCAAATGCATGCCTCCAATGGGAAATAAGATGGTCCCAGCCCATCTTGTTGTAATATTGAAGGCGCTTTGCAAGTCTATCCTCTTGAATAACCCATACAAGTGGCACCGAACAAAATGGCTCTTGCATGAGGCTGCACATGATCAAGACATCTTTATGTAGAGGAAACATGCTTTACATTAACATTCAAACTGATACTATTTCACAGAACACAGCATTCTAATTTACAAAGGTCCTTGCAATACAACATAGCGCCATACCTCCATAGCACCACCTCCCTCTAGAGAAAGTGCATATAATGGGGAAAACAAAAGGATTCCATGAATTACTCAGAATAGAGAGAGCTTATACCTTGATATTACTTCTTTTGCCTCAAGAGAGTCCACAATGACACCTTCAAAGCTGTTCGAATGAAAAGAACACATGAACATATCACATTCAGTATACAGCTCAGAGAGTGACATCTAATGGTTAAATGTGAATAAACTTCTCTTGCTGCAGACATCTAATCGACAAGGTGCAATAGATAAATAAGCAAACATACAGGGACCAATCAAAATGGTCATATCTTTCAAGATTAAGAATTGTCATTCGACCTCCTATGTCTTCCCACATTGTTCGTGCTTCACCATCCTTCAGGGCATATAACTGCCAACAAGCAAACACAATAGCACATGAGACTGCCGACTCAATAAATTGTGCACTAGAAGGAGAAAAGATTGTTGGTAATACAATATCCTAATAGATCACATCACAGGATCACAAAAAAATATCCCAAAAATATCAACACGAGAAAAACAGCATAGCTTCTTGCAGTGAACCCCTACCAACCAAAGGAAACAACCCAAAAGCAGGGGAAAAAGCTCTACTACCGAGATAAGTAAAGTACTTGATGAAATTAGCAAATTGTGTTTTGTCATGAATTACAGATGGGTTTACCATCACCAGTTCAACATTAGACAAATAGCAACCAGAACACGATGTACACAGATCAGTAAGACACTAAGACCTGTTTCTCAATCAACCAATTGGTATGCTAATTGAAAAAGAACCAATAACATCCATAAAACAAAACGCAAGAGAAAGATACGTAATTCAAAAGAATACCTTCAGCATGTAGCCAATTAGCCGTAAATTCTTCATCACAGTGAACAGCATTAACGACTCAGAATTTTTCTTCATGCTTCCTAGAATCTGCCACAATGTGAAACACTTATAAAAGAGATACACTCAGATGAAGAGAAAGGAGGTATAGGAAAAGAGGGAGTACAACAGTATGTTGTCATATCATATATCTCCTCCGTTTCTCAACAGTTGCAACATGTTCTTCAGTTTTGCACCATTCATACAAAAAATTTGACCCTCTTTTCAACATATATATAGAATGTTTTGTGTAAAATAATCATGGATTAATCACAATGCATGTATCCTATAACGTTTTACAATTTATAATGATAGATAATTACAGATATGACGTCTGTGCAATAGGAAGCATAGAGTGAAATGGAGAAAGTATAATCCACGTCAAAACAGGAGCATTTACAGAAGTTCGATAGAGTTTATAAAATCATATAACAATGAGCTACACCTGGAACAGTATAATTACCCACCTTCTTCTTTTCTAGGTGGCTTACATAGGTACACGTCTTTTAATTCATTTTCTCTCTATCAGGAAGAGTAAAGAGTTGACATTATTGGCACCTCAACGAGTCACTTGCGAAGCTTTAGATATCAACCGTAAGCAATCCACCAGCCAAAAAGGAGCAAGAACTATCAGCCTAAAACCACGTTACTTGAACCCTTCAATTCACCCTGCGTTGGGCCCGAAACTCTAGCCAACATGACACACTACGTCCATATCTTGACACGATACCAACACTGCTAAATTTATTAAAGTAAAAAAGGGGAAAGCAACAAAAGTAACTCACTCTACGTCCTCATTTCCAATGCTGATAAGCTTCCTTTTTTATTGCTAACTTTCTATTGCAAATGTTTGGGTAGGATCCATCATCCAATTGTTAATCATGTTAATAGTATCCTGCATACGCTTTCTACCCTAAATGCAGTTTATACTCAATTGAATACCATTACAAGACACTTATGATGTGTCATATCAGTGTCTAGAAAGCAATGCAAGACACTCATTTGACCGTAACCAAGTCTTGTACAATTTTAAAGCTCAAGTATCAGACTACTCCTACCTGACACTACTTTAATAGTCGAGTAACATATGCCAAGACCGTAAAGTCGACTTTCACAAGGGATTTCAGACTATTTTCCCTTTTGACATCACACAACTTTCAACATAATAGGTACCCATAACATAAAGAATTCTCATACAAGATGGACCCAGTTTGTTACTCAAAAGTCTCAAAATGAGTGTTACTCAAAATCATCCAATGATTGTATCTCCTACACACACCAATAGAAGGTTAGAGGAAAGGGGAAGAATGAGACTCCAATCATGGATCCATCATTGAAGACAGGTTCAATAACAAGGCTCGCCAACCAACACGTAGCTACTGCTGCAGGAGCGAAGAGGCTACTTCAAGATATCACTATTCATGACCTTCGCATTGGGTATGGTTAATTCTTCAAATCAAAGCCATGGGAGCTACAAGTTTAAGCTCAACACAACATTTTCGTCCATGTTTAAGGTGGGTTGAAGATTGAGTCCAAGAATGATGAAGCAATCATTTGAGTCAATTATGTCATTAAGAGTCTTAGTTAATTTTATTTAGTCTTTATTTAAACATTTTATTTTCTATCAAGGCTAAAAATATGTATTTTTCGGTTATTAGGAGTCCTTGTACTAGTAGTAGTTGAGTTGTAATATTCCTACAAGATAAGATTAGATTAGCTAAAAGATAAGGCTTATCTATTCGTGTAAAAAAGATAAGGGGGCCGAAATTCCTACCCTATCTTATTAGATTATTTTCCTTATCTTTTCTTTATCTTTTCCTAAATTCTAGGGTTTAGTTTTTAAGCTATTTTTAGACTAGGACTCGGTTTCCTAATCATATTAGGAGTACTCTAGGGACCGAATAGTATAAATAGGCATCCGTATTTCAATAAAAAGCAGAGAGATTATTTCAGTTAAAATTTCGTTTAAGAGTTTAATTGCTTTAACAGTTATATTCACCCAATAGAGAGATTTTAGTAATTATTATTGTTTAATCTACTTAATTCCAGGAGTGGTTTAAAGTGAGATTAAGAGTAAACTAAAACGTTCAGGAGTGTCTGTTTTAGAGCTCAGAACTAAATAGCATACTCGATGAGTTGCTTTTAAACCAGCATTGAGTTTGACGCTTTTTGTTAGACGATGAGATAAAAGTACCTAGTACCTTGATTAGGAAGATAATTCGGCGTAGTTTCCTTGCTTGTACCCTTCATTGAAAAGATAATTCGGTGGAGTTTCCTTGATTCCACCCTTCACTATACAAAGAAAAACAACCTAACTTCAAAAGGTTGAAATTTCCAAATTAGACCATAGTAGCCTAGGTGACATGACATTCTTTACCCTTGAATTCTTTAGGCCTTTGATACATTGTCCCCTTATTATTCCCATAATAGATAATATAGCAATTGAACAGGCTCGTTGCGTCATTGAGTTGCCACATTTTCAAAGCATTAGCAACTAGGGAGACACTTGATTAATGAAAGGGAAACGGAGTAGGTTGATTTCATTCCCTTAAAATTTGCTTGGTTAGGGGGTTTTTCTTTTCCTTTTCCCCTCTCCATTACCCCAAATCCCTCTACTTTAATTCCTCCATTTAGAAATGGGCTAAAGGAAACCCTTGACCATCCACCCTTAACCACCCAACCCCCTAAAAAAACTCCCACAAGAGACACCTGTACCCTACCCACCGCCTAAATGCGCCAACACCAAACACCACAAAACCAGCACCAACCTCTCAAAAACAAGCCCCAACCCACCAGAATCAACCAAAAGCCCTTTCCACAACCACTCCCGTCGCACCACCACTACTACAAACCAACATGAACAGATGCGCAAGAGAGGAAAAAGGAGACGCAAGAGAGAAAGGTATGACAACCACCAATAACTGCAGCGAAGTAGAAAGCGAAGCCGACGGTGACCCAAAGCGAAGGCAAAGGAAGAGAAAGGGAGGATATGGTGGTGCGATGGTGGGAAGAGGAAGAACGGTGAAATAGGCAACATTTCATATCAAAGTGTTTTAGATGATAAATTATTGACTTAAATTAGTGAGATTGTTTTATATTAGACGAGAGAGTAACGCCAAAATGTGTAAGGGGGTGGGTAGAATAGGCGTTTTCTATAGATTCATATCACAATCAATGAGTTCGCCCCCTCATCTCAAAACACAAATAGCATGTAGTAGTTTTTATTCAGTTATCAAAGTCTTATTCTTCCACTAAATAAACAAAGAAGTATACACAAGCCCAAAAAATATGCAAAGCAATCAACACCTTGTATACAAACAACAGCCGAAGGGCACTTGTGATGGAAACATATTGAAACTGACATAGAAAAAGGGTCTTATACTATATATAATTTCTTAGTTCCTGTCCTTTTTCCATACTCTTGTTCAAAAGCATTGTGTTAGGCAAGCAACCCATGGATGCATCCCTTATGTTTGCAAGTTCATCAGTTTTTTCTCAGATTTTAATCCATCCAAGATGTCCAATTTTACTCAAGTATCGAAGGGTGTGATAGATGTGCAGGATATACTTGTGGTTGGACAACAAAAGCTACAAGAAATAAACCCACAAACTGGGTCTTTTCTTTTCCTCAGAAACAAGACCTGGAGAGTTCAATTTTTTTCTTTTCCCACGTTTAACAAAGGACAACAAGTGAAAACCACATGTTTATGTGGCTGATTGGTTTGGCCTTGAGCCAGAATACTATTTGACAAAGGTTTACTCTAGTAGCTATAATCTATTAAGAACCAGTTTATGGCCATTGGAGCTCATCCAAGTGAGCACAGGAAAGTTCTACAAGGATCTACAACACCCAAACCCTTGAAGATTCTCAAAGCTGAGAAATACATTTGGGAGCAACCTTTTTCCTTCTTTTTAATCATTGTTTTCAGCAGCATTTTAGCTGTTTTTGTGCCAAGATATAAACAAAATCATAATGTTTTCTTCCCATATAAAGCAAAAATCTCTCTTCTATGTAATTTCTCTAAGAACATTCCCCCACTCCATATTTGATTCCCCCCCCCCCCCCCCCAGCTTCTCAATGAAACTTATTCTATTTTTACTCTGTTCCAGCTGGTATTAATTTCACAAGTATTTTAGCCTTTGACATAAATAAAACAAATCCAAATCAGTTACACAACATAATCGGTATTCCATATGAGAACAGCTATGTGCACTATGAATTGCGAATATAATAGCTCTCTCCACTCCTCTATTTGACAAGGAACCATTTGTTTTTATTTTCTTCACAGTGAATATGCAAACAGTTATCTTCTTCATTTCAAACGGATTGGTACATAAATCAAATTCCACAACAGAGAGCTTCTGAAAAAATAAGCATAGAAATTAAAAACAAACAACTTACAACAGCAAGCCTAGGAGGCCGGACGCCATTGCTATGCATCTTCCTGAGCAGATCAAGGCGGCCATCCTCTCGAAACCTCGACGAAGGGACAAACCGCAAAGCAGTGCCAAGCCTTAAACCAGGCGTAGACGCGGCACCGGCATGACCTCCTTGCCTAAACACAGAAGTGATAGAGCTCTGCAACACCATGGAAGCGAAGGCGAATCCAAACACAGCAAGCAAAATGACAGCATAAATCAACGAATTTCCTTTAAATTGGAAGGTTTTACGGCGAGAACGGTAACGATGTCCGGCAGCGAAAAAATGTCGATCAGAGAACTTAGAAGTATCGGAATGATGAAGAGGATGAGCGCGCTTGAAGAGTGATCGATCGTGGTTAGAACGAAACCCTAGATCGCCATTGTCGTCGACGAAAGAGGTAATTTCCTCAGAACTCAGTGAGTTGCGGCCCATCAGTGTTGGAGTGAAGGAGCGGAAGAAATAAGAAGAGAGTGTTAAGAAATAAGAAGTGAGTGAAGAAATTTAATTGGATTAACAAAATAGAATCATGTGTCGTGGTCAAGGCATCTAATTGGATTTCGCTTTCAATTTATTACTCAGTTTCTTCATCAGATTTGGTCCATTTGGATATACTTTAGTTTACAGTTCATTATGATACTGTAAAGGGGCCCATTAGTTTTCAGTTATAGAGGCAAATTTCGCATGTGATCACGCGAGAGAGTCAATAACGTCGTCCCGCCTACTCTGCGGATGACAAGTCAGTCCAACTCTCAGTTGAGTTCAATTAAATTTGTATGGAAAAAAATCCGATCACGATTCGAAAACATAAAAATTTGAAAGAAAATTAATAGGAGATGAATCTTAGGCATGATATTTGATTCAAATCTAATTAGAATCTGATTATTGTCGATTGACTATGAATTACTCTAATATATTAATTAGACATTATAATGAGATAAATAATTCGGTCGACAAAAACTTAAGTAAATCATCATAATTTTATACTAAAAACTATATATCCGTCATCTTAAATGTTAATTTTAATCTGAATTTGTAATATATAATCTAAATCTGAATAGGAGAGAAAATGTTCGAGTCTGATCGAGGTGGAGTGGACTTGGAGTTTAGCTTATTTTCTAATTTCCAATTAAATGGCAAAACTCTCTGTTTTTTTTTTGTGCAAAAGAGGGGCAAGCCTTGCCCCGAAACAAAAGAAAAACAACTACAATCTAACAATACGTGGCATCGGCACTCCAACTAGGTCATTTCTTAAGATAGAACAGAGTCCCGCCGGAGTTGATCATAACACACGAACTTTGCTTGTTGAGAAACACCATTGTTTGCCAACCAATCCGCCGCTTGGTTTCCTTCACGGTAGCAGTGAGTGAGCTTGGCATTCCAACTCTGATCCGCTAAATGCTTGCGGCATTGTACCAGTTCTGCGCACATTCCCCTCCATGGATATCTTCACTCCTAAGAAGTGCTAAGCACGTAATACTATCCATTTGTACGACCAAATGCTTGATCCCCATCTCTCTCGCCAAGGTTAAACCTTTCCACACAGCCATCATTTCTGCTTTGTATGCATTACAAATTCCCAGATTCATTGAATACCCTTTCACCATCAACCCTCTGTTGTCCCTTATGATTCCACCACCACCCGCCAGATCCGACGCGCCTTTCGCAGCGCCATCTGAATTTAGACAATACCACTCCATCGGAGGACTTATCCATCTAATAAAAAGCTCAATGCATTCTTCATCGAGTGGGTGTTGTCTGTCACCATTAGGAGTGCTAAACACCTTCCAAGCTTCATCAATGCGCCCATGAATGGATGATTCAATATCAAAAGGAATTTCATTCGGTCTCTCGAATTGAATTGCATTTCGCCACCTCCAAATCCACCAAACCCAACAGCAAATCAAGTTGGCCATTTCTCCGTATAAATCAAACATTTGCTTCGAGGTTACACAAAATCCATTGTTGTAACGAACCTGTATATAAAGATGGATACAACGAGGAAGCTCCAATAGCCTGGCAAACACTTCTCGCAGCAGGACAATCACGAAGAGTGTGTATCATTGTTTCCTCCGCAGCTCCACATCTTTTGCATTTTGGGTCATCTGAAAGGTTTCTTCGTACATATTAGCATTACATAGGACTCTATCATGCATCAAGAGCCATAGGAACACTCGAATCCTTTGATGAATTGGAGCACTCCAAATTAATCACAATTATAGGGTGAGGTTGAGTCCATCTCATTTCTCACTACCTTCATGGCATATTTAATTGAGAATTTTCCTTTCACTGACCCTCTCCAATAAAAAAGATCACCTGCATTAGTGTCTTCGATGAGTTCATGAGAAGCTATTTTTTGCAGGGTATTGGCGTCCACACCGTCCGCAAAACTCTCTCTGTAGTACTAGGCCTGTTCTCTTAATCTTATTTTCAGTTCAAATTTGTTCAAGTACTTTTAGTTAAGTTTAGTTCAGCTCTTAATAATACTTGTTTGGGCCCATTCCAGTCATGGCCCACCTAACCGGTGAAATGACTAAAATACCCTTAGGGGGCAAAATTACCATTTTACCCCTAAGCATCTTTCAGGCTAGAAAGAACAGGCCTTCAGTCAGGCCCACTGACAAAAAGGCTTTCATGACGTCACCATCTTCACCAGATGATGTCACTTTAATACTACCTATAAATAGTACTCTCATCTGATCATTCAAGTATGTTTTTACGCACATTCCAAAGCATTTACTTGTACTACTATCTGACTTCTAGAATCAGATCTGACTTAAGCATCGGAGAGCCGATCTCGGGAACATCCCCGGGGTAGTTCACGGTGCTCGGTTTTGCAGGTACCGGAAACTCGAAGACCTTGGACTTGTTACTGGTTACTACCCTAGCTGGATTTGGATTCCCCCGAACTACAAATTTCTAATGTGTTTCTTGTACCCGAAACAGTTGGCGCCGTCTGTGGGGATCTAACATAACAACTTCATTTTCGAACACCATGACACGAGGACAAGGTAACCGCGGTACTACTGCTCGAAGGACAACTTCTGAGAATGCTCGGACTACTCTGCTGAATCAAGGAGGTGTTATCGTGGAGGGCGAAACTGACGTCCCTATTACTGGAAGCCATGCTGACACAGCTATCGAAGCATCACCACCAGCAGTGACTTACTCGGATCTTCGACAACTCAAACTCCGAATGGAAAGGCATATGACTACTGTCATGCAACAGCTTGTTTCGGTCATGAAGACTCAACAGACTACTCCCCCTGACCTAGGGACAGTCCTAGATCAGCCGCAGGCTCATCGAAGGGCGGCACAGCCAAAACGTGCCCTATCAGAGCATGCTGCTGCTGGCCCCTTGAAGAGGATACCTGCTGCTTTGAAAGGGAAATCTATCATGTCGCCAAGCCAAGATGATGCTCGACATATCATACAACAGAATCAGATGAGGGGTAAGAACTTCGACGCCCGGGAGATCATCGAAAAGATAAGAGAGCAGTCCCAAGTAGGAAATTCGAAATACTCCGCAGCCACACGAACCACAGGACAATCTCACCCCGTGACTAACCATCACACACTGAGAGTAGGGGTCCCGCAACACATCGAGGATCCTGAAGAGGTAGCTGAATCATGTTTTCGAGTTGGTTCAGCAGTGGCACATAAATCGCCTTTTAGCCAACACATCATGGAGACCCCTAACCCGGGCAAAGTCAAAATTTCTTCGATATAGCATTACTCAGGTATTACTGATCCTGCTGACCATCTAGCAGCATACAAAGCTCAAATGAGCGTGCAGAAGTTTTGCGAGGCAACGTGGTGCAGGTACTTCCCGACCACCCTCAAAGGCTTGGCCCTTAATTGGTTCACTAGTCTACCAACTGGCATCATCACCAGCTTCTCGGCTCTCGAAGCTCTCTTTTCTCAGCACTTCATAGCGGCAAAACGTCACAAAAAGACTAGTGTACACTTGATGTCAGTTTCCCAGCAAAAAGGGGAAAGCCTGAGCTGCTACATCAAGCGATTCAACGAAGAGTCCCTCAAGGTATCCGATCTCCAAGATGGGGTCGCTGTTACGGCCTTGATGAACGGCCTCCATCCTGGACGATTCAAATTCGAACTCGCCATGAGGGAAACTCTTACTTTAGTAGATGCCATGAGGCAAGCGCAGAAATACATCCAAGCGACAGACACCTGCAAAAATGTGCATGAAGAGGGAAGTAATAAAAGAAGAAGCGAGCCGTCGAATCAGAAGGGCACGGCAGATAGGCTAAAGAGACATCGACCCTCTGATGGAGGTCATGATCCTCGTTTCAATTTCAATCGCAGAGAAATATACTTTAGACATAAAAGAGAAATCTGTGTTACCTCGACCTAATCCCATCAAAACATCGAGTTATCGCAGGGACAAGAAGTTATGGTGCGAATACCATAAGGATTGTGGTCACACGACCAAGGACTGTAGAGAGTTGAAGAAGGCTGTAATAGCCCTGTTTTAAGAGCATCTTTATTAATTATTAATTTTTACATTACTTAATTAATTGCTAAAACCCTTGTGTTTAAATGAAAACTTATATTTGATATTATTATTATTACTAAGAAGTGGTGTTACATTTATTAACGTAATTATATTAAATTATTTTAGTGGAATTACTTTTAATAATTTAGAGCTTTATATTAATATAAGAAATGGGTTTGAGTTATTAGTTTTAATGTGATTTATATTTCAAATAGACAAATTAATTATATTTATATATGTGTAAAATAAACATATTAGAGGAGGGTGTTTTATTGGATAAGGTTAAAAAAGGAAAAAAATAGAGATGGGGGGAAGTATGCGTGGCTATTGAATAAGAGGCTAGGGGGATATGTGTGAGAAGAGAAATAAGAGTAGCATGACTCATCAATTGTTTAAAAAAAAAAGAGAGAAACAAAGGGGCCTTAACCCCTGTTAGTCGAACAGAAAGGGAAGGAAAGAGAGCAGAGGGAGACAGGGGAGGCGAGATGAGGAGAGAAACAGAGAAGAGGGAAAGGAAAGAGCGAGAAAAGAAAGTGAGAGGAGGAAGATGGAGGGGCGGCAAAGCGAAGGAGCGGCGTTGATGGATGTGTGGAGGAGGCGCGAGATGGAGGACGAAGAAAGTGAAGAAAAGAGAAAGGGGAGGACGACGGGGGACAGGCGAATGAGAGCCGACCACCGTCGGACCTAGCCACACCGTTTCAGGCGGTTCTCCGGCAAGAAAAGAGGTAGGGGAAGAAGAGGGAGAAGTGTATTATATCAAAACCTTAGCTTAATTTCAGAGTTCAACCCCAAATTGAGATGTTTAGAGAAAAGGATAAAGAAGATTGGGTGAAAGGCCATGAACCACCGTATACCACCACCTCTACTGATGTTCTTGCTTATTTTTGAAACCCTAACTGAGTACTAAACACTTTCATACGAAATTGCTATTTCGTGATTTACTAGATTGGATCTATATACTTTGTTTGATAAATTTCTCAAATTATTTATGAATTGTGTGAAGTCTGTTTGTGATGTTATTACTGAGTTAAGGGAAATTAAGTATTGCTTCAATGTTGTGGAAATTAGTAGTAGATTGATTCGAAGTATGAAATTGTGTGATATTATTTACTGAATTTGGGTTCCATTAGAGTATGTATCTCTTGATGTTAGTGACGTTAATATTAGAATCTGAATTGTGAAAATCAGTAGAGGATTGGTTTAAGGTGGGAATTCTGTTAAGACTAGAATAGATGACCCAAACTAGTGTGGTTGAAAGTTTACGGGATGTTGTATTTTTGAAATTGGAAGAGGAGGGGGAGACTTGCGTTTTGTCTAGTTAGTAGTAGCGAGGACCAGAAGTGGGAATCAAAAGGAATGAGTGGTTAGGCTACACTACATGTTGTATGATTTTCAAGGTTATTAAGAAGGCTTCGTGATCCTTTTACAAGTAAATTGGTGATACTAACTCGATGAGTTCCTTATAAATCACTGTCGACAAATGTTATCTAATATACTCAAATTTTCTTAGTTTTAGTAAATAATCTGAGTTACCATATATACTATAAATCGGTTCAACAATTAAATCTAATGATCGATAGGCTATTAAAATAAGATACATTTGGAATTAAAGAACTGAATTAGGGACTTGGTCAGTACGTCAATAAGAAAACTCAAATCAGTTTATCAAATTGAGTTGAATGATGCTAATATAAAGAAAATTGAGTAAGGGATCAAGTCACTATTAATTTGGAAAGTAATTTGAATCGGCTTATAGAATTGTGTTAATTAGTCTTGGCCTAAAAGAACCGAATTAGTTAGTTCAGTGTAATTAAGAAACTTAAGTCCAAGTCTACAGATATCCATTAGTTAGTAGCAAGTTATAAATATAAATTGAATATAAGCTCTGAGAGTTCTCGTTAAATTAAATATATTGTATAAGTGTCATTAGTTGTGGTTTTGGTCTAAGAACGAGGATGACCTAGGTGTCAATTGAATAGTAACCAAGAGTATTGAATAGTCTCATCTAGAGTTTAATATTAATTTATATACGTTATTAGTATTAAGATCAGTTTGGAATAACCTTAAGAGTTAAGTGTGTGAATTAAAATCTAACTTGGCTAAGAATAATCACGTAGTGAACCACTTAGAATCGTGTGTTAGAATTGATTGAATCATAGAATCTTAAATTGAAATATTAATTTATAGAATTGGTTATATATCGGGAATATAAGGACATTAATCCTAGTTGTTGTTGGTTGTTATAATAACAATATATAGAGGTCACAAAGTTAATGAAGGTCATATGGATTAAGACTTTAAGAGTTAATATATTAAATTGAGTCATCCCCGATCTTATCAGGTCCATGTTTTTAAGATTAACTGAACCTTCTTAGTGATTAATCAAGCTACGTAAATGTCATCAGTCCTAGTTGTGATGGGAGAATTACTTGTTATGTTCAGTTGTTGTTGATTTGGGAGGTTCACAAAAGTACCTAATGAAAGGAAGATATGTAGGGTTAGCTTGTCTGAGTAACTCTAATATAGAATAAGTATCGATCTGTTCCATTACTGAGGTATACACTAGTAGGGATGTCATAATAAAAGGAGTTGAGGTTATTAAGGTAAATTATGGAGGTTGAGTTTACGACTGATTAGTAAACGACTATACTGAGGTCGGTGAAGTAATTCGATTGGAGATGTTATTGGGAAAGGAGTTAGCCATAGAGGTCTTGTGAGATATCGGTCATACAGATAATATCTTATTAATTATATGAAATGATTTTCATATCGATTACGTTATATATCACTTGATTTACGAGTATTAAAGTGTGATATTTATGAGAGTGTGTTACAAGGTGAAATGTGATATGTGAAATAAGGTGAATGAGTCTCCACATACTATGGTGAATATATATAATATAAATAAGAATGGTGAAATGAGGTTGTGAACATGCACCCGGGTTAGGGCGGGTAGTCCCTAGCTGTTACCCAATCAGGAGGGGCGAAATCCTGACGTTGAAGGACATGTCTAGTTTAAGTCTTGCAAGCAGAACATAAAAGGTGGGGTGACGACCCTCAACAATTTGGAGACAGCCGGTACGTAGTACCCCTCTCCACTCGCGTTCACACCGAGATAAGAAATGGAAATGAATGTTTCTTGTAAGAAACTTAAATGTTTTGGAAATAAACCGAGTTTTCAAATAAATATTATATCGCTATTACCTTTCCTTATGAACTACGGTTTCAATAAGAGTTGTATATTGTTGTAAGGATTGTTGGGTAAGTTATTTAAAGTATATATAGAGTTTACGTGAATTGTTGTGAATATATGTGATGAGTGTTTTAAACAAAAACCACCAAGCATATTTTACTTGTTTTATGGGTTTAGTACTCAGCGCGTTGCTGATGTGAGTCAAATGTTTTGTTTTGTCATTTCTGTGGCCTGTCACTTGGGTGGGTGGCAGCCCCTAATTAGTTTCAGGTGGATGCAATGAAGTTGTGGAATCTTGGAGCAGGAATTCTTATTGCAATTATCTTTGTATGTATTGAGGCGAGGACGATCGGCTTTGTAACAACGTAGTTATTAGTTATGTTGTAAATAGTGTTAAAATAGGAATTTGTAAAGTAGAAGCTGGAAATAGTTGCTGGAAATATATTAAAATGTTATACAGATTCATAGTTTGGAAACAAGTCCTAAGTTAAATTTAACTAATACTATTCAGATCATTTAGATAACTTCATTTAGTGTTAATGGTTTATAGTAAAAGTTTTATAAAGTTCAGGTTTTTAGGATTCCATACTCTTCGTTTCAGGACAATGAGTGTGATGGTAATAGTCCGGATTAAGCTTTTCGCTGTGTTTAGCTCTAATTAAGTTGGTCACTGAATCCGGGCTGTTACAAAGGCACTCGACAAGTTGGCTGATGAAGGGAAATTGAACAGGTACCTCAAAGAACCCAGAGTGATCGAAGGAGAGATAAGGGAAAAGAGAAACAAGCTAAGAGCGATGAAACCGAAGGCTTTGTAGGAGTCATAGCTGGGGGCTTCGCCTCTGGAGGCCTAACCGGCAACTCAAGGAAGAATCACCTTTACCATCTGAAAAATGGTGAGAGAATGAAAAAGCCGGACACCCCCACAATGGTGTTCGGAGAGAGTTCGAAGGAAATACAGACCCCCCATGATGACCCTCTGGTAATCGAACTTAAAGTGGCCAATCACAGGGTTGGTCGAGTTCTAATAGATAGTGGGAGTTCGGCGGGCATCATCACTTGGGAATGTCTGCAGAAGCTCAAGTACGAGAGGAAGGACATCAAAGCCATCGACCAACCTTTGGTTGGATTCGGAGGCCAATCTGTTCACCCCCTTGGAGTCATCAATTTACCTAGCCGATTTGGTGACAAGGGAAAAGGACGATGCCTTCCCATCAACTTCCTTGTTGTGGACATCGACCTCCCCTACAACATCATCATAGGGAGGCCCACGCTAAACATAATAAAAGCGGCAATTTCGACCTACCAGTTCTTGCTGCAGTTCGAAGCAGATGATGGGACGGTCGGTAGGCTCCATGGGGATCAACAGTCTGCTCGAGAGTGTTATGTCAATAGTTTGAGAAGGAGAAAGCCAGTCGAGCCAAGCTTAGGGAAGAGAAAAAGAGAAGAAAAAGAAACTGACAGAAATTCACCTCCACCATTTGGTTTGTTCTGCAATGAGAACCCAACCAACCACAATCGACCTCAGCCGGTCGACGAAGATGAAGAAATACAACTCGGACTTGATTTTCACCGGACAATTCGAATTGGAAAGGACCTTAACCAGGTCGTTCGAAAAGAAATAGTAAAACTCCTTCAAGAATATTAGGAGGTGTTTGCATTTTCAGCTGATTAGATGCCAGGGATAGACCCCTCGGTCACTAAACATCAGCTAAACATCAAGTCAGAGTTCAAACCCATTAAACAGAAGTTAAGACATCACGGCGCTGAAAGAAACAAGGCAGCAGCCGAAGAGGTGAAGAAGCTGCTGAGCGCTGGGATGATTAGGGAGTGCCAATACACAGAATGGCTTTCGAAAGCCCAATGGATCATGGCGCATGTGCATCGATTTTACTGTTCTCAATAAGGCATGCCCTAAAGATGACTTCCCTCTCCCCAAAATCGACAAGTTGGTCGATTCCACAGCAGGACATGCACTTTTTAGCTTCATGGATGCAAATGCTGGTTACCACCAGATTCCCCTTGCCGAGGAAGATCAGGTGCATACGGCATTTATTACAAGCTCGGGGATTTATTGTTTCATAGTCATGCCGTTCGGACTAAAGAACGCAGGGGCTACATATCAGAGACTAGTCAATAAGATGTTCGAAAAGCAGTTGGGGCGCAATGTCGAAGTTTATGTTGATGATATGATAGTCAAGAGCAGGCTGGTCGAAGATCATGTTTAAGATATACGAGAGACTTTGGCCACCCTCCGATTATATAACATGAAGTTGAATCCAAAGAAATGTGTCTTTGGCGTTCGAGGAGGAAAATGCTTGGGGTTCTTAGTGGACGAGAGGGGCATTAAAGCCAACCCTGACAAAATAAAAGCCATCATCAACATGAAGTCTCCTCGAACTATCAAGGAGGTTCAAAGACTTACTGGGTGTATGGTGCCTTAGGAAGATTTTTATCAAGATTAGCTGACAAAAGCTTACACTTCTTCAATACCTTGAAGAAACCATGCTTCGAATGGGATTGTGAAGCAGAAAATGCCTTCCAACAGTTGAAAACACACTTAGCTTCACTACCAAAGCTTGTTTCACCCTTGCTGGGAGAAACATTGTTCGTGTACCTCCCGGTGTCTGAAACCGCGCTAAGTGCCGTCCTCGTCACTGAAAGTGAAAAACAACAGCACCCAGTATATTTTGTTAGCCATGCCTTTTGAGGTGCTGAAAGTAGGTACCCCCCATCGGAGAAAATGATATATGCCCTGGTAATGGTCAGTCGAAAATTGAAGCCTTATTTCCAAGCTCATCCAATCAAGGTACTCACTAGTCGGCCACTCAGAAAGCTCATCGAAAATAGAAATGGCTCTAGTCGAGTTATCGAATGGGCTAATCAATTATCAGACTTTGGTCTAGAGTTCGAATCCAGGAGAGCAATAAAAGCACAGGCCTTAGCCGATTTCATTGCTGAATGTTCGATAGAAGTCGAGAATGCCACCCTAACCGGGACATGGCAACTTTTTGTAGATGGCTCTTCGTCGAAGGCAGGGTGCGGAGCAGGTATACTGATAATAGAACCCCTCGAAAATAAAACGGAATATGCAATAAAATTTGACTTTGCTGTTTCAAACAACGAAGCTGAGTACGAAGCCCTTCTGCTGGGATTAAAACTATGCCTCTCGAATGGGGCTAATGAAATAACCGCCAAGACAGATTCACAACAGGTTGTGGGTCATGTCAAAGGGGAATTCGAAGCGAAGGAGGATAGTATGAGGATGTACTTAGGTAAGGTAAAAGAACAGCAGCAAAAATTCACCAAGTTCTCAATACAACACATCCCACGGTCCGAAAACCAGCAGGCAGATGCTTTATCTCGAATGGCCAGCTCAGCGTCTGGACTGGAACCTCGAACCATCTCTTGGTAAGTATTGTATAAGCCAAGTATCAACAGCCAACTCCTCGTTTGCAGTATAGACCGTTGGAACAATTGGATGAAAAGCATCCGTTTATACTTCGAAGAGGGAAAGTTACCAGAGGACGAAAAAGAGGCGGAGAGAGTGCGACGCCGTTCGAGCTGGTTCCTGTTGCATGATCATTTGCTATACAAGAAATCTTTCACACATCCTCTTTTAAGATGTGTGACACTCGAAGAAGGCCAACATATACTTCGAGAAATACACGAAGGCACTTGTGGTAGTCACCAGGGAGCTCGAACCATAGCTGGAAAAGCCCTTCGAGCCGGGTATTATTGGCCTACAGTGATGAAGGATGCCAAGGCCATGGTCAAGAAATGCCACAACTGCCAAGTTTATGCCCATGTACATCGATAATCGGCCACTCCTCTCACTACAATGCAGGCTATGCTACCATTCGACTAGTGGGGGATGGACATCCTCGGGCCTTTCCCGACCGCATCCGGTGGAAGAGAATTATTATTGGTGGCAGTCGACTACTTCACCAAATGGGTCGAGGCAGAACCCTTAGCCACCATCATTGATAACAAAGTACAAGACTTCATCTGGAAAAACATCATCACTCGTTTTGGAATACCTCGAGCACTCATATCAGACAACGGTCGACAATTCAACAGTGGACCTACTAAGCCTATTGCGCTCGGTTCGACATACAAACAAGATTCTCTGCTATCAGTCGACCGCAAACCAACGGGCAGGCCGAGGCAGCCAACAAAGTCATCCTCAAAGGGATGAAGAAAATGTTAGATGGAGCAAAGGGGTCGTAGGTCGAAGACCTTCCAGGCATATTATGGTCAGCTCGAACTACCGTAAAAGAAGCAACTAATCACACGCCTTTTAACTTGGTCTATGGAAGTGAAGTCGTACTGCCGGTTGAAGTGGATATCCCCTCACCGAGGATAACTTTCTATGATTACGGGCAAAACGAGGAAGAAAAAAGCGTCAAACTCGACCTCTTGCCAGAGACCAGAGGGAATGCACTGCTCAAATCAATTGCTCAAAAAGCAAGAATGACCAGGCTATTCAATCGAGGAGTCAAAGAAAGGAAGTTCGAAGTAGGAGACCTAGTCCTTCGAAAAATAGAAGCCACCGGAAAAAAGCAAGACCTTAGCAAGCTGAGCCCAAATTGGGAAGGACCATATCGAGTAACCGATGTTATTCGTCCTGGAACATACAGACTCGAGAACATGGACGGTGATCCTTTGTTTCGATTTTCGACCATGGAATGTTGACAACTTGAGGAAGTTCTATGTTTAAGGCAAACCACAACAACTTAAGGGGCTAATATAAGAGCAAGTTAGATGTTCGTCCTTCTACTTCGACCTAGCCGGTCTAGATAAAGATTAAGTTACTGTGATATGCATCGAAGTATTTGTAATACTCAAACTTGTAGACCTTGTCGGTCCAAACAGTTGTTGAAAATTATGAATAAAACACGACCTCACCAGTCTTTCGAATTTGTGATGTGCATTTTATTTTCTGTGTACCATGATGTTCGAATTCTTTACACCTGACAGGTTCAAAGAAGTTATGGATAAAACGCGACCTCACCGGTCATTCGAACTCACTTTCATCACTTCGTAAAACCATAACATTCGAATTTTTTAAATATACCCTTCCTTAGGGGTGTTCGAATTTTATGATTTCATACAAAAAGAATGATGTTCGAATTCCGTCATTCAGAAACAAGAGACCTAGCAGGTCGAAAATAAATGCAAAGAGAATATGAAACGTGATGAGCAAAACAGTCCTTTTCATTCCATTTCAATTAAAGATTACAAGCTTTTGAATACATGGAAGAAAAAGAAAAACTTAGTTACAAAAGTCACAAGTGCTAAGTTACAAATGTCATAAAAGAAGCCTAGGCATCTAAGCCTCTATATCAACATCCTCCTCTTCATACGAGGATTCGGATGAGGAGCTCGCATCGTCAGTTTCCCCAGCTTCAGTCACACCCTCAACAGCCTCACCCGCAACCTCGGCAGCCTCGACCTCACCTTCCTTAACAAGAGAAAGGTTGGAAAGGGCTTGATCCTCCTTAGCTTCCTCGACTACCTCAGCTACAGAGGTCGAAACGTCCTCAACCTCCTGCTCACCCTGCTCCTGCTCCATGAATTCGTCAATGGTCGCCTTCTCATGCTCCTCGTACTTGGCCAAGACTTGCTGAAAGTCCAAGTCAGGAATTAGGTCCTTCAAAGTCTTCTCGAAACAAAGATGGATATCATCTCGAGCAGATTTAAAACCCTCAACCAGCTTTTGGTCAGCAAAGTTGAGGCCATCCTGAGACCTCTTCCAGCGACGGATGTACTTGCTCCTCTTTTGTTTTAAGTCCTTGACGGACTTGTCATATTTCTGCTGCAAGTCATCCCACTGAGCTAGGGTGCGATCGAGCAGCTCCTTTTGGCCCTTCTGTTGGCCTTCGAGATCAGCAGCCTCCTTGCGCGAGGCCTCGAGCTTCTTTTCAGATGCCTTAAGCTGGTTGGATACCTCTTCCTTGTTGGTTATTAGGCTCGTCCTCTCGCTGTTAAAAGCTTCGAGGTTGTCAGTGTTCAACCTCTTGGCCTTCTCGAGCTCAACCTCGAGAGAACGGACCCTTTGAGAATCCTCCAGCAGCTCATGCTTGCACTTGTCAAGCTCTTCGGCCAGCTTACCCGAATCACGACCTTCCTTTTCAGTAAGGCAGGCCATTCGGATAGACATCTGCGACAACAAAAGTAACAAGAAAAGTGTTAAGTTACAGAATTGAAACGTGGACAAAAGAAATAAATGAAGAGACTCTGATAGGTGTTAGTCGTATCACCTAATCAAAAATAAACCTACGGACCTCTAACTAGGTAGTCAGTGGAAGCAGGGTCGAATCCACAGGGAGACAGAGTTTCTAAATCAATATTCAACCAATTCAGCTACTCCAGATGAAATCAGGAAGGAATTAATTAAACTAAAGAATAGACTACGGAAGACTGAATAAATCGAGGATTAAACTATGGAATAAAAGTCTAGGGTATTAGGTCGGTCCACCATGCTTATACCAATCAAATAGGGTCAACTACTATCAAAACCTAAGTCAAGAGTCGGGGGATTAGAGCCTATGTTGAGCTATGGTTAAGACTCAACGCTCATAGTTCAACATACGCCGCATGTTCACTAACGTAATCAGCACTACTGACGTGTCCTAGGCCTCTAGTCGTAAGACGGATCTGTGCAAACAACTATTAACCATAAGCAACCAACGAAACTGCGCAATAACGTTAATTACTCAATAAAGAACAAATCACATCACAATCACCCTAATCAAACCCTAGAAATCGATAAGAGTCTAAAGCACAATCATGGTATAAACATGGCTTTCCTATCTAACACCCTAGAAAGAGACTACTCAGACATGATCGAATTGGCAACAACAAAACTAATTGGAAACCCTAAGAATTGCATCATGAACAAATTAAATAAATAAACTAAGCAATCAAAGTAATTAAAGAGATAAAGAGTAAGGAAGAGTACCAATTGACGGAAAGCAGGAACTTTTATTGAAATCGAAATAGGTTTGATCACCTCTAAATTAATCTAAAGTGTTTGAATTAAACTAAGAACAATGAAGAATAAAACTAGTCTAAAGCTAATGAAAGATGAATGAAAGATGAATGAAAGATAATGAGGAAAAGGTATTTATAATACCCCTCAAGTTCACTAAAAACGGAAACAAAAAGTGAAAAAGCGCGATTAAAGCACCAGACCCGATCATAAATACTTCGCCCGATCAGGCTATTTCTGCCCGATCAGTGCACGGAAAACTCCTTTTGACTCCTTTGCTCTCTAATCTTCACGTTTAGGGGTCTTGGGACCTCCTAAACTATCCATAAAGCTCGTGAGCCACCCTACGTGCCTCATAACATCTCGTAAAGCCGTGGTTGCTTCCAAATGGCTCGGGAATAAGGAGAAAACTCCATAAAACCGGCAATTCAATACTAAAACACGAAACCACAACTGCATACGAAAGTTAGCACAAAATAGCTCCCAAGAGCTCCAATGACGCACAAATTAGCTTGTGAATAAGGGAGAAAACTCTATATAAATACGTGATATCAAACTCCCCCAAGCTAAACCTTTGCTTGTCCTCAAGCAAACAGCACATGAACATGGAATAGATTACCTCACCCCAAAGATAGAAACAAATCAAAGCTCAAAACATTTTCAAGACTAAGAATCGTTCAAGCAGGCATAATTCAAGTTTGGCTAATCAAATCCATCCAACCACCAATCATTCAAGCAATTTATCAAATTCAAGCATCCACAAAGCATACAAGTCCTGAAAAGGCACTCACAAGGGTGTCACTCCTCTCAATTTTGTGGCAGGCAAAGAATGTGCCCGAACACTCACCAACCCGACCATAAGTACCCTTCCCACTCACACTCTCATGTGTTTAAGAAGGTTCAATGACGCTCATCCTAGTCAAGTCGACTCAATTAGCAGAAATACTCTTTGACTTTGACAAACTGACTCGAAATCAATCAAATGAACAATGCAGACATAAGCTCAAGAGGACTTTATAGGGTTTTAATGGGGCTTAGGCGAGAGGTAGGGGATACTTTTGGGTAATGTGGTGGAAAAACCAAGAAAGGGGGAGCATAAATCATTCAAACAAGGCCTAAGATGGCCTACACAACTCCCAACAATCACCATAAAACCATGTAAAGTAACCCAACTCTCATAAATCAATGAAAAGCTCATAACAAACCCAATTTTCTAGCAATGGAGCGAATATTCTTTTATGAACGTACGTGAATGAAAGAACTAGAATTCTTTTGAATTTTCATTTCATTTTTCTTTCATTTTTCTGAATTTCATTCACGCAACTCTAAACTTGCTTTCTTTCTTTTCTCTTTCTCACTCTCAAACCACAGCAAATACACTTTTAAATTCCTCAAAAACCAAACTAAACCAACAAACCAATCTCAAACTCAACCCATACAAAAACTCCCCCAAGCTAGGCTTGGAATAATATCAAGTGAAGGCTTTTGGCTCATAATAGGGGTTTAAGTAACACGAAACAAGTCATTAGGCTCAGCGGGGCTAAGGAGGATAAAAGTATATCAAAAACTCACTCTGAAGCTCAAGAATAAGACAAAAGAACGCCTCTATCACAGCACATGCTACAAGTCATCTAAAATTAGACAAGTACGAAGTCAAAGTCAAGATCAATCCACTAAAGAGGAACTAACACACAAGAATAGACTGGATAATAATATGAATCCAATAGGCTACAAAGAGGCCTCACAGTCTAACCAATTCAGGTATGCAGCACAAAGTGGTCTAATATAATCCAGAAATGCTCGAAATCATAGCTATCAAACATCAAATCATAGCCTCAAGATCACAAATGCCCAGCTATCTAGAAAACAAAGTCAAATCAATTTCAAATAGAGCACAACAAGGGGCACAGGGAGGCAACTAAACCAGTCATGGGAACCATATTTTTTTCATTTTTTAAGTATTTTCCGAAAGCAGTAAAACTATTCTAGAAAGCAGTAAAAGAGATAGGGAATACAAACAGAACTCCTCCCCCAAGCTAAACTTGGCAGTGTCCTCAATGCCAAAAGGTGATAAGGACTATGCTAAGAGGAAAAACAATGTTAGTACCCTCACTCTTGCTCACAAAAGGAAGAAAAATAAAAAGAAAAGAAAAAGGGAAAGAAAAGAAAATACGAGTTGCCTCTCTCACAGCGCTGGTTTATAAAGGTCCCGCACGACCATAATCCTCCCTCTCCCAAATAGGAGGGGCTTGGCAATGAGTGCCACCCTCATCAAACATCTTTCTCCTCCAAATGTTCTTGACAATGCCTCCAGACGGTGAGGCAACCTTAGGTGGAATTTGAACCTTCTCCACCCCTACTTCATCTAAAACCTTATCCCTGCAAAAAGATTGTTCAAGCATAGGAGCCTTAACAGCATTGGCTAGTTTAAAAATCACTTTATCATCACCAACACTCAGAGTTAAAGACCCATACTTGACATCAATGACAGCACCAGCAGTACACAAAAACGGCCTACCCAAGATAATAGGAATCTGGGCATCCTCATCCATATCTAACACCACAAAATCAACAGGAATATAGAATTTCCCTACCCTAACAGGAACGTCCTCT